>OX451737.1:796584405-797834405 GCA_948472305.1 Vicia faba | reverse complement strand
ACTAGACATTGGAGTAACAAAATCTCAAAAACAAACTACCTTCCATAATGACAAGGCTACCATCCATTGGAGTAATAAAATCTCAACAATGAAATACCTTCTATAATGACAAGGCTACAATCTATTGGAGTAACAAAAGCATAACAATGAACTACCTTCCATAATGACAAGGCTACCATCCATTAGAGTAACAAAATATCAACAACGAACTACCTTCCGTAATGACAAGGCTGCTATCCATTGGATTAACAGAATCTGAAAAACAAACTACCTTTCATAATGACAAGGCTACAATCCATTGGAGTAAAAAAATCATAACAACAAACTACCTTCCAAAATGAAAAGGCTACCATCCATTTGAGTAACAAAATCTCAACAACAAACTACCTTCCGTAATGACAAGGCTGCCATCCATTGGAGTAAGAAAATCTCAACAACGAACTACCTTCCATAATGACAAGGCTACAATACATTGGAGTAACAAAATCATAACAATGAACTACCTTCCATAATGACAAGGCTACCATCCATTAGAGTAACAAAATCTCAACAACGAACTATCTTCAGTAATGACAAGGCTGCCATCCATTGGAGTAACAAAATCTCAACAGCGAACTACCTTCCATAATGACAAGTCTACCATCCAATGAGTAACAAAATCTTTACAACCAGCTACCTTCCATAATGACAAGGATACCATCCATTAGAGTAACAAAATTTCAATAATGAACTACCTTCTGTAATGACAAGGCTGCCATCTATTAGTGTAAGAAAATCTGAACAATGAACTACCTTCTATAATGAAAAGGCTACCATCCATTGGAGTAACAAAATCTCAATAACGAACTATATTCCATAATGACAAGGGTACCATCTATTAAAGTAACAAAATGTCAACAACAAACTACCTTCCATAATGACAAGTCTACAAACAATTGTAGTAACAAAATCTCAACAACGAACTACCTTCCATAATGACAAGGCTATCATCCATTAGAGAAACAAAATCTCAACAACAAACTACCTTCCGTAATGACAAGGTTGCCATCCATTGGAGTAATAAAATCTCAACAACGAAATACCTTCAATAATGACAAGGCTACCATCCATTGGAGTAACAAAATCATAACAATGAACTACCTTCCATAATGACAAGGCTACCATCCATTAGAGTAACAAAATCTCAACAATGAACTATCTTCCGTAATGACAAGGTTGCCATCCATTGGAGTAATAAAATCTCAACAGCGAACTACCTTCCATAATGACAAGTCTACCATCCAATGTAGTAACAAAATTTCAACAATGAGCTACCTTCCATAATGACAAGGCTACCATCCATTAGAGTAACAAAATCTCAATAATGAACTACCTTCCGTAATGACAAGGCTGCCATCCATTGGAGTAAGAAAATCTGAACAACGAACTAACTTCTATAATGACAAGGCTACCATCCATTGGAGTAACAAAATCTCAATAACGAACTATATTCCATAATGACAAGGCTACCATCCATTAAAGTAACAAAATCTGAACAACAAACTACCTTCCGTAATGACAAGGCTGCCATCCATTGGAGTAAGAAAATCTTAACAACGAACTACCTTCCATAATGACAAGGCTACCATGCATTGGAGTAACAAAATCTCAACAACGAAATACCTTCTATAATGACAAGGCTACAATCCATCGATGTAACAAAAGCATAACAATGAACTACCTTCCATAATGACAAGGCTACCATCCATTAGAGTAACAAAATCTCAACAACGAACTACCTTCCGTAATGACAAGGCTGCTATCCATTGGAGTAACAAAATCTCAACAACGAACTACCTTCCATAATGACAAGGCTACAATCTATTGGAGTAACAGAATCTCAATAACGAACTATATTCCATAATGACAAGGATACCATCCATTAAAGTAACAAAATCTAAACAACGAACTACCTTTCATAATGACAAGGCTACCATTCAATGGAGTTACAAAATCTTAACATCGAACTACCTTCCATAATGACAAGTCTACCATCCATTGGAGTAACAAAATCTCAACAACAAACTACCTTCCATAATGACAAGGCTACCATCTATTGGAGTAACATAATCTCAACAACGAAATACCTTTTATAATGACAAGGCTACAATCCATTGGAGTAACAAAATCATAACAACGAACTACCTTTCATAATGACAAGGCTACCATCCATTAGAGTAACAAAATCTCGACAACAAACTACCTTCCGTAATGATAAGGCTGACATCCATTGGAGTAACAAAATCTCAACAACGAACTACCTTCCATAATGATGAGGCTACAATCCATTGGAGTAAAAAAATCATAACAACGAACTACCTTCCATAATTAGAAGGCTACCATCCATTAGAGTAACAAAATCTCAAAAACAAACTACCTTCCCTAATGACAAGGCTGCCATCCATTGGAGTAACAAAATCTCAACAACAAACTACCTTCCATAATGACAAGGCTACAATACATTGGAGTAACAAAATCATAACAACGAACAACCTTCCATAATGACAAGGCTACCATCCATTTGAGTAACAAAATCTCAATAACGAACTAGATTCCATAATGACAAGGCTACCATCCATTAAAGTAACAAAATCTCAACAATGAACTACCTTCCATAATGACAAGGATACAATCCATTAGAGTAACAAAATCTCAACAACGAACTATCTTCCGTAATGACAAGACTGTCATCCATTGGAGTAAGAAAATCTCAACAACAAACTACCTTCCATAATGACAAGGCTACCATCCATTGGAGTAACAAAATCTCAATAACGAACTATATTCCATAATGACAAGGCTACAATCCATTAAAGTAACAAAATCTGAACAACGAACTACCTTCCATAATGACAAGGCTACCATTCAATGGAGTAACAAAATCTTAACAACAAAACTACCTTCCATAATGACAATTCTACCATCCAGTGGAGTAACAAAATCTCAACAACAAACTGCCTTCCATAATGACAAGGCTACCATCCATTGGAATAATAAAATCTCCACAAAGAAATACCTTCCATAATGACAAGGCTACAATCCATTGGAGTAACAAAATCATAACAATGAACTACCTTCCATAATAACAAGGCTACCATCCATTATAGTAACAAAATCTCAACAACGAACTACTTTCCGTAATGACAAGGCTGCCATCCATTGGAGTAACAAAATCTCAACAACAAACTACCTTCCATAATGACAAGGCTACAATCCATTGGAGTAAAAAAATCTCAAAAACGAACTACCTTCCATAATGACAAGGCTACCATCCATTAGAGTAACAAAATCTCAACAACAAACTACCTTCCGTAATGACAAAGCTGCCATCCATTGGAGTACCAAAATCTCAACAACGAACTACCTTCAATAATGACAAGGCTGCAATACATTGGAGTAACAAAATCATAACAATGAACTACCTTCCATAATGACAAGCCTACCATCCATTAAAGTAACAAAATCTCAACAACGAACTACCTTTCATAATGACAAGGCTACCATTCAATGGAGTAACAAAATTTGAACAACGAACTACCTTCTATAATGACAAGGCTACCATTCAATGGAGTAACAAAATCTTAACAACAAACTACCTTCCATAATGACAACGCTACCATCCATTGGAGTAACATAATCTCAACAACAAAATATTTTCCATAATGACAAGGCTACAATCCATTGGAGTAACAAAATCATAACAACGAACTACCTTTCATAATGACAAGGCTACCATCCATTAGAGTAATAAAATCTCAACAACGAACTACCTTCCGTAATGACAAGGTTGCCATCCATTGGAGTAACAAAATCTCAACAACGAACTACCTTCCATAATGACAAGGCTACAATACATTGGAGTTACAAAATCATAACAAGGAACTACCTTCCATAATGACAAGGCTACCATCCATTTGAGTAACAAAATATCAACAACGAACTATATTCCGTAATGACAAGGCTGCCATCCATTGGAGTAACAAAATCTCAACAGCGAACTACCTTCCATAATGACAAGTCTACCATCCAATGTAGTAACAAAATCTCAACAACGAGCTACCTTCCATAATGACAAGGCTACCATCCAATGTAGTAACAAAATATCAAAAACGAACAACCTTCCATAATGACAAGGCTACCATCCATTAGAGTAACAAAATCTCAACAACAAACAACCTTCCGTAATGACAAGGCTGCCATCCATTGGAGTAACAAAATCTCAACAACAAACTACCTTCCATAATGACAAGGCTACCATCCATTAGAGTAACAAAATCTCAACAACGAACTACCTTCCGTAATGACAAGGCTGCCATCCATTGGAGTAAGAAAATCTCAACAACGAACTACCTTCCACAATGACAAGGCTACCATCCATTGGAATAACAAAATCTCAATAAAGAACTATATTCCATAATGACAAGACTACCATCCATTAAAGTATCAAAATCTGAACAACAAACTACCTTCCATAATGACAAGGCTACCATTCAATGGATTAACAAAATCTTAACAACAAACTGCCTTCCATAATGACAAGTCTACCATCCATTGGAGTAACAAAATCTCAACCACAAACTACCTTCCATAATGACAAGGCTACCATCCATTGGAGTAACATAATCTCAACAACAAACTACCTTCCACAATGACAAGGCTACCATCCATTGCAGTAACAAAATCTCAACAACAAACTACCTTCCGTAATGACAAGGCTGCCATCTATTGGAGTAACAAAATCTCAACAACGAACTACCTTCAATAATGACAAGGCTGCCATCCATTGGAGTAACAAAATCTCAACAGTGAACTACCTTCCATAATAATAAGTCTACCATCCAATGTAGTAACAAAATCTCAACAACGAGCTACCTTCAATAATGACAAGGCTACCATCCATTAGAGTAACAAAATCTCAATAATGAACTACCTTCCATAATGACAAGGCTGCCATCCATTGGAGTAAGAAAATCACAACAACGAACTACCTTCTATAATTACAAGGCTACCATCCATTGGAGTAATAAAATCTCAACAACGAAATACCTTCCATAATGACAAGGCTACAATCCATTGGAGTAACAAAAGCATAACAATGAACTACCGTCTATAATGACAAGGCTACCATCCATTAGAGTAACAAAATATCAACAACGAACTACCTTCCGTCATGACAAGGCTGCCATTCATCGGAGTAACAAAATCTCAACAACGAACTACCTTCCATAATGACAAGGATACAATCCATTGGAGTAAAAAAATCATAACAATGAACTACCTTCCATAATGACAAGGCTACCATCCATAAGAGTAACAAAATCTCAACAATGAACTACCTTCCGTAATGACAAGGCTGCCATCCAATGGAGTAAGAAAGTCTCAACAACGAACTACCTTCCATAATGACAAGGATACCATCCATTGGAATAACAAAATCTTAATAACGAACAATATTCCATAATGACAAGCCTATCATCCATTAAAGTAACAAAATCTGAACAACGAACTACCTTCCATAATGACCAGGATACCATTCAATGGAGTAACAAAATCTTAACAACAAACTACCTTCCATAATGACAAGTCTACCATCCATTGGAGTAACAAAATCTCAACAACAAACTACCTTCCATAATGAGAAGGCTACCATCCATTGGAGTTACAAAATCTCAACAACGAACTACCTTCCATAATGACAAGGCTACCATCCATTGGAGTAATAAAATCTCAACAACAAAATATCTTCCATAATGACAAGGCTACAATCCATTGGAGTAACAAAAGCATAACATTGAACTACCGTCTATAATGACAAGGCTACCATCCATTAGAGTAACAAAATATCAACATCGAACTACCTTCCGTCATGACAAGGCTGCCATTCATTGGAGTAACAAAATCTCAACAACTAACTACCTTCCATAATGACAAGGATACAATCCATTGGAGTAAAAAAATCATAACAATGAACTACCTTCCATAATGACAAGGCTACCATCCATAAGAGTAACAAAACCTCAACAATGAACTACCTTCCGTAATGACAAGGCTGCCATCCAATGGAGTAAGAAAGTCTCAACAACGAACTACCTTCCATAATGACAAGGCTACCATCCATTGGAATAACAAAATCTTAATAACGAACAATATTCCATAATGACAAGCCTACCATCCATTAAAGTAACAAAATCTGAACAACAAACTATCTTCCATAATGACAAGGCTACCATTCAATGGAGTAACAAAATCTTAACAACAAACTACCTTCCATAATGACAAGTCTACCATCCATTGGAGTAACAAAATCTCAACAACAAACTACCTTCCATAATGACAAGGCTACCATCCATTGGAGTAACATAATCTCAACAACGAACTACCTTCCATAATGACAAGGCTACCATCCATTGGAGTAACAAAATCTCAACAACAAACTACCTTCCATAATGACAAGTCTACCATCCAATGTTGTAACAAAATCTCAACAACGAACTACCTTCCATAATAACAAGGCCACAATCCATTAGAGTAACAATATCTCAAAAACAAACTACTTTCCATAATGACAAGGCTGCCATCCATTGGAGTAACAAAATCTCAACAATGAACTACCTTCCATAATGACAAGGCTACAATACATTGGAGTTACAAAATCATAACAATGAACTACCTTCCATAATGACAAGGCTACCATCCATTTAAGTAACAAAATATCAACAACGAGCTATCTTCCGTAATGACAAGGCTGCCATCCATTGGAGTAACAAAATCTCAACAGCGAACTACCTTCCATAATGAAAAGTCTACCATCCAATGTAGTAACAAAATCTCAACAACGAGCTACCTTCCATAATGACAAGGCTACCATCCATTAGAGTAACAAAATCTCAATAATGAACTACCTTCGGTAATGACAAGGCTGCCATCCATTGGAGTAAGAAAATCTGAACAACGAACTACCTTCTATAATGACAAGGCTACCATCCATTGGAGTTACAAAATCTCAATAACGAACTATATTCCATAATGACAAGGCTACCATCCATTAAAGTAACAAAATCTGAACAACAAACTACCTTCCATAATGACAAGGCTACCATCCAATGGAGTAACAAAATCTCAACAACGAACTACCTTCCATAATGACAAGGCTACTAGACATTGGAGTAACAAAATCTCAAAAACAAACTACCTTCCATAATGACAAGGCTACCATCCATTGGAGTAATAAAATCTCATCAATGAAATACGTTCTATAATGACAAGGCTACAATCCATTGGAGTAACAAAAGCATAACAACGAACTACCTTCCATAATGACAAGGCTACCATCCATTAGAGTAACAAAATATCAACAACGAACGACCTTCCGTAATGACAAGGATACAATCCATTGGAGTAAAAAAATCATAACAATGAACTACCTTCCATAATGACAAGGCTACCATCCATAAGAGTAACAAAATCTCAACAATGAACTACCTTCCGTAATGACAAGGATACAATCCATTGGAGTAAAAAAATCATAAAAATGAACTACCTTCCATAATGACAAGGCTACCATCCATAAGAGTAACAAAACCTCAACAATGAACTACCTTCGGTAATGATAACGCTGCCATCCAATGGAGTAAGAAAGTCTCAACAACGAACTACCTTCCATAATGACAAGGCTACCATCCATTGGAATAACAAAATCTCAATAACGAACAATATTCCATAATGACAAGCCTACCATCCATTAAAGTAACAAAATCTGAACAACGAACTACCTTCCATAATGACAAGGCTACCATTCAATGGAGTAACAAAATCTTAACAACAAACTACCTTCCATAATGACAAGTCTACCATCCATTGGAGTAACAAAATCTCAACAACAAACTACCTTCCATAATGACAAGGCTACCATCCATTGGAGTACCATAATCTCAACAACGAACTACCTTCCATAATGACAAGGCTACCATCCATTGGAGTAACAAAATCTCAACAACAAACTACCTTCCATAATGACAAGTCTACCATCCAATGTAGTAACAAAATCTCAACAACGAACTACCTTCCATAATAACAAGGCTACCATCCATTAGAGTAACAATATCTCAAAAACAAACTACTTTCCGTAATGACAAGGCTGCCATCCATTGGAGTAACAAAATCTCAACAACGAACTACCTTCCATAATGACAAGGCTACAATAAATTGGAGTTACAAAATCATAACAATGAACTACCTTCCATAATGACAAGGCTACCATCCATTTGAGTAACAAAATATCAACAACGAGCTATCTTCCGTAATGACAAGGCTGTCATCCATTGGAGTAACAAAATCACAACAGCGAACTACCTTCCATAATGAAAAGTCTACCATCCAATGTAGTAACAAAATCTCAACAACGAGCTACCTTGCATAATGACAAGGCTACCATCCATTAGAGTAACAAAATCTCAATAATGAACTACCTTCCGTAATGACAAGGCTGCCATCCATTGGAGTAAGAAAATCTGAACAACGAACTACCTTCTATAATGACAAGGCTACCATCCATTGGAGTTACAAAATCTCAATAACGAACTATATTCCATAATGACAAGGCTACCATCCATTAAAGTAACAAAATCTGTACAACAAACTACCTTCCATAATGACAAGGCTACCATCCAATGGAGTAACAAAATGTCAACATTGAACTAACTTCCGTCATGACAAGGCTACTAGACATTGGAGTAACAAAATCTCAAAAACAAACTACCTTCCATAATGACAAGGCTACCATCCATTGGAGTAATAAAATCTCAACAATGAAATACCTTCCATAATGACAAGGCTACCATCCATAAGAGTAACAAAACCTCAACAATGAACTACCTTCCGTAATGACAACGCTGCCATCCAATGGAGTAAGAAAGTCTCAACAACGAACTACCTTCCATAATGACAAGGCTACCATCCATTGGAATAACAAAATCTCAATAACGAACAATATTCCATAATGACAAGCCTACCATCCATTAAAGTAACAAAATCTGAACAACGAACTACCTTCCATAATGACAAGGCTACCATTCAATGGAGTAACAAAATCTTAACAACAAACTACCTTCCATAATGACAAGTCTACCATCCATTGGAGTAACAAAATCTCAACAACAAACTACCTTCCATAATGACAAGGCTACCATCCATTGGAGTAACATAATCTCAACAACGAACTACCTTCCATAATGACAAGGCTACCATCCATTGGAGTAACAAAATCTCAACAACAAACTACCTTCCATAATGACAAGTCTACCATCCAATGTAGTAACAAAATCTCAACAACAAACTACCTTCCATAATAACAAGGCTACCATCCGTTAGAGTAACAATATCTCAAAAACAAACTACTTTCCGTAATGACAAGGCTGCCATCCATTGGAGTAACAAAATCTCAACAACGAACTACCTTCCATAATGACAAGGCTACAATACATTGGAGTTAGAAAATCATAACAATGAACTACCTTCCATAATGACAAGGCTACCATCCATTTGAGTAACAAAATATCAACAACGAGCTATCTTCTGTAATGACAAGGCTGTCATCCATTGGAGTAACAAAATCTCAACAGCGAACTACCTTCCATAATGAAAAGTCTACCATCCAATGTAGTAACAAAATCTCAACAACGAGCTACCTTCCATAATGACAAGGCTACCATCCATTAGAGTAACAAAATCTCAATAATGAACTACCTTCCGTAATGACAAGGCTGCCATCCATTGGAGTAAGAAAATCTGAACAACGAACTACCTTCTATAATGACAAGGCTACCATCCATTGGAGTTACAAAATCTCAATAACGAACTATATTCCATAATGACAAGGCTACCATCCATTAAAGTAACAAAATCTGTACAACAAACTACCTTCCATAATGACAAGGCTACCATCCAATGGCGTAACAAAATCTCAACAACGAAATACCTTCCATAATGACAAGGCTACTAGACATTGGAGTATCAAAATCTCAAAAACAAACTACCTTCCATAATGACAAGGCTACCATCCATTGGAGTAATAAAATCTCAACAATGAAATACCTTCTATAATGACAAGGCTACAATCCATTGGAGTAACAAAAGCATAACAATGAACTACCTCCCATAATGAAAAGGCTACCATCCATTAGAATAACAAAATATCAACAACGAACTACCTTCCGTAATGACAAGGCTGCTATCCATTGGAGTAACAAAATCTCAAAAACAAACTACCTATCATAATGACAAGGCTACAATCCATTGGAGTAAAAAAATCATAACAACAAACTACCTTCCATAATGAAAAGGCTACAATCCATTTGAGTAACAAAATCTCAACAACAAACTACCTTCCATAATGACAAGGCTGCCATCCATTGGAGCAAGAAAATCTCAACAACGAACTACCTTCCATAATGACAAGGCTACCATCCATTGGAGTAACAAAATCATAACAATGAACTACCTTCCATAATGACAAGGCTACCATCCATTAGAGTAACAAAATCTCAACAATGAACTATCTTCCGTAATGACAAGGCTGCCATCCATTGGAGTAACAAAATCTCAACAGCGAACTACCTTCCATAATGACAAGTCTACCATCCAATGTAGTAACAAAATCTCAACAATGAGCTACCTTCCATAATGACAAGGCTACCATCCATTAGAGTAACAAAATCTCAATAATGAACTACCTTCCGTAATGACAAGGCTGCCATCCATAAGAGTAACAAAACCTCAACAATGAACTACCTTCCGTAATGACAAGGCTGCCATCCAATGGAGTAAGAAAGTCTCAACAACGAACTATATTCCATAATGACAAGGCTACCATCCATTAAAGTAACAAAATCTGAACAACAAACTACCTTCCGTAATGACAACGCTGCCATCCATTGGAGTAAGAAAATCTTAACAACGAACTACCTTCCATAATGACAAGGCTACCATGCATTGGAGTAACAAAATCTCAACAACAAAATACCTTCCATAATGACAAGGCTACCATCCATTGGAGTAATAAAATCTCAACAACGAAATACCTTCTATAATGACAAGGCTACAATCCATCGAAGTAACAAAAGCATAACAATTAACTACCTTCCATAATGACAAGGCTACCATCCATTAGAGTAACAAAATCTCAACAACGAACTACCTTCCATAATGACAAGGCTGCTATCCATTGGAGTAACAAAATCTCAACAACGAACTACCTTCCATAATGACAAGGCTACAATCCAATGGGGTAACAAAATCTCAATAACAAACTATATTCCATAATGACAAGGATACCATCCATTAAAGTAACAAAATCTGAACAACGAACTACCTTCCATAATGACAAGGCTACCATTCAATGGAGTTACAAAATCTTAACATCGAACTACCTTCCATAATGACAAGTCTACCATCCATCGGAGTAACAAAATCTCAACAACAAACTACCTTCCATAATGACAAGGCTACCATCCATTTGAGTAACATAATCTCAACAACGAAATACCTTCTATAATGACAAGGCTACAATCCATTGGAGTAACAAAATCATAACAACGAACTACCTTTCATAATGACAAGGCTACCATCCATTAGAGTAACAAAATCTCGACAACGAACTACCTTCCGTAATGACAAGGCTGCCATCCATTGGAGTAACAAAATCTCAACAACGAACTACCTTCCATAATGACGAGGCTACAATCCATTGGAGTAAAAAAATCATAACAATGAACTACCTTCCATAATGAAAAGGCTACCATCCATTAGAGTGACAAAATCTCAACAACGAACTACCTTCCGTAATGACAAGGCTGCCATCCATTGGAGTAACAAAATCTCAACAGCGAACTACCTTCCATAATGACAAGTCTACCATCCAATGTAGTAACAAAATCTCAACAACAAACTACCTTCCATAATGACAAGGCTACCATCCATTAGAGTAACAAAATCTCAACAATGAACTACCTTTCGTAATGACAAGGTTGCCATCCATTGGAGTAAGAAAATCATAACAACGAACTATCTTCTATAATGACAAGGCTACCATCCATTGGAGTAACAAAATCACAATAACGAACTAGATTCCATAATGACAAGGCTACTATCCATTAGAGTAACAAAATCTCAAAAACAAACTACCTTCCCTAATGACAAGGCTGCCATCCATTGGAGTAACAAAATCTCAACAACAAACTACCTTCCATAATGACAAGGCTACAAAACATTGGAGTAACAAAATCATAACAACGAACAACCTTCCATAATGAAAAGGCTACCATCCATTAGAGTGACAAAATCTAAACAACGAACTACCTTCCGTAATGACAAGGCTGCCATCCATTGGAGTAACAAAATCTCAACAACGAACTACCTTCCATAATGACGAGGCTACAATCCATTGGAGTAAAAAAATCATAACAATGAACTACCTTCCATAATGAAAAGGCTACCATCCATTAGAGTGACAAAATCTCAACAACGAACTACCTTCCGTAATGACAAGGCTGCCATCCATTGGAGTAACAAAATCTCAACAGCGAACTACCTTCCATAATGACAAGTCTACCATCCAATGTAGTAACAAAATCTCAACAACAAACTACCTTCCATAATGACAAGGCTACCATCCATTAGAGTAACAAAATCTCAACAATGAACTACCTTTCGTAATGACAAGGTTGCCATCCATTGGAGTAAGAAAATCATAACAACGAACTATCTTCTATAATGACAAGGCTACCATCCATTGGAGTAACAAAATCTAAATAACGAACTAGATTCCATAATGACAAGGATACCATCCATTAGAGTAAGAAAATCTCAAAAACAAACTACCTTCCCTAATGACAAGGCTGCCATCCATTGGAGTAACAAAATCTCAACAACAAACTACCTTCCATAATGACAAGGCTACAAAACATTGGAGTAACAAAATCATAACAACGAACAACCTTCCATAATGAAAAGGCTACCATCCATTAGAGTGACAAAATCTAAACAATGAACTACCTTCCGTAATGACAAGGCTGGCATCCATTGGAGTAACAAAATCTCAACATCGAACTACCTTCCATAATGACAAGTCTACCATCCAATGTAGTAACAAAATCTCAACAACAAACTACCTTGCATAATGACAAGGCTACCATCCATTAGAGTAACAAAATCTCAACAATGAACTACCTTTCGTAATGACAAGGCTGCCATCCATTGGAGTAAGAAAATCATAACAACGAACTACCTTCTATAATGACAAGGCTACCATCCATTGGAGTAACAAAATCTCAATAACGAACTAGATTCCATAATGACAAGGCTACCATCCATTAAAGTAACAAAATCTGAACAACAAACTACCTTCCATAATACCAAGTCTACCATCCAATGTAGTAAGAAAATCTCAACAACGAACTACCTTCCACAATGACAAGGCTACCGTCCATTAAAGTAACAAAATCTCAACAACGAACTACCTTCCATAATGACAAGGCTACAATTCATTGGAGTAACAAAATCATAACAATGAACTACCTTCCATAATGACAAGGCTACCATCCATTAGAGTAACAAAATCTCAACAATGACCTACCTTCCGTAATGACAAGGCTGCCATCCATTGGAGTAAGAAAATCTCAACAACGAACTACCTTCCATAATGACAAGGCTACCATCCATTGGAGTAATAAAATGTCAACAACGAAATACCTTCCATAATGACAAGGCTACAATCCATTGGAGTAACAAAATCATAACAATGAACTACCTTATATAATGACAAGGCTACCATCCATTAGAGTAACAAAAGTTCAACAACGAACTACCTTCCATAATGACAAGGCTACCATCCAATGGAATAACAAAATTCTCGACAATAGACTACCTTCCATAATGTCAAGGCTACCACACATTGGAGTAACATATATCTCAATGACAAACTACCTTTCATAATGACAAGTCTACCATCCATTGGAGTAAAAAAAATTTCGACAACAAACAACCTTCCATAATGACAAGGCTACCACCCATTGGAGTAAAAAAGATATCTATATTTTACTACCTTCCATAATGATAAGGCTACCATCCATTGGAGTAACAAAAATATCCACAATAGACTACCTTCTGTAATGATAAGGCTACCATTCATCGGAGTAACAAATTTGAACAAAAGACTACCTTCCATAATGACAAGGCTACCATCCATTGGAGTAACAAAAATCTCGACAATAGAGTACCTTCCATTATGACAAGGCTACCAACCATTGGAGTAACAAAAATCTCGACAACAGTCTACCTTCCATAATGACAAAGTTACCATCCATTTGAATAACAAAAATCACGAAAATAGACTACCTTCTATAATGACAAGGCTATCATCCAAAGGAATAACAAAAATCTAGACAACAAACTACCTTCCATAATGACAAGGCTACCATCCATTAGAGTAACAAAAATTCCGACAAGAGACTACCTTCCATAATGACAAGGCTACCATCCAATGGAATAACAAAATTCTCGACAACAGACTACCTTCCATAATGTCAAGGCTACCACACATTGGAGTAACAAATATCTCAATGACAAACTACCTTCCATAATGACAAGGCTACCATCCATTGGAGTCAAAAAAATTTCGAAACAAAATACCTTCCATAATGACAAGGCTACCACCCATTGGAGTAAAAAAGATATATATATTATACTACCTTCCATAATGATAAGGCTACCATCCATTGGAGTAACAAAAATATCCACAATAGACTACGTTCTGTAATGACAAGGCTAGCATTCATTGGATTAACAAAAATTTGAACAAAAGACTACCTTCCATAATGACTAGGCTACCATCCATTGGAGTAACAAAAATCTCGACAATAGAGTACCTTCCATAATGACAAGGCTACCATCCATTGGAGTAACAAAAATCTCGAAAACAGACTAGCTTTCATAAGGACAAGGCTACCAACCATTGGAGTAACAAAAATCTCGACAACAGACTACCTTTCATAATGTCAAGGCTACCACACATTGGAGTAACATATATCTCAATGACAAACTACCTTCCATAATGACAAGGCTACAATCCATTGGAGTAAAAAAACTTTCGACAACAAACTACCTTCCATAATGACAAGGCTACCACCCATTGGAGTAAAAAAGATATCTATATTATACTACCTTCCAAAATGATAAGGCTACTATCCATTGGAATAACAAAAATATCCACAATAGACTACCTTCTGTAAAGACAAGGCTACCATTCATCGGAGTAACAAAAATTTGAACAAAAGACTACATTCCATAATGACAAGGCTACCATCCATTGGAGTAACAAAAATATCGACAATAGAGTAGCTTTCATAATGACAAGGCTACCATCTATTGGAGTAACAAAAATCTCGACAACAGACTAGCTTCCATAAGGACAAGGCTACCAACCATTGGAGTAACAAAAATCTCGACAACAGACTACCTTCCATAATGACAAAGTTACCATCCATTGGAATAACAAAAATCACGAAAATAGACTACCTTCCATAAGGACAAGGCTATCATCCAAAGGAATAACAATAATCTAGACAACAAACTACCTTCCATAATGACAACGCTACCATCCATTGGAGTAACAAAAATCCCGACAAGAGACTACCTTCCATAACGAAAAGGCTACCATCCAATGGAATAACAAAATTCTCGACAATAGACTACCTTCCATAATGTCAAGGCTACCACACATTGGAGTAACAGATATCTCAATGACAAACTACCTTCCATAATGACAAGGCTACCATCCATTAGAGTATAAAAAATTTCGACAATAAACTACCTTCCATAATGACAAGGCAACGACCCATTGGAGTAAAAAAGATATTTATATTATATTACCTTCCATAATGATAAGGCTACCATCCATTGGAGTAATAAAAATATCCACAACAGACTACCTTATGTAATTACAAGGCTACCATTCATTGGAGTAACAAAAATTTGGAAAAAAGACTACCTTCCATAATGACAAGGCTACCATCCATTGGAGTAACAAAAATCATAACGACAAACAGCCTTCCATAATGACAAGGCTACCATCCATTGGAGTAACAAAAATCTCGACAACAGACTAGCTTCGATAAGGAGAAGGCTACTAACCATTGGAGTAACAAAAATCTCGACAACAGACTACCTTCCATAATGACAAAGTTACCATCCATTAGAATAACAAAAATCACGAAAATAGACTACCTTCCATAATGACAAGGCTACCATCCATTGGAGTAACAAAAATCATAACGACAAACAACCTTCCATAATGACAAGGCTACCATCAATTGGAGTAACAAAAATCTCGACAATAGAGTACCTTCGATAATGACAAGGCTACCATCCATTGGAGTAACAAAAATCTCGACAACACACTAGCTTCCATAAGGACAAGGCTACCGACCATTGGAGTAACAAAAATCTCGACAACAGACTACCTTCCATAATGACAAAGTTACCATCCATTGGAATAACAAAAATCACGAAAATAGACTACCTTCCATAATTACAAGGCTATCATCCAAAGGAATAACAAAAATCTAGACAACAAACTACCTTCCATAATGACAAGGCTACCATCCATTGGAGTAAAGAAAATTCCGACAAGAGACTACCTTCCATAATGACTAGGCTACCATCCAATGGAATAACAAAATTCTCGACAACAGACTACCTTCCATAATGTCAAGGCTACCACACATTGTAGTAACAAATATCTCAATGACAAACTACCTTCCATAATGACAAGGCTACCATCCATTGGAGTAAAAACAATTTCGACAACAAACTACCTTCCATAATGACAAGGCTACCACCCATTGGAGTTAAAAAGATATCTATATTATACTACCTTCCATAATGATAAGGCTACCATCCATTGGAGTAACAAAAATATCCACAACAGACTACCTTCTGTAATGACAAGGCTACCATTCATTGGAGTAGCAAAAATTTGAACAAAAGACTACCTTCCATAATGACAAGGCTACCATCCATTGGAGTTACAAAAATCATAACGACAAACAACCTTCCATAATTACAAGGCTACCATCCATTGGAGTAACAAAAATCTCGACAACAGACTAGCTTCAATAAGGACAAGGCTACCAACCATTGGAGTAACAAAAATCTCGACAACAGACTTCCTTCCATAATGACAAAGTTACCATCCATTGGAAAAACAAAAATCACGAAAATAGACTACCTTCCATAATGACAAGGCTATCATCCAAAGGAATAACAAAAATCTAGACAACAAACTACCTTCCATAATGACAAGGCTACCATCCATTGGAGTAACAAAAATCTCGACAATAGAGTACCTTCCATAATGACAAGTCTACCATCCATTGGAGTAATAAAAATCTCGACAACAGACTAGCTTCCATAAGGACAAGGCTACCAACCATTGGAGTAACAAAAATCTCGACAACAGACTACCTTCCATAATGACAAAGTTACCATCCATTGAAATAATAAAAATCATGGTAATAGACTACCTTCCATAATTACAAGGCTATCATCCAAAGGAATAACAAAAATCTAGACAACAAACTACCTTCCATAATGTCAAGGGTACCACACATTGGAGTAAAAAATATCTCAATGACAAACTACCTTCCATAATGACAAGGCTACAATCCATTGGAGTAAAAAAAATTTCGACAACAAACTACCTTCAATAATGACAAGGCTACCACCCATTGGAGTAAAAAAGATATCTATATTATACTACCTTCCAAAATGATAAGGCTACCTTCCATTGGAGTAACAAAAATATCCACAATAGACTACCTTCTGTAATGACAAGGCTACCATTCATTGGAGTAACAAAAATTTGAACAAAAGACTACCTTCCATAATGACAAGGCTACCATCCATTCGAGTAACAAAAATCTCTACAATAGAGTACCTTCCATAATGACAAGGCTACCATCCATTGGAGTAACAAAAATCTCGACAACAGACTAGCTTCCATAAGGACAAGGATACCAACCATTGGAGTAACAAAAATCTCGACAACAGACTACCTTCCATAATGACAAAGTTACCATCCATTGGAAAAACAAAAATCACGAAAATAGACTACCTTCCACAATGACAAGGCTATCATCCAAAGGAATAACAAAAATCTAGACAACAAACTACCTTCCATAATGACAAGGCTACCATCCATTGGAGTAACAAAAATCTCGACAATAGAGTACCTTCCATAATGACAAGGCTACCATCCATTGGAGTAATAAAAATCTCGACAACAGACTAGCTTCCATAAGGACAAGGCTACCAACCATTGGAGTAACAAAAATCTCGACAACAGACTACCTTCCATAATGACAAAGTTACCATCCATTGGAATAATAAAAATCATGGTAATAGACTACCTTCCATAATTACAAGGCTATCATCCAAAGGAATAACAAAAATCTAGACAACAAACTACCTTCCATAATGTCAAGGGTACCACACATTGGAGTAAAAAATATCTCAATGACAAACTACCTTCCATAATGACAAGGCTACAATCCATTGGAGTAAAAAAAATTTCGACAACAAACTACCTTCAATAATGACAAGGCTACCACCCATTGGAGTAAAAAAGATATCTATATTATACTACCTTACATAATGATAAGGCTACCATCCATTGGAGTAACAAAAATATCCACAATAGACTACCTTCTGTAATGACAAGGCTACCATTCATCGGAGTAACAAAAATTTGAACAAAAGATTACCTTCCATAATGACAAGGCTACCATCCATTGGAGTAACAAAAATCTCGACAATAGAGTACCTTCCATAATGACAAGGCTACCATCCATTGGAGTAACAAAAATCTCAACAACAGACTAGCTTCCATAAGGACAAGGCTACCAACCATTGGAGTAACAAAAATCTCGACAACAGACTACCTTCCATAATGACAAAGTTACCATCCATTGGAATAACAAAAATCACGAAAATAGACTAACTTCCATAATGACAAGGCTATCATCCAAAAGAATAACAGAAATCTAGACAACAAACTACCTTCCATAATGGCAAGGTTACCATCCATTGGAGTAACAAAAATCACGACAAGAGACTACCTTCCATAATGACAAGGCTACCATCCAATGGAATAACATAATTCTCGACAACAGACTACCTTCCATAATGTCAAGGCTACCACACATTGGAGTAACAAATATCTCAATGACAAACTATCTTCCATAATGACAAGGCTACCATCCATTGGAGTAAAAAAATTTTCGACAACAAAATACCTTCCATAATGACAAGGCTACCACCCATTGGAGTAGAAAAGATATCTATATTATACTACCTTCCATAATGATAAGGATACCATCCATTGGAGTAACAAAAATATCCACAATAGACTACCTTCTGTAATGACAAGGTTACCATTCATCGGAGTAACAAAAATTTGAACAAAAGACTACCTTCCATAATGACAACGCTACCATCCATTGGAGTAACAAAAATCTCGACAATAGAGTACCTTCCATAATGACAAGGCTATCATCCATTGGAGTAACAAAAGTCTCGACAACAGACTAGCTTCAATAAGGACAAGGGTACCAACCATTGGAGTAATAAAAATCTCGACAACAGACTACCTTCCATAATGAAAAAGTTACCATCCATTGGAATAACAAAAATCACGAAAATAGACTACCTTCCATAATGACAAGGCTATCATCCAAAGGAATAACAAAAATCTAGACAACAAACTACCTTCCATAATGACAAGGCTACCATCCATTGGAGTAACAAAAATTACGACAAGAGACTACCTTCCATAATGACAAGGCTACCATCCAATGGAATAACAAAATTCTCGACAACAGACTACCTTCCATAATGTCAAGGCTACCACACATTGGAGTAACCGATATCTCAATGACAAACTACCTTCCATAATGACAAGGCTACCATCAATTGGAGTAAAAAAAATTTCGTCAACAAAATACCTTCCATAATGACAAGGCTACCACCCATTGGAGTAAAAAAGATATCTATATTATACTACCTTCCATAATGATAGGGCTACCATCCATTGGAGTAATAAAAATATCCGCAACAGACTACCTTCTGTAATGACAAGGCTACTATTCATTGGAGTAACAAAAATTTGAACAAAAGACTACCTTCCATAATGACAAGGCTACCATCCATTGGAGTAACAAAAATCATAACGACAAACAGCCTTCCATAATGACAAGACTACCATCCATTGGAGTAACAAAAATCTCGACAACAGACTAGCTTCGATAAGGACAAGGCTACCAACCATTGGAGTAACAAAAATCTCGACAACAGACTACCTTCCATAATGACAAAGTTACCATCCATTTGAATAACAAAAATCACAAAAATAGACTACCTTCCATAATGACAAGGCTACCATCCATTGGAGTAACAAAAATTATAACGTCAAACAACCTTCCATAATGACAAGGCTACCATCCATTGGAGTAACAAAAATCTCGACAATAGAGTACCTTCCATAATGACAAGGCTATCATCCATTGGAGTAACAAAAGTCTCGACAACAGACTAGCTTCAATAAGGACAAGGGTAACAACCATTGGAGTAATAAAAATCTCGACAACAGACTACCTTCCATAATGAAAAAGTTACCATCCATTGGAATAACAAAAATCACGAAAATAGACTACCTTCCATAATGACAAGGCTATCATCCAAAGGAATAACAAAAATCTAGACAACAAACTACCTTCCATAATGACAAGGCTACCATCCATTGGAGTAACAAAAATTACGACAAGAGACTACCTTCCATAATGACAAGGCTACCATCCAATGGAATAACAAAATTCTCGACAACAGACTACCTTCCATAATGTCAAGGCTACCACACATTGGAGTAACCGATATCTCAATGACAAACTACCTTCCATAATGACAAGGCTACCATCAATTGGAGTAAAAAAAATTTCGTCAACAAAATACCTTCCATAATGACAAGGCTACCACCCATTGGAGTAAAAAAGATATCTATATTATACTACCTTCCATAATGATAGGGCTACCATCCATTGGAGTAATAAAAATATCCGCAACAGACTACCTTCTGTAATGACAAGGCTACTATTCATTGGAGTAACAAAAATTTGAACAAAAGACTACCTTCCATAATGACAAGGCTACCATCCATTGGAGTAACAAAAATCATAACGACAAACAGCCTTCCATAATGACAAGACTACCATCCATTGGAGTAACAAAAATCTCGAAAACAGACTAGCTTCGATAAGGACAAGGCTACCAACCATTGGAGTAACAAAAATCTCGACAACAGACTACCTTCCAT
Organism: Vicia faba; assembly: GCA_948472305.1. NCBI lineage: Eukaryota > Viridiplantae > Streptophyta > Magnoliopsida > Fabales > Fabaceae > Vicia > Vicia faba. The sequence goes on along the minus strand of OX451737.1, from coordinate 797,812,948 downwards.
AATGACAAAGTTACCATCCATTTGAATAACAAAAATCACAAAAATAGACTACCTTCCATAATGACAAGGCTACCATCCATTGGAGTAACAAAAATCATAACGTCAAACAACCTTCCATAATGACAAGGCTACCATCCATTGGAGTAACAAAAATCTCGACAATAGAGTACCTTTCATAATGACAAGGATACCATCCACTGGAGTAACAAAAATCTCGACAACACACTAGCTTCCATAAGGACAAGGCTACCAACCATTGGAGTAACAAAAATCTCGACAATAGACTACCTTCCATAATGACAAAGTTACCATCCATTGGAATAACAAAAATCACGAAAATAGACTACCTTCCATAATTACAAGGCTATCATCCAAATGAATAACAAAAATCTAGACAACAAACTACCTTCCATAATGACAAGGCTACCATCCATTAGAGTAAAAAAAATTCCAACAAGAGAATACCTTCCATAATGACAAGGCTACCATCCAATGGAATACCAAAATTCTCAACAACAGACCACCTTCCATAATGTCAAGGCTACCACACATTGGAGTAACAGATATCTCAATGACAAACTACCTTCCATAATGATAAGGCTACCATCCATTGGAGTAAAAAAAATTTCGACAACAAACTACCTTCCATAATGACCAGTATACCACCCATTGGAGTAAAAAGGATATCTATATTTTACTACCTTCCATAATTATAAGGCTACCATCCATTGGAGTAACAAAATTATCCACAACAGACTACCTTCTGTAATGACAAGGCTACCATTCATTGGAGTAACAAAAATTTGAACAAAAGACTACCTTCCATAATGACAAGGCTACCATCCATTGGAGTAACAAAAATCTCGACAACAGAGTAGCTTCCATAAGGACAAGGTTACCAACCATTGGAGTAACAAAAATCACGACAACAGACTACCTTCCATAATGACAAAGTTACCATCCATTGGAATAACAAAAATCACGAAAATAGACTACCTTCCTTAATTACAAGGCTATCATCCATAGGAATAACAAAAATCTAGACAACAAACTACCTTCCATAATGACAAGGCTACCATCCATTGGAGTAACAAAAATTCCGACAAAATACTACCTTCCATAATGACAAGGCTACCATTCAATGTAATAACAAAATTCTCGACAACAGACTACCTTCCATAATGTCAAGGCTACCACACATTGGAGTAACAGATATCTCAATGAAAAACTACCTTCCATAATGACAAGGCTACCATCCATTGGAGTAAAAAAAATTTCGACAACAAACTACCTTCCATAATGACAAGGCTACCACCCATTGGAGTAAAAAAGATATCTATATTATACTACCTTCCATAATGATAAGGCTACCATCCATTGGAGTAACAAAAATATCCACAACAGACTACCTTCTATAATGACAAGGCTACCATTCATTGGAGTAACAAAAATTTGAACAAAACACTACCTTCCATAATGACAAGGCTACCATCCATTGGAGTAACAAAAATCATAACGACAAACAACCTTTCATAATGACAAGGCTACCATCCATTGGAGTAACAAAATTCTCGACAACAGACTAGCTTCGATAACGACAACGCTACCAACCAATGGAGTAACAAAAATCTCGACAATAGACTACCTTCCATAATTACAAAGTTACCATCCATTGGAATAACAAAAATCACGAAAATAGACTAACTTCCATAATGACAAAGTTACCATCCATTGGAATAACAAAAATCACGAAAATAGACTACCTTCCATAATGACAAGGCTATTATCCAAAGGAATAACGAAAATCTAGACAACGAACTACCTTCCATAATGACAAGGCTACCATCCATTGGAGTAACAAAAATTCCGACAAGAGACTACCTTCCATAATGACAAGGCTACCATCCAATGGAATAACAAAATTCTCGACAACAGACTACCTTCCATAATATCAAGGCTTCCACACATTGGAGTAACAGATATCTCAATGACAAACTACCTTCCATAATGACAAGGCTACCATCCATTGGAGTAAAAAAAATTTCGACAACAAACTACCTTCCATAATGACAAGGCTACCACCCATTGGAGTAAAAGAGATATCTATATTATACTACCTTCCATAATGATAAGGCTACCATCCATTAGAGTAAAAAAAATGTCCATAATAGACTACCTTTTGTAATGACAAGGCTACCATTCATTGGAGTAACACAAATTTTAACAAAAGACTACCTTCCATAATGACAAGGCTACCATCCATTAGAGTAACAAAAATACCCATAATAGAGTACCTTCCATAATGACAAGGCTACCATCCATTGGAGTAACAAAAATCTCAACAACAGACTAGCTTCCATAAGGAAAAGACTACCAACCATTGGAGTAACAAAAATCTCGACAACAGACTACCTTCCATAATGACAAAGTTACCATCCATTGGAATAACAAAAATCACGAATATAGACTACCTTCCATAATTAAAAGGCTATCATCCAAAGGAATAACAAAAATCTAGACAACAAACTACCTTCCATAATGACAAGGCTACCATCCATTGGAGTAAAAAAAATTCCGACAGGAGACTACCTTCCATAATGACTATGCTACCATCCAATGGAATAACAAAATTCTCGACAACAGACTACCTTCCATAATGTCAAGGCTACCACACATTGGAGTAACAGATATCTCAATGACAAACTACCTTCCATAATGACAAGGCTACCATCCATTGGAGTAAAAAAAATTTCGACAACAAACTACCTTCCATAATGACAAGGCTACCACCCATTGGAGTAAAAAAGATATCTATATTATACTACCTTCCATAATGATAAGGCTACCATCCATTGGAGTAACAAAAATATCCACAACAGACTACCTTCTGTAATGACAAGGCTACCATTCATTGGAGTAACCAAAATTTGAACAAAACACTACCTTCCATAATGACAAGGCTACCATCCATTGGAGTAACAAAAATCATAACGACAAACAACCTTTCATAATGACAAGGCTACCATTCATTGGAGTAACAAAAATCTCGACAACAGACTAGCTTCGATAAGGACAAGGCTACCAACCATTGGAGTAACAAAAATCTCGACAACAGACTACCTTCCATAATGACAAAGTTACCATCCATTGGAATAACAAAAATCACGAAAATAGACTACCTTCCATAATGACAAAGTTACCATCCATTGGAATAACAAAAATCACGAAAATAGACTACCTTCCATAATGACAAGGCTATCATCCAAAGGAATAACAAAAATATAGACAACAAACTACCTTCCAAAACGACAAGGCTACCATCCATTGGAGTAACAAAAATTCCGACAAGAGACTACATTCCATAATGACAAGGCTACCATTCAATGTAATAACAAAATTCTCGACAACAGACTACCTTCCATAATGTCAAGGCTACCACACATTGGAGTAACAGATATCTCAATGACAAACTACCTTCCATAATGACAAGGCTACCATCCATTGGAGTAAAAAAAATTTCGACAACAAACTACCTTCCATAATGACAAGGCTACCACCCATTGGAGTAAAAAAGATATCTATATTATACTACCTTCCATAATGATAAGGCTACCATCTATTGGAGTAAAAAAAATATCCACAATAGACTACCATTTGTAATGACAAGGCTACTATTCATTGGAGTAACACAAATTTGAACAAAAGACTACCTTCCATAATGACAAGGCTATAATCCATTGGAGTAACAAAAATATCCATAATAGAGTACCTTCCATAATGACAAGGCTACCATCCATTGGAGTAACAAAAATCTTGACAATAGACTAGCTTCCATAAGGACAAGGCTACCAACCATTGGAGTAACAAAAATCTCGACAACAGACTACCTTGCATAATGACAAAGTTACCATCCATTGGAATAACAAAAATCACGAAAATAGACTACCTTCCATAATTACAAGGCTATCATCCAAAGGAATAACAAAAATCTGGACAACAAACTACCTTCCATAATGCAAGGCTACCATCCATTGGAGTAAAAAAAATTCCGACAACAAACTACCTTCCATAATGACTAGGCTACCATCCAATGGAATAACCAAATTCTCGACAACAGCCTACCTTCCATAATGTCAAGGATACCACACATTGGAGTAATAGATATCTCAATGACAAACTACCTTCCATAATGACAAGGCTACCATCCATTGGAGTAAAAAAAATTTCGACAACAAAAATACCTTCCATAATGACAAGGCTTCCACCCATTGGAGTAAAAAAGATATCTATATTATACTACCTTCCATAATGATAAGGATACCATCCATTGGAGTAACAAAAATATCCACAATAGACTACCTTTTGTAATGACAACGCTACCATTCATTGGAGTAACAAAAATTTGAACAAAAGACTACCTTCCATAATGACAAGGCTACCATCCATTGGAGTAACAAAAATATCCACAATAGAGTACCTTTCATAATGACAAGGCTACCATCCATTGGAGTAACAAAAATCTCGACAACAGACTAACTTCCAAAAGGACAAGGCTACCAACCATTGGAGTAACAAAATTCTCGACAACAGAGTACCTTCCATAATGACAAAGTTACCATCCATTAGAATAACAAAAATCACGAAAATAGACTACCTTCCATAATGACAAGGCTATCATCCAAAGGAATAACAAAAATATAGACAACAAACTACCTTCCATAACGACAAGGCTACCATCCATTGGAGTAACAAAAATTCCGACAAGAGACTACATTCCATAATGACAAGGCTACCATTCAATGTAATAACAAAATTCTCGACAACAGACTACCTTCCATAATGTCAAGGCTACCACACATTGGAGTAACAGATATCTCAATGACAAACTACCTTCCATAATGACAAGGCTACCATCCATTGGAGTATAAAAATTTTCGACAACAAACTACCTTCCATAATGACAAGGCTACCACCCATTGGAGTAAAAAAGATATCTATATTATACTACCTTCCATAATGATAAGGCTACCATCTATTGGAGTAAAAAAAATATCCACAATAGACTACCATTTGTAATGACAAGGCTACCATTCATTGGAGTAACACAAATTTGAACAAAAGACTACCTTCCATAATGACAAGGCTACCATCCATTGGAGTAACAAAAATATCCATAATAGAGTACCTTCCATAATGACAAGGCTACCATCCATTGGAGTAACAAAAATCTTGACAACAGACTAGCTTCCGTAAGGACAAGGCTACCAACCATTGGAGTAACAAAAATCTCGACAACAGACTACCTTGCATAATGACAAAGTTACCATCCATTGGAATAACAAAAATCACGAATATAGACTACCTTCCATAATTAAAAGGCTATCATCCAAAGGAATAACAAAAATCTAGACAACAAACTACCTTCCATAATGACAAGGCTACCATCCATTGGAGTAAAAAAAATTCCGACAGGAGACTACCTTCCATAATGACTATGCTACCATCCAATGGAATAACAAAATTCTCGACAACAGACTACCTTCCATAATGTCAAGGCTACCACACATTGGAGTAACAGATATCTCAATGACAAACTACCTTCCATAATGACAAGGCTACCATCCATTGGAGTAAAAAAAATTTCGACAACAAACTACCTTCCATAATGACAAGGCTACCACCCATTGGAGTAAAAAAGATATCTATATTATACTACCTTCCATAATGATAAGGCTACCATCCATTGGAGTAACAAAAATATCCACAACAGACTACCTTCTGTAATGACAAGGCTACCATTCATTGGAGTAACCAAAATTTGAACAAAACACTACCTTCCATAATGACAAGGCTACCATCCATTGGAGTAACAAAAATCATAACGACAAACAACCTTTCATAATGACAAGGCTACCATTCATTGGAGTAACAAAAATCTCGACAACAGACTAGCTTCGATAAGGACAAGGCTACCAACCATTGGAGTAACAAAAATCTCGACAACAGACTACCTTCCATAATGACAAAGTTACCATCCATTGGAATAACAAAAATCACGAAAATAGACTACCTTCCATAATGACAAAGTTACCATCCATTGGAATAACAAAAATCACGAAAATAGACTACCTTCCATAATGACAAGGCTATCATCCAAAGGAATAACAAAAATATAGACAACAAACTACCTTCCAAAACGACAAGGCTACCATCCATTGGAGTAACAAAAATTCCGACAAGAGACTACATTCCATAATGACAAGGCTACCATTCAATGTAATAACAAAATTCTCGACAACAGACTACCTTCCATAATGTCAAGGCTACCACACATTGGAGTAACAGATATCTCAATGACAAACTACCTTCCATAATGACAAGGCTACCATCCATTGGAGTAAAAAAAATTTCGACAACAAACTACCTTCCATAATGACAAGGCTACCACCCATTGGAGTAAAAAAGATATCTATATTATACTACCTTCCATAATGATAAGGCTACCATCTATTGGAGTAAAAAAAATATCCACAATAGACTACCATTTGTAATGACAAGGCTACTATTCATTGGAGTAACACAAATTTGAACAAAAGACTACCTTCCATAATGACAAGGCTATAATCCATTGGAGTAACAAAAATATCCATAATAGAGTACCTTCCATAATGACAAGGCTACCATCCATTGGAGTAACAAAAATCTTGACAATAGACTAGCTTCCATAAGGACAAGGCTACCAACCATTGGAGTAACAAAAATCTCGACAACAGAGTACCTTCCATAATGACAAAGTTACCATCCATTAGAATAACAAAAATCACGAAAATAGACTACCTTCCATAATGACAAGGCTATCATCCAAAGGAATAACAAAAATATAGACAACAAACTACCTTCCATAACGACAAGGCTACCATCCATTGGAGTAACAAAAATTCCGACAAGAGACTACATTCCATAATGACAAGGCTACCATTCAATGTAATAACAAAATTCTCGACAACAGACTACCTTCCATAATGTCAAGGCTACCACACATTGGAGTAACAGATATCTCAATGACAAACTACCTTCCATAATGACATGGCTACCATCCATTGGAGTATAAAAATTTTCGACAACAAACTACCTTCCATAATGACAAGGCTACCACCCATTGGAGTAAAAAAGATATCTATATTATACTACCTTCCATAATGATAAGGCTACCATCTATTGGAGTAAAAAAAATATCCACAATAGACTACCATTTGTAATGACAAGGCTACCATTCATTGGAGTAACACAAATTTGAACAAAAGACTACCTTCCATAATGACAAGGCTACCATCCATTGGAGTAACAAAAATATCCATAATAGAGTACCTTCCATAATGACAAGGCTACCATCCATTGGAGTAACAAAAATCTTGACAACAGACTAGCTTCCATAAGGACAAGGCTACCAACCATTGGAGTAACAAAAATCTCGACAACAGACTACCTTGCATAATGACAAAGTTACCATCCATTGGAATAACAAAAATCACGAAAATAGACTACCTTCCATAATTACAAGGCTATCATCCAAAGGAATAACAAAAATCTGGACAACAAACTACCTTCCATAATGCAAGGCTACCATCCATTGGAGTAAAAAAATTTCCGACAACAGACTACCTTCCATAATGACTAGGCTACCATCCAATGGAATAACCAAATTCTCGACAACAGCCTACCTTCCATAATGTCAAGGCTACCACACATTGGAGTAATAGATATCTCAATGACAAACTACCTTTCATAATGACAAGGCTACCATCCATTGGAGTAAAAAAAATTTCGACAACAAAAATACCTTCCATAATGACAAGGCTTCCACCCATTGGAGTAAAAAAGATATCTATATTATACTACCTTCCATAATGATAAGGATACCATCCATTGGAGTAACAAAAATATCCACAATAGACTACCTTTTGTAATGACAACGCTACCATTCATTGGAGTAACAAAAATTTGAACAAAAGACTACCTTCCATAATGACAAGGCTACCATCCATTGGAGTAACAAAAATATCCACAATAGAGTACCTTTCATAATGACAAGGCTACCATCCATTGGAGTAACAAAAATCTCGACAACAGACTAACTTCCATAAGGACAAGGCTACCAACCATTGGAGTAACAAAATTCTCGACAACAGAGTACCTTCCATAATGACAAAGTTACCATCCATTAGAATAACAAAAATCACGAAAATAGACTACCTTCCATAATTACAAGCCTATCATCCAAAGGAATAACAAAAATCTAGACAACAAACTAACTTCCATAATACCAAGGCTACCATCCATTGGAGTAACAAAAATTTCGACAACAAACTACCTTCCATAATGACAAGGCTACCACCCATTGGAGTAAAAAAGATATCTATATTATACTACCTTCCATAATGATAAGGCTACCATCCATTGGAGTAACAAAAATATCCACAATAGACTACCTTCTGTAATGACAAGGCTACCATTCATTGGAGTAACAAAAATTTGAACAAAAGACTACCTTCGATAATGACAAGGCTACCATCCATTGGAGTAAAAAAAATCTCGACAATAGAGTACCTTCCATAATGACAAGGCTACCATCCATTGGAGTAACAAAAATCTCGACAATAGACTACCTTCCATAATGTCAAGGCTACCACACATTGGAGTAACAAATATCTCAATGACAAACTACCTTCCATAATGACAAGGCTACCATCCATTGGAGTAAAAAAAAATCGACAACAAACTACCTTCCATAATGACAAGGCTACCACACATTGGAGTAAAAAAGATATCTATATTATACTACCTTCCATAATGTTAAGGCTACCATCCATTGGAGTAACAAAAATATCTATAACAGACTACCTTTCGTAATGACGAGGCTAGCATTCATTGGAGTAACAAAAATTGGAACAAAACACTACCTTCCATAATGACAAGGCTGCCATCCATTGGAGTAAAAAAAATCATAAGGATAAAAAACCTTCCATAATGACAAGGCTACCATCCATTGGAGTAACAAACATCTCAACAATAGAGTACCTTCCATGATGATAAGGCTACCATCCATTGGAGTAACAAAAATCTCGACAACAGACTAGCTTCCATAAGGACAAGGCTACCAACCATTGGAGTAACAAAAATCTCGACAACAAACTACCTTCCATAATGACAAAGTTACCATCCATTGGAATAACAAAAATCACGAAAATAGACTACCTTCCATAATGACAAGGCTATCATCCAAAGGAATAACAAAAATCTAGACAACAAACTACCTTCCATAATGAAAAGGCTACCATCCATTGGAGTAACAAAAATTCCGACAAAATACTACCTTCCATAATGACAAGGCTACCATCCAATGGAATAACAAAATTCTCGACAACAGACTACCTTCCATAATGTTAAGGCTACCACACATTGGAGTAACAGATATCTCAATGACAAACTACATTCAATAATGACAAGGCTACCATCCATTGGAGTAAAAAAAAATTCGACAACAAACTACCTTCCATAATGACAAGGCTACCACCCATTGGAGTAAAAAAGATATTTATATTATACTACCTTCCATAATGATAAGGCTAACATCCATTGGAGTAACAAAAATATCCACAACAGACTACCTTCTGTAATGACAAGGCTACCATTCATTGGAGTAACAAAAATTAGAACAAAACACTACCTTCTATAATGACAAGGCTACCATCCATTGGAGTAACAAAAATCATAACGAAAAACAACCTTCCATAATGACAAGGCTACCATCCATTGGAGTAACAAAAATCTCGACAATAGAGTACCTTCCATAATGACAAGGCTACCATCCTTTGGAGTAACAAAAATCTTGACAACAGACTAGCTTCCAAAAGGACAAGGCTACTAACCATTGGAGTAACAAAAATCTCGACAACAGACTACCTTCCATAATGACAAAGTTACCATCCATTGGAATAACAAAAATCAAGAAAATAGACTACCTTCCATAATGACAAGGCTATCATCCAAATGAATAACAAAAATCTAGACAACAAACTACCTTCCATAATGACAAGGCTACCATCCATTGGAGTAACAAAAATTCCGACAAGAGACTACCTTCCATAATGACAAGGCTACCATCCAATGGAATAACAAAATTTTCGACAACAGACTACCTTCCATAATGTCAAGGCTACCACACATAAGAGTAACAAATATCTCAATGACAAACTACCTTCCATAATGACAAGGCTACCATCCATTGGAGTAAAAAAAATTTGGACAACAAACTACCTTCCATAATGACAAGGCTACCACCTATTGGAGTAAAAAAGATATATATATATATATATATTATACTACCTTCCATAATGATAAGGCTACCATCCATTGGAGTAACAAAAATATCCACAATAGACTACCTTCTGTAATAACAAGGCTACCATTCATTGGAGTAACAAAAATTTGAACAAAACATTACCTTCCATAATGACAAGGCTACCATCCATTGGAGTAACAAAACTCTCGACAATAGAGTACCTTCCATAATGACAAGGCTACCATCCATTGGAGTAACAAAAATCTCGACAACAGACTAGCTTCCATAAGGACAAGGCTACCAACCATTGGAGTAACAAAAATCTCGACAACAGACTACCTTCCATAATGACAAGGCTATCATCCATTGGAATAACAAAAATCACGAAAATAGACTACCTTCCATAATGACAAGGCTATCATCCAAAGGAATAACAAAAATCTAGACAACAAACTACCTTCCATAATGACAAGGCTACCATCCATTGGAGTAACAAAAATTCCGACAAGAGACTACCTTCAATAATGACAAGGCTACCAGCCAATGGAATAACAAAATTCTTGATAACAGACTACCTTCCATAATTTCAAGGCAACCATACATTGGAGTAACAGATATCTCAATGACAAACAACCTTCCATAATGACAAGGCTACCATCCATTGGAGTAAAAAAAATTTGGACAACAAACTACCTTCAATAATGACAAGGCTACCACCCATTGGAGTAAAAAAGATATTTATATTATACTACCTTCCATAATGATAAGGCTAACATCCATTGGAGTAACAAAAATATCCACAACAGACTACCTTCTGTAATGACAAGGCTACCATTCATTGGAGTAACAAAAATTTGAACAAAACACTACCTTCCATAATGACAAGGCTACCATCCATTGGAGTAACAAAAATCATAACGACTAACAACCGTCCATAATGACAAGGCTACCATCCATTGGAGTAACAAAAATCTCGACAATAGAGTACCTTCCATAATGACAAGGCTACCATCCATTGGAGTAACAAAAATCTCGACAATAGAGTACCTTCCATAATGACAAGGCTACCACCCATTGGAGTAAAAAAGATATATATATATATATATATTATACTACCTTCCATAATGATAAGGCTACCATCCATTGGAGTAACAAAAATATCCACAATAGACTTCCTTCTGTAATGACAAGGCTACCATTCATTGGAGTAACAAAAATTTGAATAAAACACTACCTTCCATAATGACAAGGCTACCATCCATTGGAGTAACAAAAATCTCGACAATAGACTAGCTTCCATAAGGTCAAGGCTACCAACCATTGGAGTAACAAAAATCTCGACAACAGACTACCTTCCATAATGACAAGGCTATCATCCATTGGAATAACAAAAATCACGAAAATAGACTACCTTCCATAATGACAAGGCTATCATCCAAAGGAATAACAAAAATTCCGACAAGAGACTACCTTCCATAATGACAAGGCTACCATCCAATGGAATAAAAAAATTCTCGATAACAGACTACCTTCCATAATGTCAAGGCTACCACACATTGGAGTAACAGATATCTCAATGACAAACTACCTTCCATAATGACAAGGCTACCATCCATTGGAGTAAAAATAATTTCGACAACAAACTACCTTCCATAATGACAAGGCTACCACCCATTGGAGTAAAAAAGATATCTATATTATACTACCTTCCATAATGATAAGGCTACCATCCATTCGAGTAACAAAAATATCGACAACAAACTACCTTCTGTAATGACAAGGCTACCATCCAATGGAGTAACAAAAATCTGAACAAAAGACTACCTTCTATAATGACAAGGCTACCATCCATTAGAGTAACAGAAATCATAACGACAGAATACCTTCCATAATGAAAAGACTACCATCCATTTGAGTAATAAAAATCTCGACAACAGACTACATTTCATAATGACAAGGCTACCATCCATTGGAGTAACAAAAATCTCGACAACAGACTACCTTCCATAATGACAAGGCTACCATCCATTGCACTAACAAAAATATCGACAACAGAGTACCTTCCATAATTACAAGGCTACCATCCAATGGAATAACAAAAATCACGACAACAAACTACCTTCCATAATGACAAGGCTACCATCCATTGTAGTTACAAAAATATCAACAACAGACTACCTTCCATAATGACAAGGCTACCATCAAACGGAATAACAAAATTCTCGACAACAGACTACCTTCCATAATGACAAGGCTACCAAACATTGGAGTAACAGATATCTCAATGACAAACTACCTTCCATAATGACAAGGCTACCACCCATTGGAGTAAAAAAATTTCGACAACAAACTACCTTCCATAATGATAAGGCTACCACCCATTGGAGTAAAAAAGATATTTATATTATACTACATTTCATAATGATAAGGCTACCATCCATTGGAGTAACAAAAATATCGACAACAGACTACCTTCTGTAATGACAAGGCTACCATCCAATGGAGTAACAAAAATCTGAACAAAAGACTACCTTCCATAATGACAAGGCTACCATCCATTGGAGTAACAGAAATCATAACGACAGATTACCTTCCATAATGAAAAGACTACCATCCATTGGAGTAACAAAAATATCGACAATAGACTACCTTCCATAGTGACAAGGCTACCATCCATTGGAGTAACAAAAATCTTGACAACAGACTACCTTCCATAATGACAACGCTACCATCCATTAGAGTAACAAAAATATCGACAACAGAGTACCTTCCATAATGACAAGGCTACCATCCATTGGAATAACAAAAATCTCGACAATAAAGTACCTTCCATAATGACAAGGTTACCATACATTGGAATAACAAAAATCTTGACATCAGACTACCTTCCATAATGACAAGGCTACCATGCAATGGAATAACAAAAATCTCGACAACACACTACCTTCCATAATGACAAGGCTACCATCAATTGGATTAACAAAAATCTGAACATCATACTAGCTTCCATAATGACAAGGCTACCACACATTGGAGTAACAAATATCTCAACGACTAACTACCTTCCATAATGACAAGGATACCTTCCATTGTAGTAAAAAAAATATCGACAACAGACTACCTTTCATAATGAAAAGGAAACCATCCATTGGAGTAACAAAACTCTCGACAACAAACTTGCTTCCATAATGACAAGGCTACCACACATTGGAGTAACAAATATCTCAACGACAAACTACCTTCCGTAATTACAAGGCTACCATCCATTGGAGTAACAAAAATATCGACAACAGACTACCTTCTATAATGAAAAGGATACCATCCATTGGAGTAACAAAAATCTCGACAGCAACCTACATTCCATAATGACAAAGTACCATCCATTGGAATAACAAAAATCACGAAAACAAACTAACTTCCATAATCACAAGGCTAGCATCCATTGGAGTAACAAAAACATCGACAATAGACTACCTTCCATAATGACAAGGCTACATCCATTATAGTAACAAAAATCTCGACAATAGACTAGCTTCCATAATGATAAGGCTACCATCCATTAGAGTAACAAAAATATCGACAACAAACTACCTTCTGTAATGACAAGGCTACCATCCAATGGAGTAACAAAAATCTGAACAAAAGACTACCTTCTATAATGACAAGGCTACCATCCATTAGAGTAACAGAAATCATAACGACAGAATACCTTCCATAATGAAAAGACTACCATCCATTTGAGTAATAAAAATCTCGACAACAGACTACATTTCATAATGACAAGGCTACCATCCATTGGAGTAACAAAAATCTCGACAACAGACTACCTTCCATAATGACAAGGCTACCATCCATTGGAGTAACAAAAATATCGACAACAGAGTACCTTCCATAATGACAAGGCTACCATCCAATGGAATAACAAAAATCACGACAACAAACTACCTTCCATAATGACAAGGCTACCATCCATTGTAGTTACAAAAATATCAACAACAGACTACCTTCCATAATGACAAGGCTACCATCAAATGGAATAACAAAATTCTCGACAACAGACTACCTTTCATAATGACAAGGCTACCACACATTGGAGTAACAGATATCTCAATGACAAACTACCTTCCATAATGACAAGTCTACCACCCATTGGAGTAAAAAAAATTTCGACAACAAACTACCTTCCTTAATGACAAGGCTACCACCCATTGGAGTAAAAAAGATATCTATATTATACTACCTTCCATAATGATAAGGCTACCATCCATTGGAGTAACAAAAATATCGACAACAGACTACCTTCTGTAATGACAAGGCTACCATCCAATGGAGTAACAAAAATCTGAACAAAAGACTACCTTCCATAATGACAAGGCTACCATCCATTGGAGTAACAGAAATCATAACGACAGACTACCTTCCATAATGAAAAGACTACCATCCATTGGAGTAACAAAAATCTCGACAATAGACTACCTTCCATAGTGACAAGGCTACCATCCATTGGAGTAACAAAAATCTTGACAACAGACTACCTTCCATAATGACAACGCTACCATCCATTAGAGTAACAAAAATATCGACAACAGAGTACCTTCCATAATGACAAGGCTACCATCCATTGGAATAACAAAAATCTCGACAATAAAGTACCTTCCATAATGACAAGGTTACCATACATTGGAATAACAAAAATCTTGACATCAGACTACCTTCCATAATGACAAGGCTACCATCCAATGGAATAACAAAAATCTCGACAACACACTACCTTCCATAATGACAAGGTTACCATCAATTGGATTAAAAAAAATCTGAACATCATACTAGCTTCCATAATGACAAGGCTACCACACATTGGAGTAACAAATATCTCAATGACTAACTACCTTCCATAATGACAAGGATACCTTCCATTGTAGTAAAAAAAAATCGACAACAGACTACCTTTCATAATGAAAAGGAAACCATCCATTGGAGTAACAAAACTCTCGACAACAAACTTGCTTCCATAATGACAAGGCTACCACACATTGGAGTAACAAATATCTCAACGACAAACTACCTTCCATAATTACAAGGCTCCCATCCATTGGAGTAACAAAAATATCGACAACAGACTACCTTCTATAATGAAAAGGATACCATCCATTGGAGTAACAAAAATCTCGACAGCAACCTACATTCCATAATGACAAAGTACCATCCATTGGAATAACAAAAATCACGAAAACAAACTAACTTCCATAATCAAAAGGCTAGCATCCATTGGAGTAACAAAAACATCGACAATAGACTACCTTCCATAATGACAAGGCTACATCCATTAGAGTAACAAAAATCTCGACAATAGACTAGCTTCCATAATGATAAGGCTACCATCCATTAGAGTAACAAAAATATCGACAACAAACTACCTTCTGTAATGACAAGGCTACCATCCAATGGAGTAACAAAAATCTGAACAAAAAACTACCTTCTATAATGATAAGGCTACCATCCATTAGAGTAACAGAAATCATAACGACAGAATACCTTCCATAATGAAAAGACTACCATCCATTTGAGTAATAAAAATCTCGACAACAGACTACATTTCATAATGACAAGGCTACCATCCATTGGAGTAACAAAAATCTCGACAACAGACTACCTTCCATAATGACAAGGCTACCATCCATTGGAGTAACAAAAATATCGACAACAGAGTACCTTCCATAATGACAAGGCTACCATCCAATGGAATAACAAAAATCACGACAACAAACTACCTTCCATAATGACAAGGCTACCATCCATTGTAGTTACAAAAATATCAACAACAGACTACCTTCCATAATGACAAGGCTACCATCAAATGGAATAACAAAATTCTCGACAACAGACTACCTTTCATAATGACAAGGCTACCACACATTGGAGTAACAGATATCTCAATGACAAACTACCTTCCATAATGACAAGTCTACCACCCATTGGAGTAAAAAAAATTTCGACAACAAACTACCTTCCTTAATGACAAGGCTACCACCCATTGGAGTAAAAAAGATATCTATATTATACTACCTTCCATAATGATAAGGCTACCATCCATTGGAGTAACAAAAATATCGACAACAGACTACCTTCTGTAATGACAAGGCTACCATCCAATGGAGTAACAAAAATCTGAACAAAAGACTACCTTCCATAATGACAAGGCTACCATCCATTGGAGTAACAGAAATCATAACGACAGACTACCTTCCATAATGAAAAGACTACCATCCATTGGAGTAACAAAAATCTCGACAATAGACTACCTTCCATAGTGACAAGGCTACCATCCATTGGAGTAACAAAAATCTTGACAACAGACTACCTTCCATAATGACAACGCTACCATCCATTAGAGTAACAAAAATATCGACAACAGAGTACCTTCCATAATGACAAGGCTACCATCCATTGGAATAACAAAAATCTCGACAATAAAGTACCTTCCATAATGACAAGGTTACCATACATTGGAATAACAAAAATCTTGACATCAGACTACCTTCCATAATGACAAGGCTACCATCCAATGGAATAACAAAAATCTCGACAACACACTACCTTCCATAATGACAAGGTTACCATCAATTGGATTAAAAAAAATCTGAACATCATACTAGCTTCCATAATGACAAGGCTACCACACATTGGAGTAACAAATATCTCAATGACTAACTACCTTCCATAATGACAAGGATACCTTCCATTGTAGTAAAAAAAATATCGACAACAGACTACCTTTCATAATGAAAAGGAAACCATCCATTGGAGTAACAAAACTCTCGACAACAAACTTGCTTCCATAATGACAAGGCTACCACACATTGGAGTAACAAATATCTCAACGACAAACTACCTTCCATAATTACAAGGCTCCCATCCATTGGAGTAACAAAAATATCGACAACAGACTACCTTCTATAATGAAAAGGATACCATCCATTGGAGTAACAAAAATCTCGACAGCAACCTACATTCCATAATGACAAAGTACCATCCATTGGAATAACAAAAATCACGAAAACAAACTAACTTCCATAATCACAAGGCTAGCATCCATTGGAGTAACAAAAACATCGACA
Organism: Vicia faba; assembly: GCA_948472305.1. Classification (NCBI taxonomy): domain Eukaryota; kingdom Viridiplantae; phylum Streptophyta; class Magnoliopsida; order Fabales; family Fabaceae; genus Vicia; species Vicia faba. The sequence goes on along the minus strand of OX451737.1, from coordinate 797,795,488 downwards.
ATAGACTACCTTCCATAATGACAAGGCTACATCCATTAGAGTAACAAAAATCTCGACAATAGACTAGCTTCCATAATGATAAGGCTACCATCCATTAGAGTAACAAAAATATCGACAACAAACTACCTTCTGTAATGACAAGGCTACCATCCAATGGAGTAACAAAAATCTGAACAAAAAACTACCTTCTATAATGACAAGGCTACCATCCATTAGAGTAACAGAAATCATAACGACAGAATACCTTCCATAATGAAAAGACTACCATCCATTTGAGTAATAAAAATCTCGACAACAGACTACATTTCATAATGACAAGGCTACCATCCATTGGAGTAACAAAAATCTCGACAACAGACTACCTTCCATAATGACAAGGCTACCATCCATTGGAGTAACAAAAATATCGACAATAGAGTACCTTCCATAATGACAAGGCTACCATCCAATGGAATAACAAAAATCACGACAACAAACTACCTTCGATAATGACAAGGCTACCATCCATTGTAGTTACAAAAATATCAACAACAGACTACCTTCCATAATGACAAGGCTACCATCAAACGGAATAACAAAATTCTCGACAATAGACTACCTTTCATAACGACAAGGCTACCACACGTTGGAGTAACAGATATCTCAATGACAAACTACCTTCCATAATGAGAAGGCTACCACCCATTGGAGTAAAAAAAATTTCGACAACAAACTACCATCCTTAATGACAAGGCTACCACCCATTGGAGTAAAAAAGATATCTATATTATACTACCTTCCATAATGATAAGGCTACCATCCATTGGAGTAACAAAAATATCGACAACAGACTACCTTCTGTACTGACAAGGCTACCATCCAATTGAGTAACAAAAATCTGAACAAAAGACTACCTTCCATAATGATAAGGCTACAATCCATTGGAGTAACAGAAATCATAACGACAGACTACCTTCCATAATGAAAAGACTACCATCCATTGGAGTAACAAAAATCTCGACAATAGACTACCTTCCATAGTGACAAGGCTACCATCCATTGGAGTAACAAAAATCTTGACAACAGACTATCTTCCATAATGACAAGGCTACCATCCATTAGAGTAACAAAAATATCGACAACAGAGTACCTTCCATAATGACAAGGCTACCATCCAATGGAATAACAAAAATCACGACAAAAACTACCTTTCATAATGACAAGGCTACCATCCATTGTAGTTACAAAAATATCAACAACAGACTACCTTCCATAATGACAAGGCTACCATCAAACGAAATAACAAAATTCTCGACAACAAACTACCTTCCATAATGACAAGGCTATCAAACATTGGAGTAACAAATATCTCAATGACAAACTACCTTCCATAATGACAAGTCTACCACCCATTGGAGTAAAAAAAATTTCGACAACAAACTACCTTCCATAATGACAAGGCTACCACCCATTGGAGTAAAAAAGATATCGACAACAGACTACCTTTCATAATGAAAAGGAAACAATCCATTGGAGTAACAAAACTCTCGACAACAAACTTGCTTCCAACATGACAAGGCTACCACACATTGGAGTAACAAATATCTCAACGACAAACTACCTTCCATAATTACAAGGCTACCATCCATTGGAGTAACAAAAATATCGACAACAGACTACCTTCTATAATGAAAAGGATACCACTAATTGGAGTAACAAAAATCTCGACAGCAACCTACATTCCATAATGACAAAGTACCATCCATTGGAATAACAAAAATCACGAAAACAAACTAACTTCCATAATCACAAGGCTAGCATCCATTGGAGTAACAAAAACATCGACAATAGACTACCTTCCATAATGACAAGGCTACATCCATTAGAGTAACAAAAATCTCGACAATAGACTAGCTTCCATAAGTAAAAGGCTACCATCCATTGGAGTAACAAAAATCTCGACAACAGACTACCTTCCATAATGACAAGGTTACCATCCATTGGAATAACAAAAATCATGAAAATTTACTACCTTCCATAATGACAAGACTACCATCCAATGGAATAACAAAATTCCTGACAACAGACTACCTTCCATAATGACAAGGCTACCACACATTGGAGTAACAAATATCTCAATGACAAACTACCTTCCATAATGACAAGGCTACCATCCATTGGAGTAAAAAAAATATCGACAACATACTACCTTCCATAATGACAAGGCTACCACCCATTGGAGTAAAAAATATATCTATATTATACTACCTTCCCTAATGATAAGGCTACCATCCATTGGAGTAACAAAAATATCCACAATAGTCTACCTTCTGTAATGACAAGGCTACCATTCATTGGAGTAACAAAAATCTGAACAAAAGACTACCTTCCATTATGACAAGGCTACCATCCATTGGAGTAACAAAAATCATAACGACAAACAGCCTTCCATAATATCAAGACTACCATCCATTGGAGTAACAAAAATCTCGACAAAAGACTACCTTCCATAATGACAAGGCTACCATCCATTGGAGTAATAAAAATATCAACAACGGACTAATTTCCAGAATGACAAGGCTACCATCCATTGTAGTCACAAAAATATCGACAACAGACTACCTTCCATAATGACAAGGCTACCATAGATTGGAGTAACAAAAATCTCGACAACAGACTACCTTTCATAATGACAAGGCTACCATCCATTGGAGTAACAAAAATATCGACAACAGAGTACCTTCCATAATGACAAAGCTACCATCCATTTGAGTAACAAAAATCTCGACAATTGACTACCTTCCATAATGACAAGGCTACAATCCATTGAAGTAACAAAAATATTGACAGCAGACTACGTCCCATAATGACAAGGCTACCATTCATTGGAGTAACAAAAATCTCGACAACAGACTACCTTCCATAATGACAAGGATACCATCCATTGGAGTATAAAAATCTCGACAACAGACTACCTTCCATAATGATAAGGTTACAATCCATTAGAATAACAAAAATCTCGACATTAGACTGTTAGAACAAAGTTTGAATCTACTACCCTAAGTTTAAGTTTTGATGATAACAAAATGAAAGGATATATTAATTATATGATTCATATAAGAACTATTTGCTACCTGAATATTACCTTCTGTTTTGCAGAAACTCTGATAGGTATCTGCAAGTACATCTTAATCAGCATCAGAATATTGGTTATCAACGTCAGCATCAGAAGATGCTATATCAGAATACTAGAATCAGAAGAACAATTCACGCGTATGCTGAAGCTTGATGAACAGAACTGCGCTCAACACTCTGATAAAGACAACAACAGTTCATCAGCACTTAAGCAGAGTCAGAATGAAGCCAAGCCAGAACACGCTTTAAGTAGCAACGGTACTGTGCATTCAAAGCGAATTATTACCAACGGCATCATTCCAGACAAGATCTGCTCAATAAGGAAATTTTGTTATTGGCATTGAATCAAGAATATTGCTCCAACGTTCAACAAATTCAGTGCTATATAAACAACACAATGAAGATTGAATTAGCTAATGCTCTACATCATATTACACGCCTAAAGGCTAATCATCGTCTTCCTTCTCTCAGTTTGCTAAACGCTTCATATTTCCTTACTCAGTATTTTAGCAATCTAGTTTCAATAAGCTTAAATTGTGTAACATCACAGTTGTGATACAGTTTTGTAGAAAACGTTCACACACTTAGATTTCTCTTCTTTGTAAGAAAGTGTTACCTTGACAAACCGGGTTGTGGTTTGCATCAAGAAGGCTTTAGCAGTGGTTAAAGCAGATTGTAATATTCAGTTGAATATAGTGGATTAAGACCTCGTTGGAGAGAGGCGAAATCACCTTGACTGGTGGACTGGAGTAGTTTGAGATCAAACAAACCAGGATAAAAATATCTTGTTCATTGCATTGATTTTCAGTTTTACAATTTAACCCCCCTTCTTGTGTTTTTCACTTCTTCAATTGGCATCAGAGCGCCTAGTTCTGAGCTAAAACACTTAACCGTGTCAGTACAAGATCCAGCGTCAGAAAAACACAATGGCAGGAAATTATTCTCACACCAGCAATGACAACCATGAAGACAAAGACAGATTCAGCGGGAAACCTCCAGTCTTTGATGGAGAAAACTTTGATTACTGGAAAGACAGAATTGAAAGCTTCTTTCTGGCACATGATGCTGATCTGTGGGATATGGTGACAGATGGATACACGCACCCTGTGAATGCAAGAGGTCAGAAGATTGATAGGAAAACAATGTCTGACCAACAAAAGCATGACTTCAAGAATCACCACAAGGCCAAAACCATCCTTCTCAGCGCCATCTCGTATGCTGAATATGAAAAGATCTCCAACAGAGACACAACAAAGAACATGTTTGACTCACTCAGAATGACGCATGAGGGCAACGTTCAGGTCAAAGAAACTAAAGCTCTGGCGCTCATTCAGAAGTATGAGGCGTTCAAAATGGAAGAAAGTGAATCCATTGAAACAATGTTCTCAAGATTCTAGATTCTGGTAGTTGGTCTCAAGGTTCTTTTTCAAAGGCTACTCTACTGCTGATCACGTCAAGAAAATCATCAGAAGTTTACCCAAGCAGTGGAGGCCAATGGTTACAGCTCTGAAGCTAGCAAAAGATCTCAACAAAATTTCTCTGGAGGAACTTATCAGCTCCCTCAGAAGTCATGAGATAGAGCTAGAAGCTGATGAACCCCAGAAGCAAGGTAAGCCTTTAGCATTAAAATCTAACAAAAAATCTGAGTCTAAAGTTTTGCAGGCAGTTGAAGAAACATCTGATGGATCCTCATCAGAAGAAGACGAACTCTCCCTCCTCTCCAGAAGAGTGAATCAACTGTGGAAGCAGAGGCAAAGGAAGTTCAGGAATCCCAGAAGATCTGATCAGAACGAGTCTTCTTCCAGATACAGATGGACAGATTCTTCTTCTGGATACAGAAGATCTGAAGGCTCCTCAGGAAGCAGAAATCCAAACACCAAGGACATCATCTGCTATGAGTGCAATGAGCAAGGACACTACAAGAGTGACTGCCCAAAGCTTCAAAGGGAAAAGCCCAAAAAGAAGTTTGGAAGAGAAAAGAAGAAAAGTCTCATGGCTACATGGGATGACTCTGACTCGTCTGAAGCTGACTCAGAATCAGATGATGAGAGAGCCAACATAGCTCTCATGGCCAACATTTCAGAAGATAGTGAAGCTTCTGAATCAAACTCAGAATCAGATACTGAAGAGGTATTTCCTGACTTTGCTGTTAATTTTATCAAGGCTGAACTTGCTGAAAGCCTTAATGAAATTCTGGAAAGGTATCAGCAGATTAGAGTTAAATTCAGAGACCTGAAAAGGAATCTTGAATCTGACTCTAATAAGACTGAGAGTCTTAAATTGGAGAATTCTGAGCTGAGAATTAAAATTTCAAAATTAGAAAATACCTTATAAAACTCTCAGAAGGAACCAATTTCTGAAACTCCCAGCAACGCTGATGAGATCATCAAGGAGTATGATCACAGTTTCCAGAAGTTCCTTGCTAAAAGCATAGATAGAAGCAAAATGGCTTCAATGATCTATGGAGTTAGCAGAAACGGCAGGAAGGGAATAGGATACCAAGGTAAGGTTCCTGCACCAAAGAATGTCATGGATTTAACCATTAAACACACTCCTCTGAATTCACATTTTGTGTATGGTCACACACATGATATTAAATACACTAGCAGTAATTACTCTGTGAAACCAAAATTCAACCAGAGTTTTGGTAAATCTAACAAATCAGGACCCAAGAAAATCTGGGTACCTAAGGATAAAATAATACATGTTGCAGATATCTTTAGCATCAAATCAGAAACACCAGTCATGGTACCTGGACTTTGGCTGCTCGCGACACATGACAGGAAGAAGGCATATGTTCCAAAGCCTAGAACTTAAGCCTGGAGGCCACGTTGGCTTTGGAGGCAATCAGAGGGGAAAGATCATTGGCTCTGGAACTGTAGGTAATGGAAATCTTCCCTCTATTAATAATGTTCCGCTAGTAGATGGATTAATGCATAACCTGTTATCCATAAGTTAATTAAGTGATAACGGTTATGATATAATCTTTAATCAAAAATCATGTAAAGCTGTTAGTCAGAAAGATGGGACTATCCTGTTTAATGGAAAGAGGAAAAACAACATTTACAAAATCAAACTTTCTGAACTGAAAAGTCAAAATGTAAAGTGCCTTCCGTCTGTTAACAACGAGCAGTGGATCTGGCACAGAAGATTGGGGCATGTTAGTATGAGAAGAATATCTCAGATTAACAAACTCAATCTGGTCAGAGGACTTCCTAATTTGAAGTTCAATTCAGATGCTCTGTGTGAAGCATGTCAGAAAGGCAAGTTTGCAAAACCTTCTTTTAAATCTAAAAATGTTGTTTCTACCTCTAAGCCATTAGAACTTCTGCACATTGACTTGTTTGGACAAGTTAAAACTGCTTCAGTCAGTGGCAAGAAGTATGGGTTAGTAATCGTAGATGACTATAGCAGATGGACATGGGTAAAGTTCTTAAGACACAAGGACGAGTCACACTCTGTGTTTGTTACCTTCTGTAACCAAGTTCAGAATGAAAAGGATCTTAGAATCGTTAAAGTCAGAAGTGATCATGGTGGAGAATTTGAAAACAAAGTCTTCGAGTCATTCTTTAATGACAGAGGCATTCTGCATGATTTCTCTTGTCCTAGAACTCCCCAACAAAATGGAGTTGTAGAACGAAAGAACAGAACATTGTAAGAAATGGCCAGAACCATGATCAATGAGACAAACGTTGCTAAGATCTTCTGGGTAGAGGCAATAAACACAGCGTGCTACATTCAGAATAGAATCTCAATAAGACCTATTCTGGAAAAGACTCCATATGAATTGTGGAAGAATAGAAAGCCCAACATTTCATATTTTCATCCATTTGGATGTACCTATTTTATGTTAAATACAAAGAATTATTTGAACAAGTTTGACTCTATAGCACAGAAGTGTATTATGTTAGTATACTCTGAACGCTCAAGAGGGTACAGAGTATACAATACAGAAACACAGATTGTGGAAGAATCAATCAGTGTTCGTTTTGATGATAAGCTTGACTCTAAAAAGTCAAAGCAGAATGAAGTTTTTGCAGGTATGGAAATTGAATTTACAGGTTCTGAAGACAAGTCATCAGAAGCTCTCAACACAGACACTCCTTCAACGTCTGAAAGGAGCACTGCCAGCAATCCTACAACAACTGCTGATCAACCTCAGAAGAGATTACCCAGAAGCAGCTTGGATCACCCAGAAGAGACTATCTTAGGAAGAAAGGAAGATCCAATCAGAACAAGAGCAAGCTTCAGAAACTCTGAAGAAACCCTCATGGGACTTGTGTCTCTGATTGAACCTTCTTCTATTGATGAAGCACTTCTGGATAATGACTGGATTCTGGCAATGCAAGAAGAGCTGAATCAATTCACCAGAAATGACGTATGGGATCTTGTTCCCAGACCAAAAGGATTCAATGTCATTGGAACAAGATGGGTCTTCAGAAACAAGCTAAATGAACAAGGTGAAGTCATCAGAAACAAAGCACAACTGGTTGCACAAGGTTATAGTCTGCAAGAGGGGATAGACTATACAGAAACCTTTGCCCCAATCGGCAGGTTAGAGTCTATCAGACTTTTAATTTCATTTGTTGTTAATAGAGGCATCACTCTGTATCAGATGGATGTCAAGAGTGCATTCTTAAATGGTTATATAGAAGAAGAGGTTTATGTGCACAAACCCCCTGGTTTTGAAAATACAAAACATCCAGAACATGTTTTCAAACTAAAGAAGTCACTATATGGTCTGAAACAAGCTCCCAAAGCTTGGTATGAAAGACTAAGTAACTTTATGTTATAAAATGGATTCACCAGAGGGAAGGTGGACACTACCTTATTCTGTAAATCAGTTAAGAATGACATCTTAGTCTGTCAAATTTATGTTGATGTTATTATCTTTGGTTCTACTAATCCTTCTCTTGGAAGAAAATTTGCTAAGTGTATGCAGGAAAAATTTGAGATGAGCCTCATGGGGGAACTGAAATTCTTTCTAGGAATTCAGATCAATCAAACTCCAGAGGGAACTTACATTCATCAGAGCAAATACATCAGAGATCTTCTGAAGAAATTTGACCTCTCAGAATGTAAGCCATCAAAGATTCCAGTGCATCCCACGTGCATTCTGGAAAGAGAAGAGGTAAGCAAAAAGGTAGAACAGAAAGTCTACAGAGGTATGATTGGTTCTCTCCTTTATTTGACAGCTTCAAGACCTGATATATTATTCAGCGTATGTATTTGTGCTAGATTCCAATTAGATCCTAGAGAATCTCACTAAACAGCTGTTAAGAGAATTTTCAAGTATCTGAAAGGTACTACTAATCTGGGTTTGTTTTATAGAAAATCTAGTGATTACAGTTTAGTAGGCTACTGCGATGCTGACTTTGCTGGAGACAGAGTAGAGCGTAAAAGTACTTCTGGAAGCTGCCAGTTTCTGGGAGAAAATCTGATCTCTTGGTCCAGCAAAAGGCAATCCACAATTGCGCTATCAACAGCAGAAGCTGAGTACATAGCAGCAGCATGATGTAGCACACAAATGCTCTGGATGAAAAGTCAGCTTGAAGACTTCCAGATTTTTGAGAGTAACATCCCTATACTCTGTGACAATACTTCTGCTATTTGCTTAAGTAAGAATCCTATTTTACATTCTAGAGCTAAGCATATAGAAATAAAACATCATTTCATTAGGGACTATATTCAGAAAGGAATTTTGAACTTAAAATTTATAGATACAGACCATCAATGGGCTGACATCTTCACTAAACCCCTTTCTGAAGATAGGTTCAATTTCATTCTGAAACATCTCAGCATGAAAATCTTCCCAGAGTGAAAATGTTTTAATTCCATATATTTATCTTCAGATTGTATTTGTTTTACTGTGAACTTCTGATCAATCTCTTTTCAGAAAGATAGAACATGCAGATTGTATCAGATGCTAGTCTTAAAGATTTGAGCGTTTCAGCTCAAAGATAGACATGCTGATCACTAAATCAAACAAGTGTCATCCAATCATCAGCAAATCTCTAAAGAAGAACGCGTGCATGCTTCTGAGAAGGCAAAACGCTGATTGGGTGCATTGAGACACATGTCTGGTAACCGTTTTAAGTATCTTTCTCAAATCCCCCAAAATCAGCAAGCATTAAATGAAACTAATCATGTTTTTAAAACGTAATCATGATTTTATTTCTCTCTCTTGAAAACGTTTACTCTTTCAAAATATTCTGAAGCCTATTTAAGAACGTTAATTTCTCACATTAATCTTTTACAGTTTCTCATTATCTCTCAAATATTTTTCTGCATTCTCTCTGTGTTCATCTCTTTCAATCTTAAACCTTTTTTTCTCAGTTTCTCAGAAAAACCCTAAGTGTGAACATGGCAACCTCCAGCAGTGCTTCTGCAGGTTCTCAGAAGAAAGCTTCCTCTGAACAGTACCAAGTTCCATTCAGAACACTCCTTACTCCAGTGAAGAATCTTGAAGTGTTATCTGAACTGATTATTGATTTTGGCAGTCTGAAAGAGAATGGTTTTGATTTAATAGAAGAAGTTAGGGCACATAAATGGGAAAGGTATTTAGACAGTTTGGTTGGACCAACATTCCCAACGTTAGTCAAGGAGTTCTGGATTCATGCAACTGCTTCAACACATCAAGTCACCTCCTACATAATGGGGAAGAAGATTGTGATCACTGAGGATCACATAGCAAAGTTGATTGGTTACAGTGGCAGTGGCGTCTGCTGTATTGATATGGCTGAAAGATGCTCTGACATTGGTGTCATAGCAGAACAGATTTTCACCCTTGGGGGGCCCAGCAGCAAAATCAGAGACCTCAAGGATCACCACAGAGTTTGGGCGAAGATAATTCATGGGTGTTTTAATCATAGGAAGCCAACTAGTTCCCCTGATTACATAAATATAGATCAGCAGTTTCTGATCTATTTTATCAATCAGAAGGTAAAAATCAACTTGGCTCATCTTCTGTTTAATCACCTTAGAACAAGCGTGAAGGAAACCAGGGAAGAAGAAAGAACAAAGAGGGATTGGATACCCTTTGGAAGGCTGATATCAGATACTCTGACTGAGAATAGGCTGATAGAGCACCTGATAGAAGCTCAAGAGTTAAGCACCATTGAACCAACGGTTGGGAAGCCTCTGAACATGAAGAATCTGAAGAAAATGAAGTTAATAGAGAATATCAGAAAGGAACCCAGCATTACTCCCACTGCTGACATCACCAGCAGAAGAGTCCCACTTAGTGACTTTCCTTTATTTTCTGAGATAGAATCTAAACCAGTGGTGGTTCTCAGATATTTAGACGCGTGCAAGGCTGATGGTACAAATCCCAAGCTCAACATCAAAGATCTGCACCAACCTCAACCAGAAGTTACACTGAAGAAGACAAAGAAAAGGAAGGCCCCTTCAGAAGGAACATCCCAGCAGACACCCAAGAAAAGAGGTAACTTATCTGCTACTTCTGTTTTAAATTCTTCTGCTATTCCAACATCTTTCCCAACTCCAGCTTCTCATAGAATCCCAATCCCCATCCCAATAATAGATGAAACTGAACCAGAAGATGACCCCTCTGAGGCACTACAACTCAGAAGACCCCGCACCAAACATACCAAACCAACAATTTCAACAACATCAGCAATTGACAACGTGCTGTCTGACATTGATCAACATGCCTCTGATCACCCCTCCAATAATCCAAACTCTGAACCACAAATTGTCCACTCTACTCAACCAGAACAACCTCTCTCACCCATTCCAGAAGAACCACATATTCCTGAACAACCAGAAATTCCTCCTCCTTCTCCACAACCAGCAATTCCTTCTCCCTCTCCTCAACGAGAAATTCATCCACCATCACCTCAACCTGAGTTTCATCATTCTGAAACTCCATCTCCTCCATCTCCTGAACCTCATTCTCCTCAATCATCTGAGCCACGACCTCTGGAAATCCAGATGCCATGTGGAACAACAGTAACCATGGCCCAGCTGCCATCCTCGCCAGAATCTACACCACCAAACACTCCCAAAACCCCAAACAGTCCAATCATTATCTCTGATTCTCCCACTCCATCTCCAAAACAAACAGCTCCCAAACAAACCACATAAAACCCCAGCAGGACCTTCATAGATTTAACAATCCTTGACCGTCTTGCTGATCTGAAAAATAAAATAGCCATTCCAAAACCAAAACAGCCGGATGTTGGCTCTGGTATTATGAATTTTGAAACAGGTTTGCAGTAGTGGATTGCTTCTATGAAGCAAGTCTGTCCTAGAATGATTGATCCAGCTGCCTCTGACCAGCTCTGGTCACAATTCAGAATTTGGGTACGTGCTGAAGCTCTAAAATTGCAAGACATCAACTATGAGCAAGCACAGCAGAATTTCAGCAAGCTTCTGAATGAAGTTGGAAGTCAGCTGCTGAAAGAAGACGTGCTCCTTCAGGATAGTGAGCCATGGTCTGATAAGCGTCCAGCTTCAAAGGTGAAACCAGAAGAAGACCAGACTATTCAAGCTGAAGCCAGTCAAGCTGAAGATGTTGCAGAAAGCTCTCAGAAGCTCCCTGCTTCTGATGTTTCTCAAGCTGCCATGGACAGGCAGACTCTGGAAGAGCTAAAGCTGAATGATATCCGTCTGCAGCAAAGGATGGATGAAAATGACCAGAAGATGAAAGAAAGGATGGATGTGCAGGATAGCAAGATAGACACAGTAGTCAGCATGGTGCACAACCAGAATGAGACTACTGATCAGATCAAAGCAATGCTGGAGACTCTGTTCACATGCCTTCCTCCCCAAACTTAGATTTTCATTCATGCCATTTTCATGTTTTCTTTGCATATCTTCTGTACTGTTTTGTTTGGTTCTGAACTTTTTAATATGACAAGTTTTTATGCTCTAATTGTTTTAGCACTTCACTTACACTTTTTGATTGCTGACAAAAAGGGGGAGAATAAGAAAGATATTTTTTCAATAACGGATTACTGAGACAGAAAATCTCAGACATTCTAACTCTGATATACTTGAATATGTTTTCTATTTTTGCTAAAGTCTACAGGTACAAGAATGATCTCTAACTCACTGAAGAATAAAGCTCTGATACTCTGATCCAACGCAAAGCTCTGATAAAGCTCTAACATTCTGATCTGAAAGCTCTGCTCTGATATTCTGATCTAAAGCTTCTGATAGTCAAAGCTCTGATATTCTAATGATCAAAGAAAGACAATAAAGATTTGATCCTGAAGAACTCTTGGAATTAAAAAGGGAAGTAATAAATTCAGGGGGAGTATCTCTCAACTCTGATATCTCCTTATCCCTTATCTTTGATAACTTCTTACTCTGATACATCTTATCATTTAGTTATCTCTGATACTTCTTCAAGTTATTTTCCATTAAAAATATCTAGTTTTTGTCATCATCAAAAAGGGGGAGATTGTTAGAACAAAGTTTGAATCTACTACCCTAAGTTTAAGTTTTGATGATAACAAAATGAAAGGATATATTAATTATGTGATTCATATAAGAACTATTTGCTACCTAAAATATTACCTTCTGTTTTACAGAAACTCTGATAGGTATCAGCAAGTACATCTTAATCAGCATCAGAATATTGGTTATCAACGTCAGCATCAGAAGATGCTATATCAGAATACCAGAATCAGAAGAACAATTCACGCGTATGCTAAAGCTTGATGAACAGAACTGCGCTCAACACTCTGATAAAGACAACAACAGTTCATCAGCACTTAAGCAGAGTCAGAATGAATCCCATCCAGAACACGCTTTAAGTAGCAACGGTACTGTGCATTCAAAGCGAATTATTACCAACGTCATCATTCCAGACAAGATCTGCTCAATAAGGAAAGTTTGTTATTGGCATTGAATCAAGAATATTTCTCCAACGTTCAACAAATTCAGTGCTATATAAACAACACAATGAAGATTGAATTGGCTAATGCTCTACATCATATTACACGCCTAAAAGATAATCATCATCTTCCTTCTCTCAGTTTCCTAAACGCTTCATATTTCCTTACTCAGTATTTTAGCAATCTAGCTTCAATAAGCTTAAATTGTGTAACATCACAGTTGTGATACAGTTTTGTAGAAAACATTCACACACTTAGATTTCTCTTCTTTGTAAGAAAGTGTTACCTTGACAAACCGGGTTGTGGTTTGCATCAAGAAGGCTTTAGCAGTGGTTACAGCAGATTGTAATATTCAGTTGAATATAGTGGATTAAGACCTCGTTGGAGAGAGGCGAAATCACCTTGACGGGTGGACTGTAGTAGTTTGAGATCATACGAACCAGGATAAAAATATCTTGTTCATTGCATTGATTTTCAGTTTTACAATTCAACCCCCCTTCTTGTGTTTTTCACTTCTTCATAGACTACCTTCCATAATGACAAGGCTACCATCCAACAGAATAACAAAATTCTCGACAACAAACTACCTTCCATAATGACAAGGCTACCACACATTGGAGAAACAGATATCTCAATGGCAAACTACCTTTCATAATGACAAGGCTACCATCCATTGGAGTAAAAAAAATATCGACAACAAACTACCTTCCATAATGACAAGGCTACCACCCATTGGAGTAAAAAAGATATCTATATCATTCTACATTCCATAATGATAAGGCTACCATCCATTGGAGGAACTAACACATGGACAACAGACTACCTTCTGTAATGACAAGGCTACCATCCAATGGAGTAATAAAAATATGAACAAAAGACTACCTTCCATAATGACAAGGCTACCATCCATTGGAGTAACAGAAATCATAACGACAGACTACCTTCCATAATGAAAACACTACCATCCATTGGAGTAATAAAAATCTCGACAATAGAGTACATTTCATAATGACAAGGCTACCATCCATTGGAGTAACAAAAATCTCGACAACAGACTACCTTCCATAATGACAAGGCTACCATCCATTGGAGTAACAAAAATATCGACAACAGAGTACCTTCCATAATGACAAGGCTACCATCCAATGGAATAACAAAAATCACGACAACAAACTACCTTCCATAATGACAAGGCTACCATCCATTGTAGTTACAAAAATATCAACAACAGACTACCTTCCATAATGACAAGGCTACCATCAAACAGAATAACAAAATTCTCGACAACAGACTACCTTCCATAATGACAAGGCTACCACACATTGGAGTAACAGATATCTCAATGACAATCTACCTTCCATAATGACAAGGATACCACCCATTGGAGTAATAAAGATATCTATATTATACTACCTTCTATAATGATAAGTCTACCATCCATTGGAGTAACAAAAATATCGACAACAGACTATGTTCTGTAATGACATGGCTACCATCCAATGGAGTAACAAAAATCTGAACAAAAGACTACCTTCCATAATGACAAGGCTACCATCCATTGGAGTAACAGAAATCATAACGACATACTACCTTCCATAATGAAAAGACTACCATCCATTGGAGTAACAAAAATCTCGACAACAGACTACCTTCCATACTGACAAGGCTACCATCCATTGGAGTAACAAAAATCTTGACAACAGACTACCTTCCATAATGACAAGGCTACCTTCCATGGGAGTAACAAAAATATCGACAACTAAGTACCTTCCATAATGACAAGGCTACCATCCATTGGAATAACAAAAATCTCGACAATAAAGTACCTTCCATAATGACAAGGTTACCATACACTGGAATAACAAAAATCTTGACATCAGACTACCTTCCATAATGACAAGGCTCCCATCCAATGGAATAACAAAAATCTCGACAACAGACTACCTTCCATAATGACAAGGCTGCCGTCAATTGGATTAACAAAAATCTGATCATCATACTAGCTTCCATAATGACAAGGCTACCACACATTGGTGTAACAAATATCTCAACGACTAACTACCATCCATAATGACAAGGATACCTTCCATTGCAGTAACAAAAATATCGACAACACACTACCTTTCATAATGAAAAGGAAACCATCCATTGGAGTAACAAAACTCTCGACAACAAACTATCCTCCATAATGACAAGGCTACCACACATTGGAGTAACAAATATCTCAACGACAAACTACCTTCCATAATTACAAGGCTACCATCCATTGGAGTAACAAAAATATCGTCAACAGACTACCTTCTATAATGAAAAGGATACCATCCATTGGAGCAACAAAAATCTCGACAGCAACCTACATTCCATAATGACAAAGTACCATCCATTGGAATGACAAAAATCACGAAAACAAACTAACTTCCATAATCACAAGGCTAGCATCCATTGGAGTAACAAAAACATCGACAACAGACTACCTTCCATAATGACAAGGCTACATCCATTAGAGTAACAAAAATCTCGACAATAGACTAGTTTCCATAAGGACAAGGCTACCATCCATTGGAGTAACAAAAATCTCTACAACAGACTACCTTCCATAATGACAAAGTTACCATCCATTGGAATAACAAAAATCACGAAAATTTACTACCTTCCATAATGACAAGGCTACCATCCAATGGAATAACAAAATTCCCAACAACAGACTACCTTCCATAATGACAAGGCTACCACACATTGGAGTAACAAATATCTCAATGACAAACTACCTTCCATAATGACAAGGCTACCATCCATTGGAGTAAAAAAAATATCGACAACATACTACCTTCCATAATGACAAGGCCACCACCCATATGAGTAAAAAATATATCTATATTATACTACCTTCCCTAATGATAAGGCTACCATCCATTGGAGTAACAAAAATATCCATAACAGACTACCTTCTGTAATGACAAGGCTACCATTCATTGGAGTAACAAAAATCTGAACAAAAGACTACCTTCCATAATGACAAGGCTACCATCCATTGAGTAACAAAAATCATAACGACAAACAACCTTCCATAATGACAAGACTACCATCCATTGGAGTAACAAAAATCTCGACAACAGACTACCTTCCATAATGACAAGGCTACCATCCATTGGAGTAATAAAAATATCAACAACGGACTAATTTCCAGAATGACAAGGCTACCATCAATTGTAGTTACAAAAATATCGACAACAAACTACCTTCCATAATGACAAGGCTACCATCCATTGGAGTAACAAAAATCTCGACAACAGACTACCTTTCATAATGACAAGGCTTCCATCCATTGGAGTAACCAAAATATCGACAACAGAGTACCTTCCATAATGACAAAGCTACCATCCATTTGAGTAACAAAAATCTCGACAATAGACTACCTTCCATAATGACAAGGCTACAATCCATTGAAGTAACAAAAATATTGACAACAGACTATGTCCCATAATGACCAGGCTACCATTCATTGGAGTAACAAAAATCTCGACAACAGACTACCTTCCATAATGACAAGGATACCATCCATTGGAGTATAAAAATCTCGACAACAGACTACCTTCCATAATGATAAGGTTACAATCCATTAGAATAACAAAAATCTCGACATTAGACTACCTTCCATAATGACAAGACTACCATCCAACGGAATAACAAAATTCTCGACAACAAACTACCTTCCATAATGACAAGGCTACCACACATTGGAGAAACAGATATCTCAATGGCAAACTACCTTTCATAATGACAAGGCTACCATCCATTGGAGTAAAAAAAATGTCGACAACAAACTACCTTCCATAATGACAAGGCTACCACCCATTGGAGTAAAAAAGATATCTATATCATTCTACATTCCATAATGATAAGGCTACCATCCATTGGAGGAACAAACACATGGACAATAGACTACCTTCTGTAATGACAAGGCTACCATCCAATGGAGTAATAAAAATATGAACAAAAGACTACCTTCCATAATGACAAGGCTACCATCCATTGGAGTAACAGAAATCATAACGACAGACTACCTTCCATAATGAAAACACTACCATCCATTGGAGTAATAAAAATCTCGACAACAGACTACATTTCATATTGACAAGGCTACCATCCATTGGAGTAACAAAAATCTCGACAACAGACTACCTTCCATAATGACAAGGCTACCATCCATTGGAGTAACAAAAATATCGACAACAGAGTACCTTCCATAATGACAAGGCTACCATCCAATGGAATAACAAAAATCTCGTCAACAAACTACCTTCCATAATGACAAGGCTACCATCCATTGTAGTTACAAAAATATCGACAACAGACTACCTTCCATAATGACAAGGCTACCATCAAACGGAATAACAAAATTCTCGACAACAGACTACCTTCCATAATGACAAGGCAACCACACATTGGAGTAACATATATCTCAATGACAATCTACCTTCCATAATGACAAGGCTACCACCCATTGGAGTAAAAAAGATATCTATATTATACTACCTTCCATAATGATAAGGCTACCATCCATTGGAGTAACAAAAATATCGACAACAGACTACCTTCTGTAATGACAAGGCTACCATCCAATGGAGTAACAATAATCTCGACAGACTACCTTCCATAATGAAAAGACTACCATCCATTGGAGTAACAGAAATCATAACGACAGACTACCTTCCATAATGAAAAGACTACCATCCATTGGAGTAACAAAAATCTCGACAACAGACTACCTTCCATCCTGACAAGGCTACCATCCATTGGAGTAACAAAAATCTTGCAACAGACTACCTTCCATAATGACAAGGCTACCATCCATGTGAGTAACAAAAATATCGACAACTGAGTACCTTCCATAATGACAAGGCTACCATCCATTGGAATAACAAAAATCTCGACAATAAAGTACCTTCCATAATGACAAGGTTACCATACACTGGGATAACAAAAATCTTGACATCAGACTACCTTCCATAATGACAAGGCTCCCATCCAATGGAATAACAAAAATCTCGACAACAGACTACCTTCCATAATGACAAGGCTACCATCAATTGGATTAACAAAAATCTGAACATCATACTAGCTTCCATAATGACAAGGCTACCACACATTGGTGTAACAAATATCTCAACGACTAACTACCATCCATAATGACAAGGATACCTTCCATTGCAGTAACAAAAATATCGACAACACACTACCTTTCATAATGAAAAGGAAACCATCCATTGGAGTAACAAAACTCTCGACAACAAACTACCTTCCATAATTACAAGGCTACCATCCATTGGAGTAACAAAAATATCGACAACAGACTACCTTCTATAATGAAAAGGATACCATCCATTGGAGCAACAAAAATCTCGACAGGAACCTACATTCCATAATGACAAAGTACCATCCATTGGAATAACAAAAATCACGAAAACAAACTAACTTCCATAATCACAAGGCTAGCATCCATTGGAGTAACAAAAACATCGACAACAGACTACCTTCCATAATGACAAGGCTACATCCATTAGAGTAACAAAAATCTCGACAATAGACTAGTTTCCATAAGGACAAGGCTACCATCCATTGGAGTAACAAAAATCTCTACAACAGACTACCTTCCATAATGACAAAGTTACCATCCATTGGAATAACAAAGATCACGAAAATTTACTACCTTCCATAATGACAAGGCTACCATCCAATGGAATAACAAAATTCCCAACAACAGACTACCTTCCATAATGACAAGGCTACCACACATTGGAGTAACAAATATCTCAATGACAAACTACCTTCCATAATGAGAAGGCTACCATCCATTGGAGTAAAAAAAATATCGACAACATACTACCTTCCATAATGACAAGGCCACCACCCATTGGAGTAAAAAATATATCTATATTATACTACCTTCCCTAATGATAAGGCTACCATCCATTGGAGTAACAAAAATATCCATAACAGACTACCTTCTGTAATGACAAGGCTTCCATTCATTGGAGTAACAAAAATCTGAACAAAAGACTACCTTCCATAATGACAAGGCTACCATCCTTTGAGTAACAAAAATCATAACGACAAACAACCTTCCATAATGACAAGACTACCATCCATTGGAGTAACAAAAATCTCGACAACAGACTACCTTCCATAATGACAAGGCTACCATCCATTGGAGTAATAAAAATATCAACAACGGACTAATTTCCAGAATGACAAGGCTACCATCAATTGTAGTTACAAAAATATCGACAACAAACTACCTTCCATAATGACAAGGCTACCATCCATTGGAGTAACAAAAATCTCGACAACAGACTACCTTTCATAATGACAAGGCTTCCATCCATTGGAGTAACCAAAATATCGACAACATAGTACCTTCCATAATGACAAAGCTACCATCCATTTGAGTAACAAAAATCTCGACAATAGACTACCTTCCATAATGACAAGGCTACAATCCATTGAAGTAACAAAAATATTGACAACAGACTATGTCCCATAATGACCAGGCTACCATTCATTGGAGTAACAAAAATCTCGACAACAGACTACCTTCCATAATGACAAGGATACCATCCATTGGAGTATAAAAATCTCGACAACAGACTACCTTCCATAATGATAAGGTTACAATCCATTAGAATAACAAAAATCTCGACATTAGACTACCTTCCATAATGAAAAGGCTACCATCCAACGGAATAACAAAATTCTCGACAACAAACTACCTTCCATAATGACAAGGCTACCACACATTGGAGAAACAGATATCTCAATGGCAAACTACCTTTCATAATGACAAGGCTACCATCCATTGGAGTAAAAAAAATATCGACAACAAACTACCTTCCATAATGACAAGGCTACCACCCATTGGAGTAAAAAAGATATCTATATCATTCTACATTCCATAATGATAAGGCTACCATCCATTGGAGGAACAAACACATGGACAACAGACTACCTTGTGTAATGACAAGGCTACCATCCAATGGAGTAACAAAAATATGAACAAAAGACTACCTTCCATAATGACAAGGCTACCATCCATTGGAGTAACAGAAATCATAACGACAGAATACCTTCCATAATGAAAAGACTACCATCCATTGGAGTATTAAAAATCTCGACAACAGACTACATTTCATAATGACAAGGCTACCATCCATTGGAGTAACAAAAATCTCGACAACAGACTACCTTCCATAATGATAAGGCTACCATCCATTAGAGTAACAAAAATATCGACAACAGAGTACCTTCCATAATGACAAGGCTACCATCCAATGGAATAACAAAAATCTCGTCAACAAACTACCTTCCATAATGACAAGGCTACCATCCATTGTAGTTACAAAAATATCAACAACAGACTACCTTCCATAATGACAAGGCTACCATCAAACGGAATAACAAAATTCTCGACAACAGACTACCTTCCATAATGACAAGGCAACCACACATTGGAGTAACAGATATCTCAATGACAATCTACCTTCCATAATGACAAGGCTACCACCCATTGGAGTAAAAAAGATATATATATATTATACTACCTTCCATAATGATAAGGCTACCATCCATTGGAGTAACAAAAATATCGACAACAGACTACCTTCTAAAATGACAAGGCTACCATCCAATGGAGTAACAATAATCTCGACAGACTACCTTCCATAATGAAAAGACTACCATCCATTGGAGTAACAGAAATCATAACGACAGACTACCTTCCATAATGAAAAGACTACCATCCATTGGAGTAACAAAAATCTCGACAACAGACTACTTTCCATAGTGATAAGGCTACCATCCATTGGAGTAACAAAAATCTTGACAACAAACTACCTTCCATAATGACAAGGCTACCATCCATTGGAGTAACAAAAATATCGACAACAGAGTACCTTCCATAATGACAAGGCTACCATCCATTGGGATAACAAAAATCTCGACAATAAAGTACCTTCCATAATGACAAGGTTACCATACATTGGAATAACAAAAATCTTGACATCAGACTACCTTCCACAATGACAAGGCTACCATCTAATGGAATAACAAAAATCTCGACAACAAACTACCTTCCATAATGACAAGGCTACCATCAATTGGATTAACAAAAATCTGAACATCATACTAGCTTCCATAATGACAAGGCTACCACACATTGGAGTAACAAATATCTCAACGACTAACTACCTTCCATAATGACAAGGATACCTTCCATTGCAGTAACAAAAATATCGACAACAAACTACCTTTCATAATGAAAAGGAAAACATCCATTGGAGTAACAAAACTCTCGACAACAAACTTGCTTCCATAATGACAAGGCTACCACACATTGGAGTAACAAATATCTCAACGACAAACTACCTTCCATAATTACAAGGTTACCATCCATTGGAGTAACAAAAATATCGACAACAAACAACGTTCTATAATGAAAAGGATACCATTCATTGGAGTAACAAAAATCTCGACACCAACCTACATTCCATAATGACAAAGTACCATCCATTGGAATAACAAAAATCACGAAAACAAACTAACTTCTATAATCACAAGGCTAGCATCCATTGGAGTAATAAAAACATCGACAACAGACTACCTTCCATAATGACAAGGCTACATCCATTCGAGTAACAAAAATCTCCACAATAGACTAGCTTCCATAAGGACAAGGCTACCATCCATTGGAGTAACAAAAATCTCGACAACAGACTACCTTCCATAATGACAAAGTTACCATCCATTGGAATAACAAAAATCACGACAACAGACTACCTTCCATAATGACAAGGCTACCACACATTGGAGTAACAAATATCTCAATGACAAACTACCTTCGATAATGACAAGGCTACCATCCATTGGAGTAACAAAAATCTCGACAACAGACTACCTTCAATAATGACAAAGCTACCATCCATTGGAGTAATAAAAATATCAACAACGGACTAATTTCCAGAATGACAAGGCTACCATCCATTGAAGTTACAAAAATATCGACAACATACTACCTTCCATAATGACAAGGCTACCATCCATTGGAGTAACAAAAATCTCGACAACAAACTACCTTTCATAATGACAAGGCTACCATCCATTGGAGTAACAAAAATATCGACAACAGAGTACCTTCCATAATGACAAAGCTACCATCCATTTGAGTAACAAAAATCTCGACAACAAACTACCTTCCATAATGACAAGGCTACCATCCATTGTAGTTACAAAAATATCAACAACAGACTACCTTCCATATTGACAAGGCTACCATCAAACGGAATAACAAAATTCTCGACAACAGACTACCTTCCATAATGACAAGGCTACCACACATTGGAGTAACAGATATCTCAATGACAATCTACCTTCCATAATGACAAGGCTACCATCCATTGGAGTAAAAAAGATATCTATGTTATACTACCTTCCATAATGATAAGGCTACCATCCATTGGAGTAACAAAAATATCGACAACAGACTACCTTCTGTAATGACAAGGCTACCATCCAATGGAGTAACAATAATCTCGACAGACTACCTTCCATAATGACAAGGCTACCATCCATTGGAGTAACAGAAATCATAACGACAGACTACCTTCCATAATGAAAAGACTACCATCCATTGGAGTAACAAAAATCTCGACAACAGACTACATTCCATAGTGACAAGGCTACTATCCATTGGAGTAACAAAAATCTTGACAACAGACTACCTTCCATAATGACAAGGCTACCATCCATTGGAGTAACAAAAATATCGACAACATAGTACTTTCCATAATGACAAGGCTACCATCCATTGGAATAACAAAAATCTCGACAATAAAGTACCTTCCATAATGACAAGGTTACCATACATTGGAATAACAAAAATCTTGACATCAGACTACCTTCCATAATGACAAGGCTACCATCTAATGGAATAACAAAAATCTCGACAACAAACTACCTTCCATAATGACAAGGCTACCATCAATTGGATTAACAAAAATCTGAACATCATACTAGCTTCCATAATGACAAGGCTACCACACATTGGAGTAACAAATATCTCAACGACTAACTACCTTCCATAATGACAAGGATACCTTCCATTGCAGTAACAAAAATATCTTTCATAATGAAAAGGAAACCATCCATTGGAGTAACAAAACTCTCGACAACAAACTTGCTTCCATAATGACAAGGCTACCACACATTGGAGTAACAAATATCTCAACGACAAACTACCTTCCATAATTACAAGGCTACCATCCATTGGAGTAACAAAAATATCGACAACAGACTACCTTCTATAATGAAAAGGATATCATCCATTGGAGTAACAAAAATCTCGACAGCAACCTACATTCCATAATGACAAAGTACCATCCATTGGAATAACAAAAATCACGAAAACAATCTAACTTCCATAATCACAAGGCTAGCATCCATTGGAGTAAAAAAAACATCGACAACAGACTACCTTCCATAATGACAAGGCTACATCCATTAGAGTAACAAAAATCTCAACAATAGACTAGCTTCCATAAGGACAAGGCAACCATCCATTGGAGTAACAAAAATCTCGACAACAGACTACCTTCCATAATGACAAAGTTACCATCCATTGGAATAACAAAAATCACGAAAATTTACTACCTTCCATAATGACAAGGCTACCATCCAATGGAATAACAAAATTCCTGACAACAGACTACCTTCCATAATGACAAGGCTACCACACATTGGAGTAACAAATATCACAATGACAAACTACCTTCCATAATGACAAGGCTACCATCCATTGGAGTAACAAAAATCTCGACAACAGACTACCTTCCATAATGAGAAGGCTACTATCCATTGGAGTAATAAAAATATCAACAACGGACTAATTTCCAGAATGACAAGGCTACCATCCATTGTAGTTACAAAAATATCGACAACAGACTACCTTCCATAATGACAAGGCTACCATCCATTGGAGTAACAAAAATCTCGACAACAGACTACCTTTCATAATGACAAGGCTACCATCCATTGGAGTAACAAAAATATCGACAACAGAGTACCTTCCATAATGACAAAGCTACCATCCATTTGAGTAACAAAAATATCGACAATAGACTACCTTCCATAATGACAAGGCTACAATCCATTGAAGTAACAAAAATATTGACAACAGACTACGTCCCATAATGACAAGGCTACCATCCATTGGAGTAACAAAAATCTTGACAACAGACTACCTCCCATAATGACAAGGCTACCACACATTGGAGTAACAGATATCTCAATGACAATCTACCTCCCATAATGACAAGGCTACCACCCATTGGAGTAAAAAAGATATCTATATTATACTACCTTCCATAATGATAAGGCTACCATCCATTGGAGTAACAAAAATATCGACAACAGACTACCTTCTGTAATGACAAGGCTACCATCCAATGGAGTAACAATAATCTCGACATACTACCTTCCATAATGACAAGGCTACCATCCATTGGAGTATTAGAAATCATAACGACAGACTACCTTCCATAATGAAAAGACTACCATCCATTGGAGTAACAAAAATCTCGACAAAAGACTACCTTCCATAGTGACAAGGCTACCATCCATTGGAGTAACAAAAATATCGACAACAGAGTACCTTCCATAATGACAAGGCTACCATCCATTGGAATAACAAAAATCTCGACAATAAAGTACCTTCAATAATGACAAGGTTACCATACATTGGAATAACAAAAATCTTGACATCAGACTAACTTCCATAATGACAAGGCTACCATCCAATGGAATAACAAAAATCTCGACAACAGACTACCTTCCATAATGACAAGGCTACCATCAATTGGATTAACAAAAATCTGAACATTATACTAGCTTCCATAATGACAAGACTACCACACATTGGAGTAACAAATATCTCAACGACTAACTACCTTCCATAATGACAAGGATACCTTCCATTGCAGTAACAAAAATATCGACAACAAACTACCTTTCATAATGAAAAGGAACCATCCATTGGAGTAACAAAACTCTTGACAACAAACTTTCTTCCATAATGACAAGGCTACCATCCAATGGAGTAACAAAAATATGAACAAAAGACTACCTTCCATAATGATAAGGCTACCATCCATTGGAGTAACAGAAATCATAACGACAGACTACCTTCCGTAATGAAAAGACTACCATCCATTGGAGTAACAAAAATTTCGACAACAGACTACCTTCCATAATGACAAGGCTACCATCCATTGGAGTAATAAAAATATCAACAACGGAGTAATTTCCAGAATGACAAGGCTACCATCCATTATAGTAACAAAAATATCGACAACATACTACCTTCCATAATGACAAGGCTACCATCCATTGGAGTAACAAAAATCTCGACAACAGACTACCTTTCATAATGACGAGGTTACCATCCATTGGAGTAACAAAAATATCGACAACAGAGTACCTTCCATAATGACAAAGCTACCATCCATTGGAGTAACAATAATCTCGACAATAGACTACCTTCCATAATGACAAGGATACAATCCATTGAAGTAACAAAAATATTGACAACAGACTACGTCCCATAATGACAAGGCTATCATTCATTGGAGTAACAAAAATCTCGACAACAAACTACCTTCCATAATGACAAGGATACCATCCATTGGAGTATAAAAATCTCGACAATAGACTACCTTCCATAATGATAAGGTTACAATCCATTAGAATAACAAAAATCTCGACATCAGTCTACGTTCCATAATGACAAGGCTACCATCCAACGGAATAAAAAAATTCTCGACAACAGATTACCTTCCATAATGACAAGTCTACCACACATTGGAGTAACAGATATCTCAATGACAAGGCTACCATCCATTGGATTAAAAAAATATTGACAACAAACTACCTTCCATAATGACAAGGCTACCACCCATTGGAGTAAAAAAGATATCTATATCATTCTACCTTCGATAATGATAAGGCTACCATCCATTGGAGGAACAAAAACATTGACAACAAACTACCTTATGTAATGACAAGGCAAATATCCAATGGAGTAACAAAAATATGAACAAAAGACTACCTTCCTTAATGACAAGTCTACCATCCATTGGAGTAACAGAAATCATTACGACAGACTACCTTCCATAATGAAAAGACTACCATCCATTGGAGTAACAAAAATCTCGACAACAGACTACCTTCCATTATGACAAGGCTACCATCCATTGGAGTAACAAAAATATCGACAACATAGTACCTTCCATAATGACAAAGCTACCATCCATTGGAGTAATAAAAATATCGACAATATACTACCTTCCATAGTGACAAGGCTACCATCCATTGGAGTAACAAAAATCTTGACAACAGACTACCTTCCATAATGACAAGGCTATTATCCATTGGAGTAACAAAAATATCGACAACAGAGTACCTTCCATAATGACAAGGCTACTATCCATTGGAGTAACAAAAATCTCGACAATAGACTATCTCCATAGTGACAAGGCTACCACACATTGGAGTAACAGATATCTCAACGACTACCTACCTTCCATAATGACAAGGCTACCTTCCATAATGACAACGCTACCTTCCATTGGAGTAACAAAAATATCAACAACAGACTACCTTTCATAATGAAAAGGAAACCATCCATTGGACTAACAAAAATCTCGACAACAAACTTGCTTCCATAATGACAAGGCTTCCACACATTGGAGTAACAAAAATCACAACGACAAACTACCTTCCATAATTACAAGGCTACATCCATTAGAGTAACAAAAATCTCGACAATAGACTAGCTTCCATAAGGACAATGCTACCATCCAATGGAGTAACAAAAATCTCGACAACAAACTACCTTCCATAATGACAAAGTTACCATCCATTGGAATAATAAAAAACACGAAAATTGACTACCTTCCATAATGACAAGGCTACCACACATTGGAGTAACAGATATCTCAATGACGAACTACCTTCCATAATGACAAGGTTACCATCCATTTGAGTAAAAAAAATATTGACAACATATTACCTTCCATAATGACAAGGCTACCACCCATTGGAGTAAAAAAGATATCTATATTATACTTCCTTCCCTAATGATAAGGCTACCATCCATTGGAGTACCAAAAATATCAACAACAGACTACCTTCTGTAATGATAAGGCTACCATTCATTGGAGTAACAAAAATCTGAACAAAAGACTACCTTCCATAATGACAAGGATACCATCCATTGGAGTAACAAAAATCATAACGACAAACAACCTACCATAATTACAAGACTACCATCCATTGGAGTAACAAAAATCTCGACAACAAACTACCTTCCATAATGACAAGGCTACCATCTATTGGAGTAATAAAAATATCAACAACGGACTAATTTCCAGAATGACAAGGCTACCATCCATTGTAGTAACAAAAATATCGACAACAGACTACCTTCCATAATGAAAAGACTACCATCCATTGGAGTAACAAAAATCTCGACAATAGACTACCTTTCATAATGACAAGGCTACCATCCATTGGAGTAACAAAAATATCGACAACAGAGTACCTTCCATAATGACAAAGCTACCATCCATTGGAGTAACAAAAATCTCGACAATAGACTACCTTCCATAATAACAAGGCTACAATCCATTGAAGTAACAAAAATATTGACAACAGACTACGTCCCATAATGACAAGGCTACCATTCATTAAAGTAACAAAAAATTTGACAACAGACTTCCTTCCATAATGACAAGGATACCATCCATTGGAGTATAAAAATCTCGACAACAGACTACCTTCCATAATGATAAGGTTACAATCCATTAGAATAACAAAAATCTCGACATCAGACTACCTTCCATAATGACAAGGCTACCATCCAACAGAATAACAAAATTCTCGACAACAGACTACCTTCCATATTGACAAGGCTACCACACATTGGAGTAACAGATATCTCAATGACAAACTACCTTTCATAATGACAAGGCTACCATTCATTGGAGTAAAAAAAATATCGACAACAAACTATCTTCCATAATGACAAGGCTACCACCCATTGGAGTAAAAAACATATGTATATCATTCTACCTTCCATAATGATAAGGCTAATATCCATTGGAGGAACAAACTTATGGACAACAGACTACCTTATGTAATTACAAGGATACCATCCAATGGAGTAACAAAAATATGAATAAAAGACTACCTTCCATAATGACAAGGCTACCATCCAATGGAGTAACAAAAATCATAACGACAGACTACCTTCCATAATGAAAAGACTACCATCCATTGGAGTAACAAAAATCTCGACAACAGACTACCTTCCATAATGACAAGGCTACCATCCATTAGAGTAATAAAAATATCAACAACGGAGTAATTTCCAGAATGACAAGGCTACCATCCATTGTAGAAACAAAAATATCGACAACAGACTACCTTCCATAATGACAAGGCTACCATCCATTGGAGTAACAAAAATCTCGACAACAGACTACCTTTCGTAATGTAAAGGCTACCATCCATTGAAGTAACAAAAATATCGACAATAGAGTACCTTCCATAATGACAAAGCTACCATCCATTGGAGTAACAAAAATCTCGACAATAGACTACCTTCCATAATGAAAAGGATACAATCCATTGAAGTAACAAAAATATTGACAACAGACTACGTCCCATAATGACAAGGCAACCATTCATTGAAGTAACAAAAATCTTGACAACAGACTTCCTTCCATAATGACAAGGATACCATCCATTGGAGTATAAAAATCTCGACAACAGACTACCTTCCATAATGATAAGGTTACAATCCATTAGAATAACAAAAATCTCGACATCAGACTACCTTCCATAATGACAAGGCTACCATCCAACGGAATAAAAAAATTCTCGACAACAGACTACCTTCCATATTGACAAGGCTACCACACATTGGAGTAACAGATATCTCAATGACAAACTACCTTCCATAATGACAAGGATACCACCCATTGGAGTATTAAAAATCTTGACAATAGACTACCTTACATAATGACTAGGCTACCATACATTTAAGTAACAAACATATTTACAACAAACTACTTTTCATCATGTCAAGGCTACAATCCATTGTAGTAACAAAAATATCGACAAAATACTTCCTTCCATAATGACAAGGCTACCATCCATTGGAGTTTCAAAAATCTCGAAAACAGACTACTTTCCATAATGACAAGGCTACAATCCACTTGAGTAACAAAAATGTCGACAATAGACTACCTTCCATAATGATTAGGCTACCATCCATTGGAGTATCAAAGATATCAACAACAGACTACCTTTCATAATGACAAGGCTACCATCCATTGGAATAACAAAAATCTCGACAACAGACCACCTTCCATAATGACAAGGCTACCATCCATTGGAGTAACAAAAATCTTGACAACAAAATACCTTCCATAATGACAAGGCTACAATCCATTGTAGTAACAAAAATATCGACAACATACTACCTTCCATAATGACAAGGCTACCATCCATTGTAGTAAGAAAAATCTCGACAATAGACTACCATCAATAATGACAAGGCTACCATCCATTGGAGTAATAAAAATATCGACAACAGACTACCTTCCATAATGACAAGGCAAACATCCATTGGAGTAACAAAAATATCAACAAGAGACTACCTTCCATAATGACAAGGCTACAATCCATTGTAGTAACAAAAATCTCGATAAGAGACTACCTTCAATAATGAAAAGGCTACCATCCATTAGAGTAACAAAAAATTGGACAACAGACTATCTTCCATAATGACAAGGCTACCATCCATTGGAGAAACTAAAATATCAATAAGAGACTACCTTTCATAATGACAAGGCTACCATCTAATGGAGTAACAAACATCTCGACAACAAACTACCTTCCCTAATGATAAGGCTACCATCCATTGGAGTAACAAAAATATAGTAACAAACTAACTAATTTCCATAATGACAAGGCTACCATACATTATAGTAACAAAAATCTCGAGAACAAACTACCTTCCATAATGATAAGGCTACCATCTATTGGAGTATTAAAAATCTTGACAATAGACTACCTTACATAATGACTAGACTACCATCCATTTAAGTAACAAACATATTGACAAAAAACTACTTTTAACAATGTCAAGGCTACAATCCATTGTAGTAACAAAAATATCGACAAAATACTACCTTCCATAATGACAAGGCTTTCATCCATTGGAGTAACAATAATCTCGACAACAGACTACCTTCCATAATGACAAGGCTATCATCCAATGGAGTAACAAAAATCTCGACAACAGACTACCTTCCATAATGACAAGGCTACCATCCATTGGAGTATTAAAAATGTAGACAATAGAATACCTTACATAATTACTAGGCTACCATACATTTGAGTAACAAACATATTAACAACAAACTACTTTTCATGATGTCAAGGCTACAATCCATTGTAGTAACAAAAATATTGAAAAAATACTACCTTCCATAATGACAAGGCTACCATCCATTGGAGTAACAAAAATATCGACAACAGACTACCTTCCATAATTACAAGGCTACCGTCCATTGGAGTAACTAAAATCTCGAGAACAGACTAAGTTCCATAATGACAAGGCTACCATATATTATAGTAACAAAAATATGAGCATATACTACCTTCCATAATGACAAGGCTACCATCCATTGGAATAACCAAAATCACAACAACAAACTACCTTCCATGATGACACGGCTACCATCTATTAGAGTAACAAAAATCTCGAGAACAGACTACCTTCCATAATGACAAGGCCACCATCCATTGGAGTATTAAAAATCTCGACAATAGACTACCTTACATAATGACTAGGCTACCATACATTTGAGTAACAAACGTATTTACAACAAACTACTTTTCATCATGTCAAGGCTACAATCCATTGTAGTAACAAAAATATCGACAAAATACTACCTTCCATAATGACAAGGCTACCATCCATTGGAGTAACAAAAATCTCGACAACAGACTACCTTCCATAATGACAAGTCTACCATCCATTGGAGTAACAAAAATGTCGACAATAGACTACCTTCCATAATGATTAGGCTACCATTCATTTGAGTATTAAAGATATCAACAACAGACTACCTTTCATAATGACAAGGCTACCATCCATTGGAATAACAAAAATCTCGACAATAGACCACCTTCCATAATGACAAGGCTACCATCCATTGGAGTAACAAAAATCATGACAACAGAATCCCTTCCATAATGACAAGGCTAACATCCATTGGAGTAACAAAAAAATCCACAAGAGACTACCTTCCATCATGACAAGGCTATCATCCATTAAAGTAATTAAAATCTTGACAAAAGATTACCTTCGGTAATTACAAGGCTTCCATCCATTGGAGTACCAAATATCTAGACAACAGACTACCTTAAATAATGACTAGGCTACCATCCATTGGAGTAACAAAGATATCGACAACAGACTACCTTTCACTATAACAAGGCTACAATCCATTGTAGTAACCAAAATCTCGACAAAAGACTACCTTCCATAATGACAAGGCTACCATCCGTTGTACTAACAAAAATCTCGAAAACAGACTCCCTTCAATAATGACAAGTCTACCATCCATTGGAGTAACAAAAATCATGACAACAGACTACCTTCCATAATCAAAAGACTACCATCCATTAGAATAACAAAAATCTGGACAACAGACTATCTTCCATAATGACAAGGCTAGCATCCGTTGGAGTAACAAAAATATCAACAAGAGACTACCTTCCAGGATGACAAGGCTACCATCCATTGGAGTACCAAAAATCTCGACAATAAACTACCTTCTATAATGACAAGGCTACCATCCATTGGAGTAACAAAAATCACGAAAACAGACTACCTTGCATAAAGACTAGGCTACCATCCATTGGAATAACAAAAATCTCGACAACAGACTACCTTCCATAATGACAAAGCTACCATACATTATAGTAACATAAATCTGAGCAACAAACTACCTTCCATAATGATAAGGCTACCATCCATTGTAGTAACAAAAATCTCGACAACATACTACCTTCCATAATGACAAGGCTACAACCCATTGTAGTAACAAAAATATCGACAACATACTACTTTCCATAATTACAAGGCTACCATCAATTGTAGAAATAAAAATATCAACAACAGACTACCTTCCATAATGACAAGGGTACCATCCATTGGAGTAACAAAAAAATCCACAAGAGACTACCTTCCATCATGACAAGGCTACCATACATTAAAGTAATTAAAATCTTGACAACAGACTACCTTCCATAATGAAAAGGCTACCATCCATTGGAGTAACAAAAATATCAACAAGAGACTACCTTCCATGATGACAAGGCTACCATCCATTGGAGTTCCAAAAATCTCGACAACAAACTACCTTCCATAATGACACAGCTACCATCCATTGGAGTAACAAAAATATCGAAAACAGACTACCTTCCATAATGACTAGGCTACCATCCATTAGAATAACAAAAATATGGACAAAAGACTAACTTCCATAATGACAAGGCTACCATACATTATAGTAACAAAAATCACAACAACAGACTACCTTCTATAATGACAAGGCTACCATCCATTGGAGTAACAAAAATCTTGACAACAAACTACCTTCCATAATGACAAGGCTACCAACCATTAGAGTAACATAGATATCTACAACATACTACCTTCCATAATAACAAGGCTACCATCCATGGAAATATAAAAAAATCTCATTAATAGACTACCTTCCACAATGA
This sequence comes from Vicia faba, assembly GCA_948472305.1. NCBI lineage: Eukaryota > Viridiplantae > Streptophyta > Magnoliopsida > Fabales > Fabaceae > Vicia > Vicia faba. The sequence continues at coordinate 797,762,600 of OX451737.1, read as the reverse complement.
CAAGGCTACCATCCAATGGAGTAATAAAAATATCGACAACATACTACCTTCCATAATGACAAGGCTACCATCTATTGGAGTAACAAAAATCTCGAGCATAGACTACCTTCCATAATGACAACGCTATCATCCTTTGTAGTAACAAAAATCTCGACAAAATACTACCTTCCATAATGACAAGGCTACCATCCATTGGAGTAACAAAAATCTCGACAACAGACTACCTTCCATAATTACAAGGCTACCATCCATTGGAGTAACTAAAATCTCGAAAACAGACTACCTTCCGTAATTACTAGGCTACCATCCAGTGGAATAACAAAAATCTCGACAACAGACTAAGTTCCATAATGACAAGGCTACCATATATTATAGTAACAAAAATATGAGCACAGACTACCTTCCATAATGACAAGGCTCCCATTCATTGGAATAACCAAAATAACAACAACAGACTACCTTCCATGATGAAAAGGGTACCATCTATTGGAGTAACAAAAATCTCGAGAACAGACTCCCTTCCATAATGACAAGGCTACCATATATTATAGTAACAAAAATATGAGCATAGACTACCTTCCATAATGACAAGGCTACCATCCATTGGAATAACCAAAATCACAACAACAGACTACCTTTCATGATGACAAGGCTACCATCTATTGGAGTAACAAAAATCTCGAGAACAGACTACCTTCCATAATGACAAGGCCACCATCCATTGGAGTATTAAAAATCTCGACAATAGACTACCTTACATAATGACTAGGCTACCATACATTTGAGTAACAAACGTATTTACAACAAACTACTTTTCATCATGTCAAGGCTACAATCCATTGTAGTAACAAAAATATCGACAAAATACTACCTTCCATAATGACAAGGCTACCATCCACTGGAGTAACAAAAATCTCGACAACAGACTACCTTCCATAATGACAAGGCTACCATCCATTGGAGTAACAAAAATGTCGACAATAGACTACCTTCCATAATGATTAGGCTACCATTCATTTGAGTATCAAAGATATCAACAACAGACTACCTTTCATAATGACAAGGCTACCATCCATTGGAATAACAAAAATCTCGACAATAGACCACCTTCCATAATGACAAGGCTACCATCCATTGGAGTAACAAAAATCATGTCAACAGAATCCCTTCCATAATGACAAGGCTAACATCCATTGGAGTAACAAAAAAATCCACAAGAGACTACCTTCCATCATGACAAGGCTATCATCCATTAAAGTAATTAAAATCTTGACAACAGATTACCTTCGGTAATTACAAGGCTTCCATCCATTGGAGTACCAAAAATCTAGACAACAGACTACCTTAAATAATGACTAGGCTACCATCCATTGGAGTAACAAAGATATCGACAACAGACTACCTTTCACTATAACAAGGCTACAATCCATTGTAGTAACCAAAATCTCGACAAAAGACTACCTTCCATAATGACAAGGCTACCATCTGTTGTAGTAACAAAAATCTCAAAAATAGACTCCCTTCAATAATGACAACGCTAACATCCATTGGAGTAACAAAAATCATGACAACAGACTACCTTCCATAATCAAAAGGCTACCATCCATTAGAATAACAAAAATCTGGACAACAGACTATCTTCCATAATGACAAGGCTAGCATCCGTTGGAGTAACAAAAATATCAACAAGAGACTACCTTCCATGATGACAAGGCTACCATCCATTGGAGTACCAAAAATCTCGACAATAAACTACCTTCTATAATGACAAGGCTACCATCCATTGGAGTAACAAAAATCACGAAAACAGACTACCTTCCATAAAGACTAGGCTACCATCCATTGGAATAACAAAAATCTCGACAACAGACTACCTTCCATAATGACAAAGCTACCATACATTGTAGTAACATAAATCTGAACAACAAACTACCTTCCATAATGATAAGGCTACCATCCATTGGAGTAACAAAAATCACGAAAACAGACTACCTTGCATAAAGACTAGGCTACCATCCATTGGAATAACAAAAATCTCGACAACAGACTACCTTCCATAATGACAAAGCTACCATACATTATAGTAACATAAATCTGAACAACAAACTACCTTCCATAATGATAAGGCTACCATCCATTGTAGTAACAAAAATCTCGACAACATACTACCTTCCATAATGACAAGGCTACAACCCATTGTAGTAACAAAAATATCGACAACATACTACTTTCCATAATTACAAGGCTACCATCAATTGTAGAAATAAAAATATCAACAACAGACTACCTTCCATAATGACAAGGGTACCATCCATTGGAGTAACAAAAAAATCCACAAGAGACTACCTTCCATCATGACAAGGCTACCATACATTAAAGTAATTAAAATCTTGACAACAGACTACCTTCCATAATGAAAAGGCTACCATCCATTGGAGTAACAAAAATATCAACAAGAGACTACCTTCCATGATGACAAGGCTACCATCCATTGGAGTTCCAAAAATCTCGACAACAAACTACCTTCCATAATGACACAGCTACCATCCATTGGAGTAACAAAAATCTCGAAAACAGACTACCTTCCATAATGACTAGGCTACCATCCATTGGAATAACAAAAATATGGACAAAAGACTAACTTCCATAATGACAAGGCTACCATACATTATAGTAACAAAAATCACAACAACAGACTACCTTCTATAATGACAAGGCTACCATCCATTGGAGTAACAAAAATCTTGACAACAAACTACCTTCCATAATGACAAGGCTACCAACCATTAGAGTAACATAGATATCTACAACATACTACCTTCCATAATGACAAGGCTACCATCCATGGAAATATAAAAAAATCTCAATAATAGACTACCTTCCACAATGACAAGGCTACCATCCAATGGAGTAATAAAAATATCGACAACATACTACCTTCCATAATGACAAGGCTACCATCTATTGGAGTAACAAAAATCTCGAGCATAGACTACCTTCCATAATGACAACGCTATCATCCTTTGTAGTAACAAAAATCTCGACAAAATACTACCTTCCATAATGACAAGGCTACCATCCATTGGAGTAACAAAAATCTCGACAACAGACTACCTTCCATAATTACAAGGCTACCATCCATTGGAGTAACTAAAATCTCGAAAACAGACTACCTTCCGTAATTACTAGGCTACCATCCAGTGGAATAACAAAAATCTCGACAACAGACTAAGTTCCATAATGACAAGGCTACCATATATTATAGTAACAAAAATATGAGCACAGACTACCTTCCATAATGACAAGGCTCCCATTCATTGGAATAACCAAAATAACAACAACAGACTACCTTCCATGATGAAAAGGGTACCATCTATTGGAGTAACAAAAATCTCGAGAACAGACTCCCTTCCATAATGACAAGGCTACCATATATTATAGTAACAAAAATATGAGCATAGACTACCTTCCATAATGACAAGGCTACCATCCATTGGAATAACCAAAATCACAACAACAGACTACCTTTCATGATGACAAGGCTACCATCTATTGGAGTAACAAAAATCTCGAGAACAGACTACCTCCCAAAAATGACAAGGCCACCATCCATTGGAGTATTAAAAATCTCGACAATAGACTACCTTACATAATGACGAGGCTACCATACATTTGAGTAACAAACGTATTTACAACAAACTACTTTTCATCATGTCAAGGCTACAATCCATTGTAGTAACAAAAATATCGACAAAATACTACCTTCCATAATGACAAGGCTACCATCCACTGGAGTAACAAAAATCTCGACAACAGACTACCTTCCATAATGACAAGGCTACCATCCATTGGAGTAACAAAAATGTCGACAATAGACTACCTTCCATAATGATTAGGCTACCATTCATTTGAGTATCAAAGATATCAACAACAGACTACCTTTCATAATGACAAGGCTACCATCCATTGGAATAACAAAAATCTCGACAATAGACCACCTTCCATAATGACAAGGCTACCATCCATTGGAGTAACAAAAATCATGACAACAGAATCCCTTCCATAATGACAAGGCTAACATCCATTGGAGTAACAAAAAAATCCACAAGAGACTACCTTCCATCATGACAAGGCTATCATCCATTAAAGTAATTAAAATCTTGACAACAGATTACCTTCGGTAATTACAAGGCTTCCATCCATTGGAGTACCAAAAATCTAGACAACAGACTACCTTAAATAATGACTAGGCTACCATCCATTGGAGTAACAAAGATATCGACAACAGACTACCTTTCACTATAACAAGGCTACAATCCATTGTAGTAACCAAAATCTCGACAAAAGACTACCTTCCATAATGACAAGGCTACCATCCGTTGTAGTAACAAAACTCTCAAAAATAGACTCCCTTCAATAATGACAACGCTACCATCCATTGGAGTAACAAAAATCATGACAACAGACTACTTTCCATAATCAAAAGGCTACCATCCATTAGAATAACAAAAATCTGGACAACAGACTATCTTCCATAATGACAAGGCTAGCATCCGTTGGAGTAACAAAAATATCAACAAGAGACTACCTTCCATGATGACAAGGCTACCATCCATTGGAGTACCAAAAATCTCGACAATAAACTACCTTCTATAATGACAAGGCTACCATCCATTGGAGTAACAAAAATCACGAAAACAGACTACCTTCCATAAAGACTAGGCTACCATCCATTGGAATAACAAAAATCTCGACAACAGACTACCTTCCATAATGACAAAGCTACCATACATTGTAGTAACATAAACCTGAACAACAAACTACCTTCCATAATGATAAGGCTACCATCCATTGTAGTAACAAAAATCTCGACAACATACTACCTTCCATAATGACAAGGCTAAAATCCATTGTAGTAACAAAAATATCGACAACATACTACCTTCCATAATGACAAGGCTACCATCAATTGTAGTAATAAAAATATCAACAACAGACCACCTTCCATAATGACAAGGCTACCATCCATTGGAGTAACAAAAATTATGACAACAGAATACCTTACATAATGACAAGGCTACAATCCATTGTAGTAACAAAAATATCGAAAACATACTACCTTCCATAATGAAAAGGTTACCATCCATTGTAGTAACAAAAATCTCGACAACAGACTACCTTCAATAATGACAAGGCTACCATCCATTGGAGTAATAAAAATATCGACAACAGACTACCTTCCATAATGACAAGGCAAACATCCATTGGAGTAACAAAAGTCTCGAAAACAGACTACCTTCCGTATGTACTAGGCTACCATCCAGTGGAATATCAAAAATCTCGACAACAGACTAACTTCCATAATGACAAGGCTACCATACATTATAGTAACAAAAATATGAACACAGACTACCTTCCATAATGGCAAGGCTACCATCCATTGGTATAACAAAAATCACAACAACAGACTACCTTCCATAATGACAAGGATACCATCTATAGTAGTAACAAAAATATCGAGAACAGACTACCTTCCATAATGATTAGGCCAACACCCATTAGAGTATTAAAAATCTCGACAATAGACTACCTTACATAATGACTAGGCTACCATACATTTAAGTAACAAACAAATTTACAACAAACTACTTTTCATCATATCAAGGCTATAATCCATTATAGTAACAAAAATATCGAAAAAATACTACCTTCCATAATGACAAGGCTACCATCCATTGGAGTAACAAAAGTCTCGAAAACAGACTACCTTCCGTAATTACTAGGCTACCATCCAGTGGAATATCAAAAATCTCGACAACAGACTAACTTCCATAATGACAAGGCTACCATACATTATAGTAACAAAAATATGAACACAGACTACCTTCCATAATGGCAAGGCTACCATCCATTGGTATAACAAAAATCACAACAACAGACTACCTTCCATAATGACAAGGATACCATCTATAGTAGTAACAAAAATATCGAGAACAGACTACCTTCCATAATGATTAGGCCAACACCCATTAGAGTATTAAAAATCTCGACAATAGACTACCTTACATAATGACTAGGCTACCATACATTTAAGTAACAAACATATTTACAACAAACTACTTTTCATCATATCAAGGCTACAATCCATTATAGTAACAAAAATATCGAAAAAATACTACCTTCCATAATGACAAGGCTACCATCCATTGGAGTTTCAAAATTCTCAACAAGAGACTACTTTCCATAATGACAAGGCTAACATCCATTGGAGTAACAAAAATCTCGACAATAGACTACCTTCCATAATGATTAGGCTACCATCCATTGGAGTATCAAAGATATCAACAACAGACCACCTTCCATAATGACAAGGCTACCATCCATTGGAGTAACAAAAATTATGACAACAGAATACCTTACATAATGACAACGCTACAATCCATTGTAGTAACAAAAATATCGAAAACATACTACCTTCCATAATGAAAAGGCTACCATCCATTGTAGTAACAAAAATCTCGACAACAGACTACCTTCAATAATGACAAGGCTACCATCCATTGGAGTAATAAAAATATCGACAACAGAATACCTTCCATAATGACAAGGCTACCATCCATTGTAGTAACAAAAATCTCGACAATAGACTACCTTTAAAAATGACAAGGCTACCATCCATTAGAGTAACAATGATCTGGACAACAGACTACCTTCCATAATGACAAGGCTCCCATCCATTGGAGTAACAAAAATCTCGACAACAGACTGCCTTCCATAATGACAAGGCTACCATCCAATGGAGTAACAAAAATCTCGACAATAGACTACCTTCCATAATGACAAGGCTACCATCCATTGGAATAACAAAAGTCTCGAAAACAGACTACCTTCCGTAATTACTAGGCTACCATCCAGTGGAATAACAAAAATCTCGACAACAGACTAACTTCCATAATGACAAGGCTACCATACATTATAGTAACAAAAATATGAACACAGACTACCTTCCATAATGGTAAGGCTACCATCCATTGGAATAACAAAAATCAAAACAACAGACTACCTTCCATAATGACAAGGATACCATCTATTGGAGTAAGAAAAATATCGAGAACAGACTACCTTCCATAATGATTAGGACAACACCCATTAGAGTATTAAAAATCTCGACAATAGACTACCTTACATAATGACTAGGCTACAATACATTTAAGTCACAAACATATTTACAACAAACTACTTTTCATCATGTCAAGGCTACAATCCATTATAGTAACAAACATATCAAAAACATACTACCTTCCATAATGACAAGGCTACGATCCATTGGAGTTTCAAAATTCTCGACAAGAGACTACTTTCCATAATGATAAGGATACTATCCATTGGAGTTACAAAAATGTCGACAATAGACTACCTTCCATAATGATTAGGCTACCATCCATTGGAGTATCAAAGATATCAACAACAGACCACCTTCCATAATGACAAGGCTACCATCCATTGTAGTAACAAAAATATCAAAAACATACTACCTTCCATAATGAAAAGGCTACCATCCATTGTAGTAACAAAAATCTCGACAACATACTACGTTCAATAATGACAAGGCTAACATCCATTGGAGTAATAAAAATATCGACAACAAACTACCTTCCATAATGACAAGGAAAACATCCATTGGAGTAACAAAGATATCAACAAGAGACTACCTTCCATAATGACAAGGCTACCATCCATTGTAGTAACAAAAATCTCGACAACAGACTACCTTCAATAATGACAAGGCTACCATCCATTAAAGTAACAATGATCTGGACAACAGACTACCTTCCATAATGACAAGGCTACCATCCATTGGAGTAACCAAAATATCAACAAGATACTACCTTCCATAATTACAAGGCTACCATCCAATGGAGTAACAAACATCTCGATAACAGACTACCTTCTATAATGATAAGGCTACCATCTATTGGAGTAACAAAAATATCGAAAATAGACTACCTTCCGTAATTACTAGGCTACCATCTATTGGAGTATTAAAAATATCGACAATAGACTACCTTACATAATGACTAGGCTACCATCCATTTGAGTAACAATCATATTGACAAAAAACTACTTTTCATAATGTCAAGGCTCCCATCCATTGGAGTAACAAAAATCTCGACAACAGACTGCCTTCCATAATGACAAGGCTACCATCCAATGGAGTAACAAAAATCTCGACAATAGACTACCTTCCATAATGACAAGGCTACCATCCATTGGAGTAACAAAAGTCTCGAAAACAGACTACCTTCCGTAATTACTAGGCTACCATCCAGTGGAATAACAAAAATCTCGACAACAGACTAACTTCCATAATGACAAGGCTACCATACATTATAGTAACAAAAATATGAACACAGACTACCTTCCATAATGGTAAGGCTACCATCCATTGGAATAACAAAAATCACAACAACAGACTACCTTCCATAATGACAAGGATACCATCTATTGGAGTAACAAAAATATCGAGAACAGACTACCTTCCATAATGATTAGGCTTACACCCATTAGAGTATTAAAAATCTCGACAATAGACTACCTTACATAATGACTAGGCTACCATACATTTAAGTAACAAACATATTTACAACAAACTACTTTTCATCATGTCAAGGCTACAATCCACTATAGTAACAAAAATATCAAAAACATACCACCTTCCATAATGACAAGGCTACCATCCATTGGAGTTTAGAAATTCTCGAGAAGAGACTACTTTCCATAATGACAAAGCTACCATCCATTGGAGTAACAAAAATGTCGACAATAGACTACCTTCCATAATGATTAGGCTACCATCCATTGGAGTATCAAAGATGTCAACAACAGACCACCTTCCATAATGACAAGGCTACCATCCATTGGAGTAACAAAAATTATGACAACAGAATACCTTACATAATGATAAGGCTACAATCCATTGTAGTAACAAAAATATCGAAAACATACTACCTTCCATAATGAAAAGGTTACCATCCATTGTAGTAACAAAAATCTCGACAACAAACTACGTTCAATAATGACAAGGCTACCATCCATTGGAGTAATAAAAATATCGACAACAAACTACCTTCCATAATGACAAGGCAAACATCCATTGGAGTAACAAAAATATCAACAAGAGACTACCTTCCATTATGACAAGGCTACCATCCATTGTAGTAACAAAAATCTCGACAACAGACTACCTTCAATAATGACAAGGCTACAATCCATTAGAGTAACAATGATCTGGACAACAGACTACCTTCCATAATGACAAGGCTACCATCAATTGGAGTAACCAAAATATCAACAAGATACTACCTTCCATAATGAAAAGGCTACCATCCAATGGAGTAACAAACATCTCGATAACAGACTACCTTCTATAATGATAAGGCTACCATCCATTGGAGTAACAAAAATCTCGAAAACAGACTACCTTCCGTAATTACTAGGCTACCATCTATTGGAGTATTAAAAATATCGACAATAGACTACCTTACATAATGACTAGGCTACCATCCATTTGAGTAACAAACATATTGACAAAAAACTACTTTTCATAATGTCAAGGCTACAATCCATTGTAATAAGAAAAATATCGACAAAATACTACCTTCCATAATGACAAGGCTCCCATCCATTGGCGTAACAAAAATCTCGACAACAGACTACCTTCCATAATGACAAGGCTACCATCCAACGGAGTAACAAAAATCTCGACAACAGACTACCTTCCATAATGACAAAGCTACCACCATTGGAGTAACAAAAGTCTCGAAAACAGACTACCTTCCGTAATTACTAGGCTACCATCCAGTGGAATAACAAAAATCTCGACAATAGACTAACTTCCATAATGACAAGGCTACCATAAATTATAGTAACAAAAATATGAACACAGACTACCTTCCATAATGGCAAGGTTACCATCCATTGGAATAACAAAAATCACAACAACAGACTACCTTCCATAATGATAAGGCTACCATCTATTGGAGTAACAAAAATATCGAGAACAGAATACCTTCCATAATGATTAGGCCAACACCCATTAGAGTATTAAAAATCTCGACAATAGACTACCTTACATAATGACTAGGCTACCATACATTTAAGTAACAAACATATTTACAACAAACTACTTTTCATCATGTCAAGGCTACAATCTATTATAGTAACAAAAATATCGAAAACATACTACCTTCCATAATCACAAGGCTACCATCCATTGGAGTTTCCAAATTCTCGACAAGAGACTACTTTCCATAATGACAAGGCTACCATCCATTGGAGTAACAAAAATGTCGACAATAGACTACCTTCCATAATGATTAGTCTACCATCCATTGGAGTATCAAAGATATCAACAACAGACCACCTTCCATAATGATAAGGCTACCATCCATTGGAGCAACAAAAATTATGAGAACAGAATACCTTACATAATGACAAGGCTACAATCCATTGTAGTAACAAAAATATAGAAAACATACTACCTTCCATAATGAAAAGGCTACCATCCATTGTAGTTACAAAAATCTCGACAACAGACTACGTTCAATAATGACAAGGCTACCATCCATTGGAGTATTAAAAATATCGACAACAAACTACCTTCCATAATGACAAGGCAAACATCCATTGGAGTAACAAAAATATCAACAAGAGACTACCTTCCATAATGACAAGGCTACCATCCATTGTAGTAACAAAAATCTCGACAACAGACTACCTTCAATAATGACAAGGGTACCATCCATTAGAGTAACAATGATCTGGACAACAGACTACATTCCGTAATGACAACGCTACCATCCATTGGAGTAACCAAAATATCAACAAGATACTACCTTCCATTATGACAAGGCTACCATCCAATGGAGTAACAAACATCTCGATAACAGACTACCTTCTATAATGATAAGGCTACCATCCATTGGAGTAACAAAAATCTCGAAAATAGACTACCTTCCGTAATTACTAGGCTACCATCTATTGGAGTATTAAAAATATCTACAATAGACTACCTTACATAATGACTAGGCTACCATCCATTTGAGTAACAAACATATTGACAAAAAACTACTTTTCCTAATGTCAAGTCTACAATCCATTGTAATAAGAAAAATATCGACAAAATACTACCTTCCATAATGACAAGGCTCCCATCCATTGGAGTAACAAAAATTTCGACAACAGACTACCTTCCATAATGACAAGGCTACCATCCATTGGAGTAACAAAAATGTCGACAATAGACTACCTTCCATAATGATTAGGCTACCATCCATTGGAGTATCAAAGATATCAACAACAGACTACCTTTCATAATGACAAGTCTACCATCCATTGGAATAACAAAAATCTCGACAACAGACTACCTTCGATAATGACAAGGCTACCATCCATTGGAGTAACAAAAATCTCGAAAACAGACTACCTTCCGTAATTACTAGGCTACCATCTATTGGAGTATTAAAAATATCCACAATAGACTACCTTACATAATGACTAGGCTACCATCCATTTGAGTAACAAACATATTGACAAAAAACTACTTTTCATAATGTCAAGGCTACAATCCATTGTAATAAAAAAAATATCGACAAAATACTACCTTCCATAATGACAAGGCTCCCATCCATTGGAGTAACAAAAATCTCGACAATAGACTACCTTCCATAATGACAAGGCTACCATCCAACGGAGTAACAAAAATCTCCACAACAGACTACCTTCCATAATGACAAAGCTACCACCATTGGAGTAACAAAAGTCTCGAAAACAGACTACCTTCTGTAATTACTAGGCTACCATCCAGTGGAATAACAAAAATCTCGACAATAGACTAACTTCCATAATGACAAGGCTACCATAAATTATAGTAACAAAAATATGAACACAGACTACCTTCCATAATGGCAAGGCTACCATCCATTGGAATAACAAAAATCACAACAACAGACTACCTTCCATAATGACAAGGCTACCATCTATTGGAGTAACAAAAATATCGAGAACAGAGTACCTTCCATAATGATTAGGCCAACACCCATTAGAGTATTAAAAATCTCGACAATAGACTACCTTACATAATGACTAGGCTACCATACATTTAAGTAACAAACATATTTACAACAAACTACTTTTCATCATGTCAAGGCTACAATCTATTATAGTAACAAAAATATCGAAAACATACTACCTTCCATAATCACAAGGCTACCATCCATTGGAATTTCAAAATTCCCGACAAGAGACTACTTTCCATAATGACAAGGCTACCATCCATTGGAGTAACAAAAATGTCGACAATAGACTACCTTCCATAATGATTAGGCTACCATCCATTGGAGTATCAAAGATATCAACAACAGACCACCTTCCATAATGACAAGGCTACCATCCATTGGAGTAACAAAAATTATGAGAACAGAATACCTTACATAATGACAAGGCTACAATCCATTGTAGTAACAAAAATATCGAAAACATACTACCTTCCATAATGAAAAGGCTACCATCCATTGTAGTTACAAAAATCTCGACAACAGACTACGTTCAATAATGACAAGGCTACCATCCATTGGAGTAATAAAAATATCGACAACAAACTACCTTCCATAATGACAAGGCAAACATCCATTGGAGTAACAACAATATCAACAAGAGACTACCTTCCATAATGACAAGGCTACCATCCATTGTAGTAACAAAAATCTCGACAACAGACTACCTTCAATAATGACAAGGCTACCATCCATTAGAGTAACAATGATCTGGACAACAGACTACATTCCATAATGATAACGCTACCATCCATTGGAGTAACCAAAATATCAACAAGATACTACCTTCCATTATGACAAGGCTACCATCCAATGGAGTAACAAACATCTCGATAACAGACTACCTTCTATAATGATAAGGCTACCATCCATTGGAGTAACAAAAATCTCGAAAATAGACTACCTTCCGTAATTACTAGGCTACCATCTATTGGAGTATTAAAAATATCGACAATAGACTACCTTACATAATGACTAGGCTACCATCCATTTGAGTAACAAACATATTGACAAAAAACTACTTTTCATAATGTCAAGGCTATAATCAATTGTAATAAGAAAAATATCGACAAAATCCTACCTTCCATAATGACAAGGTTCCCATCCATTGGAGTAACAAAAATCTCGACAACAGACTACCTTCCTTAATGACAAGGCTATCATCCATTGGAGTAACAAAAATGTCGACAATAGACTACCTTCCATAATGATTAGGCTACCATCCATTGGAGTATCAAAGATATGAACAACAGACTACCTTTCATAATGACAAGTCTACCATCCATTGGAATAACAAAAATCTCGACAACAGACTACCTTCCATAATAACAAGGCTACCATCCATTGGAGTAAAAAAAATCTTGAGAACAGACTACCATCCATAATGACAAGGCTATCATCCATTGTAGTAACAAAAATGTTGACAACAGACTACCTTCCATAATGACAAGGCTACCAACCATTAGAGTAACATAGATATCTCCAACATACTACCTTCCATAATGACAAGGCTACCATCCATGGAAATATAAAAAAATCTCAATAATAGACTACCTTCCACAATGACAAGGCTACCATCCAATGGAGTAATAAAAATATCGACAACATACTACCTTCCATAATGACAAGGCTACCATCCATTGGAATAACAAAAATCTCGACAACAGACTACCTTCCATAATAACAAGGCTACCATCCATTGGAGTAAAAAAAATCTTGAGAACAGACTACCATCCATAATGACAAGGCTATCATCCATTGTAGTAACAAAAATGTTGACAACAGACTACCTTCCATAATGACAAGGCTACCAACCATTAGAGTAACATAGATATCTCCAACATACTACCTTCCATAATGACAAGGCTACCATCCATGGAAATATAAAAAAATCTCAATAATAGACTACCTTCCACAATGACAAGGCTACCATCCAATGGAGTAATAAAAATATCGACAACATACTACCTTCCATAATGACAAGGCTACCATCTATTGGAGTAACAAAAATCACGACAATAGACTACCTTCCATAATGACAAGGCTATCATCCTTTGTAGTCACAAAAATCTCGACAACATACTACCTTCCATAATGACAAGGCTACAATCCATTGTAGTAACAAAATTATCGACAACAGACTACCTTCAATAATGACAAGGCTACCATCCATTGGAGTAACAAAAATCTCGATAATAGACTACCTTCCATAATTACAAGGCTACCATCCAATGGAGTAACAAAAATATTGACAACATACTACCTTCCATAATGACAAGGCTACCATCCATTGGAGTAACAAAAATCTTGACAACAGACTTCTATCCATAATGACAAGGCAACCATCCATTGGATTAACATAGATATCGATAACATACTACCTTCCATAATGACAAGGCTACCAAACATTGGAGTAACAAAAATATCGATAACAGACTACCTTCCCTAATGACAAGGCTATCATTCATTGTAGTAACAAAAATCTTGACAACATACTACCTTCCATAATGACAAGGCTACCACCCATTAGAGTAACATAGATATCTACAACATACTACCTTCCATAATGACAAGGCTACCATCCATGGAAATATAAAAAAATCTCAATAATAGACTACCTTCCACAATGACAAGGCTACCATCCAATGGAGTAATAAAAATATCGACAACATACTACCTTCCATAATGACAAGGCTACCATCTATTGGAGTAACAAAAATCTCGACAATAGACTACCTTCCATAATGACAAGGCTATCATCCTTTGTAGTAACAAAAATCTCGACAACATACTACCTTCCATAATGACAAGGCTACAATCCATTGTAGTAACAAAATTATCGACAACAGACTACCTTCAATAATGACAAGGCTACCATCCATTGGAGTAACAAAAATCTCGATAATAGACTACATTCCATAATTACAAGGCTACCATCCAATGGAGTAACAAAAATATTGACAACATACTACCTTCCATAATGACAAGGCTACCATCCATTGTAGTAACAAAAATCTCGACAACATACTACCTTCCATAATGACAAGGCTACCATCCATTATAGTAACAAAAATCTCGACAACATACTACCTTCCATAATGACAAGGCTACCATCTAATGGAGTAACAAAAATCTCGACAACAAACTACCTTCCATAATGACAAGGCTACCATCCATTGGAGTAACAAAAATCTCGAAAATAGACTACCTTCCGTAATGACTAGGCTACCATCCAGTGGAATAACAAAAATCTCGACAATAGACTAACTTCCATAACGACAAGGCTACCAGAGATTATAGTAAAAAAAATCGAAACAACAGACTACCTTCCATAATGACAAGGCTACCATCCATTGGAGTAACAAAATTCACACCAACAGACTACCTTTCATACTGACAAGGCTATAATCTCTTGGAGTAACAAAAATCTCGATAACAGACTACCTTCCATAATGACAAGGCTACCATCCATTGGAGTAACAAAAATTATGAAAGCATACTACCTTCCATAATGACAAGGCTACCATCCATTGGAGTATCAATAATCTCGACACCAGACTACCCTCCATAATGACTAGACTACCCTCCATAATGACTAGGCTACCATCCATTGAAGTAACAAAGATATCGAGAACTGACTATGTTTCATAATGACAAGGCTACCATCCATTGGAGTAACAAAAATATCCACAAGAGACTACCTTCCATAATGACAAGGCTACCATACATTAAAGTAATAAAAATCTCAGGAACAAACTACCTTCCATAATGATAAGGCTACCATCCATTGGAGTATTAAAAATCTCGAAAATAGACTACCTTACATAATGACTAGGCTACCATCCATTGGAGTAACAAAAATGTCGACAATAGACTACCTTGCATAATGACTAGGCTACCATCCATTGGAATAACAAAAATCTTGACAACAGACTACCATCCATAATGGCAAGGCTACCATCCATTGGACTAACATACATATCAACAACATACTACCTTCCATAATGACAAGGCTACCATCCATTGGAGTAAGAAAAATGACGACAATAGAATACCTTCTATAATGACAAGGCTACCTTCCATTGGAATAACAAAAATCTCGAAAACAAACTACCTTCCATAATGACAAGGCTACCATCCAATGGGGTAACAAAAATATCGACAACAGACTACCTTCCATAATGATAAGTCTACCATGCATTGGAGTAACAAAGATATCAACAACAGACTACCTTTCATAATAACAAGGCTACCATCCATTGGAATAACAAAAATCTCGACAACAGACTACCTTCCATAATAACAAGGCTACAATCCATTGGAGTAACAAAAATCTTTACAACAGACTACCATCCATAATGACAAGGCTACCATCCATTTGATTAACATAGATATCGAAAACATACAAACTTGCATAATGACAAGGCTACCATCCATTGGAGTAACAAAAATCACGATAACAGACTACCTTTCATAATGACAAGGCTACCTTCCATTAGAATAACAAAAATCTCGACAACAGACTACCTTCCATAATGACAAGGCTACCATCCAATAAAGTAACAAAAATCTTGACAACAGACTACCTTCCATAATGACAAGCTTACCATCTTTTGCAGTAACAAAAAACTCGACAATAGACTACCTTCCATAATAACAAGGGTACCATCCATTGGAGTAACAAAAATATCCACAAGAGACAACCTTCCATAATGACAAGGTTACCTTCCATTAAAGTAATAAAAATCTCGACAACAGACTACCTTCCATAATGATAAGGCTATGATCCATTGGAGTAACAAAAATCTCGAAAACACACTACTTTACATAATGACTAGGCTACCATACATTAGAGTAACAAAGATATCAACAACAGACTACCTTTCATAATGACAAGGCTATAATCCATTGTAGTACCAAAAATGTCGACAAAAGACAACCCACCATAATAACAATGCTACCATCCATTGTAGTAACAAAAATATCGACAACAAACTACCTTCAATAATGACAAGGCTACCATCCATTGGAGTAACACAAATCTCGACAACAGACTACCTTCAATAATGACAAGGCTACCATCCATTAGAGTAACAAAAATCTGGACAACAGATTACCTTCTATAATGACAAGGCTACCATCTATTGGAGTAACAAAAATATCAAGAAGAGACTACCTTCCGTAATGACAAGGCTACCATCCAATGGAGTAACAAAAATCTCGACAACAAACAACCTTCCATAATGACAAGGCTACCATCCATTGGAGTAACAAAAATCTCGAAAACATACTACCTTCCGTAATGACTAGGCTACCATCCAGTGGAATAACAAAAATCTCGACAACAGACTAACTTCCATAACGACAAGGCTACCAGACATTATAGTAAAAAAAATCTAAACAACAGACTACCTTCCGTAATGACAAGGCTACCATCCATTGGAGTAACAAAAATCACACCAACACACTACCTTTCATAATGACAAGGCTATAATCTCTTGGAGTAACAAAAATCTCGATAACAGACTACCTTCCATAATGACAAGGCTACCATCCATTGGAGTAACAAAAATTACGAAAGCATACTACCTTCCATAATGACAAGGCTACCATCCATTGGAGTAACAATAATCTAGACAACAGACTACCCTCCATAATGACTAGGCTACCATCCATTGGAGTAACAAAGATATCGATAATTGACTACTTTTCATAATGACAAGGCTATGATCCATTGCAGTAACAAAATTCTCGACAACAGACTACCTTACATAATGACAAGGCTACCATCCATTGGAGTAACAAAGATATCGACAACAAACTACCTTTCATAATGACAAGGCTACAATCCATTGTAGTACCAAAAATGTCGACAAAAGACAACCCTCCATAATGACAAGGCTACCATCCATTGTAGTAAAAAAAATCTCGACAACAAACTACCTTCAATAATGACAAGGCTACCATCCATTGGAGTAACTAAAATCTCGACAACAGACTACCTTCCATAATGACAAGGCTACCATCCATTAGAGTAACAAAAATCACAACAACGAACTACCTTCTATAATGACAAGGCTACCATCCATTGGAGTAACAAAAATCTCGACAACAGACTACCTTCCATAATGACAAGGATGCCACCCAATAGAGTAACATAGATATCCACAACATACTACCTTCCATAATGACAAGGCTACCATCCATTGGAATAATAAAAATCTCGACATGAAGACTACCTTCCATAATTACAAGGCTACCATCCATTGGAGTAACAAAAATATCCACAAGAGACTACGTTCCATAATGACAAGGCTACCATCCATTAAAGTAATAAAAATCTCGAGAACAGACTACCTTCCGTAATGACAAGGATACCATCCATTGGAGTATTAAAAATCTCGACAATAGACTACCTTACATAATGAATAGGATACCATCGATTTGAGTAACAAACATATTGATAACAAACTACTTTTCATAATTACAAGGCTACAGTCCATTGTTGTACCAAAAATATCCAAAAAAGACTACCTTCCATAATGACAAGGCTACCATCGATTGGAGTAACAAAAATCTCGACAAGAAACTACCTTCCATAATGACAAGGCTACCATCCATTGGAGTAACAAAAATATCCACAAGAGACTACCTTCCATAATGACAAGGCTACCATCCATTAAAGTAATAAAAATCTTGAGAACAGACTACCTTCCATAATGAAAAAGGCTACCATCCATTGGAGTATTAAAAATGTCGACAATAGACTACCTTACATAATGACTAGGCTACCATCCATTTCAGTAACAAACATATTGACAACAAACTACTTTTCATAATGACAAGGCTACAATCCATGGTAGTAACAAAATTATCGAAAAAAGACTATCTTCCATAATGACAAGGCTACCATCCATTGGAGTAACAAAAATCTCGACAACAAACTACCTTCCATAATGACAAGGCTACCATCCATTGGAGTAACAAAAACGTCGACAATAGACTACCTTCCATAATGACTAGGCTACCACCCAATGGAATAAAAAAAATATTGACAACAAACTACCATCCATAATGACAAGGCTACCATCCATTGGATTAACATAGATATCGACAACATACTACCTTCCATAATGACAAGGCTACCATCCATTGGAGTAACAAAAATCACGACAACAAACTACCTTCCATAATGACAAGGCTACCTTCCATTGGAATAACAAAAATCTCGACAACAGACTACCTTCCATAATAACAAGGCTACCATCCAATGGAGTAACAAAAATCTTGACAATAGACTACCTTCCATAATGACAAGTCTATCATACATTGGAGTAACAAAGATATCAACAACAGACTACCTTT
Organism: Vicia faba; assembly: GCA_948472305.1. NCBI lineage: Eukaryota > Viridiplantae > Streptophyta > Magnoliopsida > Fabales > Fabaceae > Vicia > Vicia faba. The sequence goes on along the minus strand of OX451737.1, from coordinate 797,743,122 downwards.
CATAATAACAAGGCTACCATCCATTGGAATAACAGAAATCTCGACAACAGACTACCTTCCATAATGACAAGGCTACCATCCAATGGAGTAACAAAAATCTCGACAATAGACTACCTTCCATAATGACAAGTCTACCATCCATTGGAGTAACAAAAATATCGAAAACAGAATACCTTCCATAATAACAAGGGTACCATCCATTGGAGTAACAAAAATATCCACAAGAGACTACCTTCCATAATGACAAGGCTTCCATTCATTAAAGTAATAAAAATCTCGACAACAAAATACCTTCCATAATGACAAGGCTATGATCCATTGGAGTAATAAAAATCTCGACAACAGACTACCTTACATAATGACTCGGCTACCATCCATTGGAGTAACAAAGATATCGACAACAAACTACCTTTCATAATGACAAGGCTACAATCCATTGTAGTACCAAAAATGTCGACAAAAGAAAACCCTCCATAATGACAAGGCTACCATCCATTGTAGTAACAAAAATCTCGACAACAAACTACCTTCAATAATGACAAGGCTACCATCCATTGGAGTAACAAAAATCTCGACAACAGACTACCTTCCATAATGACAAGGCTACCATCCATTAGAGTCACAAAAATCACAACAACGAACTACCTTCTATAATGACAAGGCTACCATCCATTGGAGTAACAAAAATCTCGACAACAGACTACCTTCCATAATGACAAGGCTGCCACCCAATAGAGTAACATAGATATCCACAACATACTACCTTCCATAATGGCAAGGCTACCATCCATTGGAATAATAAAAATCTCGACATGAAAACTACCTTCCATAATGACAAGGCTACCATCCAATGGAGTAACAAAAATCTCGACAACGGACTACCATCCATAATGACAAGGCTACCATCCATTGGAGTAACAAAAATATCCACAAGGGACTACCTTCCATAATGACAAGGCTACCGTCCATTAAAGTAATAAAAATCTCGAGAACAGACTACCTTCCATAATGACAAGGATAGCATCCATTGGAGTATTAAAAATCTCGACAATAGACTACCTTACATAATGAATAGGATACCATCGATTTGAGTAACAAACATATTGATAACAAACTACTTTTCATAATGACAAGGCTACAGTCCATTGTTGTAACAAAAATATCCAAAAAAGACTACCTTCCATAATGACAAGGCTACCATCGATTGGAGTAACAAAAATCTCGACAAGAAACTACCTTCCATAATGACAAGGCTACCATCCATTGGTGTAAAAAAAATATCCACTAGAGACTACCTTCCATAATGACAAGGCTACCATCCTTTAAAGTAATAAAAATCTTGAGAACAGACTACCTTCCATAATGAAAAAGGCTACCATCCATTGGAGTATTAAAAATGTCGACAATAGTCTACCTTACATAATGACTAGGCTACCATCCATTTCAGTAACAAACATATTGACAACATATTACTTTTCATAATGACAAGGCTATAATCCATTGTAGTAACAAAAATATCGAAAAAAGACTACCTTCCATAATGACAAGGCTACCATCAATTGGAGTACCAAAAATCTAGACAACAAAATACCTTCTATAATGACAAGGCTACCATCCATTGGAGTAACAAAAATATAGAAAATAGACTACCTTCCATAAAGACTAGGCTACCATCCATTGGAATAACAAAAATATTGACAATAGACTACCTTGCATAATGACAAGACTACCATACATTGTAGTAACAAAAATATGAACAACATACTACCTTCCATAATGACAGGGCTACCATCCATTGGATTAACAAAAATCATAACAACATACTACCTTCAATAATGACAGGGCTACCATCCCTTGGAGTAACAAAAATCTCGACAACAGACTACCTTCCATAATAACAAGGCTACCATCCAATGGAGTAACAAAAATCTTGACAATAGACTACCTTCCATAATGACAAGTCTATCATACATTGGAGTAACAAAGATATTAACAACAGACTACCTTTCATAATAACAAGGCTACCATCCATTGGAATAACAGAAATCTCGACAACAGACTACCTTCCATAATGACAAGGCTACCATCCAATGGAGTAACAAAAATCTCGACAATAGACTACCTTCCATAATGACAAGTCTACCATCCATTGGAGTAACAAAAATATCGAAAACAGAATACCTTCCATAATAACAAGGGTACCATCCATTGGAGTAACAAAAATATCCACAAGAGACTACCTTCCATAATGACAAGGCTTCCATTCATTAAAGTAATAAAAATCTCGACAACAAAATACCTTCCATAATGACAAGGCTATGATCCATTGGAGTAATAAAAATCTCGACAACAGACTACCTTACATAATGACTCGGCTACCATCCATTGGAGTAACAAAGATATCGACAACAAACTACCTTTCATAATGACAAGGCTACAATCCATTGTAGTACCAAAAATGTCGACAAAAGAAAACCCTCCATAATGACAAGGCTACCATCCATTGTAGTAACAAAAATCTCGACAACAAACTACCTTCAATAATGACAAGGCTACCATCCATTGGAGTAACAAAAATCTCGACAACAGACTACCTTCCATAATGACAAGGCTACCATCCATTAGAGTCACAAAAATCACAACAACGAACTACCTTCTATAATGACAAGGCTACCATCCATTGGAGTAACAAAAATCTCGACAACAGACTACCTTCCATAATGACAAGGCTGCCACCCAATAGAGTAACATAGATATCCACAACATACTACCTTCCATAATGGCAAGGCTACCATCCATTGGAATAATAAAAATCTCGACATGAAAACTACCTTCCATAATGACAAGGCTACCATCCAATGGAGTAACAAAAATCTCGACAACGGACTACCATCCATAATGACAAGGCTACCATCCATTGGAGTAACAAAAATATCCACAAGGGACTACCTTCCATAATGACAAGGCTACCGTCCATTAAAGTAATAAAAATCTCGAGAACAGACTACCTTCCATAATGACAAGGATAGCATCCATTGGAGTATTAAAAATCTCGACAATAGACTACCTTATATAATGAATAGGATACCATCGATTTGAGTAACAAACATATTGATAACAAACTACTTTTCATAATGACAAGGCTACAGTCCATTGTTGTAACAAAAATATCCAAAAAAGACTACCTTCCATAATGACAAGGCTACCATCGATTGGAGTAACAAAAATCTCGACAAGAAACTACCTTCCATAATGACAAGGCTACCATCCATTGGTGTAAAAAAAATATCCACTAGAGACTACCTTCCATAATGACAAGGCTACCATCCTTTAAAGTAATAAAAATCTTGAGAACAGACTACCTTCCATAATGAAAAAGGCTACCATCCATTGGAGTATTAAAAATGTCGACAATAGTCTACCTTACATAATGACTAGGCTACCATCCATTTCAGTAACAAACATATTGACAACATATTACTTTTCATAATGACAAGGCTATAATCCATTGTAGTAACAAAAATATCGAAAAAAGACTACCTTCCATAATGACAAGGCTACCATCAATTGGAGTACCAAAAATCTAGACAACAAAATACCTTCTATAATGACAAGGCTACCATCCATTGGAGTAACAAAAATATAGAAAATAGACTACCTTCCATAAAGACTAGGCTACCATCCATTGGAATAACAAAAATATTGACAACAGACTACCTTGCATAATGACAAGACTACCATACATTGTAGTAACAAAAATATGAACAACATACTACCTTCCATAATGACAGGGCTACCATCCATTGGATTAACAAAAATCATAACAACATACTACCTTCAATAATGACAGGGCTACCATCCCTTGGAGTAACAAAAATCTCGACAACAGACTACCTTCCATAATAACAAGGCTACCATCCAATGGAGTAACAAAAATCTTGACAATAGACTACCTTCCATAATGACAAGTCTATCATACATTGGAGTAACAAAGATATCAACAACAGACTACCTTTCATAATAACAAGGCTACCATCCATTGGAATAACAGAAATCTCGACAACAGACTACCTTCCATAATGACAAGGCTACCATCCAATGGAGTAACAAAAATCTCGACAATAGACTACCTTCCATAATGACAAGTCTACCATCCATTGGAGTAACAAAAATATCGAAAACAGAATACCTTCCATAATAACAAGGGTACCATCCATTGGAGTAACAAAAATATCCACAAGAGACTACCTTCCATAATGACAAGGCTTCCATTCATTAAAGTAATAAAAATCTCGACAACAAAATACCTTCCATAATGACAAGGCTATGATCCATTGGAGTAATAAAAATCTCGACAACAGACTACCTTACATAATGACTCGGCTACCATCCATTGGAGTAACAAAGATATCGACAACAAACTACCTTTCATAATGACAAGGCTACAATCCATTGTAGTACCAAAAATGTCGACAAAAGAAAACCCTCCATAATGACAAGGCTACCATCCATTGTAGTAACAAAAATCTCGACAACAAACTACCTTCAATAATGACAAGGCTACCATCCATTGGAGTAACAAAAATCTCGACAACAGACTACCTTCCATAATGACAAGGCTACCATCCATTAGAGTCACAAAAATCACAACAACGAACTACCTTCTATAATGACAAGGCTACCATCCATTGGAGTAACAAAAATCTCGACAACAGACTACCTTCCATAATGACAAGGCTGCCACCCAATAGAGTAACATAGATATCCACAACATACTACCTTCCATAATGGCAAGGCTACCATCCATTGGAATAATAAAAATCTCGACATGAAAACTACCTTCCATAATGACAAGGCTACCATCCAATGGAGTAACAAAAATCTCGACAACGGACTACCATCCATAATGACAAGGCTACCATCCATTGGAGTAACAAAAATATCCACAAGGGACTACCTTCCATAATGACAAGGCTACCGTCCATTAAAGTAATAAAAATCTCGAGAACAGACTACCTTCCATAATGACAAGGATAGCATCCATTGGAGTATTAAAAATCTCGACAATAGACTACCTTACATAATGAATAGGATACCATCGATTTGAGTACCAAACATATTGATAACAAACTACTTTTCATAATGACAAGGCTACAGTCCATTGTTGTAACAAAAATATCCAAAAAAGACTACCTTCCATAATGACAAGGCTACCATCGATTGGAGTAACAAAAATCTCGACAAGAAACTACCTTCCATAATGACAAGGCTACCATCCATTGGTGTAAAAAAAATATCCACTAGAGACTACCTTCCATAATGACAAGGCTACCATCCTTTAAAGTAATAAAAATCTTGAGAACAGACTACCTTCCATAATGAAAAAGGCTACCATCCATTGGAGTATTAAAAATGTCGACAATAGTCTACCTTACATAATGACTAGGCTACCATCCATTTCAGTAACAAACATATTGACAACATATTACTTTTCATAATGACAAGGCTATAATCCATTGTAGTAACAAAAATATCGAAAAAAGACTACCTTCCATAATGACAAGGCTACCATCAATTGGAGTACCAAAAATCTAGACAACAAAATACCTTCTATAATGACAAGGCTACCATCCATTGGAGTAACAAAAATATAGAAAATAGACTACCTTCCATAAAGACTAGGCTACCATCCATTGGAATAACAAAAATATTGACAACAGACTACCTTGCATAATGACAAGACTACCATACATTGTAGTAACAAAAATATGAACAACATACTACCTTCCATAATGACAGGGCTACCATCCATTGGATTAACAAAAATCATAACAACATACTACCTTCAATAATGACAGGGCTACCATCCCTTGGAGTAACAAAAATCTCGACAACAGACTACCTTCCATAATGACAATGGTACCACCCATTAGAGTAACATAGATATCGACAACATACTACCTTCCATAATGACAAGGCTACCATCCATTTGAGTAACAAACATATTGACAACAAACTACTTTTCATAATGTCAAGGCTACAATCCATTGTAGTAACAAAAGTATCGACAAAAGACTACCTTCCATAATGACAAGGCTACCATCCACTGGAGTAACAAAAATCTCGACAACAGACTACCTTCCATAATGACAAGGCGACCATCCATTGGAGTATAAAAAATATCGACAACATACTACCTTCCATAATGACAAGGTTACCATCCATTGGAGTAACAAATGTATCCACAAGAGACTACCTTCCATAATGACAAGGCTACCATCCATTAAAATAATAAAAATATTGAGAATAGACTACCTTCCATAATGACAAGGCTACCATCCATTGGAGTATTAAAAATCTCGACAATAGACTACCTTACATAATGACTAGGATACCATTCATTTGAGTAAAAAACATATTTACAACATATTACTTTTCATAATGACAAGGCTATAATCCATTGTAGTAACAAAAATATCGAAAAAAGACTACCTTCCATAATGACAAGGCTACCATCAATTGGAGTACCAAAAATCTAGACAACAAAATACCTTCTATAATGACAAGGCTACCATCCATTGGAGTAACAAAAATATAGAAAATAGACTACCTTCCATAAAGACTAGGCTACCATCCATTGGAATAACAAAAATATTGACAACAGACTACCTTGCATAATGACAAGACTACCATACATTGTAGTAACAAAAATATGAACAACATACTACCTTCCATAATGACAGGGCTACCATCCATTGGATTAACAAAAATCATAACAACATACTACCTTCAATAATGACAGGGCTACCATCCCTTGGAGTAACAAAAATCTCGACAACAGACTACCTTCCATAATGACAAGGGTACCACCCATTAGAGTAACATAGATATCGACAACATACTACCTTCCATAATGACAAGGCTACCATCCATTTGAGTAACAAACATATTGACAACAAACTACTTTTCATAATGTCAAGGCTACAATCCATTGTAGTAACAAAAGTATCGACAAAAGACTACCTTCCATAATGACAAGGCTACCATCCACTGGAGTAACAAAAATCTCGACAACAGACTACCTTCCATAATGACAAGGCTACCATCCATTGGAGTAAAAAAAATATCGACAACATACTACCTTCCATAATGACAAGGTTACCATCCATTGGAGTAACAAATGTATCCACAAGAGACTACCTTCCATAATGACAAGGCTACCATCCATTAAAATAATAAAAATATTGAGAATAGACTACCTTCCATAATGACAAGGCTACCATCCATTGGAGTATTAAAAATCTCGACAATAGACTACCTTACATAATGACTAGGCTACCATTCATTTGAGTAAAAAACATATTTACAACATATTACTTTTCATAATGACAAGGCTATAATCCATTGTAGTAACAAAAATATCGAAAAAAGACTACCTTCCATAATGACAAGGCTACCATCAATTGGAGTACCAAAAATCTAGACAACAAAATACCTTCTATAATGACAAGGCTACCATCCATCGGAGTAACAAAAATATAGAAAATAGACTACCTTCCATAAAGACTAGGCTACCATCCATTGGAATAACAAAAATATTGACAACAGACTACCTTGCATAATGACAAGACTACCATACATTGTAGTAACAAAAATATGAACAACATACTACCTTCCATAATGACAGGGCTACCATCCATTGGATTAACAAAAATCATAACAACATACTACCTTCAATAATGACAGGGCTACCATCCCTTGGAGTAACAAAAATCTCGACAACAGACTACCTTCCATAATGACAAGGGTACCACCCATTAGAGTAACATAGATATCGACAACATACTACCTTCCATAATGACAAGGCTACCATCCATTTGAGTAACAAAAATATTGACAACGAACTACTTTTCATAATGTCAAGGCTACAATCCATTGTAGTAACAAAAGTATCGACAAAAGACTACCTTCCATAATGACAAGGCTACCATCCACTGGAGTAACAAAAATCTCGACAACAGACTACCTTCCATAATGACAAGGCTACCATCCATTGGAGTAAAAAAAATATCGACAACATACTACCTTCCATAATGACAAGGTTACCATCCATTGGAGTAACAAATGTATCCACAAGAGACTACCTTCCATAATGACAAGGCTACCATCCATTAAATTAATAAAAATATTGGGAATAGACTACCTTCCATAATGACAAGGCAACCATCCATTGGAGTATTAAAAATCTCGACAATAGACTACCTTACATAATGACTAGGCTACCATTCATTTGAGTAAAAAACATATTTACAACATATTACTTTTCATAATGACAAGGCTATAATTCATTGTAGTAACAAAAATATCGAAAAAAGACTACCTTCCATAATGACAAGGCTACCATCAATTGGAGTACCAAAAATCTAGACAACAAAATACCTTCTATAATGACAAGGCTACCATCCATTGGAGTAACAAAAATATAGAAAATAGACTACCTTCCATAAAGACTAGGCTACCATCCATTGGAATAACAAAAATATTGACAACAGACTACCTTGCATAATGACAAGACTACCATACATTGTAGTAACAAAAATATGAACAACATACTACCTTCCATAATGACAGGGCTACCATCCATTGGATTAACAAAAATCATAACAACATACTACCTTCAATAATGACAGGGCTACCATCCCTTGGAGTAACAAAAATCTCGACAACAGACTACCTTCCATAATGACAAGGGTACCACCCATTAGAGTAACATAGATAACGACAACATACTACCTTCCATAATGACAAGGCTACCATCCATTTGAGTAACAAACATATTGACAACGAACTACTTTTCATAATGTCAAGGCTACAATCCATTGTAGTAACAAAAGTATCGACAAAAGACTACCTTCCATAATGACAAGGCTACCATCCACTGGAGTAACAAAAATCTCGACAACAGACTACCTTCCATAATGACAAGGCTACCATCCATTGGAGTAAAAAAAATATCGACAACATACTACCTTCCATAATGACAAGGTTACCATCCATTGGAGTAACAAATGTATCACAAGAGACTACCTTCCATAATGACAAGGCTACCATCCATTAAAGTAATAAAAATATCGAGAATAGACTACCTTCCATAATGACAAGGCTACCATCCATTGGAGTATTAAAAATCTCGACAATAGACTACCTTACATAATGACTAGGCTACCATTAATTTGAGTAAAAAACATATTTACAACATATTACTTTTCATAATGACAAGGCTATAATCCATTGTAGTAACAAAAATATCGAAAAAAGACTACCTTCCATAATGACAAGGCTACCATCAATTGGAGTACCAAAAATCTAGACAACAAAATACCTTCTATAATGACAAGGCTACCATCCATTGGAGTAACAAAAATATAGAAAATAGACTACCTTCCATAAAGACTAGGCTACCATCCATTGGAATAACAAAAATATTGACAACAGATTACCTTGAATAATGACAAGACTACCATACATTGTAGTAACAAAAATATGAACAACATACTACTTTCCATAATGACAAGGCTACCATCCATTAGATTAACAAAAATCATAAAAACAGACTACTTTCTATAATGACAGGGCTACCATCCATTGGAGTAACAAAAATCTCGACAATAGACTACCTTCCATAATGACAAGGCTACAACCCATTAGAGTAACATAGATATCGACAACATACTACCTTCCATAATGACAAGGCTACCATCCATTTGAGTAACAAACATATTGACAACAAAATACTTTTCATAATGTCAAGGCTACAATCCATTGTAGTAACAAAAGTATCGACAAAAGACTACATTCCATAATGACAAGGCTACCATCCACTAGAGTAACAAAAATCTCGACAACAGATTACCTTCCATAATGACAAGGCTACCATCCATTGGAGTAAAAAAAATATCGACAACATACTACCTTCCATAATGACAAGGTTACCATCCATTGGAGTAACAAATGTATCATCAAGAGACTACCTTCCATAATGACAAGGCTACCATCCATTAAAATAATAAAAATATTGAGAATAGACTACCTTCCATAATGACAAGGCTACCATCCATTGGAGTATTAAAAATCTCTACAATAGACTACCTTACATAATGACTAGGCTACCATTCATTTGAGTAAAAAACATATTTACAACATATTACTTTTCATAATGACAAGGCTATAATCCATTGTAGTAACAAAAATATCGAAAAAAGACTACCTTCCATAATGACAAGGCTACCATCAATTGGAGTACCAAAAATCTAGACAACAAAATACCTTCTATAATGACAAGGCTACCATCCATTGGAGTAACAAAAATATAGAAAATAGACTACCTTCCATAAAGACTAGGCTACCATCCATTGGAATAACAAAAATATTGACAACAGACTACCTTGCATGATGACAAGACTACCATACATTGTAGTACCAAAAATATGAACAACATACTACCTTCCATAATGACAGGGCTACCATCCATTGGATTAACAAAAATCATAACAACATACTACCTTCAATAATGACAGGGCTACCATCCCTTGGAGTAACAAAAATCTCGACAACAGACTACCTTCCATAATGACAAGGGTACCACCCATTAGAGTAACATAGATATCGACAACATACTACCTTCCATAATGACAAGGCTACCATCCATTTGAGTAACAAACATATTGACAACGAACTACTTTTCATAATGTCAAGGCTACAATCCATTGTAGTAACAAAAGTATCGACAAAAGACTACCTTCCATAATGACAAGGCTACCATCCACTGAAGTAACAAAAATCTCGACAACAGACTACCTTCCATAATGACAAGGCTACCATCCATTGGAGTAAAAAAAATATCGACAACATACTACCTTCCATAATGACAAGGTTACCATCCATTGGAGTAACAAATGTATCCACAAGAGACTACCTTCCATAATGACAAGGCTACCATCCATTAAAGTAATAAAAATATCGAGAATAGACTACCTTCCATAATGACAAGGCTACCATCCATTGGAGTATTAAAAATCTCGACAATAGACTACCTTACATAATGACTAGGCTACCATTAATTTGAGTAAAAAACATATTTACAAAATATTACTTTTCATAATGACAAGGCTATAATCCATTGTAGTAACAAAAATATCGAAAAAAGACTACCTTCCATAATGACAAGGCTACCATCAATTGGAGTACCAAAAATCTAGACAACAAAATACCTTCTATAATGACAAGGCTACCATCCATTGGAGTAACAAAAATATAGAAAATAGACTACCTTCCATAAAGACTAGGCTACCATCCATTGGAATAACAAAAATATTGACAACAGATTACCTTGAATAATGACAAGACTACCATACATTGTAGTAACAAAAATATGAACAACATACTACCTTCCATAATGACAAGGCTACCATCCATTAGATTAACAAAAATCATAAAAACAGACTACTTTCTATAATGACAGGGCTACCATCCATTGGAGTAACAAAAATCTCGACAATAGACTACCTTCCATAATGACAAGGCTACAACCCATTATAGTAATATAGATATCGACAACATACTACCTTCCATAATGACAAGGCTACCATCCATTTGAGTAACAAACATATTGACAACAAACTACTTTTCATAATGTCAAGGCTACAATCCATTGTAGTAACAAAAGTATCGACAAAAGACTACCTTCCATAATGACAAGGCTACCATCCACTGGAGTAACAAAAATCTCGACAACAGAATACCTTCCATAATGACAAGGCTACCATCCATTGGAGTAAAAAAAATATCGACAACATACTACCTTCCATAATGACAAGGTTACCATCCATTAGAGTAACAAATGTATCATCAAGAGACTACCTTCCATAATGACAAGGCTACCATCCATTAAAATAATAAAAATATTGAGAATAGACTACCTTCCATAATGACAAGGCTACCATCCATTGGAGTATTAAAAATCTCTACAATAGACTACCTTACATAATGACTAGGCTACCATTCATTTGAGTAAAAAACATATTTACAACATATTACTTTTCATAATGACAAGGCTATAATCCATTGTAGTAACAAAAATATCGAAAAAAGACTACCTTCCATAATGACAAGGCTACCATCAATTGGAGTACCAAAAATCTAGACAACAAAATACCTTCTATAATGACAAGGATACCATCCATTGGAGTAACAAAAATATAGAAAATAGACTACCTTCCATAAAGACTAGGCTACCATCCATTGGAATAACAAAAATATTGACAACAGACTACCTTGCATAATGACAAGACTACCATACATTGTAGTAACAAAAATATGAACAACATACTACCTTCCATAATGACAGGGCTACCATCCATTGGATTAACAAAAATCATAACAACATACTACCTTCAATAATGACAGGGCTACCATCCCTTGGAGTAACAAAAATCTCGACAACAGACTACCTTCCATAATGACAAGGGTACCACCCATTAGAGTAACATAGATATCGACAACATACTACCTTCCATAATGACAAGGCTACCATCCATTTGAGTAAAAAACATATTGACAACGAACTACTTTTCATAATGTCAAGGCTACAATCCATTGTAGTAACAAAAGTATCGACAAAAGACTACCTTCCATAATGACAAGGCTACCATCCACTGGAGTAACAAAAATCTCGACAATAGACTACCTTCCATAGTGACAAGGCTACCATCCATTGGAGTAAAAAAATATCGACAACATACTACCTTCCATAATGACAAGGTTACCATCCATTGGAGTAACAAATGTATCCACAAGAGACTACCTTCCATAATGACAAGGCTACCATCCATTAAAGTAATAAAAATATCGAGAATATACTACCTTCCATAATGACAAGGCTACCATCCATTGGAGTATTAAAAATCTCGACAATAGACTACCTTACATAATGACTAGGCTACCATTAATTTGAGTAAAAAACATATTTACAAAATATTACTTTTCATAATGACAAGGCTATAATCCATTGTAGTAACAAAAATATCGAAAAAAGACTACCTTCCATAATGACAAGGCTACCATCAATTGGAGTACCAAAAATCTAGACAACAAAATACCTTCTATAATGACAAGGCTACCATCCATTGGAGTAACAAAAATATAGAAAATAGACTACCTTCCATAAAGACTAGGCTACCATCCATTGGAATAACAAAAATATTGACAACAGATTACCTTGCATAATGACAAGACTACCATACATTGTAGTAACAAAAATATGAACAACATACTACCTTCCATAATGACAAGGCTACCATCCATTGGATTAACAAAAATCATAACAACATACTACCTTCATTAATGACAGGGCTACCATCCCTTGGAGTAACAAAAATCTCGACAACAGACTACCTTCCATAATGACAAGGGTACCACCCATTAGAGTAACATAGATATCGACAACATACTACATTCCATAATGACAAGGCTACCATCCATTTGAGTAACAAACATATTGGCAACGAACTACTTTTCATAATGTCAAGGCTACAATCCATTGTAGTAACAAAAGTATCGACAAAAGACTACCTTCCATAATGACAAGGCTACCATCCACTGGAGTAACAAAAATCTCGACAACAGACTACCTTCCATAATGACAAGGCTACCATCCATTGGAGTAAAAAAAATATCGACAACATACTACCTTCCATAATGACAAGGTTACCATCCATTGTATTAACAAATGTATCCAAAATAGACTACCTTCCAAAATGACACGGCTACCATCCATTAAAGTAATAAAAATATCGAGAATAGACTACCTTCCATAATGACAAGGCTACCATCCATTGGAGTATTAAAAATATCGACAATAGACTACCTTACATAATGAGTAGGCTACCATTCATTTGAGTAACAAACATATTTACAACAAATTACTTTTCATAATAACAAGGCTACAATCTATTGTAGTAACAAAAATATCGAAAAAAGACTACCTTCCATAATGACAAGGCTACCATCCATTGGAGTAACAAAAATCTCGACAACAAACTACCTTCCATAATGACAAGGCTACCATCCATTGGAGTAAAAAAAATGTCGACAATAGACTACCTTCCATAATTACTACCTACCATCCATTGGAATAACAAAAATCTTGAGAACATACTACCATCAATAATGACAAGGCTACCATCCATTAGATTAACATAGCTATCGACATCATACTACCTTCCATAATGACAAGGCTATAATCTATTGGAGTAACAAAAATCACGATAACAGACTACCTTCCATAATGACAAGGCTACCATCATTTGGAGTAACAAAAATCTCGAAAACAGACTACCCTCCATAATGACTAGGCTACCATCCATTGAAGTAACAAAAATCTTACCAACAGACTACAATCCATAATGACAAGTCTACCATCCATTGGATTAACATAGATATCGACAACAGACTACCTTCCATAATGACAAGGCTACAATCAATTGGAATAACAAAAATCTCGACAACAGACTACCTTCCATAATGACAAGGCTACCATCCATTGGAGTATCAAAAATATCAACAAGAGACTACCTTCCATAATGAAAAGGCTACCATCAATTGGAGTACCAAAAATCTAGACAACAAAATACCTTCTATAATGACAAGGCTACCATCCATTGGAGTAACAAAAATCTAGAAAACAGACTACCTTCCATAATGACAAGGCTACCATCCATTGGAGTATTCAAATTCTCGATAATAGACTACCTTACATAATGACTAGGCTACCATTCATTTGAGTAACAAACATATTTACGACAAATTACTTTTCATAATGACAAGGCTACAATCCATTGTAGTAACAAAAATATCGAAAAAAGACTACCTTCCATAATGACAAGGCTACCATCAATTGGAGTACCAAAAATCTAGACAACAAAATACCTTCTATAATGACAACGCTACCATCCATTGGAGTAAAAAAAATATAGAAAACAAACTACCTTCCATAAAGACTAGGCTACCATCCATTGGAATAACAAAAATATTGACAACAGACTACCTTGCATAATGACAAGGCTACCATACATTGTACTAACAAAAATATGAACATAATACTACCTTCCATAATGACAAGGCTACCATCCATTGGATTAACAAAAATCATAACAACAGACTACCTTCTATAATGACAAGGCTACCATCCATTGGAGTAACAAAAATCTCGACAACAGACTACCTTCCATAATGACAAGGCTACCACCCATTAGAGTAACATAGATATCGACAACATACTACCTTCCATAATGACAAGGCTACGATCCATTGGAATGATTAAAATCTCGACAACAGACTACCTTCCATAATGACAAGGTTACCATTCATTTGAGTAACAAACATATTTACAACAAATTACTTTTCATAATGACAAGGCTACCATCCATTGTAGTAACAAAAATATAGAAAAAAGACTACCTTCCATAATGACAAGGCTACCATCCATTGGAGTAACAAAAATCTCGACAACAAACTACCTTCCTTAATGACAAGGCTACCATCCATTGGAGTAACAAAAATGTCGACAATAGACTACCTTCCATAATGACTAGCTACCATCCATTGGAATAACAAAAATCTTGACAACAGACTACCATCCATAATGACAAGGCTACCATCCATTGGATTAACATAGATATCGACAACATACTACCTTCCATAATTACAAGGCTATAATCTATTGGAGTAACAAAAATATCGATAACAGACTACCTTCAATAATGACAAGGCTACCATCCATTGGATTAACAAAAATCTCGAAAACATACTACCTTCTATAATGACTAGGCTACCATCCATTGGAGTAACAAAAATCTTAACAACAGACTACCATACATAATGACAAGGCTACCATCCATTGGATTAACATAGATATCGACAACAGACTACCTTCCATAATGCTAAGGCTACCATCAATTGGAATAACAAAAATCTCGACAACATACTACATTCCATAATGACAAGGCTACCATCCATTGGAGTATCAAAAATATCAACAAGAGACTACCTTCCATAATGACAAGGCTACCATCAATTGGACTACCAAAAATCTAGACAACAAAATACCTTCTATAATGACAAGGCTACCATCCATTGGAGTAACAAAAATCTAGAAAACCGACTACCTTCCATAAAGACTAGGCTAGCATCCATTGGAATAACAAAAATATCTACAACAGACTACCTTCCATAATGACAAGGCTACCATACATTGTAGTAACAAAAATCTGAACAACATACTACCTTCCATAATGACAAGGCTACCATCTATTGGATTAACAAAAATCATAACAACAAACTACCTTCTATAATGACAGGGCTACCATCCATTGGAGTAACAAAAATCTCGACAACAGACTACCTTCCATAATGACAAGGCTACCACCCATTAGAGTAACATAGATATTAACAACATACTACCTTACATAATGACAAGGATACCATCCATTGGAATGATAAAAATATCGACAACAGACTACCTTCCATAATGACAAGGCTACTATCCAATGGAGTAACAAAAATCTCGACAATAGACTACCTTCCATAATGACAAGGCTACCATCCATTGGAATAACAAAAATATCGACAACATACTACCTTCCATAATGACAAGGTTACATCCATTGGAGTAACAAAACTATCCACAAGACACTACCTTCCATAACGACAAGGCTACCATCCATTAAAGTAATAAAAATATCGAGAACAGACTACCTTCCATAATGACAAGGCTACCATCCATTGGAGTATTAAAAATCTCGACAATAGCATACCTTACATATTGACTAGGCTACCATCCATTTGAGTAACAAACATATTTACAATAAACTAATTTTCATAATGACAAGGCTACAATCCATTGTATTAACAAAAGTATCGAAAAATGACTACCTTCCATAATGACAAGGCTACCATCCATTGGACTAACAAAAATCTCGACAACAAACTACCTTCCATAATAAGAAGGCTACCATCCATTAGAGTAACAAAAATGTCGACAATAGACTACCTTCCATAATGACTAGGCTACCATCCATTGGAATAACAAAAATCTTGACAACAGACTACCATCCATAATGACAAGGCTACCATCCATTGGATTAACATAGATATCGACAACATACTACCTTCCATAATGACAAGGCTATAATCTATTGGAGTAACAAAAATCTCGATAACAGACTACCTTCCATAATGACAAGGCTACCATCCATTGGTTTAACAAAAATCTCGAAAACATACTACCTTCCATAATGACAAGGCTACCATCATTTGGAGTAACAAGAATCTCGATAACAGACTACCCCTCCATAATGACTAGGCTACCATCAATTGGAGTACCAAAAATCTAGACAACAAAATACCTTCTATAATGACAAGGCTAACATCCATTGGAGTAAAAAAAATCTAGAAAACAGACTACCTTCCATAAAACTAGGCTACCATCCATTGGAATAACAAAAATATCGACAACAGACTACCTTCCATAATGACAAGGCTACCATACATTGTAGTAACAAAAATCTGAACAACATACTGCCTTCCATAATGACAAGGCTACCATCCATTGGAGTAACAAAAATGTTAACAACAGACTACCATCCATAATGACAAGGCTACCATCCATTGGATTAACATAGATATCGACAACATACTAACTTCCATAATGACAAGGCTACCATCCATTGGATTAACAAAAATCACGACAACAGACTACCTTCCATAATGATAAGGCTATAATCTATTGGAGTAACAAAAATCTCGATAACAGACTACATTCCATAATGACAAGGCTACCATCAATTGGAATAACAAAAATCTCGAAAACATACTACCTTCCATAATGACAAGGCTACAATCATTTGGAGTAACAATAATATTGATAACAGACTACCCTCCATAATGACTAGGCTACCATCCATTGGAGTAACAAAAATCTTAACAACAGACTACCATCCTTAATGACAAGGCTACCATCCATTGGATTAACATAGATATCGACAACAGACTACCTTCCATAAGGACAAGGCTACCATCAATTGGAATAACAAAAATCTCGACAACAGACTACCTTCCATAATGACAAGGCTACCATCCATTGGAGTATCAAAAATATCAACAAGAGACTACCTTCCATAATGAAAAGGCTACCATCAATTGGAGTACCAAAAATATAGTCAACAAAATACCTTCTATAATGACAAGGCTACAATCCATTGGAGTAACAAAAAACTAGAAAAAGAGACTACCTTCCATAAAGACTAGGCTAACATCCATTGGAATAACAAAAATATCGACAACAGACTACCTTCCATAATAACAAGGCTACCATAAATTGTAGTAACAAAAGTCTGAACAACATACTACCTTCCATAATGACAAGGCTACCATCCATTGGATTAACAAAAATCATAACAATAGACTACCTTCTATAATGACAAAGCTACCATCCATTGTAGTAACAAAAATCTCGACAGCAGACTACCTTCCATAATGACAAGGCTACCACACATTACAGTAACATAGATATCAACAACATACTACCTTCCATAATGACAAGGCTACCATCCATTGGAATAATAAAAATCTCGACAACAGACTACCTTCCATAATGACAAGGCTACCATCCAATGGAGTAACAAAAATCTCAACAACAGACTACCTTCCATAATGACAAGGCTACCATCCATTGGAGTAACAAAAATATCGACAACATACTACCTTCCATAATGACAAGGTTACCATCCATTGGAGTTACAAAAGTATCCATAAGAGACTACCTTCAATAATGACAAGGCTACCATCCATTAAAGTAATAAAAATATCTGGAACAAACTACCTTCCATAATGGCAAGGCTACCATCCATTGGAGTATTAAAAATCTCGACAATAGACTACCTAACAAAATGACTAAGCTACAATCCAGTTGAGTAACAAACATATTTACAACAAACTTATTTTCATAATGACAAGGCTACAATCCATTGTAGTAACAAAAATATCGAAAAAAGACTACCTTCCATAATGACAAGGCTTCCATCCATTGGAGTAACAAAAATCTCAAAAACAAACTACCTTCCATAATTACAAGGCTACCATCAATTGGAGTAACAAAAATATCGACAATAGACTACCTTACATAATTACTAGGCTGCCATCCATTGGAATAACAAAAATCTTGACAACAGACTACCATCCATAATGACAAGGCTACGTTCCATTGGAATAACAAAAATCTCGACAACAAACTACCTTCCATATTGACAAGGCTACCATCCAATGGAGTAACAAAAATCTTGACAACAGACTACCTTCCATAATGACATGTCTACCATCCATTGGAGTAACAAAGATATCAACAACAGACTACCTTTCATAATAACAAGGCTACCATCCATTGGAATAACAAAAATCCAGACAACAGACTACCTTCCATAATACAAGGCTACCATCCATTGGAGTAACGAAAATCTTGACAACAGACTACAGTCCATAATGACAAGGCTACCATCCATTGGATTAACATAGATATCGACAACATACTACCTTCCGTAATACAAGGCTACCATCCATTGGAGTATCAAAAATCACGTCAACACACTACCTTCCATAATGACAAGGCTACCTTCCATTAGAATAAAAAAAATCTCGACAACAGACTACCTTCCATAATGACAAGGCTACCATCAAATGGAGTAACAAAAATCTCGAGAACAGACTACCTTCCATAATGACAAGGCTACCATCCATTGGAGTATCAAAAATATCAACAAGAGACTACCTTCCATAATGACAAGGCTACCATCAATTGGAGTACCAAAAATCTAGACAACAAAATACCTTCTATAATGACAAGGCTACCATCCATTGGAGTAACAAAAATCTAGAAAACAGACTACCTTCCATAAAGACTAGGCTAACATCCATTGGAATAACAAAAATATCGACAACAGACTACCTTCCATAATGACAAGGCTACCATACATTGTAGTAACAAAAATCTAAACAACATACTACCTTCCATAATGACAAGGCTACCATCCATTGGATTAACAAAAATCATAACAAAAAACTACCTTCTATAATGACAAGGCTACCATCCATTGGAGTAACAAAAATCTGGACAACAGACTACCTTCCATAATGACAAGGCTACCACCCATTACAGTAACATAGATATCAACAACATACTACCTTCCATAATGACAAGGCTACCATCCATTGGAATAATAAAAATCTCGACAACAGACTACCTTCCATAATGACAAGGCTACCATCCAATGGAGTAACAAATATCTCGAAAACAGACTACCTTCCATAATGACAAGGCTATCATCCATTGGAGTAACAAAAATATCGACAACATACTACCTTCCATAATGACAAGGTTACCATCCATTGGAGTTACAAAAGTATCCATAAGAGACTACCTTCAATAATGACAAGGCTACCATCCATTAAATAAATAAAAATATCTGGAACAAACAACCTTCCATAATGACAAGGCTACCATCCATTGGAGTATTAAAAATCTCGACAATAGACTACCTTACATAATGACTAAGCTACCATCAATTTGAGTAACAAACATATTTACAACAAACTTCTTTTCATAATGACAAGGCTACAATCCATTGTAGTAACAAAAATATCGAAAAAAGACTACCTTCCACAATGACAAGGCTTCCATCCATTGGAGTAACAAAAATCTCAAAAATAAACTACCTTCCATAATGACAAGGCTACCATCCATTGGAGTAACAAAAATATCGACAATAGACTACCTTCCATAATTACTAGGCTACCATCCATTGGAATAACAAAAATCTTGACAACAGACTACCATCCATAATGACAAGGCTACGTTCCATTGGAATAAGAAAAATCTCGACAACAGACTACCTTCCATAATGACAAGGCTACCATCCATTGGAGAAACAAAAATCTTGACAACAGACTACATTCCATAATGACATGTCTACCATCCATTGGAGTAACAAAGATATCAATAACAGACTACCTTTCATAATAACAAGGCTACCATCCATTGGAATAACAAAAATCTCGACAACAGACTACCTTCCATAATACAAGGCTACCATCCATTGGAGTAACAAAAATCTTGACAACAGACTACCATCCATAATGACAAGGCTACCATCCATTGGATTAACATAGATATCGATAACATACTACCTTCCGTAATGACAAGGCTACCATCCATTGGAGTATCAAAAATCACGTCAACAGACTACCTTCCATAATGACAAGGATTCCTTCCATTAGAATAAAAAAAATCTCGACAACAGACTACCTTCCATAATGACAAGGCTACCATCAAATGGAGTAACAAAAATCTCGATAACAGACTACCTTCCATAATGACAAGTCTACCATCCATTGGAGTAACAAAAATATCGACAACAGAATACCTTCCATAATAACAAGGGTACCATCCATTAAAGTAATAAACATCTTGACAACAGACTACATTCCATAATGACAAGGCTACCATCCATTGGATTTACAAAAATTACGAAAACATACTTCCTTCCATAATGACAAGGCTACCATCCGTTGGAGTAACAAAAATCTCAACAACAGACTACCCTCCATAATGACTAGGCTACCATCCATTGGAGTAACAAAGATATCGAAAACTGACTACGTTTCATAGTTACAAGGCTACCATCAATTGGAATAACAAAAATATTGACAACAGACAACCTTCCATAATGACAAGGCTACCATACATTGTAGTAACAAAAATCTGAACAACATACTACCTTCCATAATGTCAAGGCTACCATCCATTGGATTAACAAAAATCACAACAACAGACTACCTTCTTTAATGACAAGGCTACCATCCATTGGAGTAACAAAAATCTCGACAACATACTACCTTCCATAATAACAAGGCTTCCACCCAATAGAGTAACATAGATATCGACAACATACTACTTTCCATAATGACTAGGCTACCATCCATTGGAATAATAAAAATCTCGACATGCAGACTACCTTCCATAATGATAAGGCTACCATCCATTGGATTAACAACAATCATAACAACAGACTACCTTCCATAATGAGAAGGCTACCATCCATTGGAGTAACAAAAATATCCACAAAAGACTACCTTCCATAATGACAAGGCTACCATCCATTAAAGTAATAAAAATCTCGAGAACAGACTACCTTCCATAATGACAAGGCTACCATCCATTGGAGTATTAAAAATCTCGACAATAGACTACCTTACATAATGACAAGGCTACTATCCAATGGAGTAACAAAAATCTCAACAACAGACTACCTTCCATAATGACAAGGCTACCATCCATTGGAGTAACAAAAATATCGACAACATACTACCTTCCATAATGACAAGGCTACCATCCATTAAAGTAATAAAAATATCTAGAACAGACTACCTTCCATAATGACAAGGCTACCATCCATTGGAGTATTAAAAATCTCGACAATAGACTACCTTACATAATGACTAAGCTACCATCCATTTGAGTAACAAACATATTTACAACAGACTACTTTTCATAATGACAAGGCTACAATCCATTGTAGTAACAAAAATATCGAAAAAAGACTACCTTCCATAATGACAAGGCTACCATCCATTGGAGTAACAAAAATCTCAAAAACAAACTACCTTCCATAATGACAAGGCTACCATCCATTGGAGTAACAAAAATGTCGACAATAGACTACCTTCAATAATTACTAGGCTACCATCCATTGGAATAACAAAAATCTCGACAAAAGACTACCTTCCAAATGACAAGGCTACCATACAATGGAGTAACAAAAATCTTGACAACAGACTACCTTCCATAATGACAAGTCTACCATCCATTGGAGTAACAAAGATATCAACAACATACTACCTTCCATAATGACAAGGCTACCATCCATTGGAGTAACAAAAATCCTGACAACAGACTACCATCCATAATGACAAGGCTACCATCCATTGGATTAACATAGATATCGACAACATACTACCTTCCATAATGACAAGGCTACCATCCATTGGAGTAACAAAAATCACGACAACAGACTACCTTCCATAATGACAAGGCTACCTTCCAGTAGAATAACAAAAATCTCGACAGTAGACTACCTTCCATAATGACAAGGCTACCATCAAATGGAGTAACACAAATCTCGACAACAGACTACCTTCCATAATGACAAGTCTACCATCCATTGGAGTAACAAAAATCTTGACAACAGACTACCTTCCATATTAACAAGGGTACCATCCATTGGAGTAACAAAGATATCGACAACATACTACCTTCCATAATGACAAGGCTACCATCCATTGGAGTAACAAAAATTACGAAAACATACTACCTTCCATAATGACAAGGCTACCATCCATTGGAGTAACAAAAATCCCGACAACAGACTACCCTCCATAATGACTAGGCTACCATCCATTGGAGTAACAAAGATATCGACAACTGACTACGTTTCATAATTACAAGTCTACCATGAATTGGAACAACAAAAATATCGACAACAGACTACCTTCCATAATGACAAGGCTACCATACATTGTAGTAACAAAAATCTGAACAACATACTACCTTCCATAATGACAAGGCTACCATCCATTGGATTAACAAAAATAACAACAACAGACTACCTTCTATAATGACAAGGTTACCATCCAATAGAGTAACATAGATATCGACAACATACTACCTTCCATAATGACTAGGCTACCATCCATTGGAATAATAAAAATCTTGTCATGCAGACTACCTTCCATAATGACAAGGCTACCATCCAATGGAGTAACAAAAATCTCGACAACGGACTACCTTCCATAATGACAAGGCTACCATCCATTAGAGTAACAAAAATATCCACAAGAGACTACCTTCCATAATTACAAGGCTACCATCCATTAAAGTAATAAAAATCTTGAGAACAGACTACCTTCCATAATGACAAGGCTACCATCCATTGGAGTATTAAAAATCTCGACAATAGACTACCTTCCATAATGACAAGGCTACCATCCATTGGAGTAACAAAAATATCCACAAGAGACTATCTTCCTTAATGACAAGGCTACCATCCATTAAAGTAATAAAAATCACGAGAACAGACTACCTTCCATAATGACAAGGCTACCATCCATTGGAGTATTAAAAATATCGACAATAGACTACCTTACATAATGACTAGGCTACCATCCATTTCAGTAACAAACATATTGACAACAAACTACTTTTCATAATGACAAGGCTACAATCCATTGTAGTAACAAAAATATGGAAAAAAGACTACCTTCCATAATGACAAGACTACCATCCATTGGAGTAACAAAAATCTCGACAACAAACTACCTTCCATAATGACAAGGCTACCATCCATTGGAGTAACAAAAACGTCGACAATAGACTACCTACCATAATGACTAGGCTACTATCCATTAGAATAACAAATTTCTTGACAACAGACTACCCTCCATAATGACAAGGCTACCATCCAATGGAGTAAAAGAAATCTTGACAACAGACTACCTTCCATAAAGACTAGGCTACCATCCAATAGAATAACAAAGATATCAACAACAAACTACCTTCCATAATGACAAGGCTACCATACATTGTAGTAACAAAAATCTGAACAACATACTACCTTCCATAATGGCAAGGCTACCATCCATTGGAGTAACAAAAATCTTCACAACAGACTACCATCCCTAATGACAAGGCTACCATCCATTGGATTAACATACATATCTACAACATACTACCTTCCATAATGACAAGGATACCATCCATTGGAGTAACAAAAATCACGACAACATACTACCTTCCATAATGACAAGGCTATAATCTATTGGAGTAACAAAAATCTCAATAACAGACTCCCTTCCATAATGACAAGGCTACCATCCATTGGATTAACAAAAATATCGAAAACATACTACCTTCAATAATGACAAGGCTACCATCATTTGGAGTAACAAAAATCTCGATAAGTGACTACCCTCCATAATGACTAGGCTACCATCCATTGGAGTAACAAAAATCTTAACAACAGACTACCATCCATAATGACAAGGCTACCATCCATTGGATTAACTTAGATATCGACAACATACTACCTTCCATAATGACAAGGCTACCATCAATTGGAATAACAAAAATCTCGACAACAGATTACCTTCTATAATGACAAGGCTACCATCCATTGGAGTAAAAAAAATCTAGAAAACGAACTACCTTCCATAAAGACTAGGCTACCATCCATTGCAATAATAAAAATATCGACAACAGACTACCTTCCATAATGACAAGGCTACCATACATTGTAGTAACAAAAATCTGAACAACATACTACCTTCCATAATGACAAGGCTACCATCCATTGGAGTAACAAAAATCTTGACAACAGACTACCATCGATAATGACAAGGCTACCATCCATTGGATTAACATAGATATCGACAACATACTAACTTCCACAATGACTAGGCTACCATCCATTGGAGTAACAAAAATCACGTCAACAGACTACCTTCCATAATGATAAGGCTATAATCTATTGGAGTAACAAAAATCTCGATAACAGACTACCTTCCATAATGACAAGGCTACCATCCATTGGATTAACAAAAATATTGAAAACATACTACCTTCCATAATGACAAGGCTACCATCATTTGCAGTAACCAAAATCTCGAAAACTGACTACCCTCCATAATGACTAGGCTACCATCCATTGGAGTAACAAAAATCTTAACAATAGACTACCATCCATAATGACAAGGCTACCATCCATTGGATTAACATAGATATCAACAACATACTACCTTCCATAATGACAAGGCTACCATCAATTGGAATAACAAAAATCTCGACAACAGACTACCTTCGATAATGACAAGGCTACCATCCATTGGAGTATAAAAAATATCAACAAGAGACTACCTTCCATAATGACAAGGCTACCATCAATTGGAGTACCAAAAATCTAGACAACAAAATACCTTCTATAATGACAAGGCTACCATCCATTGGAGTAAAAAAAATCTAGAAAATAGACTACCTTTCATAAAGACTAAGCTACCATCCATTGGAATAACAAAAATATCGACAACAGACTTCCTTCCATAATGACAAGCTACCATACATTTTTAGTAACAAAAATATGAATAACATATTACCTTCCATAATGACAAGGCTACCATCCATTGGAGTAACAAAAATCTTGACAACAAACTAGCATCCAT
Source organism: Vicia faba (assembly GCA_948472305.1). Lineage (NCBI taxonomy): Eukaryota > Viridiplantae > Streptophyta > Magnoliopsida > Fabales > Fabaceae > Vicia > Vicia faba. The sequence goes on along the minus strand of OX451737.1, from coordinate 797,716,746 downwards.
AATGACAAGGCTACCATCCATTGGATTAACATAGATATCGACAACATACTAACTTCCATAATGACAAGGCTACCATCCATTGGAGTAACAAAAATCATGACAACAGACTACCTTCCATAATGATAAGGCTATAATCTATTGGAGTAACAAAAATCTCGATAACAGACTACCTTCCATAATGACAAGGCTACCATCCATTGGATTAACAAAAATATTGAAAACATACTACCTTCCATAATGACAAGGCTACCATCATTTGCAGTAGCAAAAATCTCGATAACTGACTACCCTCCATAATGACTAGGCTACCATCCATTGGAGTAACAAAAATCTTAACAATAGACTACCATCCATAATGACAAGGCTACCATCCATAGGATTAACATAGATATCGACAACATACTACCTTCCATAATAACAAGGCTACCATCAATTAGAATAACAAAAATCTCGACAACAGACTACCTTCCATAATGACAAGGCTACCATCCATTGGAGTATCAAAAATATCAACAAGAGACTACCTTCCATAATGACAAGGCTACCATCAATTGGAGTACCAAAAATCTAGACAACAAAATACCTTCTATAATGACAAGGCTACCATCCATTGGAGTAAAAAAAATCTAGAAAACAAACTACCTTCCATAAAGACTAGGCTACCATCCATTGGAATAACAAAGATATCGACAACAGACTACCTTCCATAATGACAAGGCTGCCATACATTGTAGTAACAAAAATCTGAACAACATACTACCTTCCATAATGGCAAGGCTACCATCCATTGGAGTAACAAAAATCTTCACAACAGACTACCATCCCTAATGACAAGGCTACCATCCATTGGATTAACATAGATATCGACAACATACTACCTTCTATAATGACAAGGATACCATCCATTGGAGTAACAAAAATCACGACAACAGACTACCTTCCATAATGACAAGGCTATAAGCTATTGGAGTAACAAAAATCTCGATAACAGACTCCCTTCCATAATGACAAGGCTACCATCCATTGGATTAACAAAAATATCGAAAACATACTACCTTCAATAATGACAAGGCTACCATCATTTGGAGTAACAAAAATCTCGATAACTGACTACGCTCCATAATGACTAGGCTACCATCCATTGGAGTAACAAAAATCTTAACAACAGACTACCATCCATAAGGACAAGGCTACCATCCATTGGATTAACTTAGATATCGACAACATACTACCTTCCATAATGACAAGGCTACCATCAATTGGAATAACAAAAATCTCGACAACAGATTACCTTCTATAATGACAAGGCTACCATCCATTGGAGTAAAAAAAATCTAGAAAACAAACTACCTTCCATAAAGACTAGGCTACCATCCATTGGAATAATAAAAATATCGACAACAGACTACCTTCCATAATGACAAGGCTACCATCCATTGGAGTAACAAAAATCTTGACAACAGACTACCATCGATAATGACAAGGCTACCATCCATTGGATTAACATAGATATCGACAACATACTAACTTCCATAATGACTAGGCTACCATCCATTGGAGTAACAAAAATCACGTCAACAGACTACCTTCCATAATGATAAGGCTATAATCTATTGGAGTAACAAAAATCTCGATAACAGACTACCTTCCATAATGACAAGGCTACCATCCATTGGATTAACAAAAATATCGAAAACATACTACCTTCAATAATGACAAGGCTACCATCATTTGGAGTAACAAAAATCTCGATAACTGACTACCCTCCATAATGACTAGGCTACCATCCATTGGAGTAACAAAAATCTTAACAACAGACTACCATCCATAATGACAAGGCTACCATCCATTGGATTAACTTAGATATCGACAACATACTACCTTCCATAATGACAAGGCTACCATCAATTGGAATAACAAAAATCTCGACAACAGATTACCTTCCATAATGACAAGGCTACCATCCATTGGAGTATCAAAAATATCAACAAGAGACTACCTTCCATAATGACAAGGCTACCATCAATTGGAGTACCAAAAATCTAGACAACAAAATACCTTCTATAATGACAAGGCTACCATCCATTGGAGTAAAAAAAATCTAGAAAACAAACTACTTTCCATAAAGACTAGGCTACCATCCATTGGAATAACAAAAATATCGACAACAGACTACCTTCCATAATGACAAGGCTACCATGCATTGTAGTAACAAAAATCTGAACAACATACTACCTTCCATAATGACAAGGCTACCATCCATTGGAGTAACAAAAATCTTGACAACAAACTAGCATCCATAATGACAAGGCTACCATCCATTGGATTAACATAGATATCGACAACATACTAACTTCCATAATGACAAGGCTACCATCCATTTGAGTAACAAAAATCATGACAACAGACTACCTTCCATAATGACAAGGCTATAAGCTATTGGAGTAACAAAAATCTCGATAACAGACTCCCTTCCATAATGACAAGGCTACCATCCATTGGATTAACAAAAATATCGAAAACATACTACCTTCAATAATGACAAGGCTACCATCATTTGGAGTAACAAAAATCTCGATAACTGACTACCCTCCATAATGACTAGGCTACCATCCATTCGAGTAACAAAAATCTTGACAACAGACTACCATCCATAATGACAAGGCTACCATCCATTGGATTAACATAGATATCGACAACATACTAACTTCCATAATGACAAGGCTACCATCCATTGGAATAACAAAAATCACGTCAACAGACTACCTTCCATAATGACAAGGCTACCATCCATTGGAGTATCAAAAATATCAACAAGAGACTACCTTCAATAATGACAAGGCTACCATCAATTGTAGTACCAAAAATCTAGACAACAAAATACCTTCTATAATGACAAGGCTACCATCCATTGGAGTAAAAAAAATCTAGAAAACAAACTACCTTCCATAAAGACTAGGCTACCATCCATTGGAATAATAAAGATATCGACAGCAGACTACCTTCCATAATGACAAGGCTACCATACATTGTAGTAACAAAAATCTGAACAACATACTACCTTCCATAATGGCAAGGCTACCATCCATTGGAGTAACAAAAATCTTGACAACAGACTAGCATCCCTAATGACAAGGCTACCATCCATTGGATTAACATAGATATCGACAACATACTACCTTCCATAATGACAAGGATACCATCCATTGGAGTAACAAAAATCACGACAACAGACTACCTTCCATAATGATAAGGCTATAATCTATTGGAGTAACAAAAATCTTGATAACAGACTACCTTCCATAATGACAAGGCTACCATCCATTGGATTAACAAAAATATCGAAAACATACTACATTCCATAATGACAAGGCTACCATCATTTGCAGTAACAAAAATCTCGATAACTGACTACCCTCCATAATGACTAGGCTACCATCCATTGGAGTAACAAAAATCTTAACAACAGACTACCATCCATAATGACAAGGGTACCATCCAATGGATTAACATAGATATCGACAACATACTACCTTCCATAATCTCAAGGCTACCATCAATTGGAATAACAAAAATCTCGACAACAGACTACCTTCCATAATGACAAGGCTACCATCCATTGGAGTATCAAAAATATCAACAAGAGACTACCTTCCATAATGACAAGGCTACCATCAATTGGAGTACCAAAAATCTAGACAACAAAATACCTTCTATAATGACAAGGCTACCATCCATTGGAGTAAAAAAAATATAGAAAACAAACTACCTTCCATAAAGACTAGGCTACCATCCATTGGAATAACAAAAATATCGACAACAGACTACCTTCCATAATGACAAGGCTACCATACATTGTAGTAACAAAAATCTGAACAACATACTACCTTCCATAATGACAAGGCTACCATCCATTGGAGTAACAAAAATCTTGAACACAGACTACCATCCATAATGACAAGGCTACCATCCATTGGATTAACATAGATATCGACAACATACTAAATTCTATAATGACAAGACTACCATCCATTGGAGTAACAAAAATCACGTCAACAGACTACCTTCCATAATGACAAGGCTATAATCTATTGGAGTAACAAAAATCTCGATAACAGACTACCTTCCATAATGACAAGGCTACCATCCATTGGATTAACAAAAATATTGAAAACATACTACCTTCCATAATGACAAGGCTACCATCATTTGGAGTAACCAAAATCTCGATAACTGACTACCCTCCATAATGACTAGGGTACCATCCATTGGATTAACAAAAATCTTAACAACAGACTACCATCCATAATGACAAGGCTACCATCCATTGGATTAACATAGATATCGACAACATACTACCTTCCATAATGACAAGGCTACCATCAATTGGAATAACAAAAATCTCGACAATAGACTACCTTCGATAATGACAAGGCTACCATCCATTGGAGTATCAAAAATATCAACAAGAGACTACCTTCCATAATGACAAGGCTACCATCAATTGGAGTACCAAAAATCTAGACAACAAAATACCTTCTATAATGACAAGGCTACCATCCATTGGAGTAAAAAAAATCTAGAAAACAGACTACCTTCCATAAAGACTAGGCTACCATCCATTGGAATAACAAAAATATCGACAACAGACTTCCTTCCATAATGACAAGCTACCATAAATTTTTAGTAACAAAAATATGAACAACATACTACCTTCCATAATGACAAGGCTTGCATCCATTGGAGTAACAAAAATCTTGACAACAGACTAGCATCCATAATGACAAGGCTACCATCCATTGGATTAACATAGATATCGACAACATACTACCTTCCATAATGACAAGGATACCATCCATTGGAGTAACAAAAATCACGACAACAGACTACCTTCCATAATGACAAGGCTATAATCTATTGGAGTAACAAAAATCTCGATAACAGACTACGTTCCATAATGACAAGGCTACCATCCATTGGATTAACAAAAATATCGAAAACATACTACCTTCCATAATGACAAGGCTACCATCATTTGCAGTAACAAAAATCTCGATAACTGACTACCCTCCATAATGACTAGGCTACCATCCATTGGAGTAACAAAAATCTTAACAACAGACTACCATCCATAATGACAAGGCCACCATCCATTGGATTAACATAGATATCGACAACATACTACCTTCCATAATGTCAAGGCTACCATCAATTGGAATAACAAAAATCTCGACAACAGACTACCTTCCATAATGACAAGGCTACCATCCATTGGAGTATCAAAAATATCAACAAGAGACTACCTTCCATAATGACAAGGCTACCATCAATTGGAGTACCAAAAATCTAGACAACAAAATACCTTCTATAATGACAAGGCTACCATCCATTGGAGTAAAAAAAATCTAGAAAACAAACTACCTTCCATAAAGACTAGGATACCATCCATTGGAATAACAAAAATATCGACAACAGACTACCTTCCATAATGACAAGGCTACCATACATTGTAGTAACAAAAATCTGAACAACATACTACCTTCCATAATGACAAGGCTACCATCCATTGGAGTAACAAAAATCTTGAACACAGACTACCATCCATAATGACAAGGCTACCATCCATTGGATTAACATAGATATCGACAACATACTAAATTCTATAATGACAAGACTACCATCCATTGGAGTAACAAAAATCACGACAACAGACTACCTTCCATAATGATAAGGCAATAATCTATTGGAGTAACAAAAATCTCGATAACAGACTACCTTCCATAATGACAAGGCTACCATCCATTGGATTAACAAAAATATTGAAAACATACTACCTTCCATAATGACAAGGCTACCATCATTTGGAGTAACCAAAATCTCGATAACTGACTACCCTCCATAATGACTAGGGTACCATCCATTGGAGTAACAAAAATCTTAACAACAGACTACCATCCATAATGACAAGGCTACCATCCATTGGATTAACATAGATATCGACAACATACTACCTTCCATAATGACAAGGCTACCATCAATTGGAATAACAAAAATCTCGACAACAGACTACCTTCGATAATGACAAGGCTACCATCCATTGGAGTATCAAAAATATCAACAAGAGACTACCTTCCATAATGACAAGGCTTCCATCAATTGGAGTACCAAAAATCTAGACAACAAAATACCTTCTATAATGACAAAGCTACCATCCATTGGAGTAAAAAAAATCTAGAAAATAGACTACCTTCCATAAAGACTAGGCTACCATCCATTGGAATAACAAAAATATCGACAACAGACTTCCTTCCATAATGACAAGCTACCATAAATTTTTAGTAACAAAAATATGAACAACATACTACCTTCCATAATGATAAGGCTAGCATCCATTGGAGTAACAAAAATCTTGACAACAGACTAGCATCCATAATGACAAGGCTACCATCCATTGGATTAACATAGATATCGACAACATACTAACTTCCATAATGACAAGGCTACCATCCATTGGAGTAACAAAAATCACGACAACAGACTACCTTCCATAATGACAAGGCTATAATCTATTGGAGTAACAAAAATCTCGATAACAGACTCCCTTCCATAATGACAAGGCTACCATCAACGGATTAACAAAAATATCGAAAACATACTACCTTCCATAATGACAAGGCTACCATCATTTGCAGTAACAAAAATCTCGATAACTGACTACCCTCCATAATGACTAGGCTACCATCCATTGGAGTAACAAAAATCTTAACAACAGACTACCATCCATAATTACAAGGCCACCATCCATTGTATTAACATAGATATCGACAACATACTACCTTCCATAATGTCAAGGCTACCATCAATTGGAATAACAAAAATCTCGACAACAGACTACCTTCCATAATGACAAGGCTACCATCCATTGGAGTATCAAAAATATCAACAAGAGACTACCTTCCATAATGACAAGGCTACCATCAATTGGAGTACCAAAAATCTAGACAACAAAATACCTTCTATAATGACAAGGCTACCATCCATTGGAGTAAAAAAAATCTAGAAAACAAACTACCTTCCATAAAGACTAGGCTACCATCCATTGGAATAACAAAAATATCGACAACAGACTACTTTCCATAATGACAAGGCTACCATACATTGTAGTAACAAAAATCTGAACAACATACTACCTTCCATAATGGCAAGGCTACCATCCATTGGAGTAACAAAAATCTTGACAACAGACTAGCATCCATAATGACAAGGCTACCATCCATTGGATTAACATAGATATCGACAACATACTACCTTCCATAATGACAAGGATACCATCCATTGGAGTAACAAAAATCACGACAACAGACTACCTTCCATAATGACAAGGCTATAATCTATTGGAGTAACAAAAATCTCGATAACAGACTCCCTTCCATAATGACAAGGCTACCATCCATTGGATTAACAAAAATATCGAAAACATACTACCTTCAATAATGACAAGGCTACCATCATTTGGAGTAACAAAAATCTCGATAACTGACTACCCTCCATAATGACTAGGCTACCATCCATTGGAGTAACAAAAATCTTAACAACAGACTACCATCCATAATGACAAGGCTACCATCCATTGGATTAACATAGATATCGACAACATACTACCTTCCATAATGACAAGGCTACCATCAATTGGAATAACAAAAATCTCGACAACAGATTACCTTCCATAATGACAAGGCTACCATCCATTGGAGTATCAAAAATATCAACAAGAGACTACCTTCCATAATGACAAGGCTACCATCAATTGGAGTACCAAAAATCTAGACAACAAAATACCTTCTATAATGACAAAGCTACCATCCATTGGAGTAAAAAAAATCTAGAAAACAAACTACCTTCCATAAAGACTAGGCTACCATCCATTGGAATAACAAAAATATCGACAACAGACTACCTTCCATAATGACAAGGCTACCATACATTGTAGTAACAAAAATCTGAACAACATACTACCTTCCATAATGACTAGGCTACCATCCATTGGAGTAACAAAAATCTTGACAACAGACTACCATCCATAATGACAAGGCTACCATCCATTGGATTAACTTAGATATCGACAACATACTACCTTCAATAATGACAAGGCTACCATCCATTGTAGTAACAAAAATCACGTCAACAGACTACCTTCCATAATGACAAGGCTACCATCCATTGGAGTATCAAAAATATCAACAAGAGACTACCTTCAATAATGACAAGGCTACCATCAATTGTAGTACCAAAAATCTAGACAACAAAATACCTTCTATAATGACAAGGCTACCATCCATTGGAGTAAAAAAAATCTAGAAAACAAACTACCTTCCATAAAGACTAGGCTACCATCCATTGGAATAATAAAGATATCGACAACAGACTACCTTCCATAATGACATGGCTACCATACATTGTAGTAACAAAAATCTGAACAACATACTACCTTCCATAATGGCAAGGCTACCATCCATTGGAGTAAAAAAAATCTTCACAACAGACTACCATCCCTAATGACAAGGCTACCATCCATTGGATTAACATAGATATCGACAACATACTACCTTCCATAATTACAAGGATACCATCCATTGGAGTAACAAAAATCATGACAACAGACTACCTTCCATAATGATAAGGCTATAATCTATTGGAGTAACAAAACTCTCGATAACAGAGTACCTTCCATAATGACAAGGCTACCATCCATTGGATTAACAAAAATATCGAAAACATACTACCTTCCATAATGACAAGGCTACCATCATTTGCAGTAACAAAAATCTCGATAACTGACTACCCTCCATAATGACTAGGCTACCATCCATTGGAGTAACAAAAATCTTAACAACAGACTACCATCCATAATGACAAGGCTACCATCCATTGGATTAACATAGATATCGACAACATACTACCTTCCATAATGTCAAGGCTACCATCAATTGGAATAACAAAAATCTCGACAACAGACTACCTTCCATAATGACAAGGCTACCATCCATTGGAGTATCAAAAATATCAACAAGAGACTACCTTCCATAATGACAAGGCTACCATCAATTGGAGTACCAAAAATCTAGACAACAAAATACCTTCTATAATGACAAGGCTACCATCCATTGGAGTAAAAAAAATCTAGAAAACAGACTACCTTCCATAAAGACTAGGCTACCATCCATTGGAATAACAAAAATATCGACAACAGACTACCTTCCATAATGACAAGGCTACCATACATTGTAGTAACAAAAATCTGAACAACATACTACCTTCCATAATGACAAGGCTACCATCCATTGGACTAACAAAAATCTTGAACACAGACTACCATCCATAATGACAAGGCTACCATCCATTGGATTAACATAGATATCGACAACATACTAACTTCCATAATGACAAGGCTACCATCGATTGGAGTAACAAAAATCACGTCAACAGACTACCTTCCATAATGATAAGGCTATAATCTATTGGAGTAACAAAAATCTCGATAACAGACTACCTTCCATAATGACAAGGCTACCATCCATTGGATTAACAAAAATATTGAAAACATACTACCTTCCATAATGACAAGGCTACCATCATTTGGAGTAACCAAAATCTCGATAACTGACTACCCTCCATAATGACTAGGGTACCATCCATTGGAGTAACAAAAATCTTAACAACAGACTACCATCCATAATGACTAGGCTATCATCCATTGGATTAACATAGATATCGACAACATACTACCTTCCACAATGACAAGGCTACTATCAATTGGAATAACAAAAATCTCGACACAGACTACCTTCGATAATGACAAGGCTACCATCCATTGGAGTATCAAAAATATAAATAAGAGACTACCTTCCATAATGACAAGGCTACGATCAATTGGAGTACCAAAAATCTAGACAACAAAATACCTTCTATAATGACAAGGCTACCATCCATTGGAGTAAAAAAATCTAGAAAACAGACTACCTTCCATAAAGACTAGGCTACCATCCATTGGAATAACAAAAATATTGACAACAGACTTCCTTCCATAATGACAAGCTACCATACATTTTTAGTAACAAAAATCTAAACAACATACTACCTTCCATAATGACAAGGCTACCATCCATTGGAGTAACAAAAATCTTGACAACAGACTAGCATCCATAATGACAAGGCTACCATCCATTGGATTAACATAGATATCGACAACATACTAACTTCCATAATGACAAGGCTACCATCCATTGGAGTAACAAAAATCATGACAACAGACTACCTTCCATAATAATAAGGCTATAATCTATTGGAGTAACAAAAATCTCGATAACAGACTACCTTCCATATTGACAAGGCTACCATCCATTGGATTAACAAAAATATCGAAAACATACTACCTTCCATAATGACAAGGCTACCATCATTTGCAGTAACAAAAATCTCGATAACTGACTACCCTCCATAATGACTAGGCTACCATCCATTGGAGTAACAAAAATCTTAACAACAGACTACCATCCATAATGACAAGGCTACCATCCATTGGATTAACATAGATATCGACAACATACTACCTTCCATAATGACAAGGCTACCATCAATTGGAATAACAAAAATCTCGACAACAGACTACCTTCCATAATGACAAGGCTACCATCCATTGGAGTATCAAAAATATCAACAAGAGACTACCTTCCATAATGACAAGGCTACCATCATATGGAGTACCTAAAATCTAGACAACAAAATACCTTCTATAATGACAAGGCTACCATCCATTGGAGTAACAAAAATCTAGAAACTAGACTACCTTCCATAAAGACTAGGCTACCATCCATTGGAGTAACAAAAATAACGACAACAAACTACCTTCCATAATGACAAGCATACGTTCCATTGGAATAACAAAAATCTCGACAATAGACTACCTTCCATAATGACAAGGCTACCATCCAATGGAATAACAAAAATCTTGACAACAGACTACCTTCCATAATGACAAGTCTACCATCCATTAGAGTAACAAAGATATCAACAACAGACTACCTTTCATAATAACAAGGCTACCATCCATTGGAATAACAAAAATCTCGACAACAGACTACCTTCGATAATGACAAGGCTACCATCCATTGGAGTAACAAAAATCTTGCCAACAGACTACCATCCATAATGACAAGGCTACCATCCGTTGGATTAACATACAATCAACAACATACTACCTTTCATAATGACAAGGCTACCATCCATTGGAGTAATAAAAATCACGACAACATACTACCTTCCATAATGACAAGGTTACCTTCCATTAGAATAACAAAAATCTCGACAACAGACTACCTTCCATAATGACAAGGCTACCATCCAATGGAGTAACAAAAATCTCAAAAACAGACTACCTTCCAGAATGAAAAGTCTACCATCCATTGGAGTAACAAAAATATCGACAACAGAATACCTTCCATAATAACAAGGGTACCATCCATTGGAGTAACAAAAATATCCATACGAGACTACCTTCCATAATGACAAGGTTACCATCCATTAAAGTAATAAAAATCTCGACAAGAGACTACCTTCCATAATGACAAGGCTATCATCCATTGGAGTAACAAAAATCTCGACAATAGACTACCTTACTTAATGACTAGGCTACCATCTATTGGAGTAACAAAGATATCGACAATAGATTGCCTTTCATAATGACAAGGCTACAATTCATTGTAGTACCAAAAATGTCGACAAAAGACAACCCTACATAATTACAAGGCTACCATGCACTGTAGTAACAAAAATCTCGACAACAGACTACCTTCAATAATGACAAGGCTACCATCCATTTGAGTAACAAAAATCTCGACAATAGACTACCTTCCATAATGACAAGGCTACCATCCATTAGAGTAACAAAAATATGGACAATAGACTACCTTCAATAATGACAAGGCTACCATCCAATGGAGTAACAAAAATATAAACAAGAGACTACCTTCTGTAATGACAAGGCTACCATCCAATGGAGAAACAAAAATCTCGACCACAGACTACCTTCCATAATGACAAGGTTACCATCAATTGGAGTAACAAAAATCTCGAAAACAGACTACCTTTCATAATGACTAGGCTACCATCCATTGGAATAACAAAAATCTCGACAACAGACTAACTTCCATAATGAGTAGGCTACCATACATTATAGTAACAAAAATCTGAACAATAGACTACCTTCCATAATGACTAGGTTACCATCCAGTGGAATAACAAAAATCTCGACAACAGACTAACTTCCATAATGACAAGGCAACCTTACATTATAGTAACTCTTCAAACACATTTGTGGTTATGGAGAATCGAAGGCTTGAAGTTGGCAAAAACTCACTCTGGCTGTTACTTCCTATCCACAATGGGTTGCTAACATTGTGCCCGTGCCTATGAAAGAAGGCAAAGTCAGAATGTGTATGGACTATAGGGACTTAAATAGGGCTAGCCCCAAAGATGATTTTCCACTACCACACATTGACATCTTGGTTGACAATACAACTAAACACAAGGTATTTTCCTTCATGGATGGAATCTCGAGATACAACCAGATCAAAATGGCCCACAAACATATGGAGAAGACTACTTTTGTTACACAGAGGGGTACCTTCTGCTATAAAGTGATGCCATTCGGATAGAAGAATGTCGGGGCAACCTATCAGCGAGCAATGCTAGCTTTGTTTCATGACATGATACATCATGAGATCAAAGTCTGCGTAGACGACATGATAGCCCGTTCACAGACAGAAGAAGAACACCTCGACCATATGCAAAAGCTGTTTTTCAGATTGAAGGAATATAAGCTCAGACTAAACCCTAGCAAGTGCACTTTCGGAGTCAGGTCCGGTAAACTTTTCGGATTCATCGTCAGTAACAAAGGCATCGAGGTTGATCCTGCTAAAGTCAAAGCTATACGAGAAATGTCGGGCCCCCGCACTGAAAAGGAGGTTAGAGGTTTCTTGGGACGCTTAAACTCTATTGCAAGGTTCATCTCTCACCTAACATCTACCTGTGAGCCAATCTTCAAGTTGTTGAAGAAAGATTAGGTGGTTGAATGGAATAGTGATTGTGAAGTTGCTTTTGATAAGATCAAGGAGTATTTGATGGAACCTCCTATCTTGATGCCACCCGTCAAAGGAAGACCTTCAACCATGTATCTGACTGTTTTGGATAATTCAATGGGGTTTGTACTGGGCCAGCATGACGAGTCTGGCCGAAAAGAGAATGAAATTTATTACCTTAGCAAAAATTTTACCGACTGTGAGACTCTCTATTCACTGCTCGAGGAAACTTTCTGCGCTTTGGTATGGGCTGCACACCGGCTAAGGCAGTATATGTTGACACATACCACTTTGATGATTTCTAAAATGGATCTGATTAAGTACATCTTCGAGAAGCCTGCTTTATCCGGAAGAATCGCTATATGGAAAATGATCCTGACATAGTATGATATCAAGTACACAACCCAAAAAGCTATAAAGGGGAATGTACTAGCTGACCATATAGCTCATCAAGCCGTCGAAGATTACCAATCTATGAGGTTCGACTTCCCTGACGAGGACATTATGAAGTTGGACAACATTAAAGATAACGGACCATACGACAGACCTGAACAAGGATCCCGATGGACCCTGTACTTTGATGGTGCTTCAAATGCACTTGGCAATGGTATCAGTGCGGTACTTATTTCTCCAGAAGGTTGCCATACGCCTTTCACTGCTAGACTCTACTTCAGCTGCACAATTAACATTGTCGAGTATGAAACTTGTGTCTTTGGTGTCAAGGCTGCAATTGACTTGGGAATCAAATATATGATTGTGTTTGGGGACTCAGCTTTGGTTATAAGTCAAATCAAAGGATAATGGGACACTAAACATCCTAATCATATCCCATACAAAGAACATGTCTTGACATTGTTGCCTCATTTCGAGCAGATTACTTTCGAGCATTTCCTGCGAGAACAAAATCAGCTAGCAGATGCTCCGGCTACAATGTCTTCCATGTTTAAACTCAACTGGGATAATGAGGCTCCCCAAATCACCATCGAGCAAATGGACGAACCTGCACACTGTCATGAGATTAATACCGAAGAAGTAGTGGAACAACCCTAGTTTCATGAAATCACAAGGTATCTCCAAACTCGAGAATACCCTGAAGGAGCTTCAGTCAATGACAAAAAGTTCTTAAGGAGATTTGCTGCCAAGTTCTTCCTGAGCAATGGTATCTTATATAAGCACAGCCATGATTGTGTTCGACTTTGTTGTGTGGACAAGGTTGAAGATGAGTTGATCGTGATCGGAATACATAGCGGCACATTTGGCACCCACTTAAGCGGGCATACGATGGCTAAGAAGATTCTAAGGGCAGGCTACAAATGGTCTACCATGGAAGTTGATTGTCATCAACATTCCCGTACTTGTCACAAATTCCAAGTCTATGCTGACAAGGTACATATTCCTCCAGTTCCTCTAAATGTTCTGACAGCTCCTTGGCCATTCGCGATGTGGGGAGTCGACATGATTGGAGAGATCAAACCTACGGCATCCAATGGACATCGCTTCATCTTGGTGGCTATTGATTATTTTACCAAGTGGGTTGAAGCGGCTTCCTTTGCCTCTGTTACAAAGAATGTGGTTGCCCGCTTCATTAAGCAGAACCTCATATGCCGGTATGGTATCCCAGACAGGATCATCACGGAGAACGGTACAAATTTGAACAACACTGTGATCACCGCTCTGTGCGAGCAGTTCAAGATTCAACATCACAATTCATCTCCCTATCGGCCAAAGATGAATGGTGCTGTTGAAGCTGCGAACAAGAATATCAAGAAGATCATTCAAAAGATGATAGTCACCTACAAGGACTGGCATGAGATGTTACTCTTTGCTCTGCACGGATATCGTACCACGGCGCGTACTTCAACTGGGGAAACCCCATTTTCTTTGGTATATGGCATGGAGGCTGTTTTACCCATGGAAGTTCAGATTCCTTCCTTGAGGATTATGAAGGATGTTGGTTTAAGTGAAGACGATTGGATTCATACCCGGCTTGATCAACTTAACTTGATCGATGAGAAACGACTTACTGCTGTTTATCATGGTCAGACATATCAAAAACGGATTATCAAGGCTTTCAACAAGAAAGTTTGGCGTCAGGTATATCAAGTCAGAGATCTTGTAATCAAGCGGATCATCTTGCCGCAAAGTGATCCCAGGGGCAAGTGGACTCCTACGTACGAAGGACCATTTGTGATTAAGAATATATTTTCTGGTGGGGAAATGATTCTAACCACCATGGATGGCGACGACCTGCCACACCCTGCGAACGCAAACATAGTCAAAATATTCTACGCATAAATGACCCTACAAGGTGAAAACTCGAAAGGGTGACTTGGGAAAAAATGGGCATCCCGGTGAATCGAAAACTCGAAAGGGAGGTTCAGGAAAAAATTAGGGATAAATAAAAAAATGTGTACACCCAGCAAGTTGAAAACCCGAAAGGGCGACTTGGGCAAAAAAGGGTTTCCCGGTGGATCGAAAACCCGAAAGGGCGGTCCAGGAAAAAGTTAGGGAATTAAAGCGTATGACTATGTCTCGTCGGATCACTTTAAGAACACTCTCTTCACGACCAATACTCCAAGCTTCTGATAAATCAAATCATCCGCGGATGAAGCAACGAATGGACAAGATACTCAGTATTGTGAAGGCTATAGCAGAATGGGAACCCCATGGAATTGTTGCACATAGCCATCTTTCTTTGTATAATGTTTTTCTCAATTTTTCAACATTCTCTTACTAGGATGTCTGTCTCCTTTGTACAAAGATACTTACAAAAGTGAATACAATGATATTTCAAAGTGCAGAAATTTGCTTTCCTTTCCATTCTTTCTACACTTATGTTTTATTTGAAAACGTCCAATCGTTTGTTAAATGAGAATATGCATTTGAATATAATCACTGCTTACAAATAAAACAAAATAAGAAAGGATAATTACTGATAGGTCGAAAGTATAGGTCAAAATTCCCATCAGAGTTAAGTTTCAAAAAAACTCTCGATCCCCAGCGGAGCCAGAATACTCTAAACATTGTTCCCCAGCGGAGTCCAAAATTTTAAATCTTAAACCCCGGTGGAATACTACCCAACTTCCTCCGATTCCCCAGCAGAATTTTTCATAAAACAGGAATCCCCAGTAGATTGGCATACAAACCAAGCTCTTGATTTCCCCAGCAGAATAAACATTTTCCCCACAGAGTTATTTCCCAGCAGAACGAAATTTTCTTGTTCTCATTTCTCTAGTTGGAGTCTTCCAAGTTTTAATTACCCCAGTAGAAATCATCAGCAATAGTCCAAAGGATTTCTCATCTTCAGCAATCAAAGATTTTTGGAATCCCCATCATCGGTCAAGGATTTACCTTCCCCGTAAGCAGTCAAAGATTTCATTATCTTTAGCTATCAAGGATTAATTTTCCTCAGCAAGATAGCTAATCAGCTTACATGCGCATACATTACATTCATATATCATGAACGTTTATAGAACACATTTTATTGCATCATACATGGCATGCAACATAACTTTGTGTTTTAGATAACATTCTACCCTTTCAGGATAAGATTAAAAGCTACCTTTAACAAATGTTTAAAGATTTCAGATACAGTACGGATACACTCCAAGACATGGAAGTCATTTTGCTACTCATTCAGATCTCTTATTCAGATACAATATGGATACACCACAGACACGGCGGTCATTCTATTACTCATTCAGAATTTCAAGTCAAGATACAATATGGATACACCCCAGACACGGTGATCATTCTACTACTCATTCAGACTTCAGCAATCAGATACAAACTAGATACGCTCCAGACACGGAGGCCTTTTTATCTCTCATTCAGATTCAACTATCAAATTCAAATTCAGATACACTCCAGACACGTGAGTCATTTTGTCGCTTGTCCAGATCCCAGTTATAGTACGGATACACTCCAGACACGAAAGTCATTCTGCTACTCATACAGATCTCAACTTCAGATACAGTCTAGATACGCTCCAGACACGGTTGCCATTCTGTCACTCATTCGGAATTTATCCCCAGCACAGAGATGCTCCATACACAGATGTTTCTATGTCACCCATTCAGAATACAGATACACTTCAGACATGGCATTCATTCTAACATTCATTCAATAATCAAATACAGTTACAGCTCGGATACGTTCTAGACACGGACGCCATTCCTTTGCTCATATGAATCCAATCTCCAAATACAATTCAGATACGTTCCAAATGCGGATACCATTCTGATTTTCATTCTACTAATACTCAACAAACAAGTTTTGGATGGCATATTTAAGCCCATTCCCTCAGCTACATTTTTGACGAGTGCAAATTTACGGGCACTCTAGTGTTCAATCCTCTTTTACCTTCGAGTCACGAAAGGCAAACTTGCCAATCTAACCCTTCAGGTTCAAGAATATTGAACAGGGGCAACTGTTGTGCCCCAAAATTTGCCCTCTCATTCTATCAACATTTCTCATCACAAGGCTCTTTGGACTCAAGATCAAGTTAGGGTTTGCTCGGCTCAAGACATCTCCTTGCACTGATGACCTAAACTAGGGCTTGAGTTTGCACACGTATTTATGGACCTTCAATGCTCAAATTGACTTTCATAATTCATATTAGACTCATAAGTTTGTCCATACCAAGTTTCAAGCCTTAAATCAAATTTTTGCCCAATCAATTGGACAGTTGACCTAGAAATCAGCTGTATTGGGGAAAAAGTCAACTGTGGCCAATTTACAGTCAAACCTCATGAATTTTGACCCATATCAACATTATCAACTCATATGAACCATTTGATCAAGTTTGGACCACAAATCCACAAGAAATTTGATCAGATCACCAAAAGGGCAAAATGGTCATTTTTAGGGTTTTTACTGTACAAAGGCAATTTTTGACTTTTTGACCTAGCCAATGGCAAACTAGGTTCAACCATGGACTCAAGGACTCAATGGCATAATCTTGACCTGTTCAAAAAGTTCAAAAGACCTCAATTGCATTGGATTGACAAATCAATTTTTCAGTTAACTAATCAAAATTTGATTGTACACTGAGAAGTCAAACTTTGACTTTTTGGTCAAAATCAAGTGCCAATGGTCATTTTTAATCAAAATGTATCAAAATATGAAACTTTTTCATCAAGAAATCCAAAATTTCAAATTAGTGTTTAAAGTTAAAAAATTTCATAACTTAGAATTTTTCGAAGTTATGAAATTTTCTTAATTTTTCCTAACTTTGCCCAACATTTTCACCATGATACATTTGGATTCAAACAAAACCTCCAACATGAAAGTTGTAGTCCTATACAAAGTCTACAACTTTGGTTAACAAAGTTTTATCAAAAGAAGCTTGGATCTCATGTTATGATTTTTGGAACAAGGGTCCCTAAAACTTTTAAATTAGTGAAGTTTTGCCCTAGTTTAGGCAGGATTTTGACCTATCTTCTTGGCAATTTTTCACATGGTTCCACTTGGAATATCAAGTTACATTTCAAAGATGGATTATAGAGAATGTTTCAAGCTTTCCAAATTGTCAAAGAACTCTTCAAACACATTTGTGGTTAGGGAGAATCGAAGGCTTGATTTTGGCAAAAACTCACTTTTCATCCATGGCATATTCATGTACACACAAGTTGCATTTTTAAGTCAGCATGCCTTACACTAGTTTGCAGGCCTCTAAACCACTTCACACTCCATAATTAAATGCAAATCCATCAGTCTAATCTTTTATTTTGATCATTTGGACATTGTACACAAAATTAAGCCCTAAGTAGAAAAAGGCAAATTTCCATTTTTGCTTAAGTATGCTTTATGTCAAACCACAATCCTTGAGCATTGGTCCAAGATCTCCTGCATCAAAACAAATCCAAAAATTAGAGGGGCCAAGAGTAGAGGTTACAAGGTATTTGATAGCCTGTACAGGCCTGTGACAATCACTTCCACATTTTTACTTCAAAAACAAGAAACTTGTCAAAAACCTTAGAACTTGAACACCAGCAAAAACAAGCTTATGCAAACAGTTTGAAAATCTTTCTCATACCCCTTTGATCCAGAAACACGATTGCTTGAGCCTCTAAACACCCCATAGCCAGAAATCACATTCCCTTGGCAAAATAGGGCAGAATCTGCAACTTGAGTTCTATAGCTCATTTGGCTCGTGCGTTTTGCCCCAAGTGGCTTCAAACACCTTCCATTAAACACATCCAAGCTATCCCAAACCTCAAACACCAACTGTAACTCCATTTATAGAGTTTGCCATTTTCATTTTGAGCTTGTGCATGTTGAGTTCTATAGGCTGATTCAAGGACATTCAAGGCAAGCAGGCTATTGGAGAAGATCAAGTGAAGTCTAATGCAAGCTCTCAGACATCTCAAGCCTTGTTGAAAAGCACTACATTGCCCTACACGAAGTCAGCTGAAACACGTTTTTGTCCACTTCCTATCTCTCTATTTAGGAAAATTTATCTTTAGGTTTGTGAATAAAAAATGTAGTATTCATTGCCATGAAGCTGTACATATGCTCAGTTTTCATTTATATTAAGTGTGCTAAGAGAATTTCATCCATGAACATGCTGAAAAAACTAGTTCAAATTTTAGGGCCAGAGAAATTCTCTCTGGTCTTTGAGAGTTAAGACAATATGTTTATATGGTTTGAATCATCTTGAAATTCTCTACAAGTTTGATGTTATGTGTTTTTGCAATAGAGCTCGTATACAGGATCTGATAGTTTGTACAGGGAACGTGCGCATTTTTCAAAAGCTGAAGGTTGAAGATGAAGTGGTGGGTTGGGCCTGGCCTGGCTTACTATTGGCACCTCCCCTTTTCCTTTTTGCACCCCTGGCCCAATTTCTTGTATTTTTATATTTTTTATTTTTAATTTTCATTTCTGAATTTATTTATTTATTCCCAAATATAAAAAATGCTCAAAAATATTTTCATAATTTTTTCACATTTATTTTGCATTTTATTTTTATTTTTCTAACATAAAAAGGATTTTATTAACTTTTATCTTATTCATACAAAACTTAAAAATATATATAAATTATACTTTTATTTTTTAATTCTTTATTTTTATTCATACTAAAAATATTACTCTAAATATATTTTATTTTTGTATATATATTTTATTTATTATACCTATATATATATATATATATATATATATATATATATATATATATATATATATATATATATATATATATATATATATATATATATATATATATATATATATATATATATATATATATATATATATATATATATATTATTAGACATTTTAGAATAAAAATATAAAATATTTCACTTTTATTTTATTATTAAATATACTTTATAAATACCTTTTTTACTTTTTTTTTACATATAATATTTTATTTTTATTAAATATAAATAAAATAATTAACATATTTATTTTCTTAAAGAAAATTAGGGTTTTTACCCTTTAACCAAATAAAATAAATCTTTTATTTATTTCTTTATTTTTACATTAAATATTTTTACATGAATAAATAAACAAAACCCTTTTTTTTGCATAATTCATATTATTTGATATATATTTTTATTTTTGTTCATTTAAATATTATCCATTTATTATTTATGCATTTGAATTCAATTTGGATGTAATAGTAAATTAGGGTTTATATTTCTTGTCAAATACACCCCCATTCAAAGATTGTACCCCCACCCCCATGATTAGAGAATTAGGGTTTGTATGCAAAAATCCAAATCAACAAGTAGCTTGACCTAATCAAAGACAAAAGGCATGAAAATCAAACACAATACACACTTGCACCCCTAGGGTTACAACCCACTTGTTGCCTTCAAAAATGGGCCATGTTATGCATGTTAGATACTTTGGCAAAACAAAAACAAAGCAAAAGATAATAGTCCCTCGATGACGCTATCTTGGTTGCCTAAACAAAAATGATCAAGTCCCTCGTAAAATTGCCAAAGATACCTAACACAATTGCTATCATGGTATATACGATGACCCGCACCTGTCTCGTTTAACATCCTAACAAAAGGTTGTTCACCAAATGCAATGGTGAAACAACACTGTCAAAAGGGTTAAAAACATTAGGAAAGATCTTTGAGTAAAATAGGGTAGATAACTCTTAGTTACTTGATCAAAAGCTTGTAAAACATCCTTTCTATTTTTCAAACACACTTCACAACACAATTTCAAAACATTTCCCAAATCAAACTTTCAAACATTGAAATATTTTCAAAAGACAAAAACACCTTTGTATACATTGAAACAAGAAACATTAGAAAGGTTGCCACAACGATGGCCTCTTTTCAAAACATCTCTCAAAACCACACACAAAGCACCATTTCAAACAATTGAAAAGCAAAAGCAAGTGATCTAAACAAGTAACTAAGAGCCCATGGATAACCATGGATGAAAAGGGTGCTTGCACCTTCCCTTTTCATAATCTACTCCCCGAACCCAGGAAAACATCTCAAAGGTCTTTCCTATGCTTTTTGACCTTTCCTTAGGATAAAATTAAAATTCGGTGGCGACTCTTGCTAAACTAAAACATTTGCAAACACGAAGGCAAAACCTCAAGTCAGTTCTCCCACTGTATCACAGAACTGGCGACTCTACTGGGTAATAATTTAAAAGTGGAGTAACCATAGGGTTTTGATCACCTTTACATGCTTATCTTTTTTGCTTTGTTTTCTTTACATTTGGTTCTCTTGTTTGGGTTTTGAATCCTTCACCCGGATTTGGGAATCATTCATAGGTAAATAACAATACATTGTGGAAACTGTACGGGGTATACCGACATGGTTGAAGCAATAGCTATATTAGTGTGACATATTTGTGAGTACCGGTAGCCTTTGAGTCAATCAAAGAGAATACGGGGCCGCTGAGTGATGTCATGAAGCATAATGAACTCTTAGAACCTTACTTGACCATCTTGGCCTTATTTGGGGTAGTGAGATGACCGACTTTGGTGCAGTCCGAAGTTGGTAGTTACTCGATACTACACTCATTGAGGGTTGTTTTCTTGGAATATTTCGGTCGCCAGTTAAGTGGCCAAACTGAAACAATGAACACCGAAAATAATCCATTGATATTGAGCTCCTTAGAACCCGGTTACTAGTTATAGGACAGGTTGAGCTAACTAACTTCAAGAGGGTACTTAACTATGAAACCCCATGCAAGCCTGAAACTAGGATCTTGTGTGATTTGCTTGTACATATACTTGTGCATGCACCATGAACATCATAAAGCATCATATGCATCCACTAACCATTTCAAGGGTTTGGATCTTCATCTTTGTTCTTGTTTTGCAGGACATGGAATCTCTTCGCAGGAAAACAATTCATGTCAACCTTGTGATAATCCTTCCTCAACTCAAGGAGCTTGTTTCCAAGATTCCAGAGAATTCTCCCTTTAGTGAAAGACATGGTAGACTCCTCAACTTGGTCAACTCCAACATTGAAGAAGACATGGTGAAAGTTCTCTTCCAGTTCTTTGACCCCCTACACCACTGTTTCACATTCCCTGATTACCAACTAGTACCTACTTTGGAGGAATTTTCACAACTCCTGAGGATTTCTATTCTCCATCAACTACCCTACAATGGTACAGAAAGAGAACCAAAGCCTGAGGATGTTTCTCAAGCCTTACACTTGCAACCATCTGATATCAAAGGTCATTAGGAAACCAGAAGTGGTGTCAAGGGTTTCTTGGCAAAGTTTTTGTTTGAGAAGGCACAAGACTACTGGAATTCTGTAGATCTACAATCCTTTGAGGAGATTGTAGCACTACTCATCTATGGGTTGGTCTTGTTCCCAAACCCTGATCAACTTATAGATGTGAATGCTGTCAAGATTTTCATATCTCGGAATCTTGTGCCTACATTGCTTGGGGATATCCTACACTCATTTCACACACGAACAATGAGGAAAAGAGGTGTTCTCATGTGATGTACTCCTCTCCTAGAAAGGTGGTTTATTTCTCACCTTCCCCAAACAGTTTTGAAGAATAAGTAGGGTTTAAGGTGGTCACAACGGTTGATGACCCTCACACATTCTGATGTTCATTGGTGTTCTCGGTCCAGAGAAAATGTCATCATCATTGATCGTTGTGGAGAGTTCCCTAATGTTCCACTACTTGGCATTAGGGGAGGCATTACCTATAACCCCTGTTTAGCTCTAAGGCAATTTGGGTATACCCGAAGGGATGGCCCTCATAATATGTTGATTCTTGACCTAGTTTTTGACTTCGACAACGATGCGCAAGGACTTCAACAAAGGTTTATCCGAGCTTTGAGGATGCCTAACAAAGTGGATAGTAAGACATTGTGGCACAAGAATTCCATCTCTCTTGAGCCTTATCTCAAGTGGGTACGAACCCGCGCCCAGAGTCTTATGATGCCTTACCCTCACATTCTCCCCGTGATCAAAGATCCTGTTATGGAAGGAGAGGTTCCATACACCCTCCTACATCCAGACATGTCAACATCATTGGAAGAATTGCAAAAGAGTTGGATACAACTCATGGAAAAATATAATACTTTTGAAGCCAGGTTCTATGCCAGTGAGAAGAAGGTTTTGGAACTTACCTGCCGACTTCATGAAGAGGAAACACTTAACACTTACATTGCACCAAAGAGGATGAACAATGTCTTTTTACATTATGAATTTTGTAATATTTTGCCCATGGGGTATTTATGTACTAACAAATTTCTTCTTAATATGACGTGTGTTCTTTTTGTTAGTAACAAATTTGAATTTCTGAATCCTTGAATGCATTACATGAATAACATATCATTCATCATATGCATAAACAGGTCTTCACACCAGGTTTCCTTATCTTTCTGTTGTTTATTTCAGCGAGATGGATATAGAGAAGACGGTTAAAGACCTGCAAGCACAGAATTCGCAATTCCAACAACTCCTCATGACCTTAGCAAAGGGTCATATGGATCTTAAGCACTGTTAGAGAAAGAGAAGGAAACAGAAAGGAAGAAAAAGTAAAGAATTGGTGTGACCACTATGGGAAGAAGATTTGAACATCAGGCTAGGAGATTTCTGGAGTTCCCCTCGACATCTCACGAAGGGGTTGGTAAAGGAAAAGGAGTTGCAATGCCCTCCGAATCTGAAGCTGAAGAAGAAGAAGAGGAAGAAGATGAAGATTACTCTGAACAACAATACCCTCAGGCAGATGTTAAGTATAAAAATCTCGAGGATCGGTTGGCAGCCATGGGGTTGCAAAGGGTTCCTGGGCTAGATTTCGAAGAACTAGGGTTAGTTGTTGGGATCGTCATTCCTCCCAAGTTCAAAGTACCTACATTTTCTAAGTATGACGGTTTGTCCTGTCCAAAGATGCATCTGAGATCCTATATCAGAAAGATCCAACTCTGCTCTTCTGATAAGGATCTATGGGTCCACTTTTTTCAAGATAGCTTGTCGGGTACGCAATTGGACTGGTTCTATCAACTTGAGAGATCTGATGTTCATAACTGGGAAGATTCGGCTATTGCTTTCTAACGACAATACCAATACAATGCAGATTTAGCGCCAACTCGTACTCAACTACGTAGTATGGGTATGGTCTCTAATGAGGGATTTAAGGAGTATGCCTAGAAGTGGTGGGATTTGGGTGGAAGGGTGCATCCACCTTTGTCGGATAGAGAGCTGGTTGACATGTTTTTAGGGACTCTGTCAGGTCCATTCTTCAATCATTTAACCGGGAGTTCATCTGCAGGATTCACCGTATTAATTCTGATTGGTGAAAGGGTCGAAGCTGGCATTAAGAGTGGTAAAATTCAGAAGGATGCCTCAACTTCCACTGCTATCAAGAAGACCTTCCCAGCCAAGAAGGAAGTTTCTGCTATTCATACTCAGAGAAATCAGGAAAGAATGGAGCGCCGACCAACCGTGGGGGCTGTGATGATCCAGAACTCCTCAGCCGATCAACCTCGAAGCAATCAACCAAGAGCTAATCAACAAAGGGTAGAAAGGCCACAATGGAAATTCACCCGAATCAATATGACACTAGCTCAGATCCTCCCTCATTTGTTAAAGCTGCACCTTACCAACTTGAAAGAAGCGCCGAAAAACCCAAATACCTCTTCTCCTTATTATCATTCCAATGCAAAATGTGCATACCACTCGGAAAGTGTAGGGCATGATACCAACAATTGTTGGGCTCTTAAAACAAGATCCAAGATTTCATAGATGCCAACGAAGTAGAGTTTGATGCTCTCGAAAAACTTAATGTGATATCCGCTCCTATGCCGAAACATGGTCATAATGGCCATGCTATTTTGGAAGATCATTATGTTACCGCTGTTGATGAATTAATAACTCCATTACCAATGATTAAAGTGAATCTGTTAAAAGCCGGGATTTTCCCAGGCTGTGAAAAAGACTGTTACTTCTGTTCAACCATGCAAACTAACTGCCCACTATTGAAATCAGGCATCCAACGCCTGATGGATACCCAAGAGATCCTCTTTCAGAAAACCCATGTTGCTATTATCACCTAGTTACTCCTGTTAGCCTTGTTACTTCAATCAATGACATTACTATAATCACCATCTCCGACAATCTTTCCAAGACCTGCAAAAGGCCTATTAAGACTACGCCTGATCCTAAGTTTGTACCGCTGAAAATTACCATGCCGGGGCCTATCCCGTATAAGTCCAACAAGACCATACCATGGAATTACGGAGGAGAGATCTTCTACCATGGTATCAAGCAGATCGAATTAGCCTAAGAGAATTTTGATGATGAAACCCCTGATATAGGGAATATTGCGGGAACGAGCAAGATAACTCGTAGCGGAAGAATCTTCTTTCAGGAGATTGCTCCTCCACGGGCATTCTTTGGACCCTCAAGAGCTTCTGTACCTATGAAGCCATCTCTGCAAAGCCCAGTAATCGAAGAAATTGATGTTCCCGAAGCTAGACCCTCTGTTGTTACCACCGATAAAGGTAAGGGGATCCAAGAAGCGCTTGTCAGGACAAAGGCTCAGATTGTGGTTATCCCTGAGACCACCCAAAAAGAGATGGAAGAAATCTTAAAGATAATCAAGAAGAGCGACTATGATGTCGTAGAGAAGCTAGGGCAAACCCCTTCAAAAATCTCCATGCTGACTCTCTTACTCTGCTCCGAGGCTCATGCCAAAGCCTTGATCAAATTTCTGAAGATGGCACACGTGCCTCAAGAAACTTCTATGGACCATTTTCAAGAGTGTGTGGCTAGCCTTACGGCCGATAATGGTCTTGGTTTTTCTGATGTTGATTTGACCCCTAAGGGAAGAAAGCATAATGATGCGCTGAATGTTTCGGTAGAATGGAGGGGGACCACACTTGCTCATGTTCTGGTGGATACCGGTTCATCTTTAAATGTTCTACCAAAGAAGGCGTTGGATAGATTGGACTATGAAGGTTTGACCCTAAAGCCCAGTAACATCATTGTTAGAGCCTTTGACGATTCTAAGAGGATGGTTCACGGAGAAGTGGACATTCCAATCAAAGTGGGTACATAAATTTTCAACTCTACTTTTTATGTGATGGATATCCATCCTTCATATTCATGCTTGTTGGGAAGGCCATGGATCCACAACGCTGGGGCAGTCACTTCTTCTCTACACCAAATGCTAAAGTATCCGGTCCAGGGTAAGATCATAATGGTTCATGCTGAGGAGGAGTATATGATAAGTCACCTTAACTCTTTCCACTATGTGGAGTTAGATGGCGAATTCATAGAAACAACTTTCCAACACTTTGAATTGGTTTCTCCTGAATTCGCAGTAGCAAAGGCAATGACTGATGTGCCTACCTAGCTTGTGTCTCGGATGGCATCCCTTAAAGATGCATAGGCTGTAATAAAAGAAGGAAGAAGTACAGTGTGGGGGCAACTGCAAGATTTTCCTCACAAGACGGACAAGTTCGGATTGTGTTTCACTGCCATTAGCCAGAAAGCTGTGTGTCGCTCCCGGGATGGAGGGCCACCCTTAAAAATCACTCACCATGGAATTCATGCCTTAGAAGATGATGATGAAGAAGACAACTTTGAAGATTGGATCTTTCCAACCCATTGAAGGAGGATTAAGCAACGGGGAGGCGAAAGACTTTGTTCCCATTACTTTCATAAATCAGTAATTTATCTTTGAACATTTCCTGTTTGGTCTATAATAATTAAACAATTCGTACACTCTTTTCGCCTTATACCTTACCCGGGGCATATAGGTCCGTTTGTAAGGGTTTTGATTCTTCATTTTCATATGCCATTTTTAATGAATCATGGACGTTTTCATCTATAAACTGTTGTATTCATTTTCTTTCCTTTTACATTTTATTTTGTTTAAGGATGGCTATCCCTTACACACACCCATACTCACAAAATGAAGGTACCCATCCACTCTAGATTCCATGGGTGACTATTCTGCTTTGGCCTTCGATGACTCTGATGATTTGGTCAATCATGCCGAGTACGAAGGTGATGAAGACTATGAAGTGCCTGGAGAGTTAGCTAGACTTTTGCAACAAGGGGAAAGGGCTATTCTGCCCCATGAAGAGTTGATAGATACTATTAATTTAGGAATAGAGGAAGACAAGAAAGAGGTTAAAGTGGGTGCCAACCTGAAGCCAAGTGTCGAATAGCGTCTAGTTCAGTTGTTGAATGAATATGTTGAGATCTTCGCCTGGTCCTATGAAGATATGTCGGGACTGGATACGGATATTGTGGTTCACCGTCTCCCTACAAGAGAAGATTGTCCACCAATCAACCAAAAAGTCCGCCGAATGAGGGCCGACATGTCTGAAAAGGTCAAGGCTGAAGTGATGAAGTAGTTCAATGCTGGCTTTCTGGCTGTTACTTCCTATCCATAATGGGTTGCTAACATTGTTCCCGTGCCTAAGAAGGACAGCAAAGTCAGAATGTGTGTGGACTATAGGGACTTAAATAGGGCTAGCCCAAAGATGATTTTCCACTACAACACATTGACATCTTGGTTGACAATACAGCTCAACACAAGGTATTTTACTTCATGGATGGATTCTCGGGATACAACCAGATCAAAATGGCCCCCGAAGATATGGAGAAGACTACTTTTGTTACGCAGTGGGGTACCTTATGCTATAAAGTGATGCCATTCGGACTGAAGAATGTCGGGGCAACCTATCAGCGAGCAATGGTAGCTTTGTTTCATGATATGATACATCATGAGATCAAAGTCTACGTAGACGACATGATAGCCCGTTCACAGACAGAAGAAGAACACCTCGACCATCTGCAAAAGTTGTTTGTCAGATTGAAGGAATATGAGCTCAGATTGAACCCTAGCAAGTGCACTTTCGGAGTCAGGTCCGGTAAACTTTTGGGATTCATCGTCAGTAACAAAGGCAATGAGGTTGATCCTGCTAAAGTCAAAGCTATACAAGAAATGCTGGGCCCCCGCACTGAAAAGGAGGTTAGAGGTTTCTTGGGACGTTTAAACTATATTGCAAGGTTCATCTCTCACCTAACATCTACCCGTGAGCCAATCTTCAAGTTGTTGAATAAAGATCAGGTGGTTGAATGAAATAATGATTGTCAAGTTGCTTTTGATAAGATCAAGGAGTATTTGCTGGAACCTCTTATCTTGATGCCACCCGTCGAAGGAAGGCCTTCAATCATGTATCTGACTGGTTTGGATAATTCAATGGGGTGCGTACTGGGCCAGCATGACTAGTCTGGCCGAAAAGAGCATGCCATTTATTACCTTAGCAAAAAGTTTACGGACTGTGAGACTCGCTACTCACTGCTCGAGAAAACTTGTTGGGCTTTGGTATGGGCTGCTCACCGGCTAAGGCAGTATATGTTGACACATACCACTTTGCTGATTTCTAAAATGGATCTAATTAAGTACATCTTCAAGAAGCCTGCTTTATCCGGAAGAATTGCTAGATGGCAAATGATCCTGACATAGTATGATATTCAGTACACAATCCAAAAAGCTATAAAGGGGAGTGTACTAGCTGACCATCTAGCTCATCAAGCCGTCGAAGATTACCAATCTATGAGGTTCGACTTCCCTGACGAGGAAATTATGACATTGGACAACATTAAAGATAACAGACCGTACGACGGACCTGAACAAGGATCCCGATGGACCCTGTACTTTGATGGTGCTTTAAATGCAATTGGCAACGGTATCGGCGCGGTACTTATTTCTCCAGAAGGTTGCCATACGCCTTTAACTGCTAGACTCTACTTCAGCTGCACCAACAACATGGCCGAGTATGAAGCTTGTATCTTTGGTCTCAAGGCTGGAATTGACTTGGGAATCAAATCTATGATTGTCTTTGGGGACTCAGCTTTGGTTATCAGTCAAATCAAAGGAGAATGGGACACTAAACATCCTAATCTTATCCCATACAAAGAACATCTCTTGACATTGTTGCCTCATTTTGAGCATATTACTTTCGAGCATTTCCCGCGAGAAGAAAATCATCTAGCAGATGCTCTGGCTACAATGTCTTCCATGTTTAAACTCAACTGGGATAATGAGGCTCCCCAAATCCCCATCGAGCAAATGGACGAAACTGAACACTGTCATGAGATTAATACCGAAGAAGTAGTGCAACAACCCTGGTTTCATGAAATCAAAAGGTATCTCCAGACTCGAGAATACCCTGAAGGAGCTTCAGTCAATGACAAAAATTTCTTAAGGAGAATTGCTGCCAAGTTCTTCCTGAGCAATGGTATCTTATATAAGCGCAGCCATGATTGTGTTCTACTTCGTTGTGTGGACAAGGTTGAAGCTGAGTTGATCGTGACCGAAATACATAGCGGCACATTTGGCACCCACTTAAGCGGGCATACGATGGCAAAGAATATTCTAAGGGCAGGCTACTACTGGTCTACCATGGAAGCTGATTGTCATCAACATTCCCATACTTGTCACAAATGCCAAGTCTATCCTGACAAGGTACATATTCCTCCAGTTCCTCTCAACATTCTAACAGCTCCTTGGCAATTCGCAATGTGGGGAATCGATATGATTGGAGAGATCAACCCTACGACATCCAATGGACATCGCTTCATTGTGGTGGCTATTGATTATTTTACCAAGTGGGTTGAAGCGGCTTCCTTTGCCTCTCTTACAAAGAATGTGGTTGCCCGCTTCATTAAGCAGAACCTCATATGCCGGTATGGTATCCCCGACAGGATCATCACGGAGAACGGTACAAATTTGAACAACACTGTGATCACCGCTCTGTGCGAGCAGTTCAAGATTCAACATCACAATTCATATCCCTATCGGCCAAAGATGAACGATGTTGTTAAAGTCGCAAACAGGAATATCAAGAAGATCATTCTAAAGATGACAGTCACCTACAAGGACTTGCATGAGATGTTACCGTTTGCTCTGCACGGATATCGTACCACGACGCGTACTTCAACTAGGGCAACCCCCTTTTCCTTGGTATATGGCATGGAGGCTGTTTTACCCATGGAAGTTCAGATTCCTTCCTTGAGGATTATGAAGGATGTTGGTTTATGTGAAGACGATTGGATTCATACCCGGCTTGATCAACTTAACTTGATTGATGAGAAACGACTTACTGCTGTTTATCATGGTCAGACATATCAATAATGGATGATCAAGGCTTTCAACAAGAAAGCAGGCGTCAGGTATATCAAGTCGGAGATCTTGTAATCAAGCGGATCATCTTGCTGCAAAGTGATCCCAGGGGAAAGTGGACTCCTACGTACGAAGGACCATTTGTGATTAAGAACATCTTTTCTGGTGGGGCAATGATTCTGACCACCACGGATGGTTACTACCTACCTCACCCTGCAAACGTAGACATAGTCAAAATATTCTACGCATAAACGACCCTACAAGTTGAAAACCTGAAAGGGCGACTTGCGAAAAAATGGGCATCCGGGTAAATCGAAAACCCGAAAGGGAGGTTCAGGAAAAAATTAGGGATAAATAAAAAACTCTATTCACCTAGCAAGTTGAAAACCCGAAAGGGCGACTTGGGAAAAAAAGGGTTTCCCGGTGGATCGAAAACCAGAAAGGGCGGTCCAGGCAAAAGTTAGGGAATTAAAGCGTATGACTATGTCTCGTCAGATCACTTTAAGAACAATCTCTTCACAACCAATACTCCAAGCTTCTGATCAATCCAATCATCCGTGGACGAAGCAACGAATGGACAAGATACTCAGAGTTGTAAAGGCTATAGCAGAATGGGAACCCCATGGAATTGTTGCACATAGCCATCTTTCTTTGTATACAAATTTTCTCAATTTTTCAACATTCTCTTACTAGGATGTCTGTCTCCTTTGTACAAAGATACTTACAAAAGTTAATACAAAGATATTTCAAAGTGCAGAAATTTGCTTGCCTTTCCTTTCTTTCTACACTTATGTTTTATTTGAAAACGTCCAATGGTTTGTTAAATGAGCATATGCATTTGAATATAATCACTGCTTACAAATAAAACAAAATAAGAAAGGATAATTACTGATAGGTCGAAATTATAGGGAAACGTCTTTAGGCTATTCCAGTAGAAATCCCCTATTGTATGTCATTCAGATCCTCAACAGAGCTAAAACTTTGAAATGCATATCTCCAGCGGAGTTAAGGTTCAAAATTCCCATCAGAGTTAAGTTTCTAAAAAACTCCCGATCCCCAGCGGAGCCAAAATACTCTAAACATTATTCCCCAGCGGAGTCCAAAATTTCAAATCTTAAACCCCGATGGAATACTACCCAACTTCCTCTGATTCCCCAACGGAGTTTTCCATAAAACAGGAATCCCCAGTAGATTGGCATACAAACCAAGCTCTTGATTTCCCCGGCAGAATAAACATTCTCCCCACAGAGTTATTTCCCAGAAGAACGAAATTTTTGTTGTTCTCATTTCTCTAGTTGGAGCCTTCAAAATTTTAATTACCCCAGTAGAAATCATCAGCAATAGTCCAAAGGATTTCTCATCTTCAGCAATCAAAGATTTTTGGAATCCCCAGCATCGGTCAAGGATTTAACTTCCCCGGAAGCAGTCAAAGATTTCATTATCTTTAGCTATCAAGGATTTATTTTCCTCAGCAAGACAACTAATCAGCTTACATGCGCGTACATTACATTCATATATCATGAACGTTTATAGAATACATTTTATTGCATCATACATGGCATGCAACATAAATTTGTGTTTTAGCTAACATTCTACCCTTTCAGGATAAGATTAAAAGCTACCTTTAACAAATGTTCAAATATTTTAGATACACTCCAAGACGTGGAAGTCATTCTGCTACTCATTCAGATCTCTTATTCAGATACAGTATGGATACACCCCAGACACGGCGGTCATTCTATTACTCATTCAAAATTTCAAGTCAAGATACAATATGGATACACCCTAGACACGATGATCATTCTACTACTCATTCAGACTTCAGCAATCAGATACAGACTAGATACGCTCCAGACACGGAGGCCTTTCTATCTCTCATTCAGATTCAACTATCAAATTCAAATTCAGATACACTCCAGACACGTGAGTCATTTTGTCGCTTGTCCCGATCCCAGTTACAGTACGTATACGCTCCAGACACAGTTGCCATTTTGTCACTCATTCGGAATTTATCACGAGCACAAAGATGCTCCATACACAGATGTTTCTCTGTCACCCATTCAGAATACAAATACACTTCGGACATGGCAGTCATTCTGACATTCATTCAAGAATCAAATACAGTTACAGCTCGGATACGCTCTAGACACGGACGCCATTCCTTTGCTCATACGAATCCAATCTCCAGATACAACTAAGATACGTTCCAAATGCGGATACCATTTTGATGTTCATTCTACTGATACTCAACAAACAAGTTTTGGATCGCATCTTTAAGCCCATTTCCTCAGCTACATTTTTTACGAGTGCAAATTTACGGGCACTCTAGTGTCTAATCCTCTTTGACCTTCGAGTCACGAAAGGCAAACTTTCCAATCTAACCCTTTAGGTTCAAGAAGATTGAACAGGGGCAACTGTTGTACCCAAAATTTGCCCTCTCATTCTATCAACATTTCTCATCACAAGGCTGTTTGGACTCAAGATCAAGCTAGGGTTTGCTCTGCTAAAGACATCTCCTTGCACTGATGACCTAAATTAGGGTTTGAGTTTGCACAGGGATTTATGGACCTTCAATGCTCAGATTGACTTTCATAATTCATATTAGACTCATAAGTTTGTCCATACCAAGTTTCAAGACTTAAATCAAATTTTTGCCGGGTCAATTGGACAATTGACCTAGAAATCAGCTGTATTGGGGAAAAAGTCAACTGTGGCCAATTTACAGTCAAACCTCATGAATTTTGACCCATATCAACATTATCAACTCATATGAACCATTTGATCAAGTTTGGACCATAAATCCACAAGTAATTTGATCAGATCACCAAAAGGGCAAAATGGTCATTTTTAGGGTTTTGAACAGACTAACTTCCATAATGACAAGGCTACCATACATTATAGTAACAAAAATCTGATCAATGGACTACCTTCCATAATGACAAGGCTACCATCCATTGGAGTATCAAAATCACTACAACAGACTACCTTCCATAATGACAAGGGTACCATCTATTGGAGTCAAAAAAATCTCGATAACAGATTACCTTCCATAATGACAAGGCTACCATCCATTGGAGTAACAAAAATCTCGACAACAGACTACCTTCCATAATGACTAGGCTATCATCCATTAGAGTAAAAAAGATATCGACAACGTACTACCTTTCATAATGACAAGGCTACCATCAATTGGAATAACAAAAATCTTGACAACAGACTACCTTCCATGACGACAAGGCTACCATCCATTGGAGTAACACATATATTAACAAGAGACTACCTTTTATAATGACAAGGCTATCATCCAATGGAGTAACAAAAATATTGACAATAGACTACCTTCCATAATGATAAGGCTACCATCCATTAGAGTAACAAAAATATCGAAAACAGACTACCTTCCATAATGACTAGGCTACCATCCATTGGAATAATAAAAATCTCGACAACAGACTACCTTCCATAATGACAAGGCTACCATACATTATAGTAACAAAAATCTAAACAACAGACTACCTTCCATAATGACAAGGCTACCATCCATTGGAGTAACAAAAATCACAACAACAGACTACCTTCCATAATGGCAAGGCTACCATCTATTTGAGTATCAAAAATCGCGATAACAGACTACCTTCAATAATGACAAGGCTACCATCCATTGGAGTAACAAAAATCATGACAACAGACTACCTTCCATAATGAGAAGGCTACCATCCATTGGAATAACAAAAATCTCGACAACAGACTACCTTCCATAATGACAAGGCTACAAAATATTATAGTAACAAAAATCTGAACAACAAACTACCTTCCATAATGACAAGGCTACCATCCATTGGAGTAACAAAAATATCAACAACAGACTACCTTCCTTAATGACATGGCTAACATCACTTAGAGTACCAAAAATATCGACAACAGACTACCTTTTATAATGACAAGGCTACCATCCATTGGAGTAACAAAAATGTCGACAATAGACTACCTTCCATAACGACTAGGCTACCATCCATTGGAAGAACAAAAAGCTCGACAACAGACTACCTTCCATAATGACAAGGCTACCATACATTGGAGTAACAAAAATCACAACAACAAACTACCTTCTATAATGACAAGGCTACCATCCATTGGGGTAACAAAAATCTCGACAACAGACTACCTTCCATAATGAAAAGGCTACCACCCATTAGAGTAACATAGATATCGACAACATACTACCTTCCATAATGACAAGGCCACCATCCATTAGAATAATAAAAATCTCGAAAACAGACTACCTTCCATAATGACAAGGCTACCATCCATTGGAGTAACAAAAATATCGACAACATACTACCTTTCATAATGACAAGGCTACCATCCATTGGTTTAACAAAAATCCTGACAACATACTACCTTCCATAATGACAAGGCTACAATCCATTGTAGTAACAAAAATATTGATAACATACTACCTTCCATAATGACAAGGCTACCATCTATTGTATTAACAAAAATCTCGACAATAGTCTACCTTCAATAATGACAAGGCTACCATCCAATGGAGTAACAAAAATCTCGACAACAAACTACCTTCTATAATGACAAGGCTACCATCCATTAGAGTAACAAAAATCTTGACAATAGACTACCTTCCATAATGACAAGGCTACCTTCCATTGGAGTAACAAAAATATCAACAAGAGCCTACCTTCCATAATGACAAGGCTACCATCCAATGGAGTAAAAAAAATCTCGACAACAGACTACCTTCCATAATGACAAGGCTACCATCTAATGGAGTAACAAAAATCTCGAAAACAGACTACCTTCCGTAATTACAAGGCTACCATCTAGTGGGATAACAAAAATCTCGACAACAGACTAACTTCCATAATGACAAGGCTACACTCCATTGGAGTAACAAAAATCACGACAACAGACTACCTTCCATTACGAGAAGGCTACCATCCATTAAAATAACAAAAATATAGATAACAGACTACCTTCCATAATGACAAGGCTACCATCCATTGGAGTAACAAAAATCTCGAGAACACACTACCTTCCATCATGATAAGGCTACCATCCATTGGAGTAACAAAGATATCGATAACAGACTACCTTTCATAATGACAAGGCTACCATCCATTGTAGTAACAAAAATATCGACAACATACTACCTTCTATAATGACAAGGCTACCATCCATTGGAGTAACAAAAATCTCGACAACAGACTACCTTCCATAATGAAAAGGCTACCACCCATTAGAGTAACATAGATATCGACAACATACTACCTTCCATAATGACAAGGCCACCATCCATTAGAATAATAAAAATCTCGAAAACAGACTACCTTCCATAATGACAAGGCTACCATCCATTGGAGTAACAAAAATATCGACAACATACTACCTTTCATAATGACAAGGCTACCATCCATTGGTGTAACAAAAATCCTGACAACATACTACCTTCCATAATGACAAGGCTACAATCCATTGTAGTAACAAAAATATTGATAACATACTACCTTCCATAATGACAAGGCTACCATCTATTGTATTAACAAAAATCTCGACAACAGTCTACCTTCAACAATGACAAGGCTACCATCCAATGGAGTAACAAAAATCTCGACAACAAACTACCTTCTATAATGACAAGGCTACCATCCATTAGAGTAACAAAAATCTCGACAACAGACTACCTTCCATAATGACAAGGCTACCATCTAATGGAGTAACAAAAATCTCGAAAACAGACTACCTTCCGTAATTACAAGGCTACCATCTAGTGGGATAACAAAAATCTCGACAACAGACTAACTTCCATAATGACAAGGCTACACTCCATTGGAGTAACAAAAATCACGACAACAGACTACCTTCCATTACGAGAAGGCTACCATCCATTAAAATAACAAAAATATAGATAACAGACTACCTTCCATAATGACAAGGCTACCATCCATTGGAGTATCAAAAATCTCGAGAACACACTACCTTCCATCATGATAAGGCTACCATCCATTGGAGTAACAAAGATATCGATAACAGACTACCTTTCATAATGACAAGGCTATAATCCATTGTAGTAACAAAAATATCGACAACATACTACCTTCTATAATGACAAGGCTACCATCCATTGGAGTAACAAAAATCTCGACAACAGACTACCTTCCATAATGAAAAGGCTACCACCCATTAGAGTAACATAGATATCGACAACATACTACCTTCCATAATGACAAGGCCACCATCCATTAGAATAATAAAAATCTCGAAAACAGACTACCTTCCATAATGACAAGGCTACCATCCATTGGAGTAACAAAAATATCGACAACATACTACCTTTCATAATGACAAGGCTACCATCCATTGGTGTAACAAAAATCCTGACAACATACTACCTTCCATAATGACAAGGCTACAATCCATTGTAGTAACAAAAATATTGATAACATACTACCTTCCATAATGACAAGGCTACCATCTATTGTATTAACAAAAATCTCGACAACAGTCTACCTTCAATAATGACAAGGCTACCATCCAATGGAGTAACAAAAATCTCGACAACAAACTACCTTCTATAATGACAAGGCTACCATCCATTAGAGTAACAAAAATCTGGACAATAGACTACCTTCCATAATGACAAGGCTACCATCCATTTGAGTAACAAAAATATCAACAAGAGCCTACCTTCCATAATGACAAGGCTACCATCCAATGGAGTAAAAAAATCTCGACAACAGACTACATTCCATAATGACAAGGCTACCTTCTAATGGAGTAACAAAAATCTCGAAAACAGACTACCTTCCGTAATTACAAGGCTACCATCTAGTGGAATAATAAAAATCTTGACAACAGACTAACTTCCATAATGACAAGGCTACACTCCATTGGAGTAACAAAAATCACGACAACAGACTACCTTCCATTACGAGAAGGCTACCATCCATTGGAATAACAAAAATATAGATAATAGACTACCTTCCATAATGACAAGGCTACCATCCATTGGAGTAACAAAAATCTCGAGAACACACTACCTTCCATCATGATAAGGCTACCATCCATTGGAGTAACAAAGATATCGATAACAGACTACCTTTCATAATGACAAGGCTATAATCCATTGTAGTAACAAAAATATCGACAACATACTACCTTCCATAATGACAAGGCTTACATCCATTGTATTAACAAAAATCTCGACAATAGACTACCTTCAATAATGACTAGGATACCATCCATTGGAGTAACAAAAATTTCGACAACAGACTACCTTCTATAATAACAAGGCTACCATCCATTAGAGTAACAAAAATCTGGACAACTGACTACCTTCCATAATGACAAGGCTATCATCCATTGGGGAAACAAAAATATCAACAAGAGACTACCTTCTATAATGATAAGGCTACCATCCAATGGAGTAACAAAAATCTCGACAACAGACTACCTTCCATAATGACAAGGCTATCATCCAATGGAGTAACAAAAATCTCGAAAATAGGCTGCCTTCAATAATGACAAGGCTACCATCCATTGGAGTAACAGAAATCTTGACGACAGACTACCTTCCATAATGACAAGGCTACCATCCATTAGAATAATAAAAATATGGACAACAGACTACCTTCCATAATAAAAAGGCTATAATCCATTGTAGTAACAAAAATATCGACAACATACTACCTTCCATATTGACAAGGCTCGCATCCATTATATTAACAAAAATCTCGACAATATACTACCTTCAATAAAGACAAGGCTACCATCCATTGGAGTAACAAAAATCTCGAAAACAAACTATCTTCCATAATGACAAGGCTACCATCCATTAGAGTAACAAAAATCTGGACAACAGACTACCTTCCATAATGACAAGGCTACCATCCATTGGAGTAAAAAAAATCTCGACAACAGAATACCGTCCATAATTACAAGGTTACCATCCATTGGAGTAACAAAAATCTGGAAAAAACTACCTTTCATAATGACTAGGCTACCATCGTTTGGAAAACAAAAATCTCGACAACAGACTAACTTCCATAATGACAAGGCTACCATCCATTGGAGTATCAAAAATCACTACAATAGACTACCTTCCATAATGACAAGGCTACCATCTATTGGAGTCACAAAAATCTCGATGACATATTACCTTCCATAATGACAAGGCTACCATCCATTAGAGTAACAAAAATCTCGACAACAGACTACCTTCAATAATGACTAGGCTACCATCCATTGGAGTAAAAAAGATATCGACAACAGACTACCTTTCATAATGACAAGGCTACCATCAATTGAAATAATAAAAAACTCGACAACAGACTACCTTCCATGACGACAAGGCTACCATCCATTGGAGTAACAAATATATCAACAAGAGACTACCTTCTATAATGACAAGGCTACCATCCATTGGAGTAACAAAAATCATGATAACAGACTACCTTCCATAATGACAAGGCTACCATCCATTGGACTAAAAAAGATATCGACAACAGACTACCTTCCATAATGACAAGGCTACAATCTATTGTAGAAACAAAAATATCGATAACATACTACCTTCCATAATGACAAGGCTACCATCCATTATATTAACAAAAATCTCGACAACAGACTACCTTCCGTAATTACTAGGCTACCATTCAGTGGAATAACAAAAATCTCGACAACAGACTAACTTCCATAATGACAAGGCTACACTCCATTGGAGTAACAAAAATCACGACAATAGACTACCTTCCATAACGAGAAGGCTACCATCCATTGGAATAACAAAAATATAGATAACAGACTACCTTCCATAATGACAAGGCTACCATCCAATGGAGTAACAAAAATCTCGACAACACACTACCTTCCATATTGATAAGGCTACCATCCATTGGAGTAACAAAGATATCGAAAATAGACTACCTTTCATAATGACAAGGCTACAATCCATTGTAGTAACAAAAATATCGACAACATACTACCTTCCATAATGACAAGGCTACCATCCATTGTATTAACAAAAATCTCGACAATAGACTACCTTCAATAATGACAAGGCTACCATCCATTGGAATAACAAAAATCTCGACAACAGACTACCTTCTATAATAACAAGGCTACCATCCGTTATAGTAACCAAAATCTGGACAATTGACTACCTTCCATAATGACAAGGCTACCATCCATTGAAGTAACTAAAATCTCGACAACAGACTACCTTCCATAATGACAAGGCTACCATCCATTAGAATAAAAAAAATATGGACAACAGACTACCTTCCATAATGACAAGGCTACCATCCATTGTATTAACAAAAATCTCGACAACATACTCTCTTCCATAATGACAAGGCTACCATCCATTGGAGTAACAAAAATCTCGAAAATAGACTACCTTCCATAATGACAAGGCTACCATCCATTGCAGTAACAAAAATCACGACAACAGACTACCTTCCTTAATGACAAGGCTACCATCCAATGGAGTAAAAAAAATCTCGACAACAGAATACCTTCCATAATGACAAGGTTACCATCCATTGGAGTAACAAAAATCTCGAAAAAACTACCTTTCATAATGACTAGGCTACCATCCATTGGAATAACAAAAATCTCGACAATAGATTAACTTCCATAATGACAAGGCTACCATACATTATAGTAACAAAAATCTGAACAACAGACTACCTTCCCTAAAGATAAGGCTACCAACCACTGGAGTATCAAAAATCACCACAACAGACTACCTTCCATAATGACAAGGCTGTTATCTATTGGAGTCACAAAAATCTCGATAACAGATTACCTTCCATAATGACAAGGCTACCATCCATTGGAGTAACAAAAATCTCGACAACATACTACCTTCCATAATGACAAGGCTACCATCCATTAGAGTAACAAAAATCTCGACAACAGACTACCTTCAATAATGACAAGGCTACCATCCATTGGACTAAAAAAGATATCGACAATAGACTACCTTTCATAATGACAAGGCTACCATCAATTGAAATAACAAAAAACTCGACAATAGACTACCTTCCATGACGACAAGGCTACCATCCATTGGAGTAACAAATATATCAACAAGAGACTACCTTCCATAATGACAAGGATACCATCCATTGGAGTAACAAAAATCATGATAACAGACTACCTTCCATTATGACAAGGCTACCATCCATTGGACTAAAAAAGATATCGACAATAGACTACCTTCCATAATGACAAGGCTACAATCCATGTAGTAACAAAAATATCGATAACATACTACCTTCCATAATGACAAGGCTACCATCCATTGTATTAACAATAATCTCGACAACAGACTACCTTCCATAATGACAAGGCTTCCATCCATTAGAGTAACAAAAATCTCGAAAATAGACAACCTTCCATAATGACAAAGCTACCATTCATTGGAGTAACAAAAATCTCGAAAATAGACTACTTTCCGTAATTACTAGGCTACCATCCAGTGGAATAACAAAAATCTCGACACCAGACTAACTTCCATAATGACAAGGCTACACTCCATTGGAGTAACAAAAATCACGACAACAGACTACCTTCCATAATGAGAAGGCTACCATCAATTGGAATAACAAAAATATAGATAACAGACTACCTTCCATAATGACAAGGCTAGAATCCACTGTAGTAACAAAAATATCGACAACATACTACCTTCCATAATGACAAGGCTACCATCCATTGTATTAACAAAAATCTCGACAATAGACTACCTTCAATAATGACAAGGCTACCATCCATTGGAGTAACAAAAATCTCGACAACAGACTACCGTCTATAATAACAAGGCTACCATCCGTTATAGTAACCAAAATCTGGACAATTGACTACCTTCCATAATGACAAGGCTTCCATTCATTGGAGTAACAAAAATATCAACAAGAGACTACCTTCCGTAATGACAAGGCTACCATCCAATGGAGTAACAAAAATCTCGACAACAGACTACCTTCCATAATGACAAGGCTACCATCCATTAGAATAAAAAAAATATGGACAACAGACTACCATCCATAATGACAAGGCTATAATCCGTTGTAGTAACAAAAATATCGACAACATACTACCTTCCATAATGACAAGGCTACCATCCATTGTATTAACAAAAATCTCGACAACAGACTACCTTCCATAATGACAAGGCTACCATCCATTGGAGTAACAAAAATCTCGAAAATAGACTAACTTCCGTAATTACTAGGCTACCATCCATTAGAGTAACAAAAATAAGGACAACTGACTACCTTCCATAATGACAAGACTACCATCCATTGGAGTATCAAAAATCACGACAACAGACTACCTTCCATAATGACAAGGCTACCATCCAATGGAGTAAAAAAAATATCGACAACAGAATACCTTCCATAATGACAAGGCTACCATCCATTGGAGTAACAAAAATCTCGAAAATAGACTACCTTCCGTAATTACTAGGATACCATCCATTAGAGTAACAAAAATAAGGACAACTGACTACCTTCCATAATGACAAGGCTACCATCCATTGGAGTAACAAAAATCACGACAACAGACTACCTTCCATAATGACAAGGTTACCATCCATTGGAGTAAAAAAGATATCGACAACAAACTACCTTCCATAATGACAAGGCTACAATCCATTGTAGTAACAAAAATATTGACAACATACTACCTTCCATAATGACAAGGCTACCATCCATTGTATTAACAAAAATATTGACAACATACTACCTTCCATAATGACAAGGCTACCATCCATTGGAGTAACAAAAATATCGATAACAAACTACCTACTATAATGACAAGGCTACCATCCATTAGAGTAACAAAAATCTAGACAACAGACTACCTTCCATAATGACAAGGCTACCATCCATTGGAGTAACAAAAATATCAACAAGAGCCTAATTTCCATAATGACAAGGCTACCATCCAATGGAGCAACAAAAATCTCGACAACAGACTACCTTCCATAATGATAAGGCTACCATCCATTGGAGTAACAAAAATCTCGAAAACAGACTACCTTTCGTAATTACTAGGCTACCATCCAGTGGAATAACAAAAATCTCGACAACAGACTAACTTCCATAATGACAAGGCTACACTCCATTGGAGTAACAAAAATCACGACAACAGAATACCTTCCATAACGAGAAGGCTACCATCCATTGGAATAACAAAAATATAGATAACAGACTACCTTCCATAATGACAAGGCTACCATCCAATGGAGTAACAAAAATCTCGACAACACACTACCTTCCATAATGATAAGGCTACCATCCATTGAAGAAACAAAGATATCGACAAAAGACTAACTTTCATAATGACAAGGCTACAATCCATTGTAGTAACAAAAATATCGACAACATACTACCTTCCATAATGACAAGGCTACCATCCATTGTATTAACAAAAATCTCGACAATAGACTACCTTCAATAATGACAAGGATACCATCCATTGGAGTAACAAAAATTTCGACAACAGACTACCTTCTATAATAACAAGGCTACCATCCGTTAGAGTAACAAAAATCTGGACAACTGACTACCTTCCATAATGACAAGGCTACCATCCATTGGGGAAACAAAACTTTCAACAATAGACTACCTTCCATAATGTTAAGGCTACCATCCAATGGATTAACAAAAATCTCGACAACAGACTACCTTCCACAATGACAAGGCTATCATCCAATGGAGTAACAAAAATCTCGAAAATAGACACCCTTAAATAATGACAAGGCTACCATCCATTGGAGTAACAAAAATCTTGACAACAGACTACCTTCCATAATGACAAGGCTACCATCCATTAGAATAATAAAAATATGGACAACAGACTACCTTGCATAATGACAAGGCTATAGTCCATTGTAGTAACAAAAATATCGACAACATACTACCTTCCATAATGACAAGGCTACCATCCATTGTATTAACAAAAATCTCGACAACAGACTACCTTCAATAAAGACAAGGCTACCATCCATTGGAGTAACAAAAATCTCGACAACAAACTACCTTCTATAAAGAAAAGGCTACCATCCATTAGAGTAACAAAAATCTGGACAACAAACTACCTTCCATAATGACAAGGCTACCATACATTGGAGTAACAAAAATATCAACAAGAGACTAACTTCCATAATGACAAGTCTACCATCCAATGGAGTAAAAAAATCCCGACAACAGAATACATTCCATAATGACAAGGTTACCATCCATTGAAGTAACAAAAATCTCGACAACAGACTAACTTCCATAATGACAAGGCTACCATACATTATAGTAACAAAAATCTGAACAACAGACTACCTTCCATAATGACAAGGCTACCATCCATTGGAGTATAAAAAATCACTACAACAGACTACCTTCCATAATGACAAGGCTACCATCTATTGGAGTCACCAAAATCTCGATAACAAACTACCTTCCATAATGACAAGGCTACCATCCATTGGAGTAACAAAAATATCGACAACAGACTACCTTCAATAATGACTAGGCTACCATCCCTTGGACTAAAAAAGATATCGACAACAGAATACCTTTCATAATGACAAGGCTACCATCAATTGAAATAACAAAAATCTCGACAACAGACTACCTTCCATGACGACAAGGCTACCATCCATTGGAGTAAAAAATATATCAACAAGAGACTACCTTCCATAATGACAAGGCTACCATCCATTGGAGTAACAAAAATCATGACAACAGACTACCTTCCATAATGACAAGGCTACCATCCATTGGACTAAAAAAGATATCGACAACAGACTACCTTCCATAATGACAAGGCTACAATCCATTGTAGTAACAAAAATATC
Source organism: Vicia faba (assembly GCA_948472305.1). Classification (NCBI taxonomy): domain Eukaryota; kingdom Viridiplantae; phylum Streptophyta; class Magnoliopsida; order Fabales; family Fabaceae; genus Vicia; species Vicia faba. The sequence goes on along the minus strand of OX451737.1, from coordinate 797,672,139 downwards.
GACAACATACTACCTTCCATAATGACAAGGCTACCATCCACTGTATTAACAAAAATCTTGACAACAGACTACCTTCCATAATGACAAGGCTACAATCCATTGGAGTAACACAAATCTCGTCAACAAACTACCTACTATAATGACAAGGCTACCATCCATTAGAATAACAAATATCTAGACAACAAACTACCTTTTATAATGACAAGGCTACCATCCATTGGAGTAACAAAAATATCAACAAGAGCCTAATTTCCATAATGACAAGGCTACCATCCAATGGAGTAACAAAAATCTCGACAACAGACTACCTTCCATAATGATAAGGCTACCATCCATTGGAGTAACAAAAATATCGAAAACAGACTACCTTTCGTAATTACTAGGCTACCATCCAGTGGAATAAAAAAAATCTCGACAACAGACTAACTTCCATAATGACAAGGCTACACTCCATTGGAGTAACAAAAATCACGACAACAGACTACCTTCCATAACGAGAAGGCTACCATCCATTGGAATAACAAAAATATAGATAACAGACTACCTTCCATAATGACAAGGCTACCATCCAATGGAGTAACAAAAATCTCGACAACACACTACCTTCCATAATGATAAGGCTACCATCCATTGGAGAAACAAAGATATCGACAAAAGACTACCTTTCATAATGACAAGGCTACAATCCATTGTAGTAACAAAAATATCGACAACATACTACCTTCCATAATGACAAGGCTACCATCCATTGTATTAACAAAAATCTCGACAATAGACTACCTTCAATAATGACAAGGATACCATCCATTGGAGTAACAAAAATTTCGACAACAGACTACCTTCTATAATAACAAGGCTACCATCCATTAGAGTAACAAAAATCTGGACAACTGACTACCTTCCATAATGACAAGGCTACCATCCATTGGGGAAACAAAACTTTCAACAATAGACTACCTTCCATAATGATAAGGCTACCATCCAATGGAGTAACAAATATTTCGACAACAGACTACCTTCCACAATGACAAGGCTATCATCCAATGGAGTAACAAAAATCTCGAAAATAGACTCCCTTCAATAATGACAAGGCTGCTATCCATTGGAGTAACAAAAATCTTGACAACAGACTACCTTCCATAATGACAAGGCTACCATCCATTAGAATAATAAAAATATGGACAACAGACTACCTTGCATAATGACAAGGCTATAATCCATTGTAGTAACAAAAATATCGACAACGTACTACCTTCCATAATGACAAGGCTACCATCCATTGTATTCACAAAAATCTCGACAACAGACTACCTTCACTAAAGACAAGGCTACCATCCATTGGAGTAACAAAAATCTCGACAACAAACTACCTTCTATAAAGAAAAGGCTACCATCCATTAGAGTAACAAAAATCTGGACAACAGATTACCTTCCATAATGACAAGGCTACCATACATTGGAGTAACAAAAATATCAACAAGAGACTACCTTCCATAATGACAAGTCTACCATCCAATGGAGTAAAAAAATCTCGACAACAGAATACATTCCATAATGACAAGGTTACCATCCATTGAAGTAACAAAAATATCGACAACAGACTAACTTCCATAATGACAAGGCTACCATACATTATAGTAACAAAAATCTGAACAACAGACTACCTTCCATAATGACAAGGCTACCATCCATTGGAGTATAAAAAATCACTACAACAGACTACCTTCCATAATGACAAGGCTACCATCTATTGGAGTCACCAAAATCTCGATAACAAACTACCTTCCATAATGACAAGGCTACCATCCATTGGAGTAACAAAAATATCGACAACAGAATACCTTCAATAATGACTAGGCTACCATCCCTTGGACTAAAAAAGTTATCGACAACAGAATACCTTTCATAATGACAAGGCTACCATCAATTGAAATAACAAAAATCTCTACAACAGACTACCTTCCATGACGACAAGGCTACCATCCATTGGAGTAAAACATATATCAACAAGAGACTACCTTCCATAATGACAAGGCTACCATCCATTGGAGTAACAAAAATCAAGACAACAGACTACCTTCCATAATGAAAAGGCTACCATCCATTGGACTAAAAAAGATATCGACAACAAACTACCTTCCATAATGACAAGGCTACAATCCATTGTAGTAACAAAAATATCGACAACATACTACCTTCCATAATGACAAGGCTACCATCCACTGTATTAACAAAAATCTTGACAACAGACTACCTTCCATAATGACAAGGCTACCATCCATTGGAGTAACAAAAATCTCGTCAACAAACTACCTACTATAATGACAAGGCTACCATCCATTAGAATAACAAAAATCTAGACAACAAAGTACCTTCCATAATGACAAGGCTACCATCCATTGGAGTAACAAAAATATGGACAAGAGCCTAATTTCCATAATGAAAAGGCTACCATCCAATGGAGTAACAAAAATCTAGACAACAGACTACCTTCCATAATGATAAGGCTACCATCCATTGGAGTAACAAAAATATCGAAAACAGACTACCTTTCGTAATTACTAGGCTACCATCCAGTGGAATAACAAAAATCTCGACAACAGACTACCTTCCATAACGAGAAGGCTACCATCCATTGGAATAACAAATATATAGATAACAGACTACCTTCCATAATGACAAGGCTACCATCCAATGGAGTAACAAAAATCTCGAAAACACACTACCTTCCATAATGATAAGGCTACCATCCATTGGAGTAACAAAGATATCGACAAAAGACTACCTTTCATAATGACAAGGCTACAATCCATTGTAGTAACAAAAATATCGACAACATACTACCTTTCATAATGACAAGGCTACCATCCATTGTATTAACAAAAATCTCGAGAGTAGACTACCTTCAATAATGACAAGGATACCATCCATTGGAGTAACAAAAATTTCGACAACAGACTACCTTCTATAATAACAAGGCTACCATCCATTAGAGTAACAAAAATCTGGACAAATGACTACCTTCCGTAATAACAAGGCTACCATCCATTGGGGAAACAAAAATATCAACAATAGACTACCTTCCATAATGATAAGGCTACCATCCAATGGAGTAACAAAAATCTCGACAACAGACTAGCTTCAACAATGACAAGGCTATCATCCAATGGAGTAACAAAAATCTCGAAAATAGACTACCTTCCATAATGACAAGGCTACCATCCAATGGAGTAACAAAAATCTTGAGAACACACTACCTTCCATAATGATAAGGCTACCATCCATTGGAGTAACAAAGATATCGACAAAAGACTACCTTTCATAATGACAAGGCTATAATCCATTGTAGTAACAAAAATATCGACAACATACTTCCTTCCATAATGACAAGGCTAACATCCATTGTATTAACAAAAATCTCGTCAACAGACTACCTTCAATAAAGACAAGGCTACCATCCATTGGAGTAACAAAAATCTCGACAACAAACTACCTTCTATAATGACAAGGCTACCATCGATTAGAGTAACAAAAATCTGGACAACAGCCTACCTTCCATAATGACAAAGCTACCATACATTGGAGTAACAAAAATATCAACAAGAGACTACCTTCCATAATGACAAGGCTACCATCCAATGGAGTAAAAAAAATTTCGAAAACAGAATACCTTCAATAATGACAAGGCTACCATACATTATAGTAACAAAAATTTGAACAACAAACTACCTTCCATAATGACAAGGCTACCATCCATTGGAGTATAAAAAATCACTACAACAGACTACCTTCCATAATGGCAAGGCTACCATCAATTGGAGTCACCAAAATCTCGATAACAGATTACCTTCCATAATGACAAGGCTACCATCCATTGGAGTAACAAATATCTCGCCAACATACTACCTTCCATAATGACAAGGCTACCATCCATTGGAGTAACAAAAATCTCGACAACAGACTACCTTCAATAATGACTAGGCTACCATCCATTGGACTAAAAAAGATATCGACAACAGACTACCTTTCATAATGACAAGGCTACCATCAATTGAAATAACAAAAATCTCGACAACAGACTACCTTCCATGACGACAAGGCTACCATCCATTGGAGTAAAAAATATATCAACAAGAGACTACCTTCCATAATGACAAGGCTACCATCCATTGGAGTAACAAAAATCATGACAACAGACTACCTTCCATAATGACAAGGCTACCATCCATTGGACTAAAAAAGATATCGACAACAGACTACCTTCCATAATGACAAGGCTACAATCCATTGTAGTAACAAAAATATCGACAACATACTACCTTCCATAATGACAAGGCTACCATCCATTGTATTAACAAAAATCTTGACAACAGACTACCTTCCATAATGACAAGGCTACCATCCATTGGAGTAACAAAAATCTCGACAACAAACTACCTACTATAATGACAAGGCTACCATCCATTAGAATAACAAAAATCTAGACAACAAACTACCTTCCATAATGACAAGGCTACCATCCATTGGAGTAACAAAAATATGGACAACAGACTACCTTCCATAATGACAAGGCTGCCATCCATTGGAGTAACAAAAATATCAATAAGAGCCTAATTTCCATAATGACAAGGCTACCATCCAATGGAGTAACAAAAATCTCGACAACAGACTACCTTCCATAATGAAAAGGCTACCATCCATTGGAGTAACAAAAATCTCGAAAACAGACTACCTTCCGTAATTACTAGGCTAACATCCAGTGGAATAACAAAAATCTCGACAACAGACTAACTTCCATAATGACAAGGCTACACTCCATTGGAGAAACAAAAATCACGACAGCAGACTACCTTCCATAACAAGAAGGCTACCATCCATTGGAATAAAAAAAATATAGATAACAGACTACCTTCCATAATGACAAGGCTACCATCCAATGGAGTAACAAAAATCTCGAGAACACACTACCTTCCATAATGATAAGGCTACCATCCATTGGAGTAACAAAGATATCCACAAAAGACTACCTTTCATAATGACAAGGCTATAATCCATTGTAGTAACAAAAATATCGACAACATACTTCCTTCCATAATGACAAGGCTACCATCCATTGTATTAACAAAAATCTCGTCAACAGACTACCTTCAATAAAGACAAGGCTACCATCCATTGGAGTAACAAAAATCTCGACAACAAACTACCTTCTATAATGACAAGGCTACCATCGATTAGAGAAACAAAAATCTGGACAACAGACTACCTTCCATAATGACAAGGCTACCATACATTGGAGTAACAAAAATATCAACAAGAGACTACCTTCCATAATGACAAGGCTACCATCCAATGGAGTAAAAAAAATCTCGACAACAGAATACCTTCCATAATGAGAAGGTTACCATCCATTGGAGTAACAAAAATCTCGACAATAGACTAACTTCCATAATGACAAGGCTACCATAAATTATAGTAACAAAAATCTGAACAACAGACTACCTTCCATAATGACAAGGCTACCATCTATTGGAGTCACAAAAATCTCGATAACAGATTACCTTCCATAATGACAAGCCTACCATCCATTGGAGTAACAAATATCTCGCCAACATACTACCTTCCATAATGACAAGGCTACCATCCATTGGAGTAACAAAAATCTCGACAACAAACTACCTACTATAATGACAAGGCTACCATCCATTAGAATAACAAAAATCTAGACAACAAACTACCTTCCATAATGACAAGGCTACCATCCATTGGAGTAACAAAAATATGGACAACAGACTACCTTCCATAATGACAAGGCTGCCATCCATTGGAGTAACAAAAATATCAATAAGAGCCTAATTTCCATAATGACAAGGCTACCATCCAATGGAGTAACAAAAATCTCGACAACAGACTACCTTCCATAATGAAAAGGCTACCATCCATTGGAGTAACAAAAATCTCGAAAACAGACTACCTTCCGTAATTACTAGGCTAACATCCAGTGGAATAACAAAAATCTCGACAACAGACTAACTTCCATAATGACAAGGCTACACTCCATTGGAGAAACAAAAATCACGACAGCAGACTACCTTCCATAACAAGAAGGCTACCATCCATTGGAATAAAAAAAATATAGATAACAGACTACCTTCCATAATGACAAGGCTACCATCCAATGGAGTAACAAAAATCTCGAGAACACACTACCTTCCATAATGATAAGGCTACCATCCATTGGAGTAACAAAGATATCCACAAAAGACTACCTTTCATAATGACAAGGCTATAATCCATTGTAGTAACAAAAATATCGACAACATACTTCCTTCCATAATGACAAGGCTACCATCCATTGTATTAACAAAAATCTCGTCAACAGACTACCTTCAATAAAGACAAGGCTACCATCCATTGGAGTAACAAAAATCTCGACAACAAACTACCTTCTATAATGACAAGGCTACCATCGATTAGAGAAACAAAAATCTGGACAACAGACTACCTTCCATAATGACAAGGCTACCATACATTGGAGTAACAAAAATATCAACAAGAGACTACCTTCCATAATGACAAGGCTACCATCCAATGGAGTAAAAAAAATCTCGACAACAGAATACCTTCCATAATGAGAAGGTTACCATCCATTGGAGTAACAAAAATCTCGACAATAGACTAACTTCCATAATGACAAGGCTACCATAAATTATAGTAACAAAAATCTGAACAACAGACTACCTTCCATAATGACAAGGCTACCATCTATTGGAGTCACAAAAATCTCGATAACAGATTACCTTCCATAATGACAAGCCTACCATCCATTGGAGTAACAAATATCTCGCCAACATACTACCTTCCATAATGACAAGGCTACCATCCATTGGAGTAACAAAAATCTCGACAACAAACTACCTACTATAATGACAAGGCTACCATCCATTAGAATAACAAAAATCTAGACAACAAACTACCTTCCATAATGACAAGGCTACCATCCATTGGAGTAACAAAAATATGGACAACAGACTACCTTCCATAATGACAAGGCTGCCATCCATTGGAGTAACAAAAATATCAATAAGAGCCTAATTTCCATAATGACAAGGCTACCATCCAATGGAGTAACAAAAATCTCGACAACAGACTACCTTCCATAATGAAAAGGCTACCATCCATTGGAGTAACAAAAATCTCGAAAACAGACTACCTTCCGTAATTACTAGGCTAACATCCAGTGGAATAACAAAAATCTCGACAACAGACTAACTTCCATAATGACAAGGCTACACTCCATTGGAGAAACAAAAATCACGACAGCAGACTACCTTCCATAACAAGAAGGCTACCATCCATTGGAATAAAAAAAATATAGATAACAGACTACCTTCCATAATGACAAGGCTACCATCCAATGGAGTAACAAAAATCTCGAGAACACACTACCTTCCATAATGATAAGGCTACCATCCATTGGAGTAACAAAGATATCCACAAAAGACTACCTTTCATAATGACAAGGCTATAATCCATTGTAGTAACAAAAATATCGACAACATACTTCCTTCCATAATGACAAGGCTACCATCCATTGTATTAACAAAAATCTCGTCAACAGACTACCTTCAATAAAGACAAGGCTACCATCCATTGGAGTAACAAAAATCTCGACAATAAACTACCTTCTATAATGACAAGGCTACCATCGATTAGAGAAACAAAAATCTGGACAACAGACTACCTTCCATAATGACAAGGCTACCATACATTGGAGTAACAAAAATATCAACAAGAGACTACCTTCCATAATGACAAGGCTACCATCCAATGGAGTAAAAAAAATCTCGACAACAGAATACCTTCCATAATGAGAAGGTTACCATCCATTGGAGTAACAAAAATCTCGACAATAGACTAACTTCCATAATGACAAGGCTACCATAAATTATAGTAACAAAAATCTGAACAACAGACTACCTTCCATAATGACAAGGCTACCATCTATTGGAGTCACAAAAATCTCGATAACAGATTACCTTCCATAATGACAAGCCTACCATCCATTGGAGTAACAAATATCTCGCCAACATACTACCTTCCATAATGACAAGGCTACCATCCATTGGAGTAACAAAAATCTCGACAACAGACTACCTTCCATAATGACTAGGCTACCATCCATTGGACTAAAAACGATATCGACAACAGACTACCTTTCATAATGACAAGGCTACCATCAATTGAAATAACAAAAATCTCGACAACAGACTACCTTCCATGACGACAAGGCTACCATCCATTGGAGTAAAAAATATATCAACAAGAGACTACCTTCCATAATGACAAGGTTACCATCCATTGAAGTAACAAAAGTCATGACAACAGACTACCTTCCATAATGACAAGGCTACCATCACCTGGACTAAAAAAGATATCGACAACAGACTACCTTCCATAATGACAAGGCTATAATCCATTGTAGTAACAAAAATATCGACAACATACTACCTTCCATAATGACAAGGCTACCATCCATTGTATTAACAAAAATCTTGACAACAGACTACCTTCCATAATGACAAGGCTACCATCCATTAGAGTAACAAAAATATCAACAAGAGACTACCTTCCATAATGACAAGTCTACCATCCAATGGAGTAAAAAAAATCTCGACAACAGAATACATTCCATAATGACAAGGTTACCATCCATTGAAGTAACAAAAATATGGACAACAGACTACCTTCCATAATGACAAGGCTACCATCCATTGGAGTAACAAAAATATCAACAAGAGCCTAATTTCCATAATGACAAGGCTACCATCCAATGGAGTAACAAAAATCTCGGCAACAGACTAACTTCCATAATGACAAGGCTACACTCCATTGGAGTAACAAAAATCACGACAGCAGACTACCTTCCATAACGAGAAGGCTACCATCCATTGGAATAAAAAAAATATAGATAACAGACTACCTTCCATAATGACAAGGCTACCATCCAATGGAGTAACAAAAATCTCGAGAACACACTACCTTCCATAATGATAAGGCTACCATCCATTAGAGTAACAAAGATATCGACAAAAGATTACCTTTCATAATGACAAGGCTATAATCCATTCTAGTAACAAAAATATCGACAACATACTTCCTTCCATAATGACAAGGCTACCATCCATTGTATTAACAAAAATCTCGTCAACAGACTACCTTCAATAAAGACAAGGCTACCATCCATTGGAGTAACAAAAATCTCGACAACAAACTACCTTCTATAATTACAAGGCTACCATCGATTAGAGTAACAAAAATCTGGACAACAGACTACCTTCCATAATGACAAGGCTACCATACATTGGAGTAACAAAAATATCAACAAGAGACTACCTTCCATAATGACAAGGCTACCATCCAATGGAGTAAAAAAAATTTCGAAAACATAATACCTTCCATAATGACAAGGTTACCATCCATTGGAGTAACAAAAATCTCGACAACAGACTAACTTCCATAATGACAAGGCTACCATACATTATAGTAACAAAAATCTAAACAACAGACTACCTTCCATAATGACAAGGCTACCATCCATTGGAGTATAAAAAATCACTACAACAGACTACCTTCCATAATGACAAGGCTACCATCTATTGGAGTCACCAAAATCTCGATAACAGATTACCTTCCATAATGACAAGGCTACCATCCATTGGAGTAACAAATATCTCGCCAACATACTACCTTCCATAATGACAAGGCTACCATCCATTGGAGTAACAAAAATCTCGACAACAGACTACCTTCAATAATGACTAGGCTACCATCCATTGGACTAAAAAAGATATCGACAACAGACTACCTTTCATAATGACAAGGCTACCAATAATTGAAATAACAAAAATCTCGACAACAGACTACCTTCCATGACGACAAGGCTACCATCCATTGGAGTAAAAAATATATCAACAAGAGACTACCTTCCATAATGACAAGGCTACCATCCATTGGAGTAACAAAAATCATGACAACAGACTACCTTCCATAATGACAAGGCTACCATCCATTGGACTAAAAAAGATATCGACAACAGACTACCTTCCATAATGACAAGGCTACAATCCATTGTAGTAACAAAAATATCAACAACATACTACCTTCCATAATGACAAGGCTACCATCCATTGTATTAACAGAAATCTTGACAACAGACTACCTTCCATAATGACAAGGCTACCATCCATTGGAGTAACAAAAATCTCGACAACAAACTACCTACTATAATGACAAGGCTACCATCCATTAGAATAACAAAAATATAGACAACAAACTACCTTCCATAATGACAAGGCTACCATCCATTGGAGTAACAAAAATATGGACAACAGACTACCTTCCATAATGACAAGTCTACCATCCATTGGAGTAACAAAAATATCAACAAGAGCCTAATTTCCATAATGACAAGGCTACCATCCAATGGAGTAACAAAAATCTCGACAACAGACTACCTTCCATAATGACAAGGCTACCATCCATTGGAGTAACAAAAATCTCGAAAACAGACTACCTTCCGTAATTACTAGGCTAACATCCAGTGGAATAACAAAAATCTCGACAACAGACTAACTTCCATAATGACAAGGCTACACTCCATTGGAGTAACAAAAATCACGACAGCAGACTACCTTCCATAACGAGAAGGCTACCATCCATTGGAATAAAAAAAATATAGATAACAGACTACCTTCCATAATGACAAGGCTACCATCCAATGGAGTAACAAAAATCTCGAGAACACACTACCTTCCATAATGATAAGGCTACCATCCATTGGAGTAACAAAGATATCGACAAAAGACTACCTTTCATAATGACAAGGCTATAATCCATTGTAGTAACAAAAATATCGACAACATAATTCCTTCCATAATGACAAGGCTACCATCCATTGTATTAACAAAAATCTCGTCAACAGACTACCTTCAATAAAGACAAGGCTACCATCCATTGGAGTAACAAAAATCTCGACAACAGACTACCTTCTATAATGACAAGGCTACCATCGATTAGAGTAACAAAAATCTGGACAATAGACTACCTTCCATAATGACAAGGATACGATACATTGGAGTAACAAAAATATCAACAAGAGACTACCTTCCATAATGACAAGGCTACCATCCAATGGAGTAAAAAAAATCTCGACAACAGAATACCTTCCAAAATGACAAGGTTACCATCCATTGGAGTAACAAAAATCTCGACAATAGACTAACTTCGATAATGACAAGGCTACCATACATTATAGTAACAAAAATCTGAACAACAGACTACCTTCCATAATGACAAGGCTACCATCCATTGGAGTATAAAAAATCACTACAACAGACTACCTTCCATAATGACAAGGCTACAATCTATTGGAGTCACAAAAATATCGATAACAGATTACCTTCCATAATGACAAGGCTACCATCCATTGGAGTAACAAAAATCTCGAAAACAGACTACCTTCCGTAATTACTAGGCTAACATCCAGTGGAATAACAAAAATATCGACAACAGACTAACTTCCATAATGACAAGGCTACACTCCATTGGAGTAACAAAAATCCCGACAGCAGACTACCTTCCATAACGAGAAGGCTACCATCCATTGGAATAAAAAAAATATAGATAACAGACTACCTTCCATAATGACAAGGCTACCATCCAATGGAGTAACAAAAATCTCGAGAACACACTACCTTCCATAATGATAAGGCTACCATCCATTGGAGTAACAAAGATATCGACAAAAGACTACCTTTCATAATGACAAGGCTATAATCCATTGTAGTAACAAAAATATCGACAACATACTTCCTTCCATAATGACATGGCTACCATCCATTGTATTAACAAAAATATCGTCAACAGACTACCTTCAATAAAGACAAGGCTACCATCCATTGGAGTAACAAAAATTTCGACAACAGACTACCTTCTATAATAACAAGGCTACCATCCATTAGAGTAACAAAAATCTGGACAACTGACTACCTTCCATAATGACAAGGCTACCATCCATTGGGGAAACAAAAATATCAACAATAGACTACCTTCCATAATGATAAGGCTACCATCCAATGGAGTAACAAAAATCTCGACAACAGACTACCTTCCACAATGACAAGGCTATCATCCAATGGAGTAACAAAAATCTCGAAAATAGACTCCCTTCAATAATGACAAGGCTACAATCCATTGGAGTAACAAAAATCTTGACAACAGACTACCTTCCATAATGACAAGGCTACCATCCATTGTATTAACAAAAATCTCGAAAACAGACTACCTTGCATAATGACAAGGCTACCATCCATTGTATTAACAAAAATCTCGACAACAAACTACCTTCTATAATGACAAGGCTACCATCCATTAGAGTAACAAACATCTGGACAACCGACTACCTTCCATAATGACAAGGCTACCATACATTGGAGTAACAAAAATATCAACAAGAGACTACCTTCCATAATGACAAGGCTACCATCCAATGGAGTAAAAAAAATCTCGACAACAGAATAACTTCCATAATGACAAGGTTACAATCCATTGGAGTAACAAAAATCTCGACAACAGACTAACTTCCATAATGACAAGGCTACCATACATTATTGTAGCAAAAATCTGAACAACAGACTACATTCCATAATGACAAGGCTACCATCTATTGGAGTCACAAAAATCTCAATAACAGATTACCTTCCATAATGACAAGGCTACCATCCATTGGAGTAACAAATATCTCGACAACATACTACCTTCCATAATGATAAGGCTACCATCCATTGGAGTAACAAAAATCTCGACAACAGACTACCTTAAATAATGAGTAGGCTACCATCCATTGGAATAAAAAAGATATCGACAACAGACTACCTTTCATAATGACAAGGCTACCATTAATTGAAATAACAAAAATCTCGACAACAGACTACCTTCCATGACGACAAGGTTACCATCCATTTGAGTAATAAATATATCACCAAGAGACTACCTTCCATAATGACAAGGCTACCATCCATTGGAGTAACAAAAATCATGACAACAGACTACCTTCCATAATGACAAGGCTACCATCCATTGTAGTAACAAAAATATCGACAACATACTACCTTCCATAATGAGAAGGCTACCATCCATTGTATTAACAAAAATCTCGACAACAGACTACCTTCCATAATGACAAGGCTACCATCTATTGGAGTAACAAAAATATCGACAACAAACTACCTACTATAATGATAAGTCTACCATCCATTAGAATAACAAAAATTTAGACAACAAACTACCTTCCATAATGACAAGGCTACCATCCATTGGAGTAACAAAAATCTGGACAACAGACTACCTTCCATAATTACAAGGCTACCATTCATTGGAGTAACAAAAATATCAACAAGAGCCTAATTTCCATAATGACAAGGGTACCATCAATTGGAGTAACAAAAATCTCGACAACAGACTACCTTCCATAATGACAAGGCTACCATCCATTGGGGTAACAAAAATTTCGAAAACAGACTACCTTCCGTACTTACTAGGCTACCATCCAGTGGAATAACAAAAATCTCGACAACAGACTAACTTCCATAATGACAAGGCTACACTCCATTGGAGTAACAAAAATCACGACAGCAGACTACCTTCCATAACGAGAAGGCTACCATCCATTGGAATAACAAAAATATAGATAACAGACTACCTTCCATAATGACAAGGCTACCATCCAATGGAGTAACAAAAATCTCGAGAACACACTACCTTCCATAATGATAAGGCTACCATCCATTGGAGTAACAAAGATATCGACAAAAGACTACCTTTCATAATGACAAGGCTACAATCCATTGTAGTAACAAAAATATCGACAACATACTACCTTCCATAATGACAAGGCTACCATCCATTGTATTAACAAAAATCTCGACAATAGACTACCTTCAATAATGACAAGGATACCATCCATTGGAGTAACAAAAATCTCGACAACAGACTACCTTCTATAATAAAAAGGCTACCATCCATTAGAGTAACAAAAATCTGGACAACAGACTACCTTCCATAATGACAAGGCTACCATACATTGGAGTAACAAAAATATCAACAAGAGAATACCTTCCATAATAACAAGGCTACCATCCAATGGAGTAAAAAAAATCCGACAACAGAATACCTTCCATAATGACAAGGTTACCATCCATTGGAGTAACAAAAATCTCGACAACAGACTAACTTCCATAATGACAAGGCTACCATACATTAGATTAAAAAAGATATCGACAACAGACTACCTTCCATAATGACAAGGCTACAACCCATTGTAGTAACAAAAATATCGACAACATACTACCTTCCATAATGACAAGGCTACCATCCATTGTATTAACAAAAATCTCGACAACAGACTACCTTCCATAATGACAAGGCTACCATCCATTGGAGTAACAAAAATATCGACAACAAACTACCTACTATAATGATAAGTCTACCATCCATTAGAATAACAAAAATCTAGACAACAAACTACCTTCCATAATGACAAGTCTACGATGCATTGGAGTAACAAAAATCTAGACAACAGACTACCTTCCATAATGACAAGGCTACCATCCATTGGAGTAACAAAAATATCAACAAGATCCTAATTTCCATAATGACAAGACTACCATCCAATGGAGTAACAAAAATCTCGACAACAGACTACCTTCCATAATGACAAGGATACAATCCATTGGAGTAACAAAAATCTCGAAAACAGACTACCTTCCGTAATTACTAGGCTACCATCCAGTGGAATAAGAAAAATCTCGACAACAGACTAACTTCCATAATGACAAGGCTACACTCCATTGGAGTAACAAAAGTCACGACAGCAGACTACCTTCCATAACGAGAAGGCTACCATCCATTGGAATAACAAAAGTATAGATAACAGACTACCTTCCATAATGACAAGTCTACCATCCAATGGAGTAACAAAAATCTCGAGAACACACTACCTTCCATAATGATAAGGCTACCATCCATTGGAGTAACAAAGATATCGACAAAAGACTACCTTTCATAATGACAAGGCTACCATCCAATGGAGTAAAAAAAATCTCGACAACAGAATACCTTCCATAATGACAAGGTTACCATCCATTGGAGTAACAAAAATATCGACAACAGACTAACTTCCATAATGACAAGGCTACCATACATTATTGTAACAAAATTCTGAACAACAGACTACCTTACAAATGACAAGGCTATCATCCATTGGAGTATAAAAAATCAGTACAACAGACTACCTTCCATAATGACAAGGCTACCATCTATTGGAGTCACAAAAATCTCGATAACAGATTACCTTCCATAATGACAAGGCTACCATCCATTGGAGTAACAAATATCTCGACAACATACTACCTTTCATAATGACAAGGCTACCATCAATTGAAATAACAAAAATCTCGACAACAGACTACCTTCCATGACGACAAGGCTACCATCCATTGGAGTAACAAATATATCACCAAGAGACTACCTTCCATAATGACAAGGCTACCATCCATTGGAGTAACAAAAATCATGACAACAGACTACCTTCCATAATGACAAGGCTACCATCCATTAGACTAAAAAAGATATCGACAACAGACTACCTTCCGTAATGACAAGGTTACAACCCATTGTAGTAACAAAAATATCGACAACATACTACCTTCCATAATGACAAGGCTACCATCCATTGTATTAACAAAAATCTCGACAACAGACTACCTTCCATAATGAGAAGGCTACCATCCATTGGAGTAACAAAAATCTAGACAACAAACTACCTACTATAATGATAAGTCTACCATCCATTAGAATAACAAAAATCTAGACAACAAACTACCTTCCATAATGACAAGGCTACCATCCATTGGAGTAACAAAAATCTGGACAACAGACTACCTTCCATAATGACAAGGCTACCATCCATTGGAGTAACAAAAATATCAACAAGAGCCTAATTTCCATAATGACAAGGCTACCATCCAATGGATTAACAAAAATCTCGACAACAGACTACCTTCCATAATGACAAGGCTACCATCCATTGGAGTAACAAAAATCTCGATAACAAACTACCTACTATAATGAAAAGGCTACCATCCTTTAGAATAACAAAAATCTAGACAACAAACTACCTTCCATAATGACAAGGCTACCATCCATTGGAGTAACAAAAATCTGGACAACAGACTACCTTCCATAATGACAAGGCTACCATCCATTGGAGTAACAAAAATATCAACAAGAGCCTAATTTCCATAATGACAAGGCTACCATCCAATGGAGTAACAAAAAATCTCGACAACAGACTACCTTTCATAATGACAAGGCTATCATTCATTGGAGTAACAAAAATATCAACAAGAGACTACCTTCCGTAATGACAAGGCTACCATCCAATGGAGTAACAAAAATCTCGACAATAGACTACCTTCCATAATGACAAGGCTATCATTCATTGGAGTAACAAAAATCTCGACAACAAACTACCTACTATAATGATAAGGCTACCATCCATTAGAGTAACAAAAATCTAGACAACAAACTACCTTCCATAATGACAAGGCTACCATGCATTGGAGTAACAAAAATCTAGACAACAGACTACCTTCCATAATGACAAGGCTACCATCCATTGGAGTAACAAAAATATCAACAAGATCCTAATTTCCATAATGACAAGGCTACCATCCAATGGAGTAACAAAAATCTCGACAACAGACTACCTTCCATAATGACAAGGATACCATCCATTGGAGTAACAAAAATCTCGAAAACAGACTACCTTCCGTAATTACTAGGCTACCATCCAGTGGAATAAGAAAAATCTCGACAACAGACTAACTTCCATAATGACAAGGCTACACTCCATTGGAGTAACAAAAGTCACGACAGCAGACTACCTTCCATAACGAGAAGGCTACCATCCATTGGAATAACAAAAGTATAGATAACAGACTACCTTCCATAATGACAAGTCTACCATCCAATGGAGTAACAAAAATCTCGAGAACACACTACCTTCCATAATGATAAGGCTACCATCCATTGGAGTAACAAAGATATCGACAAAAGACTACCTTTCATAATGACAAGGCTACCATCCAATGGAGTAAAAAAAATCTCGACAACAGAATACCTTCCATAATGACAAGGTTACCATCCATTGGAGTAACAAAAATATCGACAACAGACTAACTTCCATAATGACAAGGCTACCATACATTATTGTAACAAAATTCTGAACAACAAACTACCTTCCAAATGACAAGGCTATCATCCATTGGAGTATAAAAAATCACTACAACAGACTACCTTCCATAATGACAAGGCTACCATCTAATGGAGTCACAAAAATCTCGATAACAGATTACCTTCCATAATGACAAGGCTACCATCCATTGGAGTAACAAATATCTCGACAACATACTACCTTTCATAATGACAAGTCTACCATCAATTGAAATAACAAAAATCTCGACAACAGACTACCTTCCATGACGACAAGGCTACCATCCATTGGAGTAACAAATATATCACCAAGAGACTACCTTCCATAATGACAAGGCTACCATCCATTGGAGTAACAAAAATCATGACAACAGACTACCTTCCATAATGACAAGGCTACCATCCATTAGACTAAAAAAGATATCGAAAACAGACTACCTTCCGTAATGACAAGGCTACAACCCATTGTAGTAACAAAAATATCGACAACATACTACCTTCCATAATGACAAGGCTACCATCCATTGTATTAACAAAAATCTCGACAACAGACTACCTTCCATAATGAGAAGGCTACCATCCATTGGAGTAACAAAAATCTAGACAACAAACTACCTACTATAATGATAAGTCTACCATCCATTAGAATAACAAAAATCTAGACAACAAACTACGTTCCATAATGACAAGGCTACCATCCATTGGAGTAACAAAAATCTGGACAACAGACTACCTTCCATAATGACAAGGCTACCATCCATTGGAGTAACAAAAATATCAACAAGAGCCTAATTTCCATAATGACAAGGCTACCATCCAATGGATTAACAAAAATCTCGACAACAGACTACCTTCCATAATGACAAGGCTACCATCCATTGGAGTAACAAAAATCTCGATAACAAACTACCTACTATAATGAAAAGGCTACCATCCATTAGAATAACAAAAATCTAGACAACAAACTACCTTCCATAATGACAAGGCTACCATCCATTGGAGTAACAAAAATCTGGACAACAGACTACCTTCCATAATGACAAGGCTACCATCCATTGGAGTAACAAAAATATCAACAAGAGCCTAATTTCCATAATGACAAGGCTACCATCCAATGGAGTAACAAAAAATCTCGACAACAGACTACCTTTCATAATGACAAGGCTATCATTCATTGGAGTAACAAAAATATCAACAAGAGACTACCTTCCGTAATGACAAGGCTACCATCCAATGGAGTAACAAAAATCTCGACAATAGACTACCTTCCATAATGACAAGGCTATCATTCATTGGAGTAACAAAAATCTCGACAACAAACTACATACTATAATGATAAGGCTACCATCCATTAGAGTAACAAAAATCTAGACAACAAACTACCTTCCATAATGACAAGGCTACCATCAATTGGAGTAACAAAAATCTGGACAACAGACTACCTTCCATAATGACAAGGCTACCATCCATTGGAGTAACAAAAATATCAACAAGAGCCTAATTTCCTTAATGACAAGGCTCCCATCCAATGGAGTAACAAAAATCTCGACAACAGACTACCTTCCATAATGACAAGGCTACCATCCATTGGAGTAACAAAAATCTCGAAAACAGACTACTTTTCATAATTACTAGGCTACCATCCAGTGGAATAACAAAAATCTCGACAATAGACTAACTTCCATAATGACAAGGCTACACTCCATTGGAGTAACAAAAATCACGACAACAGACTACCTTCCATAACGAGAAGGCTACTATCCATTGGAATAACAAAAATATAGATAACAGACTACCTTCCATAATGACAAGGCTACCATCCAATGGAGTAACAAAAATCTCGACAACACACTACCTTACATAATGATAAGGCTACCATCCATTGGAGTAACAAAGATATCGACAATAGACTACCTTTCATAATGAGAAGGCTACAATCCATTGTAGTAACAAAAATATCGACAACATACTACCTTCCATAATGACAAGGCTACCATCCATTAAATTAACAAAAATCTCGACAATAGACTACCTTCAATAATGACAAGGCTACCATCCATTGGAGTAACAAAAATATCGACAACAGACTACCTTCTATAATAACAAGGCTACCATCAATTATAGTAACAAAAATTTGGACAACTGACTACCTTCCATAATGACAAGGCTACCATTCATTGGAGTAACAAAAATATCAACAAGAGACTACCTTCTGTAATGACAAGGCTACCATCCAATGGAGTAACAAAATCTCGACAACAGACTACCTTCCATAATGTTAAGGTTATCATCCAATGGAGTAAAAAAATCTGAACAACAGACTACCTTCCATAATGACAAGGCTACCATCCTATGGAGTATCAAAAATCACTACAACAGACTACCTTCCATAATGACAAGGCTACCATCTCTTGGAGTCACAAAAATCTCGATAACAGATTACCTTCCATAATGACAAGGCTACCATCCATTGGAGTAACAAATATCTCGACAACATACTACCTTCCATAATGACAAGGCTACCATCCATTGGAGTAACAAAAATCATGACAACAGACTACCTTCCATAATCAAAAGGTTCCCATCCATTGGACTAAAAAAGATATCGACAACAGACTACCTTCCATAATGACAAGGCTACAATCCATTGTAGTAACAAAAATATCGACAACATACTACCTTCCATAATGACAAGGCTACCATCCATTGTATTAACAAAAATCTCGACAACATACTACCTTCCATAATGACAAGGCTACCATCCATTGGAGTAACAAAAATCTCGATAACAAACTACCTACTATAATGAAAAGGCTACCATCCATTAGAATAACAAAAATCTAGACAACAAACTACCTTCCATAATGACAAGGCTACCATCAATTGGAGTAACAAAAATCTGGACAACAGACTACCTTCCATAATGATAAGGCTACCATCAATTGGAGTAACAAAAATATCAACAAGAGCCTAATTTCCATAATGACAAGGCTACCATCCAATGGAGTAACAAAAATCTCGACAACAGACTACCTTCCATAATGACAAGGCTATCATTCATTGGAGTAACAAAAATATCAACAAGAGACTACCTTCCGTAATGATAAGGCTACCATCCAATGGAGTAACAAAAATCTCGACAACAGAATACCTTCCATAATGATAAGGTTATCATCCAATGGAGTAACAAAAATCTGAACAACAGACTACCTTCCATAATGACAAGGCTACCATCCTATGGAGTATCAAAAATCACTACAACAGACTACCTTCCATAATGACAAGGCTACCATCTCTTGGAGTCACAAAAATCTCGTTAACAGATTACCTTCCATAATGACAAGGCTACCATCCATTGGAGTAACAAATATCTCGAAAACATACTACCTTCCATAATGACAAGGCTACCCTCCATTGGAGTAACAAAAATCTCGACAACAAACTACCTTCAATAATGACTAGGCTACCATCCATTGGACTAAAAAAGATATCGACTACAGACTACCTTTCATAATGACAAGGCTACCATCAATTGGAATAACAAAAGTCTCGACAACAGACTACCTTCCATGACGACAAGGCTACCATCCATTGGAGTAACAAATATATCAACAAGAGTCTACCTTCCATAATGACAAGGCTACCATCCATTGGAGTAACTAAAATCATGACAACAGACTACCTTCCATAATAAAAAGGCTACCATCCATTGGACTAAAAAAGATATCGACAACAGACTACCTTCCATAATGACAAGGCTACAATCCGTTGTAGTAACAAAAATATCGAAAACATACTACCTTCCATAATGACAGAGCTTCCATCCATTGTATTAACAAAAATCTCGACAACAGACTACCTTCCATAATGACAAGGATACCATCCATTGGAGTAACAAAAATCTCGACAACAAACTACCTACTATAATGAAAAGGCTACCATCCATTAGAATAACAAAAATCTAGACAACAAACTACCTTCCATAATGACAAGGCTGCCATCCATTGGAGTAACAAAAATCTGGACAACATACTACCTTCCATAATGACAAGGCTACCATCCATTCTATTAACAAAAATCTCGACAATAGACTACCTTCAATAATGACAAGGCTACCATCCATTGGAGTAACAAAAATATCGACAACAGACTACCTTCTATAATAAATAGGCTACCATCCGTTATAGTGACAAAAATCTGGACAACTGACTACCTTCCATAATGACAAGGCTACCATTCATTGGAGTAACAAAAATCTCGACAACAGACTACCTTCCATAATGATAAGGTTATCATCCAATGGAGTAAAAAAATATGAACAACAGACTACCTTCCATAATGACAAGGCTACCATCCTATGGGGTATCAAAAATCACTACAACAGACTACCTTCCATAATGACAAGGCTACCATCTCTTGGAGTCACAAAAATCTCGATAACAGATTACCTTCCATAATGACAAGGCTACCATCCATTGGAGTAACAAATATCTCGACAACATACTACCTTCCATAATGACAAGGCTACCATCCATTGGAGTAACAAAAATCTCGACAATAGACTACCTTCAATAATGACTAGGCTACCATCCATAGGACTAAAAAAGATATCGACAACAGACAGCCTTTCATAATGACAAGGCTACCATTCATTGGAGTAACAAAAATATCAACAAGAGACTACCTTCCGTAATGACAAGGCTACCATCCAATGGAGTAACAAAAATCTCGACAACAAACTACCTTCCATAATGACAAGGCTTCCATCCATTGGAGTAACAAAAATCTGGACAACATACTACCTTCCATAAAAACAAGGCTACCATCCTATGGGGTATCAAAAATCACTACAACAGACTACCTTCCATAATGACAAGGCTACCATCTCTTGGAGTCACAAAAATCTCGATAACAGATTACCTTCCATAATGACAAGGCTACCATCCATTGGAGTAACAAATATCTCGACAACATACTACCTTCCATAATGACAAGGCTACCATCCATTGGAGTAACAAAAATCTCGACAACAGACTACCTTCAATAATGACTAGGCTACCATCCATATGACTAAAAAAGATATCGACAACAGACTGCCTTTCATAATGACAAGGCTATCATTCATTGGAGTAACAAAAATATCAACAAGAGACTACCTTCCGTAATGACAAGGCTACCATCCAATGGAGTAATAAAAATCTCGACAACAGACTACCTTCCATAATGATAAGGTTATCATCCAATGGAGTAACAAAAATCTGAACAACAGACTACCTTCCATAATGACAAGGCTACCATCCATTGGAGTAACAAATATCTCGAAAACATACTACCTTCCATAATGACAAGGCTACCCTCCATTGGAGTAACAAAAATCTCGACAACAAACTACCTTCAATAATGACTAGGCTACCATCCATTGGACTAAAAAAGATATCGACTACAGACTACCTTTCATAATGACAAGGCTACCATCAATTGGAATAACAAAAATCTCGACAACAGACTACCTTCCATGACGACAAGGCTACCATCCATTGGAGTAACAAATATATCAACAAGAGTCTACCTTCCATAATGACAAGGCTACCTTCCATTGGAGTAACAAAAATCATGACAACAGACTACCTTCCATAATAAAAAGGCTACCATCCATTGGACTAAAAAAGATATCGACAACAGACTACCTTCCATAATGACAAGGCTACAATCCGTTGTAGTAACAAAAATATCGAAAACATACTACCTTCCATAATGACAGAGCTTCCATCCATTGTATTAACAAAAATCTCGACAACAGACTACCTTCCATAATGACAAGGATACCATCCATTGGAGTAACAAAAATCTCGACAACAAACTACCTACTATAATGAAAAGGCTACCATCCATTAGAATAACAAAAACCTAGACAACAAACTACCTTCCATAATGACAAGGCTGCCATCCATTGGAGTAACAAAAATCTGGACAACATACTACCTTTCATAATGACAAGGCTACCATCCATTCTATTAACAAAAATCTCGACAATAGACTACCTTCAATAATGACAAGGCTACCATCCATTGGAGTAACAAAAATATCGACAACAGACTACCTTCTATAATAACAAGGCTACCATCCGTTATAGTGACAAAAATCTGGACAACTGACTACCTTCCATAATGACAAGGCTACCATTCATTGGAGTAACAAAAATCTCGACAACAGACTACCTTCCATAATGATAAGGTTATCATCCAATGGAGTAAAAAAATCTGAACAACAGACTACCTTCCATAATGACAAGGCTACCATCCTATGGGGTATCAAAAATCACTACAACAGACTACCTTCCATAATGACAAGGCTACCATCTCTTGGAGTCACAAAAATCTCGATAACAGATTACCTTACATAATGACAAGGCTACCATCCATTGGAGTAACAAATATCTCGACAACATACTACCTTCCATAATGACAAGGCTACCATCCATTGGAGTAACAAAAATCTCGACAACAGACTACCTTCAATAATGACTAGGCTACCATCCATAGGACTAAAAAAGATATCGACAACAGACGGCCTTTCATAATGACAAGGCTACCATTCATTGGAGTAACAAAAATATCAACAAGAGACTACCTTCCGTAATGACAAGGCTACCATCCAATGGAGTAACAAAAATCTCGACAACAAACTACCTTCCATAATGACAAGGCTTCCATCCATTGGAGTAACAAAAATCTGGACAACATACTACCTTCCATAATGACAAGGCTACCATCCTATGGGGTATCAAAAATCACTACAACAGACTACCTTCCATAATGACAAGGCTACCATCTCTTGGAGTCACAAAAATCTCGATAACAGATTACCTTCCATAATGACAAGGCTACCATCCATTGGAGTAACAAATATCTCGACAACATACTACCTTCCATAATGACAAGGCTACCATCCATTGGAGTAACAAAAATCTCGACAACAGACTACCTTCAATAATGACTAGGCTACCATCCATATGACTAAAAAAGATATCGACAACAGACTGCCTTTCATAATGACAAGGCTATCATTCATTGGAGTAACAAAAATATCAACAAGAGACTACCTTCCGTAATGACAAGGCTACCATCCAATGGAGTAATAAAAATCTCGACAACAGACTACCTTCCATAATGATAAGGTTATCATCCAATGGAGTAACAAAAATCTGAACAACAGACTACCTTCCATAATGACAAGGCTACCATCCTATGGAGTATCAAAAATCACTACAACAGACTACCTTCCATAATGACAAGGCTACCATCTCTTGGAGTCACAAAAATCTCGATAACAGATTACCTTCCATAATGACAAGGCTACCATCCATTGGAGTAACAAATATCTCGACAACATACTACCTTCCATAATGACAAGGCTACCCTCCATTAGAGTAACAAAAATCTCGACAACAAACTACCTTCAATAATGACTAGGCTACCATCCATTGGACTAAAATAGATATCGACTACAGACTACCTTTCATAATGACAAGGCTACCATCAATTGGAATAACAAAAATCTCGACAACAGACTACCTTCCATGACGACAAGGCTACCATCCATTGGAGTAACAAATATATCAATAAAAGTCTACCTTCCATAATGACAAGGCTACCATCCATTGGAGTAACAAAAATCATGACAACAGACTACCTTCCATAATCAAAAGGCTACCATCCATTGGACTAAAAAAGATATCGACAACAGACTACCTTCCATAATGACAAGGCTACAATCCATTGTAGTAACAAAAATATCGAAAACATACTACCTTCCATAATGACAAGGCTTCCATCCATTGTATTAACAAAAATCTCGACAACAGACTACCTTCCATAATGACAAGGCTACCATCCATTGGAGTAACAAAAATATCGACAACAAAGTACCTACTATAATGAAAAGGCTACCATCCATTAGAATAACAAAAATCTAGACAACAAACTACCTTCCATAATGACAAGGCTTCCATCCATTGGAGTAACAAAAATCTGGACAACATACTACCTTCCATAATGACAAGGCTACCATCCATTCTATTAACAAAAATCTCGACAATAGACTACCTTCAATAATGACAAGGCTACCATCCATTGGAGTAACAAAAATATCGACAACAGACTACCTTCTATAATAACAAGGCTACCATCCGTTATAGTAACAAAAATCTGGACAACTGACTACCTTCCATAATGACAAGGCTACCATTCATTGGAGTAACAAAAATATCAACAAGAGACTACCTTCCGTAATGACAAGGCTACCATCCAATGGAGTAACAAAAATCTCGACAACAGGCTACCTTCCATAATGATAAGTTTATCATCAAATGGAGTAAAAAAATCTGAACAACAGACTACCTTCCATAATGACAAGGCTACCATCCTATGGAGTATCAAAAATCACTACAACAGACTACCTTCCATAATGACAAGGCTACCATCTCTTGGAGTCACAAAAATCTCGATAACAGATTACCTTCCATAATGACAAGGCTACCATCCATTGGAGTAACAAATATCTCGACAACATACTACCTTCCATAATGACAAGGCTACCATCCATTGGAGTAACAAAAATCTCGACAACAGACTACCTTCAATAATGACTAGGCTACCATCCATAGGACTAAAAAAGATATCGACAACAGACTGCCTTCCATAATGACAAGGCTATCATTCATTGGAGTAAAAAAATATCAACAAGAGACTACCTTCCGTAATGACAAGGCTACCATCCAATGGAGTAACAAAAATCTCGACAACAGACTACATTCCATAATGACAAGGCTATCATTCATTGGAGTAACAAAAATATCGACAACAAACTACCTACTATAATGATAAGGCTACCATCCATTGGACTAAAAAAGATATCGACAACAGACTACCTTCCATAATGACAAGGCTACAATCCATTGTAGTAACAAAAATATCGACAACATACTACCTTCCATAATGACAAGGCTACCATCCATTGTATTAACAAAAATCTCGACAACAGACTACCTTCCATAATGACAAGGCTACCATCCATTGGAGTAA
The DNA here is from genome assembly GCA_948472305.1 of Vicia faba. NCBI lineage: Eukaryota > Viridiplantae > Streptophyta > Magnoliopsida > Fabales > Fabaceae > Vicia > Vicia faba. The sequence goes on along the minus strand of OX451737.1, from coordinate 797,645,725 downwards.
CAAAAATCTCGATAACAAACTACCTACTATAATGAAAAGGCTACCATCCATTAGAATAACAAAAATCTAGACAACAAACTACCTTCCATAATGACAAGGCTACCATCCATTGGAGTAACAAAAATCCTGGACAACAGACTACCTTCCATAATGACAAGGCTACCATCCATTGGAGTAACAAAAACATCAACAAGAGCCTAATTTCCATAATGACAAGGCTACCATCCAATGGAGTAACAAAAATCTCGACAACAGACTACCTTCCATAATGACAAGGCTACCATTCATTGGAGTAACAAAAATATCAACAAGAGACTACCTTCCATAATGATAAGGTTATCATCCAATGGAGTAACAAAAATCTGAACAACAGACTACCTTCCATAATGACAAGGCTACCATCCTATGGAGTATCAAAAATCACTACAACAGACTACCTTCCATAATGACAAGGCTACCATCTCTTGGAGTCACAAAAATCTCGATAACAGATTACCTTCCATAATGACAAGGCTACCATCCATTGGAGTAACAAATATCTCGACAACATACTACCTTCCATAATGACAAGGCTACCCTCCATTAGAGTAACAAAAATCTCGACAACAAACTACCTTCAATAATGACTAGGCTACCATCCATTGGACTAAAATAGATATCGACTACAGACTACCTTTCATAATGACAAGGCTACCATCAATTGGAATAACAAAAATCTCGACAACAGACTACCTTCCATGACGACAAGGCTACCATCCATTGGAGTAACAAATATATCAATAAAAGTCTACCTTCCATAATGACAAGGCTACCATCCATTGGAGTAACAAAAATCATGACAACAGACTACCTTCCATAATCAAAAGGCTACCATCCATTGGACTAAAAAAGATATCGACAACAGACTACCTTCCATAATGACAAGGCTACAATCCATTGTAGTAACAAAAATATCGAAAACATACTACCTTCCATAATGACAAGGCTTCCATCCATTGTATTAACAAAAATCTCGACAACAGACTACCTTCCATAATGACAAGGCTACCATCCATTGGAGTAACAAAAATATCGACAACAAAGTACCTACTATAATGAAAAGGCTACCATCCATTAGAATAACAAAAATCTAGACAACAAACTACCTTCCATAATGACAAGGCTTCCATCCATTGGAGTAACAAAAATCTGGACAACATACTACCTTCCATAATGACAAGGCTACCATCCATTCTATTAACAAAAATCTCGACAATAGACTACCTTCAATAATGACAAGGCTACCATCCATTGGAGTAACAAAAATATCGACAACAGACTACCTTCTATAATAACAAGGCTACCATCCGTTATAGTAACAAAAATCTGGACAACTGACTACCTTCCATAATGACAAGGCTACCATTCATTGGAGTAACAAAAATATCAACAAGAGACTACCTTCCGTAATGACAAGGCTACCATCCAATGGAGTAACAAAAATCTCGACAACAGGCTACCTTCCATAATGATAAGGTTATCATCAAATGGAGTAAAAAAATCTGAACAACAGACTACCTTCCATAATGACAAGGCTACCATCCTATGGAGTATCAAAAATCACTACAACAGACTACCTTCCATAATGACAAGGCTACCATCTCTTGGAGTCACAAAAATCTCGATAACAGATTACCTTCCATAATGACAAGGCTACCATCCATTGGAGTAACAAATATCTCGACAACATACTACCTTCCATAATGACAAGGCTACCATCCATTGGAGTAACAAAAATCTCGACAACAGACTACCTTCAATAATGACTAGGCTACCATCCATAGGACTAAAAAAGATATCGACAACAGACTGCCTTCCATAATGACAAGGCTATCATTCATTGGAGTAAAAAAATATCAACAAGAGACTACCTTCCGTAATGACAAGGCTACCATCCAATGGAGTAACAAAAATCTCGACAACAGACTACATTCCATAATGACAAGGCTATCATTCATTGGAGTAACAAAAATATCGACAACAAACTACCTACTATAATGATAAGGCTACCATCCATTGGACTAAAAAAGATATCGACAACAGACTACCTTCCATAATGACAAGGCTACAATCCATTGTAGTAACAAAAATATCGACAACATACTACCTTCCATAATGACAAGGCTACCATCCATTGTATTAACAAAAATCTCGACAACAGACTACCTTCCATAATGACAAGGCTACCATCCATTGGAGTAACAAAAATCTTGATAACAAACTACCTACTATAATGAAAAGGCTACCATCCATTAGAATAACAAAAATCTAGACAACAAACTACCTTCCATAATGACAAGGCTACCATCCATTGGAGTAACAAAAATCCTGGACAACAGACTACCTTCCATAATGACAAGGCTACCATCCATTGGAGTAACAAAAATATCAACAAGAGCCTAATTTCCATAATGACAAGGCTACCATCCAATGGAGTAACAAAAATCTCGACAACAGACTACCTTCCATAATGACAAGGCTACCATTCATTGGAGTAACAAAAATATCAACAAGAGACTACCTTCCGTAATGAAAAGGCTACCATCCAATGGAGTAACAAAAATCTCGACAACAGACTACCTTCCATAATGATAAGGTTATCATCCAATGGAGTAACAAAAATCTGAACAACAGACTACCTTCCATAATGACAAGGCTACCATCCTATGGAGTATCAAAAATCACTACAACAGACTACCTTCCATAATGACAAGGCTACCATCTCTTGGAGTCACAAAAATCTCGATAACAGATTACCTTCCATAATGACAAGGCTACCATCCATTGGAGTAACAAATATCTCGACAACATACTACCTTCCATAATGACAAGGCTACCCTCCATTAGAGTAACAAAAATCTCGACAACAAACTACCTTCAATAATGACTAGGCTACCATCCATTGGACTAAAATAGATATCGACTACAGACTACCTTTCATAATGACAAGGCTACCATCAATTGGAATAACAAAAATCTCGACAACAGACTACCTTCCATGACGACAAGGCTACCATCCATTGGAGTAACAAATATATCAACAAGAGTCTACCTTCCATAATGACAAGGCTACCATCCATTGGAGTAACAAAAATCATGACAACAGACTACCTTCCATAATCAAAAGGCTACCATCCATTAGATTAATAAAGATACCGACAATAGACTACCTTCCATAATGACAAGGCTACAATCCATTGTAGTAACAAAAATATCGACAACATACTACCTTCCATAATGACAAGGCTTCCATCCATTATATTAACAAAAATCTCGACAACAGACTACCTTCCATAATGACAAGGCTACCATCCATTAGAGTAACAAAAATATAGACAACAAACTACCTACTATAATGAAAAGGCTAACATCCATTAGAATAACAAAAATATAGACAACAAACTACCTTCCATAATGACAAGGCTACCATCCATTGGAGTAACAAAAATCTGGACAACAGACTACCTTCCATAATGACAAGGCTACCATCCATTGGAGTAACAAAAATATCAACAAGAGCCTAATTTCCATAATGACAAGGCTACCATCCAATGGAGTAACAAAAATCTCGACAACAGACTACCTTCGGTAATGACAAGGCTACCATCCAATGGAGTAACAAAAATCTTGACAACAGACTACCTTCCATAATGATAAGGTTATCATCCAATGGAGTAACAAAAATTGGAACAACAGACTACCTTCCATAATGACAAGGCTACCATCCTATGGAGTATCAAAAATCACTACAACAGACTACCTTCCATAATGACAAGGCTACCCTCCATTGGAGTAACAAAAATCTCGACAACAAACTACCTTCAATAATGACTAGGCTACCATCCATTGGACTAAAAAAGATATCGACAACAGACTACCTTTCATAATGACAAGGCTACCATCAATTGGAATAACAAAAATCTCGACAACAGACTACCTTCCATGACGACAAGGCTACCATCCATTGGAGTAACAAATATATCAACAAGAGTCTACCTTCCATAATGACAAGGCTACCATCCATTGGAGTAACAAAAATCATGACAACAAACTACCTTCCATAATCAAAAGGCTACCATCCATTGGACTAAAAAAGATATCGACAACAGACTACCTTCCATAATGACAAGGCTACAATCCATTGTAGTAACAAAAATATCGACAACATACTACCTTCCATAATGACAAGGCTTCCATCCATTGTATTAACAAAAATCTCGACAACAGACTACCTTCCATAATGACAAGGCTACCATCCATTGGAGTAACAAAAATCTAGACAACAAACTACCTTCCATAATGACAAGGCTACCATCCATTGGAGTAACAAAAATCTGGACAACAGACTACCTTCCATAATGACAAGGCTACCATCCATTGGAGTAACAAAAATATCAACTAGAGCCTAATTTCCATAATGACAAGGCTACCATCCAATGGAGTAACAAAAATCTCGACAACAGACTACCTTCCATAATGACAAGGCTACCATCCATTGGAGTAATAAAAATCTCGAAAACATACTACTTTCCGTAATTAGTAGGCTACCATCCAGTGGAACAACAAAAATCTTGACAACAGACTAACTTCCATAATGACAAGGCTACACTCCATTGGAGTAACTAAAATCACGACAACAGACTACCTTCCATAATGAGAAGGCTATAATCCATTGGAATAAAACAAATATAGATAACAGACTACCTTCCATAATGACAAGGCTACCATCCAATGGAGTAACAAAAATCTCGACAACACACTACCTTCCATAATGATAAGGCTACCATCCATTGGAGTAACAAAGATATCGACAATAGACTACCTTTCATAATGACAAGGCTACAATCCATTGTAGTAACAAAAATATCGACAACATACTACCATCCATAATGACAAGGCTTCCATCCATTGTATTAACAAAAATCTCGACAACAGACTACCTTCAATAAAGACAAGGCTACCATCCATTGGAGTAACAAAAATCTCGACAACAAACTACCTTCTATAATGACAAGGCTACCATCCATTAGAGTAAAAAAACTCTGGACAACAGACTACCTTCCATAATGACAAGGCTACCATCGATTGGAGTAACAAAAATATCAACAAGAGACTTCCTTCCATAATGACAAGGCTACCATCCAATGGAGTAAAACAAATCTCGACAACATAATACCTTCCATAATGACAAGGTTACAATCCATTGGAATAACAAAAATCTCGACAACAGTCAAACTTCCTTAATGACAAGGCTACCATACATTATAGTAACAAAAATATGAACAACAGACTACCTTCCATAATGACAAGGCTACCATCCATTGGAGTATCAAAAATCACTACAACAGACTACCTTCCATAATGACAAGGCTACCATCTATTGGAGTCACAAAAATCTCGATAACAGATTACCTTCCGTAATGACAAGGCTACCATTCATTGGAGTAACAAAAATATTGAAAACATACTCCCTTCAATATTGACAAGGCTACCATCCATTGGAGTAACAAAAATCTCGAAAACAGACTACCTTCTATAAAGACTACGCTACCATCCATTGGAATAAAAAAAATCTCGACAACAAACTACCTTTCATAATGACAAGGCTACCATACAATGTAGTAACAAAAATCTGAACAACAGACTACCTTCCATAATGACAAGGCTACCATCCATTGGAGTAACAAAAATCACAACAAGAAACTACCTTCTATAATGACAAGGCTACCATCCATTGGAGTAACAAAAATCTCGACAATAGACTACCTTCCATAATGACAAGGCTACCACCCATTAGAGTAACATAGATATCGTCAACAAACTACCTTCCATAATGACAAGGCCACCATCCATTGGAATAATAAAAATCTCGACAACATACTACCTTCCATAATGACAAGGCTACAATCCATTGTAGTAACAAAAATATAGACAACATACTACCTTCCATAATGACAAGGCTACCATCCATTGTATTAACAAAAATCTCGACAATAGACTACCTTCAATAATGACAAGGCTACCAACCATTGGAGTAACAAAAATCTCGACAACAAACTACCTTCTATAATGACAAGGCTACCATCCATTAGAGTAACAAAAATCTGGACAACAGACTACCTTGCAGTATGACAAGGCTACCATCCATTGGAGTAACAAAAATATCAACAACTGACTACCTTCCATAATGACAAGGCTACCATCCAATGGAGTAACAAAAATCTCGACAACAGACTACCTTCCATAATGATAAGGCTACCATCCATTGGAGTAACCAAAATCTCGAAAACAGACTACCTTCCGTAATTACTGGGCTACCATCCATTGGAATAACAAAAAAATCAACAAGAGACTACCTTCCATAATGACAAGGCTACCATCCATTAAAGTAATAAAAATCTTGACAACAGACTACCTTCTGTAATGACAAGGCGACTATCCATTGGAGTAACAAGAATCTCGACAACAAACTACCTTACATAATGATAAGGCTATCATCCAATGGAGTAAAAAAAATCACGAAAATAGACTCCCTTCAATAATGGCAAGGCTACAATCCATTAGAGTAATAAAAAACATGACAACATACTACCTTCCATAATGACAAGGCTACCATCCATTAGAATAATAAAAATATGGACAACAAACTACCTTCCATAATGACAAGGCTACAATCCGTTGTAGTATCAAAAATATCGACAACATACTACCATCCATAATGACAAGGCTACCATCTATTATATTAACCAAAATCTCGACAACAGACTACCTTCAATAAAGACAAGGCTACCATCCATTGGAGTAACAAAAATCTCGACAACAAACTACCTTCTATAATGACAAGGCTACCATCCATTAGAGTAAAAAAAATCTGGACAACAGACTACCTTCCATAATGACAAGGATACCATTCATTGGAGTAACAAAAATATCAACAAGAGACTACCTTCCATAATGACAAGGCTACCATCCAATGGAGTAAAACAAATCTCGACAACAGAATACCTTCCATAATGACAAGGTTACCATCCATTGGAATAACAAAAATCTCGACAACAGACAAACTTCCATAATGACAAGGCTACCATACATTATAGTAATAAAAATCTGAACATCAGACTACCTTCCATAATGACAAGGCTACCATCCATTGGAGTATCAAAAATAACTATAACAGACTACCTTCCATAATGACAAGGCTACCATCTATTGGAGTCACAAAAATCTCGATAACAAATTACCTTCCATAATGACAAGGCTACCATCCATTTGAGTAACAAAAATCTCGACAACATACTACCTTCCATAATGACAAGGCTACCATCCATTGGAGTAACAAAAATCTCGACAACAGACTACCTTCAATAATGACTAGGATACCATCCATTTGACTAAAAAAGATATCGACAACAGACTACCTTTCATAATGACAAGGCTACCATCAATTGGAATAACAAAAATCTCGACAACAGACTACCTTCCAAGACGATAAGGCTACCATCCATTGGAGTAACAAATATATCAACAAGAGACTACCTTCCATAAATACAAGGCTACCATCCATTGGAGTAACAAAAATCATGACAACAGACTACCTTCCATAATGAGAAGGCTACCATCCATTGGAGTAACAAAAATCTCGAAAATAGACTACCTTCCATAATGACTAGGATACCATACATTATAGTATCAAAAATCTGAACAACAGACTACCTTCCATAATGACAAGCTACCATCCATTGGAGTAACAAAAATCATAACAACATACTACCTTCCATAATGGCAAGGCTACCATCTATTTGAGTATCAAAAATATCGATAACAGACTACCTTCCATAATTACAAGGCTACAATCCATTGGAGTAACAAAAATCTCGAAAACAGACTCCCTTCATTAATGACAAGGCTACCATCCATTGGAGTAAAAAAATCTTGACCACAGACTACCTTCGATAATGACAAGCCTACCATCCATTCGAATAACAAAAATCTAGACAACATACTACCTTCCATAATGACAAGGCTACAATCCATTGTAGTAACAAAAACATCGACAACATACTACCTTCCATAATGACAAGGCTACCGTCCATTGTATTAACAAATATATCGACAACAGACTACCTTCCATAGTGATAAGTCTACCATCCATTGGAGTAACAAAAATCTCGACAACAAACTACCTTCTATAATGACAAGGCTACCATCCATTAGAGTAAAAAAAATCTAGACAACAGACTACCTTCCATAATGAAAAGGCTACCATCCATTGGAGTAACAAAAATCTGGAAAACAGACTACATTCCATAATGACAAGGCTACCATCCATTAGAGTAACAAAAATATCAACAAGAGCCTACTTTCCATAATGACAAGGCTACCATCCAATGGAGTAACAAAAATCTCGACAACAGACTACCTTCCATAATGACAAGGCTACCATCCATTGGAGTAACAAAAATCTCGAAAACAGACTAACTTCCATAATTACTAGGTTACCATCCAGTGGAATAACAAAAATCTCGACAACAGACTAACTTCCATAGTGACAAGGCTACACTCCATTGGAGTAAAAAAAATCACGACAACAGACTACCTTCCATAACGAGAAGGCTACCATCCATTGGAATAACAAAAATATAGATAACAGACTACCTTCCATAATGACAAGGCTACCATCCAATGGAGTAACAAAAATCTCGACAACACACTACTTTCCATAATGATAAGGCTACCATCCATTGGAGTAACAAAGATATCGACAATAGACTACCTTTCATAATGACAAGGCTACAATCCATTGTAGTAACAAAAATATCGACAACATACTACCTTCCATAATGACAAGGCTACCATCCATTGTATTAACAAAAATATCGACAATAGACTACCTTCAATAATGACAAGGCTACCATCCATTATAGTAACAAAAATCTGGACAACTGACTACCTTCCATAATGATAAGGCTACCATCCATTGGAGTAACAAAAATATCAACAAGAGACTACCTTCCGTAATGAGAAGGCTATCATCCAATGGAGTAACAAAAATCTCGACAACAGACTACCTTCTATAATGATAAGGCTATCATCCAATGGAGTAAAAAAAATCTCGAAAATAGACTCCCTTCAATAATTACAAGGCTACCATCCATTAGAGTAACAAAAATCTTGACAACAGACTACCTTCCATAATGACAAGGCTACCATCCATTAGAATAATAAAAATATGGACAACAGACTACCTTCCATAATGACAAGGCTACAATCTGTTGTAGTAACAAAAATATCGACAACATACTACCATCCATAATGACAAGGCTACCATCCATTGTATTAACAAAAATCTCGACAACAGAATACCTTCAATAATGACAATGCTACCATCCATTGGAGTAACAAAATTCTCGACAAAAAACTACCTTCTATAATGACAAGGCTACCATCCATTAAAGTAACAAAAATCTGGACAACAGACTACCTTCCATAATAACAAGGCTAGCATCCATTGGAGTAACAAAAATATCAACAAGAGACTACCTTCCATAATGACAAGGCTACCATCTAATGGAGTAACAAAAATCTCGACATCAAAATACCTTCCATAATGACAAGGTTACCATCCATTGGAGTAACAAAAATCTTGAAAACAGACTACCTTTCATAATGACTAGGCTACCATCCATTGGAATAACAAAAATCTTGACAACAGACTAACTTCCATAATGACAAGGCTACAAACATTATAGTAACAAAAATCGGAAAAACAGACTACCTTCCATAATGACAAGGCTACCATCCATTGGAGTATCAAAAATCACTACAACAGACTACCTTCCATAATGACAAGGCTACCATCTATTGGAGTCACTAAAATATCAATAACAGATTACCTTCCATAATGACAAGGCTACTATCCATTGGAGTAACAAAAATCTCGACAACATACTACCTTCCATAATGACAAGGCTACCATACATTGGAGTAACAAAAATCTCGACAACAGACTACCTTCCATAATGACAAGGCTACCATCAATTGGTATAACAAAAATATCGATAACAAACTACCTTCCATGACGACAAGGCTACCATCCATTGGAGTAACAAATATATCAACAAGAGACTACCTTCCATAATGATAAGGCTACCATCCAATGGAGTAACAAAAATCATGACAACAGACTACCTTCCATGATGACAAGGCTACCATCCATTGGAGTAACAAAAATCTCGAAAACAGACTACCTTCCATAATGACAAGGCTACCATACATTGGAGTAACAAAAATTACAACAAAAGACTACCTTCCATAATGGCAAGGCTACCATCTATTGGAGTATCAAAAATCTCGATAACAGACTACCTTCCATAATGACAAAGCTACCATCCATTGGAGTAACAAAAATATTGAAAACAGACTCCCTTCAATATTGACAAGGCTACCATCCATTGGAGTAACAAAAATCATGACAATAGACTACCTTCCATAATGACAAGGCTACCATCCATTAGAATAACAAAAATCTGGACAACATACTACCTTCCATAATGACAAGGCTACCATCCATTGCAGTAACAAAAATATCAACAAGAGACTACCTTCCATAATGACAAGGCTACCATCCATTGGAGTATCAAAAATCTCGAAAATAGACTACCTTCCATAAAGACTTGGCTACCGTCCATTGGAATAACAAAAATATCGACAATAGACTACCTTTCATAATAAAAAGGCTACCATACATTATAGTAACAAAAATCTTAACAACAAACTACCTTCCATAATGACAAGGCTACCAACCATTGGAGTAACTAAAATATCAACAATAGACTACCTTTCATAATGACAAGGGTAACATCCATTAGAGTAATAAAAATCTCGAAAATGGACTACCTTCCATAAAGACTAGGCTACCATCCATTGGAATAACAAAAATCTCGACAACAAACTACCTTCCATAATGACAAGGCTACCATACATTGTAGTAACAAAAATCTGAACAACAGACTACCTTCCATAATGACAAGGCTACCATCCATTGGAGTAATAAAAATTACAACAACAAACTACCTTCTATAATGACAAGGCTACCATCCATTGGAGTAACAAAAATCTCGATAACAAACTACCTTCGATAATGACAAGGCTACCTCACATTAGAGTAACATAGATATCGACAACAAACTACCTTCCATAATGACAAGGCCACCATCCATTGGAATAATAAAAATCTCGACAACAGACTACCTTCCATAATGACAAGGCTACCATCCATTAGAGTAACAAAAATATCGAAAACATAATACCTTCCATAATTACAAGGATACCATCCATTGGTGTAACAAAAATCTCGACAACATACTACCTTCCATAATGACAAGGCTACAATCCATTGTAGTAACAAAAATATAGATAACATACTACCTTCCATAATGACAAGGCTACCATCCATTGTATTAACAAAAATCTCGACAATAGACTACCTTCAATAATGACAAGGCTACCAACCATTGGAGTAACAAAAATCTCGACAACAAACTACCTTCTATAATGTCAAGGCTACCATCCATTAGAGTAACAAAAATCTGGACAACAGACTACCTTGCATAATGACAAGGCTACCATCCATTGGAGTAACAAAAATATCAACAACTGACTACCTTCCATAATGACAAGGCTACCATCCAATGGAGTAACAAAAATATCAACAACAGACTACCTTCCATAATGATAAGGCTACCATCCATTGGAGTAACCAAAATCTCGAAAACATACTACCTTCCGTAATTACTAGGCTACCATCGAGTGGAATAACAAAAATCTCGACAACAGACTAACTTCCATAATGACAAGGATACATTCCATTGGAGTAACAAAAATCACGACAAAAGGTTACCTTCCATAACGACAAGGCTACCATCAATGGAGTAACAAAAATCTCAACAACAGACTACCTGCCATAATGATAAGGCTACCATCCATTGGAGTAACAAAAATATCGACAACAAACTACTTTGCATAATACAAACGGTACCATCCATTGGAGTAACAAAAAAATCAACAAGAGACTACCTTCCATAATGACAAGGCTACCATCCATTAATGTAATAAAAATCTTGACAACATACTACCTTCTGTAATGACAAGGCTACTATCCATTGGAGTAACAAAAATCTCGACAACAAACTACCTTACATAATGAATAGGCTACCATCCATTGGAGTAACAAAGATATCGACAACATACTACCTTTCATAATGACAAGGCTACAATCCATTGTAGTAACAAAAATATCGACAACATACTACCTTCCATAATGACAAGGCTACCATCCATTGTATTAACAAAAATCTTGACAATAGACTACCTTCAATAATGACAAGGCTACCATCCATTGGAGTAACAAAAATCTCGACAAAAGACTACCTTCTATAATAACAAGGCTACAATCCATTAGAGTAACAAAAATCTGGACAACTGAGTACCTTCCATAATGACAAGGCTACCATCCATTGGAATAACAAAAATATCAACAAGAGACTACCTTCCATAATGACAAGGCTACCATCCAATGGAGTAACAAAAATCTCGACAACAGACTACCTTCCATAATGACAAGGCTATCATCCAATGGAGTAACAAAAATCTCGAAAATAGACTCCCTTCAACAATGACAAGGCTACCATCCATTGGAGTAACAAAAATCTCGAAAATAGACTCCCTTCAACAATGACAAGGCTATCATCCAATGGAGTAACAAAAATCTCGAAAATAGACTCCCTTCAACAATGACAAGGCTACCATCCATTAGAATAACAAAAATATGGACAACAAACTAGTTTCCATAATGACAAGGCTAACATCCATTGGAGTAACAAAAATATCAACAAGAGACTACCTTCCATAATGACAAGGCTACCATCCATTGGAGAATCAAAAATCTCGACATCAAAATACCTTCCATAATGACAAGGTTACCATCCATTGGAGTAACAAAAATCTCGAAAACAGACTACCTTTCATAATAACTAGGCTACCATCCATTGGAATAACAAAAATCTCGACAACAAACTAACTTCCACAATGACAAGGCTACCATACATTATAGTAACAAAAATATGAACAACAGACTACCTTCCATAATGACAAGGCTACCATCTATTGGAGTCACTAAAATCACGACAACAGACTACCTTACATAATACAAACGGTACCATCCATTGGAGTAACAAAAAAATCCACAAGAGACTACCTTCCATAATGACAAGGCTACCATCCATTAAAGTAATAAAAATATTAACAACAAACTACCTTCTGTAATGACAAGGCTACTATCCATTGGAGTAACAAAAATATCGACAACAAACTACCTTACATAATGAATAGGCTACCATCCATTGGAGTAACAAAGATATCGAAAACATACTACCTTTCATAATGACAAGGCTACAATCCATTGTAATAACAAAAATATCGACAACGTACTACCTTCCATAATGACAAGGCTACCATCCATTGTATTAACAAAAATCTCGACAATAGACTACCTTCAATAATGACAAGGCTACCATCCATTGGAGTAACAAAAATCTCGACAACAGACTACCTTCTATAATAACAAGGCTAAAATCCATTAGAGTAACAAAAATCTGGACAACTGAGTACCTTCCATAATGACAAGGCTACCATCCATTGGAGTAACAAAAATATCAACAAGATATTACCTTCCATAATGACAAGGCTACCATCCAATGGAGTAACAAAAATCTCGACAACAGACTACCTTCCATAATGACAAGGCTATCATCCAATGGAGTAACAAAAATCTCAAAAATAGACTCCCTTCAATAATGACAAGGCTACCATCCATTGGAGTAACAAAAATCTTCACAATAGACTACCTTCCATAATGACAAGGCTACCATCCATTAGAATAACAAAAATATGGACAACAGACTACCTTCCATAATGACAAGGCTACCATCCATTGGAGTAACAAAAATATCAACAAGAGACTACCTTCCATAATGACAAGGCTACCATCCATTGGAGTACCAAAAATCTCGACAACAAACTACCTTCTATAATGACAAGGCTACCATCCATTGGAGTAACAAAAACCTCGAAAACAGACTACCTTTCATAAAGACTAGGCTTCCATCCATTGGAATAACAAAAATCTCGACAATAGACTACCTTCCATAATGACAAGGCTACCATACATTATAGTAACAAAAATCTGAACAACAGACTACCTTCCATAATGGCAAGGCTACCATCCATTGGAGTAACAAAAATATCAACAAGAGACTACCTTCCATAATGACAAGGCTACCATCCATTGGAGTAACAAAAATCACAATAACAAACTACCTTCTATAATGACAAGGCTACCATCCATTGGGGTAACATAGATATCGACAACATACTACCTTCCATAATGACAAGGCTACCAACCATTAGAGTAACATAGATATCGACAACATACTACCTTCCATAATTACAAGGCTACCATCCATTGGAATAATAAAATTCTCTACAACAGACTACCTTCCATAATGACAAGGCTACCATCCAATGGAGTAACAAAAATTTCGACAACATACTACCTTCCATAATGACAAGGCTACCATCCATTGGAGTAACAAAAATATTGACAACATACTACCTTCCATATTGACAAGGCTACCATCTATTGCAGTAACAAAAATCTTGTCAACAGACTACCTTCCATAATGACAAGGCTACCATCCAATGGAGTAACAAAAATCTCGACAACATACTACCTTCCAAAATGACAAGGCTACCATTCATTGGAGTAACAAAAATATTGACAACTTACTACCTTCCATAATGACAAGGCTACCATCTATTGGAGTAACAAAAATCTTGACAACAAACTACCTTCCATAATGACAAGGCTATCATCCATTGTAGTAACAAAAATCTTGACAACATACTACCTTCCATAATGACAAGGCTACAATCAATTGTAGTAACAAAAATATCGACAATATACTACCTTCCATAATGACAAGGCTATCATCTAATGGAGTAACAAAAATCTCGAAAACAGACTACCTTCCATAAAGACTAGGCTACCATCCATTAGAATAACAAAAATCTTGACAACAGACTACCTTCCATAATGACAAGGCTACCATACATTATAGTAACAAAAATCTGAACAACAAACTACCTTCCATAATGACAAGCCTACCATCCATTGGAGTAACAAAAATATCAACAATAGGATACCTTCCATAATGACAAGGGTACCATCCATTGGAGTACCAAAAATCTCGACAACAGACTACCTTCTATAATGACAAGGCTACCATCCATTGGAGTAACAAAAATCTCGAAAACAGACTACCTTCCATAAAGATTAGGCTACCATCCATAGGAATAACAAAAATCTCGACAACAGACTACCTTCCATAATGACAAGGCTACCATACATTATAGTAAAAAAAATATAAACAACAGACTACGTTTCATAATGACAAGGCTACCATCCGTTGGAGTAACAAAAATCACAACAACAAACTACCTTCTATAATGACAAGGATACCATCCATTGGAGTAATAAAAATCTCGACAACAGACTACCTTCCATAATGACAAGGCTACCACCCATTAGAGTAACATAGATATCGACAACATACTACCTTCCATAATCACAAGGCTACCATCCATTGGAATAATAAAAAAATCGACAACAGACTACCTTCCATAATGACAAGGATACCATCCAATGGAGTAACAAAAATCTTGACAACATACTACCTTCAATAATGACAAGGATACCATCCATTGGAGTAAAAAAAATATCGACAACATACTACCTTCCAAAATTACAAGGCTACCATCTATTAGAGTAACAAAAATCTTGACAACAAACTACCTTCCATAATGACAAGGCTATCATCCATTGTAGTAACAAAAATCTCGACAACATACTACCCTCCATAATGACAAGGCTACAATCCATTGTAGTAACAAAAATATCGATAACATACTACCTTCCATAATGACAAGGCTACCATCCATTGTTATAACAAAAATCTCGACAACAGACTACCTTCAATAATGACAAGGCTACCATCCATTGGAGTAACAAAAATCTCGACAACAGACTACTTTCCATAATGACAAGGCTACCATCCATTAGAGTAACAAAAATCTGGACAACAGACTACCTTCCATAATGACAAGGCTACCATCCATTGGAGTAACAAAAATATCAACAAGAGACTACCTTCCATAATGACAAGGCTACCATCCATTGGAGTAACAAAAATATTAACAAGAGACTACCTTCCATAATGACAAGGCTATCATCCATTGGAGTACCAAAAATCTTGACAAAAGACTACCTTCTATAATGACAAGGCTACCATCCATTAGAGTAATAAAAATCTCGAAAATAGACTACCTTCCATAAAGACTAGGCTACCATCCATTGGAATAACAAAAATCTCGACAACAGACTACCTTCCATAATGACAAGGCTACCATACATTGTAGTAACAAAAAAATGAACAACAGACTACCTTCCATAATGACAAGGCTACCATACATTGGAGTAACAAAAATCACAACAAAAAACTACTTTTCTATAATGACAAGGCTACCATCCATTGGGGTAACAAAAATCTCGACAATAGACTTCCTTCCATAATGACAAGGCTACCATCCATTGGAGTAACGAAAATCTCAACAAGAGACTACCTTCCATAACGACAAGGCTACCATCCATTATAGTAACAAAAATATCGACAACAAACTACCTTGTATAATGACAAGGCTACCATCCATTGGAGTAAAAAAATCTCGAAAACAGACTACCTTCCATAAAGATAAGGCTACCTTCCATTGGAATAACAAAAATCTTGACAATAGACTACCTTCCATAATTACAAGGCTACCATACATTGTAGTAACAAAAATATGAACAACAGACTACCTTTCATAATGACAAGGCTACCATCCATTGGAGTAACAAAAATCACAACAACAAACTACCTTCTATAATGACAAGGCTACCATCCATTAGGGTAACATAGATATCGACAACATACTACCTTCCATAATGACAAGGCTACCATCCATTGGAATAATAAAACTCTCGACAACAGACTACCTTCCATAATGACAAGGATACCATCCAATGGAGTAACAAAAATCTCGACAACATACTACCTTCCATAATTACAAGGCTACCATCCATTGGAGTAACAAAAATATTGACAACATACTACCTTCCATATTGACAAGGCTACCATCTATTGCAGTAACAAAAATCTTGTCAACAGACTACCTTCCATAATGACAAGGCTACCATCCAATGGAGTAAAAAAAGTCTCGACAACATACTACCTTCCAAAATGACAAGGCTACCATTCATTGGAGTAACAAAAATATTGACAACCTACAACCTTCCATAATGACAAGGCTACAATCAATTGTAGTAACAAAAATATCGATAACATACTACCTTCCATAATGACAAGGCTACCATCCATTGTAATAACAAAAATCTCGACAACAGACTACCTTCAATAATGACAAGGCTACCATCCATTGGGGTAACAAAAATCTCGACAATAGACTTCCTTCCATAATGACAAGGCTACCACCCATTAGAGTAACATAGATATCAAAAACATACTACCTTCCATAATGACAAGGCTACAATCAATTGGAATAATAAAAATCTCGATAACAGACTACCTTCCATAATGACAAGGCTACCATCCAATGGAGTTACAAAAATCTCGACAACATACTACCTTCCATAATGACAAGGCTACCATCCATTGGAGTAACAAAAATTTCGACAACATACTACCTTCCATAATGACAAGGCTACCATCTATTGGAGTAATAAAAATCTTGACAACAGACTACCTTCCATAATGACAAGGCTATCATCCATTGCAGTAACAAAAATCTTGAAAACATACTACCTTCCATAATGACAAGGCTACAATCCATTGTAGTAACAAAAAAATTGACAACATACTACCTTCCATAATGACAAGGCGACCATCCATTGTAGTAACAAAAATCTCAAAAACAGACTACCTTCCATAAAGACTAGGCTACCATCCATTGGAATAACAAAAATCTCGACAACAGACTACCTTCCATAATGACAAGGCTACCATAAATTATAGTAACAAAAATCTATACAACGGACTACCTTTCATAATGACAAGCCTACCATCCATTGGAGTAACAAAAATATCAACATGAGACTACCTTCCTTAATGACATGGCTACCATCAATTGGAGTACCAAAAATCTCGACAACAGACTACCTTCTATAATGACAAGGCTACCATCCATTGGAGTAATAAAAATCTCGTCAACAGACTACCTTCCATAAAGACTAGGCTATCATCCATTGGAATAACAAAAATCTCGACAATAGACTACCTTCCATAATGACATGGCTACCATACAATGTAATAACAAAAATCTGAACAACAGACTACGTTCCATAATGACAAGGCTACCATCCATTAGAGTAACAAAAATCACAACAACAAACTACCTTCTATAATGACAAGGCTACCATCCATTGGGGTAACAAAAATCTCGAAAACAGACTACCTTCCATAATGACAAGGCTACCACCCATTAGAGTAACATAGATATCGACAACATTCTACCTTCCATAATGACAAGGCTACCATCCATTGGAATAATAAAAATCTCGACAATAGACTACCTTCCATAATGACAAGGCTACCATCCAATGGAGTTACAAAAATCTCGACAACATACTACATTCCATAATGACAAGGCTACCATCCACTGTAGTAACAAAAATATCGACAACATACTACCTTCCATAATGACAAGGCTACCATCTATTGGAGTAATATAAATCTTGACAACAGACTACCTTCCATAATGACAAGGCTATCATCCATTGTAGTAACAAAAATATCAACAAGAGACTACCTTCCATAATGACAAGGCTACAATCCATTGGAGTACCAAAAATCTCGACAACAGACTACCTTCTATAATGACAAGGCTACCATCCATTGGAGTAATAAAAATCTCGAAAATAGACTACTTTCCATAAAGACTAGGCTACCATCCATTCGAATAACAAAAATCTCGACAACAGACTACCTTCCATAATGACATGGCTACCATACAATGTAGTAACAAAAATCTGAACAACAGACTACGTTCCATAATGACAAGGCTACCATCCATTAGAGTAACAAAAATCACAACAACAAACTACCTTCTATAATGACAAGGCTACCATCCATTAGGGTAACATAGATATCGACAACATACTACCTTCCATAATGACAAGGCTACCATCCATTGGAATAATAAAACTCTCGACAACAGACTACCTTCCATAATGACAAGGATACCATCCAATGGAGTAACAAAAATCTCGACAACATACTACCTTCCATAATTACAAGGCTACCATCCATTGGAGTAACAAAAATATTGACAACATACTACCTTCCATATTGACAAGGCTACCATCTATTGCAGTAACAAAAATCTTGTCAACAGACTACCTTCCATAATGACAAGGCTACCATCCAATGGAGTAAAAAAAATCTCGACAACATACTACCTTCCAAAATGACAAGGCTACCATTCATTGGAGTAACAAAAATATTGACAATCTACAACCTTCCATAATGACAAGGCTACCATCAATTGGAGTAAAAAAAATCTTGACAACAGACTACCATCCATAATGACAAGGCTATCATCCATTGTAGTAACAAAAATCTTGACAACATACTACCTTCCATAATGACAAGGCTACAATCAATTGTAGTAACAAAAATATCGATAACATACTACCTTCCATAATGACAAGGCTACCATCCATTGTAATAACAAAAATCTCGACAACAGACTACCTTCAATAATGACAAGGCTACCATCCATTGGAGTAACAAAAATCTCGACAACGGACTACTTTCCATAATGACAAGGCTACCATCCATTAGAGTAACAAAAATCTGGACAACAGACCACCTTCCATAATGACAAGGCTACCATCCATTGGAGTAACAAAAATATCAACAAGAGACTACCTTCCATAATGACAAGGCTAACATCCATTGGAGTAACAAAAATATTAACAAGAGACTACCTTCCATAATGATAAGGCTATCATCCATTGGAGTACCAAAAATCTCGACAAAAGACTACCTTCTATAATGATAAGGTTACCATCCATTAGAGTAATAAAAATCTCGAAAACAGACTACCTTCCATAAAGACTAGGCTACCATCCATTGGAATAACAAAAATCTCGACCACAGACTACCTTCCATAATGACAAGGCTATCATCCATTGGAGTACCAAAAATCTCGACAAAAGACTACCTTCTATAATGATAAAGCTACCATCCATTAGAGTAATAAAAATCTCGAAAACAGACTACCTTCCATAAAGACTAGGCTACCATCCATTGGAATAACAAAAATCTCGACCACGGAGTACCTTCCATAATGACAAGGCTACCATACATTGTAGTAACAAAAATATGAACAACAGACTACCTTCCATAATGACAAGGCTACCATACATTGGAGTAACAAAAATCACAACAACAAACTATTTTTCTATAATGACAAGGCTACCATCCATTGGGGTAACAAAAATCTCGACAATAGACTTCCTTCCATAATGACAAGGCTACCACCCATTAGAGTAACATAGATATCAAAAACATACTACCTTCCATAATGACAAGGCTACAATCAATTGGAATAATAAAAATCTCGATAACAGACTACCTTCCATAATGACAAGGCTACCATCCAATGGAGTTACAAAAATCTCGACAACATACTACCTTCCATAATGACAAGGCTACCATCCATTGGAGTAACAAAAATTTCGACAACATACTACCTTCCAAAATGACAAGGCTACCATCTATTGGAGTAATAAAAATCTTGACAACAGACTACCTTCCATAATGACAAGGCTATCATCCATTGCAGTAACAAAAATCTTGAAAACATACTACCTTCCATAATGACAAGGCTACAATTCATTGTAGTAACAAAAAAATCGACAACATACTACCTTCCATAATGACAAGGCGACCATCCATTGTAGTAACAAAAATCTCAAAAACAGACTACCTTCCATAAAGACTAGGCTACCATCCATTGGAATAACAAAAATCTCGACAACAGACTACCTTCCATAATGACAAGGCTACCATACATTATAGTAACAAAAATCTATACAACGGACTACCTTTCATAATGACAAGCCTACCATCCATTGGAGTAACAAAAATATCAACATGAGACTACCTTCCATAATGACATGGCTACCATCAATTGGAGTACCAAAAATCTCGACAACAGACTACCTTCTATAATGACAAGGCTACCATCCATTGGAGTAATAAAAATCTCGACAACAGACTACCTTCCATAAAGACTAGGCTATCATCTAATGGAGTAACAAAAATGTCGAAAATAGACTACCTTCCATAAAGACTAGGCTACCATCCATTAGAATAACAAAAATCTTGACAACAGACTACCTTCCATAATGACAAGGCTACCATACATTATAGTAACAAAAATCTGAACAACAGACTACCTTCCATAATGACAAGCCTACCATCCAATGGAGTAACAAAAATATCAACAATAAGATACCTTCCATAATGACAAGGGTACCATCCATTGGAGTACCAAAAATCTCGACAACAGACTACCTTCTATAATGACAAGGCTACCATCCATTGGAGTAACAAAAATCTCGAAAACAGACTACCTTCCATAAAGATTAGGCTATCATCCATTGGAATAACAAAAATCTCGACAACAGACTACCTTCCATAATGACAAGGCTACCATACATTATAGTAACAAAAATATAAACAACAGACTACATTTCATAATGACAAGGCTACCATCCGTTGGAGTAACAAAAATCACAACAACAAACTACCTTCTATAATGACAAGGATACCATCCATTGGAGTAATAAAAATCTCGACAACAGACTACCTTCCATAATGACAAGGCTACCACCCATTAGAGTAACATAGATATCGACAACATACTACCTTCCATAATGACAAGGCTACCATCCATTGGAATAATAAAAATATCGACAACAGACTACCTTCCATAATGACAAGGATACCATCCAATGGAGTAACAAAAATCTTGACAATATACTACCTTCAATAATGACAAGGATACCATCCATTGGAGTAAAAAAAATATCGACAACATACTACCTTCCAAAATTACAAGGCTACCATCTATTAGAGTAACAAAAATATTGACAACAAACTAACTTCCATAATGACAAGGCTATCATCCATTGTAGTAACAAAAATCTCGACAACATACTACCCTCCATAATGACAAGGCTACAATCCATTGTAGTAACAAAAATATCGACAACAGACTACCTTCCATAATGACAAGGCTAACATCCAATGGAGTTACAAAAATCTCGACAACATACTACATTCCATAATGACAAGGCTACCATCCACTGTAGTAACAAAAATATCGACAACATACTACCTTCCATAATGACAAGGCTACCATCTATTGGAGTAATATAAATCTTGACAACAGACTACCTTCCATAATGACAAGGCTACAATCCATTGGAGTACCAAAAATCTCGACAACAGACTACCTTCTATAATGACAAGGCTACCATCCATTGGAGTAATAAAAATCTCGAAAATAGACTACTTTCCATAAAGACTAGGCTACGATCCATTGGAATAAAAAAAATCTCGACAACAGACTACCTTCCGTAATGATAACGCTACCATACATTGTAGTAACAAAAATCTGAACAACAGACTACCTTCCATAATGACAAGGCTACCATCCATTGGAGTAACAAAAATCACAACAACAAACTACCTTCTATAATGACAAGGCTACCATCCATTGGGGTAACAAAAATCTCGACAACAGACTACCTTCTATAATGAGAAGGCTACCACCCATTAGAGTAACATAGATATCGACAACATACTACCTTCCATAATGAAAAGGCTACCATCCATTGGAATAATAAAAATATCGACAAAAGACTACCTTCCATAATGACAAGGCTACCATCCAATGGAGTTACAAAAATCTCGACAACATACTACCTTCCATAATGACAAGGCTACCATCCATTGGAGTAACAAAAATATCGACAACATACTACCTTCCATAATGACAAGGCTACCATCTATTGGAGTAATAAAAATCTTGACAACAGACTACCTTCCAATATGACAAGGCTATCATCCATTATAGTAAAAAAAATCTTGACAACATACTACCTTCCATAATGACAAGGCTACCATCCATTATAGTAACAAAAATCTCGAAAATAGACTACCTTCCATAAAGACTAGGCTACCATCCATTGGAATAACAAAAATCTCGACAACAGAATACCTTCCATAATGACAAGGCTACCATACATTATAGTAACAAAAATCTGAACAACATACTACCTACCATAATGACAAGCCTACCATCCATTGGAGTAACAAAAATATCAACATGAGACTACCTTCCATAATGACAAGGCTACCATCCATTGGAGTACCAAAAATCTCGACAACAGACTACCTTCTATAATGACAAGGCTACCATCTATTGGAGTAACAAAAATCTCGAAAACAGACTACCTTCCATAAAGACTAGGCTACCATCCATTGGAATAACAAAAATCTCGACAACAGACTACCTTCCATAATGACAAGGCTACCATACATTGTAGTAACAAAAATCTGAACAACAGACTACCTTCCATAATCACAAGGCTACCATCCATTGGAGTAACAAAAATCACAACAACAAACTACCTTCTATAATGACAAGGCTACCATCCATTGGGGTAACAAAAATCTCGACAACAGACTTCCTTCCATAATGACAAGGCTACCACCCATTAGAGTAACATAGATATCGACAACATACTACCTTCCATAATGACAAGGCTACCATCCATTGGAGTAACAAAAATATTGACAACATACTACCTTCCATATTGACAAGGCTACCATCTATTGCAGTAACAAAAATCTTGTCAACAGACTACCTTCTATAATGACAAGGCTACCATCCAATGGAGTAACAAAAATCTCGACACCATACTACCTTCCAAAATGACAAGGCTACCATTCATTGGAGTAACAAAAATATTGACAACCTACTACCTTCCATAATGACAAGGCTACCATCTATTGGAGTAACAAAAATCTTGACAACAGACTACCTTCCATAATGACAAGGCTATCATCCATTGTAGTAACAAAAATCTTGACAACATACTACCTTCCATAATGACAAGGCTACAATCAATTGTAGTAACAAAAATATCGACAACATACTACCTTCCATAATGACAAGGCTATCATCTAATGGAGTAACAAAAATGTCGAAAATAGACTACCTTCCATAAAGACTAGGCTACCATCCATTAGAATAACAAAAATCTTGACAACAGACTACCTTCCATAATGACAAGGCTACCATACATTATAGTAACAAAAATCTGAACAACAGACTACCTTCCATAATGACAAGCCTACCATCCAATGGAGTAACAAAAATATCAACAATAAGATACCTTCCATAATGACAAGGGTACCATCCATTGGAGTACCAAAAATCTCGTCAACAGACTACCTTCTATAATGACAAGGCTACCATCCATTGGAGTAACAAAAATCTCGAAAACAGACTACCTTCCATAAAGATTAGGCTATCATCCATTGGAATAACAAAAATCTCGACAACAGACTACCTTCCATAATGACAAGGCTACCATACATTATAGTAACAAAAATATAAACAACAGACTACGTTTCATAATGACAAGGCTACCATCCGTTGGAGTAACAAAAATCACAACAACAAACTACCTTCTATAATGACAAGGATACCATCCATTGGAGTAATAAAAATCTCGACAACAGACTACCTTCCATAATGACAAGGCTACCACCCATTAGAGTAACATAGATATCGACAACATACTACCTTCCATAATGACAAGGCTACCATCCATTGGAATAATAAAAATATCGACAACAGACTACCTTCCATAATGACAAGGATACCATCCAATGGAGTAACAAAAATCTTGACAATATACTACCTTCAATAATGACAAGGATACCATCCATTGGAGTAAAAAAAATATCGACAACATACTACCTTCCAAAATTACAAGGCTACCATCTATTAGAGTAACAAAAATATTGACAACAAACTAACTTCCATAATGACAAGGCTATCATCCATTGTAGTATTAAAAATCTCGACAACATACTACCCTCCATAATGACAAGGCTACCATCCATTGGAGTAATAAAAATCTCGAAAATAGACTACTTTCCATAAAGACTAGGCTACCATCCATTCGAATAACAAAAATCTCGACAACAGACTACCTTCCATAATGACATGGCTACCATACAATGTAGTAACAAAAATCTGAACAACAGACTACGTTCCATAATGACAAGGCTACCATCCATTAGAGTAACAAAAATCACAACAACAAACTACCTTCTATAATGACAAGGCTACCATCCATTGGGGTAACAAAAATCTCGACAACAGACTACCTTCCATAATGACAAGGCTACCACCCTTTAGAGTAACATAGATATCGACAACATTCTACCTTCCATAATGACAAGGCTACCATCCATTGGAATAATAAAAATCTCGACAGCAGACTACCTTCCATAATGACAAGGCTACCATCCAATGGAGTTACAAAAATCTCGACAACATACTACATTCCATAATGACAAGTCTACCATCCACTGTAGTAACAAAATTATCTACAACATACTACCATCCATTGGAATAACAAAAATCTCGACAATAGACTACCTTCCATAATGACATGGCTACCATACAATGTAATAACAAAAATCTGAACAACAGACTACGTTCCATAATGACAAGGCTACCATCCATTAGAGTAACAAAAATCACAACAACAAACTACCTTCTATAATGACAAGGCTACCATCCATTGGGGTAACAAAAATATCGAAAACAAACTACCTTCCATAATGACAAGGCTACCACCCATTAGAGTAACATAGATATCGACAACATTCTACCTTCCATAATGACAAGGCTACCATCCATTGGAATAATAAAAATCTCGACAACAGACTACCTTCCATAATGACAAGGCTACCATCCAATGGAGTTACAAAAATCTCGACAACATACTACATTCCATAATGACAAGGCTACCATCCACTGTAGTAACAAAAATATCGACAACATACTACCTTCCATAATGACAAGGCTACGATCTATTGGAGTAATATAAATCTTGACAACAGACTACCTTCCATAATGACAAGGCTATCATCCATTGTAGTAACAAAAATATCAACAAGAGACTACCTTCCATAATGACAAGGCTACAATCCATTGGAGTACCAAAAATCTCGACAACAGACTACCTTCTATAATGACAAGGCTACCATCCATTGGAGTAATAAAAATCTCGAAAATAGACTACTTTCCATAAAGACTAGGCTACCATCCATTCGAATAACAAAAATCTCGACAACAGACTACCTTCCATAATGACATGGCTAACATACAATGTAGTAACAAAAATCTGAACAACAGACTACGTTCCATAATGACAAGGCTACCATCCATTAGAGTAACAAAAATCACAACAACAAACTACCTTCTATAATGACAAGGCTACCATCCATTGGGGTAACAAAAATCTCGACAACAGACTACCTTCCATAATGACAAGGCTACCACCCTTTAGAGTAACATAGATATCGACAACATTCTACCTTCCATAATGACAAGGCTACCATCCATTGGAATAATAAAAATCTCGACAGCAGACTACCTTCCATAATGACAAGGCTACCATCCAATGGAGTTACAAAAATCTCGACAACATACTACATTCCATAATGACAAGTCTACCATCCACTGTAGTAACAAAATTATCTACAACATACTACCTTCCATAATGACAAGGCTACCATCTATTGGAGTAATATAAATCTTGACAACAGACTACCTCCCATAATGACAAGGCTATCATCCATTGTAGTAACAAAAATATCAACAAGAGACTACCTTCCATAATGACAAGGCTACAATCCATTGGAGTACCAAAAATTTCGACAACAGACTACCTTCTATAATGACAAGGCTACCATCCATTGGAGTAATAAAAATCTCGAAAATAGACTACTTTCCATAAAGACTAGGCTACCATCCATTGGAATAACAAAAATCTCGACAACAAACTACCTTCCGTAATGACAACGCTACCATACATTGTAGTAACAAAAATCTGAACAACATACTACCTTCCATAATGACAAGGCTACCATCCATTGGAGTAACAAAAATCACAACAAGAAACTACCTTCTATAATGACAAGGCTACCATCCATTGGGGTAACAAAAATCTCGACAACAGACTACCTTCTATAATGAGAAGGCTACCACCCATTAGAGTAACATAGATATAGACAACATACTACCTTCCATAATGACAAGGCTACCATCCATTGGAATAATAAAAATCTCGACAACAGACTACCTTCCATAATGACAAGGCTACCATCCAATGGAGTTACAAAAATCTCGACAACATACTACCTTCCATAATGACAAGGCTACCATCCATTGAAGTAACAAAAATATCGACAACATACTACCTTCCATAATGACAAGGCTACCATCTATTGGAGTAATAAAAATCTTTACAACAGACAACCTTCCAAAATGACAAGGCTATCATCCATTGTAGTAACAAAAATCTTGACAACATACTACCTTCCAAAATGACAAGGCTACCATCCATTATAGTAACAAAAATCTCGACAACAGAATACCTTCCATAATGACAAGGCTACCATACATTATAGTAACAAAAATCTGAACAACATGCTACCTTCCATAATGACAAGCCTACCATCCATTGGAGTAACAAAAATATCAACATGAGACTACCTTCCATAATGACAAGGCTACCATCCATTGGAGTACCAAAAATCTCGACAACAGACTACCTTCTATAATGACAAGGCTACCATCTATTGGAGTAACAAAAATCTCGAAAACAGACTACCTTCCATAAAGACTAGGCTACCATCCATTGGAATAACAAAAATCTCGACAACAGACTACCTTCCATAATGACAAGGCTACCATACATTGTAGTAACAAAAATCTGAACAACATACTACCTTCCATAATCACAAGGCTACCATCCATTGGAGTAACAAAAATCACAACAACAAACTACCTTCTATAATGACAAGGCTACCATCCATTGGGGTAACAAAAATCTCGACAACAGACTTCCTTCCATAATGACAAGGCTACCACCCATTAGAGTAACATAGATATCGACAACATACTACCTTCCATAATGACAAGGCTACCATCCATTGGAGTAACAAAAATATTGACAACATACTACCTTCCATATTGACAAGGCTACCATCTATTGCAGTAACAAAAATCTTGTCAACAGACTACCTTCCATAATGACAAGGCTACCATCCAATGGAGTAACAAAAATCTCGACAACATACAACCTTCCAAAATGACAAGGCTACCATTCATTGGAGTAACAAAAATATTGACAACCTACTACCTTCCATAATGACAAGGCTACCATCTATTGGAGTAACAAAAATCTTCACAACAGACTACCTTCCATAATGACAAGGCTATCATCCATTGTAGTAACAAAAATCTTGAAAACATACTACCTTCCATAATGACAAGGCTATAATCAATTGTAGTAACAAAAATATCGACAACATACTACCTTCCATAATGACAGGGCTATCATCTAATGGAGTAACAAAAATCTCGAACATAGACTACCTTCCATAAAGACTAGGCTACTATCCATTAGAATAACAAAAATCTTGACAACAGACTACCTTCCATAGTGACAAGGCTACCATACATTATAGTAACAAAAATCTGAACAACAGAGTACCTTCCATAATGACAAGCCTACAATCCATTGGAGTAACAAAAATATCAACAATAGGATACCTTCCATAATGACAAGGGTACCATCCATTGGAGTACCAAAAATCTCGACAACAGACTACCTTCTATAATGACAAGGCTACCATCCATTGGAGTAACAAAAATCTCGAAAACAGACTACCTTCCATAAAGATCAGGCTACCATCCATTGGAATAACAAAAATCTCGACAACAGACTACCTTCCATAATGACAAGGCTACCATACATTATAGTAACAAAAATATAAACAACAGACTACGTTTCATAATGACAAGGCTACCATCCGTTGGAGTAACAAAAATCACAACAACAAACTACCTTCTATAATGACAAGGATACCATCCATTGGAGTAATAAAAATCTCGACAACAGACTACCTTCCATAATGACAAGGCTACCACCCATTAGAGTAACATAGATATCGACAAGATACTACCTTCCATAATGACAAGGCTACCATCCATTGGAATAATAAAAATATTGACAACAGACTACCTTCCATAATGACAAGGATACCATCCAATGGAGTAACAAAAATCTTGACAACATACTACCTTCAATAATGACAAGGATACCATCCATTGGAGTAAAAAAAATATCGACAACATACTACCTTCCAAAATTACAAGGCTACCATCTATTAGAGTAACAAAAATATTGACAACAAACTACCTTCCATAATGACAAGGCTATCATCCATTGTAGTAACAAAAATCTCGACAACATACTACCCTCCATAATGACAAGGCTACAATCCATTGTAGTAACAAAAATATCGATAACATACTACCTTCCATAATGACAAGGCTACCATCCATTGTAATAACAAAAATCTCGACAACAGACTACCTTCAATAATGACAAGGCTACCATCCATTGGAGTAACAAAAATCTCGACAACGGACTACTTTCCATAATGACAAGGCACCCATCCATTAGAGTAACAAAAATCTGGACAACAAACTACCTTCCATAATGACAAGGCTACCATCCATTGGAGTAACAAAAATATCAACAAGAGTCTACCTTCCATAATGACAAGGCTACCATCCATTGGAGTAACAAAAATATCAACATGAGACTACCTTCCATAATGACATGGCTACCATCAATTGGAGTACCAAAAATCTCGACAACAGACTACCTTCTATAATGACAAGGCTACCATCCATTGGAGTAATAAAAATCTCGACAATAGACTACCTTCCATAAAGACTAGGCTACCATCCATTGGAATAACAAAAATCTCGACAACAGACTACCTTCCATAATGACATGGCTACCATACAATGTAGTAACAAAAATTTGAACAACAGACTACGTTCCATAATGACAAGGCTACCATCCATTAGAGTAACAAAAATCACAACAACAAACTACCTTCTATAATGACAAGGCTACCATCCATTGGGGTAACAAAAATCTCGACAACAGACTACCTTCCATAATGACAAGGCTACCACCCATTAGAGTAACATAGATATCGACAACATTCTACCTTCCATAATGACAAGGCTACCATCCATTGGAATAATAAAAATCTCGACAACAGACTACCTTCCATAATGACAAGGCTAACATCCAATGGAGTTACAAAAATCTCGACAACATACTACATTCCATAATGACAAGGCTACCATCCACTGTAGTAACAAAAATATCGACAACATACTACCTTCCATAATGACAAGGCTACCATCTATTGGAGTAATATAAATCTTGACAACAGACTACCTTCCATAATGACAAGGCTACAATCCATTGGAGTACCAAAAATCTCGACAACAGACTACCTTCTATAATGACAAGGCTACCATCCATTGGAGTAATAAAAATCTCGAAAATAGACTACTTTCCATAAAGACTAGGCTACGATCCATTGGAATAAAAAAAATCTCGACAACAGACTACCTTCCGTAATGATAACGCTACCATACATTGTAGTAACAAAAATCTGAACAACAGACTACCTTCCATAATGACAAGGCTACCATCCATTGGAGTAACAAAAATCACAACAACAAACTACCTTCTATAATGACAAGGCTACCATCCATTGGGGTAACAAAAATCTCGACAACAGACTACCTTCTATAATGAGAAGGCTACCACCCATTAGAGTAACATAGATATCGACAACATACTACCTTCCATAATGAAAAGGCTACCATCCATTGGAATAATAAAAATATCGACAAAAGACTACCTTCCATAATGACAAGGCTACCATCCAATGGAGTTACAAAAATCTCGACAACATACTACCTTCCATAATGACAAGGCTACCATCCATTGGAGTAACAAAAATATCGACAACATACTACCTTCCATAATGACAAGGCTACCATCTATTGGAGTAATAAAAATCTTGACAACAGACTACCTTCCAAAATGACAAGGCTATCATCCATTATAGTAAAAAAAATCTTGACAACATACTACCTTCCATAATGACAAGGCTACCATCCATTATAGTAACAAAAATCTCGAAAATAGACTACCTTCCATAAAGACTAGGCTACCATCCATTGGAATAACAAAAATCTCGACAACAGAATACCTTCCATAATGACAAGGCTACCATACATTATAGTAACAAAAATCTGAACAACATACTACCTACCATAATGACAAGCCTACCATCCATTGGAGTAACAAAAATATCAACATGAGACTACCTTCCATAATGACAAGGCTACCATCCATTGGAGTACCAAAAATCTCGACAACAGACTACCTTCTATAATGACAAGGCTACCATCTATTGGAGTAACAAAAATCTCGAAAACAGACTACCTTCCATAAAGACTAGGCTACCATCCATTGGAATAACAAAAATCTCGACAACAGACTACCTTCCATAATGACAAGGCTACCATACATTGTAGTAACAAAAATCTGAACAACAGACTACCTTCCATAATCACAAGGCTACCATCCATTGGAGTAACAAAAATCACAACAACAAACTACCTTCTATAATGACAAGGCTACCATCCATTGGGGTAACAAAAATCTCGACAACAGACTTCCTTCCATAATGACAAGGCTACCACCCATTAGAGTAACATAGATATCGACAACATACTACCTTCCATAATGACAAGGCTACCATCCATTGGAGTAACAAAAATATTGACAACATACTACCTTCCATATTGACAAGGCTACCATCTATTGCAGTAACAAAAATCTTGTCAACAGACTACCTTCTATAATGACAAGGCTACCATCCAATGGAGTAACAAAAATCTCGACACCATACTACCTTCCAAAATGACAAGGCTACCATTCATTGGAGTAACAAAAATATTGACAACCTACCACCTTCCATAATGACAAGGCTACCATCTATTGGAGTAACAAAAATCTTGACAACAGACTACCTTCCATAATGACAAGGCTATCATCCATTGTAGTAACAAAAATCTTGACAACATACTACCTTCCATAATGACAAGGCTACAATCAATTGTAGTAACAAAAATATCGACAACATACTACCTTCCATAATGACAAGGCTATCATCTAATGGAGTAACAAAAATGTCGAAAATAGACTACCTTCCATTAAGACTAGGCTACCATCCATTAGAATAACAAAAATCTTGACAACAGACTACCTTCCATAATGACAAGGCTACCATACATTATAGTAACAAAAATCTGAACAACAGACTACCTTCCATAATGACAAGCCTACCATCCAATGGAGTAACAAAAATATCAACAATAAGATACCTTCCATAATGACAAGGGTACCATCCATTGGAGTACCAAAAATCTCGACAACAGACTACCTTCTATAATGACAAGGCTACCATCCATTGGAGTAACAAAAATCTCGAAAACAGACTACCTTCCATAAAGATTAGGCTATCATCCATTGGAATAACAAAAATCTCGACAACAGACTACCTTCCATAATGACAAGGCTACCATACATTATAGTAACAAAAATATAAACAACAGACTACGTTTCATAATGACAAGGCTACCATCCGTTGGAGTAACAAAAATCACAACAACAAACTACCTTCTATAATGACAAGGATACCATCCATTGGAGTAATAAAAATCTCGACAACAGACTACCTTCCATAATGACAAGGCTACCACCCATTAGAGTAACATAGATATCGACAACATACTACCTTCCATAATGACAAGGCTACCATCCATTGGAATAATAAAAATATCGACAACAGACTACCTTCCATAATGACAAGGATACCATCCAATGGAGTAACAAAAATCTTGACAATATACTACCTTCAATAATGACAAGGATACCATCCATTGGAGTAAAAAAAATATCGACAACATACTACCTTCCAAAATTACAAGGCTACCATCTATTAGAGTAACAAAAATATTGACAACAAACTAACTTCCATAATGACAAGGCTATCATCCATTGTAGTAACAAAAATCTCGACAACATACTACCCTCCATAATGACAAGGCTACAATCCATTGTAGTAACAAAAATATCGATAACATACTACCTTCCATAATGACAAGGCTACCATCCATTGTAATAACAAAAATCTCGACAACAGACTACCTTCAATAATGACAAGGCTACCATCCATTGGAGTAAAAAAAATCTCGACATCGGACTACTTTCCATAATGACAAGGCACCCATCCATTAGAGTAACAAAAATCTGGACAACAGACTACCTTCCATAATCACAAGGCTACCATCCATTGGAGTAACAAAAATATCAACAAGAGACTACCTTCCATAATGACAAGGCTACCATCCATTGGAGTAACAAAAATATTAACAAGAGACTACCTTCCATAAAGACAAGGCTATCATCCATTGGAGTACCAAAAATCTCGACAAAAGACTACCTTCTATAATGACAAGGCTACCATCCATTAGAGTAATAAAAATCTCGAAAACAGACTACCTTCCATAAAGACTAGGCTACCATCCATTGGAATAACAAAAATCTCGACAACAGACTACCTTCCATAATGACAAGGCTACCATACATTGTAGTAACAAAAATATGAACAACAGACCACCTTCCATAATGACAAGGCTACCATACATTGGAGTAACAAAAATCACAACAACAAACTACTTTTCTATAATGACAAGGCTACCATCCATTGGGGTAACAAAAATCTCGACAATAGACTTCCTTCCATAATGACAAGGCTACCACCCATTAGAGTAACATAGATATCAAAAACATACTACCTTCCATAATGACAAGGCTACAATCCATTGGAATAATAAAAATCTCGACAACAGACTACCTTCCATAATGACAAGGCTACCATCCAATGGAGTTACAAAAATCTCGACAACATACTACCTTCCATAATGACAAGGCTACCATCCATTGGAGTACCAAAAATCTCAACAACAGACTACCTTCCATAATGACAAGGCTACCATCTATTGGAGTAATAAAAATCTTGACAACAGACTACCTTCCATAATGACAAGGCTATCATCCATTGTAGTAACAAAAATATTGAAAACATACTACCTTCCATAATGACAAGGCTACAATACATTGTAGTAAAAAAAAAATCGACAACATACTACCTTCCATAATCACAAGGCGACCATCCATTGTAGTAACAAAAATCTCGAAAACAGACTACCTTCCATAAAGACTAGGCTACCATCCATTGGAATAACAAAAATCTCGACAACAGACTACCTTCCATAATGACAAGGCTACCATAAATTATAGTAACAAAAATCTATACAACGGACTACCTTTCATAATGACAAGCCTACCATCCATTGGAGTAACAAAAATATCAACATGAGACTACCTTCCATAAT
This sequence comes from Vicia faba, assembly GCA_948472305.1. Classification (NCBI taxonomy): domain Eukaryota; kingdom Viridiplantae; phylum Streptophyta; class Magnoliopsida; order Fabales; family Fabaceae; genus Vicia; species Vicia faba. Next base: position 797,610,787 of record OX451737.1, on the reverse strand, counting down.
GACATGGCTACCATCAATTGGAGTACCAAAAATCTCGACAACAGACTACCTTCTATAATGACAAGGCTACCATCCATTGGAGTAATAAAAATCTCGACAACAGACTACCTTCCATAAAGACTAGGCTACCATCCATTGGAATAACAAAAATCTCGACAACAGACTACCTTCCATAATGACATGGCTACCGTACAATATAGTAACAAAAATCTGAACAACAGACTACGTTCCATAATGACAAGGCTACCATCCATTAGAGTAACAAAAATCACAACAACAAACTACCTTCTATAATGACAAGGCTACCATCCATTGTAATAACAAAAATCTCGACAACAGACTACCTTCAATAATGACAAGGCTACCATCCATTGGAGTAACAAAAATCTCGACATCGGACTACTTTCCATAATGACAAGGCACCCATCCATTAGAGTAACAAAAATCTGGACAACAGACTACCTTCCATAATGACAAGGCTACCATCCATTGGAGTAACAAAAATATCAAGAGACTACCTTCCATAATGACAAGGCTACCATCCATTGGAGTAACAAAAATATTAACAAGAGACTACCTTCCATAATGACAAGGCTATCATCCATTGGAGTACCAAAAATCTCGACAAAGACTACCTTCTATAATGACAAGGCTACCATCCATTAGAGTAATAAAAATCTCGAAAACATACTACCTTCCATAAAGACTAGGCTACCATCCATTGGAATAACAAAAATCTCGACAACAGACTACCTTCCATAATGACAAGGCTACCATTCATTGTAGTAACAAAAATATGAACAACAGACTACCTTCCATAATGACAAGGCTACCATACATTGGAGTAACAAAAATCACAACAACAAACTACTTTTCTATAATGACAAGGCTACCATCCATTGGGGTAACAAAAATCTCGACAATAGACTTCCTTCCATAATGACAAGGCTACCACCCATTAGAGTAACATAGATATCAAAAACATACTACCTTCCATAATGACAAAGCTACAATCCATTGGAATAATAAAAATCTCGACAACAGACTACCTTCAATAATGACAAGGCTACCATCCAATGGAGTTACAAAAATCTCGACAACATACTACCTTCCATAATGACAAGGCTACCATCCATTGGAGTAACAAAAATATCGACAACATACTACCTTCCATAATGACAAGGCTACCATCTATTGGAGTAATAAAAATCTTGACAACAGACTACCTTCCATAATGACAAGGCTATCATCCATTGTAGTAACAAAAATCTTGAAAACATACTACCTTCCATAATGACAAGGCTACAATCCATTGTAGTAACAAAAAAATCGACAACATACTACCTTCCATAATGACAAGGCGACCATCCATTGTAGTAACAAAAATCTCGAAAACAGACTACCTTCCATAAAGACTAGGCTACCATCCATTGGAATAACAAAAATCTCGACAACAGACTACCTTCCATAATGACAAGGCTACCATACATTATAGTAACAAAAATCTATACAACGGACTACCTTTCATAATGACAAACCTACCATCCATTGGAGTAACAAAAATATCAACATGAGACTACCTTCCATAATGACATGGCTACCATCAATTGGAGTACCAAAAATCTCGACAACAGACTACCTTCTATAATGACAAGGCTACCATCCATTGGAGTAATAAAAATCTCGACAACAGACTACCTTCCATAAAGACTAGGCTACCATCCATTGGAATAACAAAAATCTCGACAACAGACTACCTTCCATAATGACATGGCTACCTTACAATATAGTAACAAAAATCTGAACAACAGACTACCTTCCATAATGACAAGGCTACCATCCATTAGAGTATTAAAAATCACAACAACAAACTACCTTCTATAATGACAAGGCTACCATCCATTGGGGTAATAAAAATCTCGACAACAGACTACCTTCCATAATGACAAGGCTACCACCCATTAGAGTAACATAGATATCGACAACATTCTACCTTCCATAATGATAAGGCTACCATCCATTGGAATAATAAAAATCTCGACAACAGACTACCTTCCATAATGACAAGGCTACCATCCAATGGAGTTACAAAAATCTCGACAACATACTACATTCCATAATGACAAGGCTACCATCCACTGTAGTAACAAAAATATCGACAACATACTACCTTCCATAATGACAAGGCTACCATCTATTGGAGTAATATAAATCTTGACAACAGACTACCTTCCATAATGACAAGGCTATCATCCATTGTAGTAACAAAAATATCAACAAGAGACTACCTTCCATAATGACAAGGCTACAATCCATTGGAGTACCAAAAATCTCGACAACAGACTACCTTCTATAATGACAAGGCTACCATCCATTGGAGTAATAAAAATCTCGAAAATAGACTACTTTCCATAAAGACTAGGCTACCATCCATTGGAATATAAAAAATCTCGACAACAGACTACCTTCCGTAATGACAACGCTACCATACATTGTAGTCACAAAAATCTGAACAACAGACTACCTTCCATAATGACAAGGCTACCATCCATTGGAGTAACAAAAATCACAACAACAAACTACCTTCTATAATGACAAGGCTACCATCCATTCGGGTAACAAAAATCTCGACAACAGACTACCTTCCATAATGAGAAGGCTACCACCCATTAGAGTAACATAGATATCGACAACATACTACCTTCCATAATGACAAGGCTACCATCCATTGGAATAATAAAAATCTCGACAACAGACTACCCCGCATAATGACAAGGCTACCATCCAATGGAGTTACAAAAATCTCGACAACATACTACCTTCCATAATGACAAGGCTACCATCCATTGGAGTAACAAAAATATTGACAACATACAACCTTCCATATTGACAAGGCTACCATCTATTGGAGTAATAAATTTTTTGACAACAGACTACCTTCTAAAATTACAAGGCTATCATCCATTGTAGTAACAAAAATCTTGACAACATACTACCTTCCATAATGACAAGGCTACCATCCATTATAGTAACAAAAATCTTGAAAATAGACTACCTTCCATAAAGACTAGGCTACCATCCATTGGAATAACAAAAATCTCGACAACAGAATACCTTCCATAATGATAAGGCTACCATACATTATAGTAACAAAAATCTGAACAACATACTACCTTCCATAATGACAAGCCTACCATCCATTGGAGTAACAAAAAAATCAACATGAGACTACCTTCCATAATGACAAGGCTACCATCCATTGGAGTACCAAAAATCTCAACAACAGACTACCTTCTATAATGACAAGGCTACCATCTATTGGAGTAACAAAAATCTCGAAAACAGACTACCTTCCATAAAGACTAGGCTACCATCCATTGGGGTAACAAAAATCTCGACAACACACTACCTTCCATAATGACAAGGCTACCACCCATTAGAGTAACATAGATATCAACAACATACTACCTTCCATAATGACAAGGCTACCATCCATTGGAATAATAAAAATCTCGACAACAGACTACCTTCCATAATGACAAGGCTACCATCCAATGAAGTTTCAAAAAACCCGACAACATACTACCTTCCATAATGACAAGGCTACCATCCATTGGAGTAACAAAAATATCGACAACATACTACCTTCCATAATGACAAGGCTACCATCTATTTGAGTAATAAAAATCTTGACAACATATTACCTTCCATAATGACAAGGCTATCATTCATTGTAGTAACAAAAATCATGACAACATACTACCTTACATAATGACAAGGCTACAATCCATTGTGGTAACAAAAATATCAATAACATACTACCTTCCATAATGACAAGGCTACCATCTTTCGTAGTAACAAAAATCTCGACAACAGACTATGTTCATTAATGACAAGGCTACCATCCATTGGAGTAACAAAAATCTCGACAACAGACTACCTTCCATAATGACAAGGCGACCATCTATTGGAGTAATAAAAATCTTGACAACAGACTACCTTCCATAATGACAAGGCTATCATCCATTGTAGTAACAAAAATATTGACAACATACTACCTTTCATAATGACAAGCCTACCATCCATTAGAGTAACAAAAATATAAACAAGAGACTACCTTCCATAATGACAAGGCTACCTCCCATTGGAGTACCAAAAATCTCGACAACAAACTACCTTCTATAATGACAAGGCTACCTTCCATTGGAGTAACAAAAATCTCGAAAATAGACTACCATCCACAAAGACTGGGCTACCATCCATTGGAATAACAAAAATCTCGACAATAGACTACCTTCCATAATGATAAGGCTACCATACATGGTAGTAACAAAAATCTGAACAACACACTACCTTCCATAATGACAAGGCTACCATCCATTGGAGTAACAAAAATCACAACAACAAACTACCTTCTATAATGACAAGGCTACCATCCATTGGAGTAACAAAAATCTCGACAACAGACTACCTTCCATAATGACAAGGCTACCACCCATTAGAGTAACATAGATATCGACAACATACTACCTTCCATAATGACAAGGCTACCATCCAATGGAGTAACAAAAATCTTGACAACATACTACCTTCCATAATGACAAGGCTATCATCCATTGTAGTAACAAAAATCTCGACAACATACTACCTTCCATAATGACAAAGCTACAATCCATTGTGGTAACAAAAATCTCATCAACATACTACCTTCGATAATGACAAGGCTACCATCCATTGTAGTAACAAAAATCTCGACAACAGACTACGTTCAATAATGACAAAGCTACCATCCATTGGAGTAACAAAAATCTCGACAACAAACTACCTTCCATAATGACAAGGCTACCATCCATTAGAGTAAGAAAAATCTGAACAACAGACTATCTTCCATAATGACAAGGCTACCATCCATTGGAATAACAAAAATATCAACAACAGACTACCTTCCATAATGACAAGGCTACCATCCATTGGAGTAACAAAAATATCAACAAGAGACTACCTTCCATAATGACAAGGCTACCATCCATTGAAGTACCAAAAATATCGACAACAGACTACCTTCTATAATGACAAGGCTACCATCCATTGTAGTAACAAAAATCTCGAAAATAGACTACCTTCCATAAAGACTAGGGTACCATCCATTGGAATAACCAAAATCTCGACAACAGACTACCTTCCATAATGACAAGGCTACCATACATTATAGTAACAAAAATCTGAACAACAGACTACCTTCCATAATGACAAGGCTACCATCCATTGGAGTAAGAAAAATATCAACAAGAGACTACCTTCCATAATGACAAGGCTACCATCCATTGGAGTACCAAAAATCTCGACAACATACTACCATCTATAATGACAAGGCTACCATCCATTGGAGTAACAAAAATCTGGAAAGCAGACTACCTTCCATAAAGATTAGGCTACCATCCGTTGGAATAACAAAAATCTCGACAACAGACTACCTTCCAAAATGACATGGCTACCATACATTATAGTAACAAAAATATGAACAACAGGCTACCTTCCATAATGACTAGGCTACCATCCATTGGAGTAAGAAAAATATCAACAAGAGAATACCTTACATAATGACAAGGCTACCATCCATTGGAGTACCAAAAATCTCGACAACATACTACCCTCTATAATGACAAGGCAACCATCCATTGGAGTAACAAAAATCTGGAAAACAGACTACCTTCCATAAAGATTAGGCTACCATCCGTTGGAATAACAAAAATCTCGACAACAGACTACCTTCCATAATGACATGGCTACCATACATTGAAGTAACAAAAATCTGAACAACACCCTACCTTCCATAATGACAAGGATACCATCCATTGGAGTAACAAAAATCACAACAACAAACTACCTTCTATAATGACAAGGCTACCATCCATTGGAGTAACAAAAATCTCGACAACAGACTACCTTCCATAATGACAAGGCTACCACCCATTAGAGTTACATAGATATCGAAGACATACTACCTTCCATAATGACAAGGCTACCATCCATTGGAATAATAAAAATCTCGACATTAGACTACCTTCAATAATGACGAGGCTACCATCCAATGGAGTAACAAAAATCTCGAAAACATACTACCTTCCATAATGACAAGGCTACCATGCATTGGAGTAACAAAAATATCGACAACATACTACCTTCACAAATGACAAGGCTACCATCTATTGGAGTAACAAAAATCTTGACAACAGACTACCTTCCATAGTGACAAGGCCATCATCCATTGTAGTAACAAATATCTCGACAACATACTACCTTCCATAATGACAAAGCTACAATCCATTGTGGTAACAAAAATATTGACAACATACTACCTTCCATAATGACAAGGCTACCATCCATTATAGTAACAAAAATCTCGACAACAGAGTACGTTCAATAATGATATGGCTACCATCCATTGGAGTAACAATAATCTCGACAACAGACTACCTTCCATAATGACAAGGGTACCATCCATTAGAGTAAGAAAAATCTGAACAACAGACTACCTTCCATAATGACAAGGCTACCATCCATTGGAGTAATAAAAATATAAACAAGAGACTACCTTCCATAATGACAAGGCTACCATCCATTGGAGTAACAAAAATATCAACAAGAGACTACCTTCCATAATGACAAGGCTACCATCCATTAAAGTACCAAAAATCTCGACAACAGACTACCTTCTATAATGACAAGGCTACCAAATATTGGAGTAACAAAAATCTCGAAAATAGACTACCTTCCATAAAGACTATGCTACAATCCATTGAAATAACAATATCTCGACAACAGACTACCTTCCATAATGACAAGGCTACCATACATTATAGTAACAAAAATCTGAACAACAGACTACCTTCCATAATGACAAGGCTACCATCCATTGGAGTAAGAAAAATATCAACAACAGACTACCTTCCATAATGACAAGGCTACCATCCATTGGAGTAACAAAAATCTCAAAAACAGACTACCTTCCATAAAGATTAGGCTACCATCCGTTGGAATAACAAAAATCTCGACAACAATCTACCTTCCATAATGACATGGCTACCATACATTGTAGTAACAAAAATCTGAACAACACACTACCTTCCATAATGACAAGGCTACCATCCATTGGAGTAACAAAAATCACAACAACAAACTACCTTCTATAATGACAAGGCTACCATCCATTGGAGTAACAAAAATCTCGACAACAAACTACCTTCCATAATGACAAGGCTACTACCCATTAGAGTTACATAGATATCGACATTAGACTACCTTCAATAATGATAAGGCTACCATCCAATGGAGTAACCAAAAACTCGAAAACATATTACCTTCCATAACTACAAGGCTACCATGCATTGGAGGAACAAAAATATCTACAACATACTACCTTCCATAATGACAAGGCTACCATCTATTGGAGTAACAAAAATCTTGACAACAGACTACCTTCCATAATGACAAGGCTATCATCCATTGTAGTAACAAAAATCTCGACAACATACCACCTTCCATAATGACAAAGCTATAATCCATTGTGGTAACAAAAATATCGACAACATACTACCTTCCATAATGACAAGGCTACCATCCATTGTAGTAACAAAAATCTCGACAATAGACTATGTTCAATAATGATAAGGCTACCATCCATTGGAGTAACAAAAATCTCGACAACAGACTACCTTCCATAATGACAAGGCTACCATCCATTAGGGTAAGAAAGATCTGAACAACAGACTACCTTCCATAATGACAAGGCTACCATCCATTGGAGTAACAAAAATATCAACATGAGACTACCTTCCATAATGACAAGGCTACCATCCATTGGAGTACCAAAAATCACGACAACAGACTACCTTCTATAATGACAAGGCTACCATCCATTGGATTAATAAAAATCTCGACAACAGACTACCTTCCATAAAGACTAGGCTACCATCCATTGGAATAACAAAAATCTCGACAACAGACTACCTTCCATAATGACATGGCTACCATACAATGTAGTAACAAAAATCTGAACAACACACTACGTTCCATAATGACAAGGCTACCATCCATTAGAGTAACAAAAATCACAACAACAAACTACCTTCTATAATGACAAGGCTACCATCCATTGGGGTAAAAAAAATCTCGACAATAGACTAGCTTCCATAATGACAAGGCTACAACCATTAGAGTAACATAGATATCGACAACATTCTACCTTCCATAATGACAAGGCTACCATCCATTGGAATAATAAAAATCTCGACAACAGACTACCTTCCATAATGACAAGGCTACCATCGGTTGGAATAACAAAAACCTCAACAACAAACTACCTTCCATAATGACATGGCTACCATACATTGTAGTAACAAAAATCTGAACAACACACTACCTTCCATAATGACAAGGCTACCATCCATTGGAGTATCAAAAATCACAACAACAAACTACCTTCTATAATGACAAGGCTACCATCCATTGGAGTAACAAAAATCTCGACAACAAACTACCTTCCATAATGACAAGGCTACTACCCATTAGAGTTACATAGATATTGACAACATACTACCTTCCATAATGACAAGTCTACCATCCATTGGAATAATAAAAATCTCGACATTAGACTACCTTCAATAATGACAAGGCTACCATCCAATGTAGTAACCAAAAACTAGAAAACATACTACCTTCCATAATTACAAGGCTACCATCTATTGGAGTAACAAAAATCTTGACAACAGACTACCTTCCATAATGACAAGGCTACCATCAATTGTAGTAACAAAAATCTCGACAGCATACCACCTTCCATAATGACAAAGCTATAATCCATTGTGGTAACAAAAATATCGACAACATACTACCTTCCATAATGACAAGGCTACCATCCATTGTAGTTACAAAAATCTCGACAATAGACTATGTTCAATAATGATAAGGCTACCATCCATTGGAGTAACAAAAATATTGACAACATACAACCTTCCATATTGACAAGGCTACCATCTATTGGAGTAATAAAATTTTTGACAACAGACTACCTTCTAAAATTACAAGGCTATCATCCATTGTAGTAACAAAAATCTTGACAACATACTACCTTCCATAATGACAAGGCTACCATCCATTATAGTAACAAAAATCTTGAAAATAGACTACCTTCCATAAAGACTAGGCTACCATCCATTGGAATAACAAAAATCTCGACAACAGAATACCTTCCATAATGATAAGGCTACCATACATTATAGTAACAAAAATCTGAACAACATACTACCTTCCATAATGACAAGCCTACCATCCATTGGAGTAACAAAAAAATCAACATGAGACTACCTTCCATAATGACAAGGCTACCATCCATTGGAGTACCAAAAATCTCAACAACAGACTACCTTCTATAATGACAAGGCTACCATCTATTGGAGTAACAAAAATCTCGAAAACAGACTACCTTCCATAAAGACTAGGCTACCATCCATTGGGGTAACAAAAATCTCGACAACACACTACCTTCCATAATGACAAGGCTACCACCCATTAGAGTAACATAGATATCAACAACATACTACCTTCCATAATGACAAGGCTACCATCCATTGGAATAATAAAAATCTCGACAACAGACTACCTTCCATAATGACAAGGCTACCATCCAATGAAGTTTCAAAAAACCCGACAACATACTACCTTCCATAATGACAAGGCTACCATCCATTGGAGTAACAAAAATATCGACAACATACTACCTTCCATAATGACAAGGCTACCATCTATTGGAGTAATAAAAATCTTGACAACATATTACCTTCCATAATGACAAGGCTATCATTCATTGTAGTAACAAAAATCATGACAACATACTACCTTACATAATGACAAGGCTACAATCCATTGTGGTAACAAAAATATCAATAACATACTACCTTCCATAATGACAAGGCTACCATCTTTCGTAGTAACAAAAATCTCGACAACAGACTATGTTCATTAATGACAAGGCTACCATCCATTGGAGTAACAAAAATCTCGACAACAGACTACCTTCCATAATGACAAGGCGACCATCTATTGGAGTAATAAAAATCTTGACAACAGACTACCTTCCATAATGACAAGGCTATCATCCATTGTAGTAACAAAAATATTGACAACATACTACCTTTCATAATGACAAGCCTACCATCCATTAGAGTAACAAAAATATAAACAAGAGACTACCTTCCATAATGACAAGGCTACCTCCCATTGGAGTACCAAAAATCTCGACAACAAACTACCTTCTATAATGACAAGGCTACCTTCCATTGGAGTAACAAAAATCTCGAAAATAGACTACCATCCACAAAGACTGGGCTACCATCCATTGGAATAACAAAAATCTCGACAATAGACTACCTTCCATAATGATAAGGCTACCATACATGGTAGTAACAAAAATCTGAACAACACACTACCTTCCATAATGACAAGGCTACCATCCATTGGAGTAACAAAAATCACAACAACAAACTACCTTCTATAATGACAAGGCTACCATCCATTGGAGTAACAAAAATCTCGACAACAGACTACCTTCCATAATGACAAGGCTACCACCCATTAGAGTAACATAGATATCGACAACATACTACCTTCCATAATGACAAGGCTACCATCCAATGGAGTAACAAAAATCTTGACAACATACTACCTTCCATAATGACAAGGCTATCATCCATTGTAGTAACAAAAATCTCGACAACATACTACCTTCCATAATGACAAAGCTACAATCCATTGTGGTAACAAAAATCTCAACAACATACTACCTTCGATAATGACAAGGCTACCATCCATTGTAGTAACAAAAATCTCGACAACAGACTACGTTCAATAATGACAAAGCTACCATCCATTGGAGTAACAAAAATCTCGACAACAAACTACCTTCCATAATGACAAGGCTACCATCCATTAGAGTAAGAAAAATCTGAACAACAGACTAGCTTCCATAATGACAAGGCTACCATCCATTGGAATAACAAAAATATCAACAATAGACTACCTTCCATAATGACAAGGCTACCATCCATTGGAGTAACAAAAATATCAACAAGAGACTACCTTCCATAATGACAAGGCTACCATCCATTGAAGTACCAAAAATATCGACAACAGACTACCTTCTATAATGACAAGGCTACCATCCATTGTAGTAACAAAAATCTCGAAAATAGACTACCTTCCATAAAGACTAGGGTACCATCCATTGGAATAACCAAAATCTCGACAACAGACTACCTTCCATAATGACAAGGCTACCATACATTATAGTAACAAAAATCTGAACAACAGACTACCTTCCATAATGACAAGGCTACCATCCATTGGAGTAAGAAAAATATCAACAAGAGACTACCTTCCATAATGACAAGGCTACCATCCATTGGAGTACCAAAAATCTCGACAACATACTACCATCTATAATGACAAGGCTACCATCCATTGGAGTAACAAAAGTCTGGAAAGCAGACTACCTTCCATAAAGATTAGGCTACCATCCGTTGGAATAACAAAAATCTCGACAACAGACTACCTTCCAAAATGACATGGCTACCATACATTATAGTAACAAAAATATGAACAACAGGCTACCTTCCATAATGACTAGGCTACCATCCATTGGAGTAAGAAAAATATCAACAAGAGAATACCTTACATAATGACAAGGCTACCATCCATTGGAGTACCAAAAATCTCGACAACATACTACCCTCTATAATGACAAGGCAACCATCCATTGGAGTAACAAAAATCTGGAAAACAGACTACCTTCCATAAAGATTAGGCTACCATCCGTTGGAATAACAAAAATCTCGACAACAGACTACCTTCCATAATGACATGGCTACCATACATTGAAGTAACAAAAATCTGAACAACACCCTACCTTCCATAATGACAAGGATACCATCCATTGGAGTAACAAAAATCACAACAACAAACTACCTTCTATAATGACAAGGCTACCATCCATTGGAGTAACAAAAATCTCGACAACAGACTACCTTCCATAATGACAAGGCTACCACCCATTAGAGTTACATAGATATCGAAGACATACTACCTTCCATAATGACAAGGCTACCATCCATTGGAATAATAAAAATCTCGACATTAGACTACCTTCAATAATGACGAGGCTACCATCCAATGGAGTAACAAAAATCTCGAAAACATACTACCTTCCATAATGACAAGGCTACCATGCATTGGAGTAACAAAAATATCGACAACATACTACCTTCACAAATGACAAGGCTACCATCTATTGGAGTAACAAAAATCTTGACAACAGACTACCTTCCATAGTGACAAGGCCATCATCCATTGTAGTAACAAAAATCTCGACAACATACTACCTTCCATAATGACAAAGCTACAATCCATTGTGGTAACAAAAATATTGACAACATACTACCTTCCATAATGACAAGGCTACCATCCATTATAGTAACAAAAATCTCGACAACAGAGTACGTTCAATAATGATATGGCTACCATCCATTGGAGTAACAATAATCTCGACAACAGACTACCTTCCATAATGACAAGGGTACCATCCATTAGAGTAAGAAAAATCTGAACAACAGACTACCTTCCATAATGACAAGGCTACCATCCATTGGAGTAATAAAAATATAAACAAGAGACTACCTTCCATAATGACAAGGCTACCATCCATTGGAGTAACAAAAATATCAACAAGAGACTACCTTCCATAATGACAAGGCTACCATCCATTAAAGTACCAAAAATATCGACAACAGACTACCTTCTATAATGACAAGGCTACCAAATATTGGAGTAACAAAAATCTCGAAAATAGACTACCTTCCATAAAGACTATGCTACAATCCATTGAAATAACAATATCTCGACAACAGACTACCTTCCATAATGACAAGGCTACCATACATTATAGTAACAAAAATCTGAACAACAGACTACCTTCCATAATGACAAGGCTACCATCCATTGGAGTAAGAAAAATATCAACAACAGACTACCTTCCATAATGACAAGGCTACCATCCATTGGAGTAACAAAAATCTCGAAAACAGACTACCTTCCATAAAGATTAGGCTACCATCCGTTGGAATAACAAAAATCTCGACAACAATCTACCTTCCATAATGACATGGCTACCATACATTGTAGTAACAAAAATCTGAACAACACACTACCTTCCATAATGACAAGGCAACCATCCATTGGAGTAACAAAAATCACAACAACAAACTACCTTCTATAATGACAAGGCTACCATCCATTGGAGTAACAAAAATCTCGACAACAAACTACCTTCCATAATGACAAGGCTACTACCCATTAGAGTTACATAGATATCGACATTAGACTACCTTCAATAATGATAAGGCTACCATCCAATGGAGTAACCAAAAACTCGAAAACATATTACCTTCCATAACTACAAGGCTACCATGCATTGGAGGAACAAAAATATCTACAACATACTACCTTCCATAATGACAAGGCTACCATCTATTGGAGTAACAAAAATCTTGACAACAGACTACCTTCCATAATGACAAGGCTATCATCCATTGTAGTAACAAAAATCTCGACAACATACCACCTTCCATAATGACAAAGCTATAATCCATTGTGGTAACAAAAATATCGACAACATACTACCTTCCATAATGACAAGGCTACCATCCATTGTAGTAACAAAAATCTCGACAATAGACTATGTTCAATAATGATAAGGCTACCATCCATTGGAGTAACAAAAATCTCGACAACAGACTACCTTCCATAATGACAAGGCTACCATCCATTAGGGTAAGAAAGATCTGAACAACAGACTACCTTCCATAATGACAAGGCTACCATCCATTGGAGTAACAAAAATATCAACATGAGACTACCTTCCATAATGACAAGGCTACCATCCATTGGAGTACCAAAAATCACGACAACAGACTACCTTCTATAATGACAAGGCTACCATCCATTGGATTAATAAAAATCTCGACAACAGACTACCTTCCATAAAGAGTAGGCTACCATCCATTGGAATAACAAAAATCTCGACAACAGACTACCTTCCATAATGACATGGCTACCATACAATGTAGTAACAAAAATCTGAACAACACACTACGTTCCATAATGACAAGGCTACCATCCATTAGAGTAACAAAAATCACAACAACAAACTACCTTCTATAATGACAAGGCTACCATCCATTGGGGTAAAAAAAATCTCGACAATAGACTAGCTTCCATAATGACAAGGCTACAACCATTAGAGTAACATAGATATCGAAAACATTCTACCTTCCATAATGACAAGGCTACCATCCATTGGAATAATAAAAATCTCGACAACAGACTACCTTCCATAATGACAAGGCTACCATCGGTTGGAGTACCAAAAATCTCAACAACAGACTACCTTCTATAATGACAAGGCTACCATCTATTGGAGTAACAAAAATCTCGAAAACAGACTACCTTCCATAAAGACTAGGCTACCATCCATTGGGGTAACAAAAATCTCGACAACACACTACCTTCCATAATGACAAGGCTACCACCCATTAGAGTAACATAGATATCAACAACATACTACCTTCCATAATGACAAGGCTACCATCCATTGGAATAATAAAAATCTCGACAACAGACTACCTTCCATAATGACAAGGCTACCATCCAATGAAGTTTCAAAAAACCCGACAACATACTACCTTCCATAATGACAAGGCTACCATCCATTGGAGTAACAAAAATATCGACAACATACTACCTTCCATAATGACAAGGCTACCATCTATTGGAGTAATAAAAATCTTGACAACATATTACCTTCCATAATGACAAGGCTATCATTCATTGTAGTAACAAAAATCATGACAACATACTACCTTACATAATGACAAGGCTACAATCCATTGTGGTAACAAAAATATCAATAACATACTACCTTCCATAATGACAAGGCTACCATCTTTCGTAGTAACAAAAATCTCGACAACAGACTATGTTCATTAATGACAAGGCTACCATCCATTGGAGTAACAAAAATCTCGACAACAGACTACCTTCCATAATGACAAGGCGACCATCTATTGGAGTAATAAAAATCTTGACAACAGACTACCTTCCATAATGACAAGGCTATCATCCATTGTAGTAACAAAAATATTGACAACATACTACCTTTCATAATGACAAGCCTACCATCCATTAGAGTAACAAAAATATAAACAAGAGACTACCTTCCATAATGACAAGGCTACCTCCCATTGGAGTACCAAAAATCTCGACAACAAACTACCTTCTATAATGACAAGGCTACCTTCCATTGGAGTAACAAAAATCTCGAAAATAGACTACCATCCACAAAGACTGGGCTACCATCCATTGGAATAACAAAAATCTCGACAATAGACTACCTTCCATAATGATAAGGCTACCATACATGGTAGTAACAAAAATCTGAACAACACACTACCTTCCATAATGACAAGGCTACCATCCATTGGAGTAACAAAAATCACAACAACAAACTACCTTCTATAATGACAAGGCTACCATCCATTGGAGTAACAAAAATCTCGACAACAGACTACCTTCCATAATGACAAGGCTACCACCCATTAGAGTAACATAGATATCGACAACATACTACCTTCCATAATGACAAGGCTACCATCCAATGGAGTAACAAAAATCTTGACAACATACTACCTTCCATAATGACAAGGCTATCATCCATTGTAGTAACAAAAATCTCGACAACATACTACCTTCCATAATGACAAAGCTACAATCCATTGTGGTAACAAAAATCTCAACAACATACTACCTTCGATAATGACAAGGCTACCATCCATTGTAGTAACAAAAATCTCGACAACAGACTACGTTCAATAATGACAAAGCTACCATCCATTGGAGTAACAAAAATCTCGACAACAAACTACCTTCCATAATGACAAGGCTACCATCCATTAGAGTAAGAAAAATCTGAACAACAGACTAGCTTCCATAATGACAAGGCTACCATCCATTGGAATAACAAAAATATCAACAATAGACTACCTTCCATAATGACAAGGCTACCATCCATTGGAGTAACAAAAATATCAACAAGAGACTACCTTCCATAATGACAAGGCTACCATCCATTGAAGTACCAAAAATATCGACAACAGACTACCTTCTATAATGACAAGGCTACCATCCATTGTAGTAACAAAAATCTCGAAAATAGACTACCTTCCATAAAGACTAGGGTACCATCCATTGGAATAACCAAAATCTCGACAACAGACTACCTTCCATAATGACAAGGCTACCATACATTATAGTAACAAAAATCTGAACAACAGACTACCTTCCATAATGACAAGGCTACCATCCATTGGAGTAAGAAAAATATCAACAAGAGACTACCTTCCATAATGACAAGGCTACCATCCATTGGAGTACCAAAAATCTCGACAACATACTACCATCTATAATGACAAGGCTACCATCCATTGGAGTAACAAAAGTCTGGAAAGCAGACTACCTTCCATAAAGATTAGGCTACCATCCGTTGGAATAACAAAAATCTCGACAACAGACTACCTTCCAAAATGACATGGCTACCATACATTATAGTAACAAAAATATGAACAACAGGCTACCTTCCATAATGACTAGGCTACCATCCATTGGAGTAAGAAAAATATCAACAAGAGAATACCTTACATAATGACAAGGCTACCATCCATTGGAGTACCAAAAATCTCGACAACATACTACCCTCTATAATGACAAGGCAACCATCCATTGGAGTAACAAAAATCTGGAAAACAGACTACCTTCCATAAAGATTAGGCTACCATCCGTTGGAATAACAAAAATCTCGACAACAGACTACCTTCCATAATGACATGGCTACCATACATTGAAGTAACAAAAATCTGAACAACACCCTACCTTCCATAATGACAAGGATACCATCCATTGGAGTAACAAAAATCACAACAACAAACTACCTTCTATAATGACAAGGCTACCATCCATTGGAGTAACAAAAATCTCGACAACAGACTACCTTCCATAATGACAAGGCTACCACCCATTAGAGTTACATAGATATCGAAGACATACTACCTTCCATAATGACAAGGCTACCATCCATTGGAATAATAAAAATCTCGACATTAGACTACCTTCAATAATGACGAGGCTACCATCCAATGGAGTAACAAAAATCTCGAAAACATACTACCTTCCATAATGACAAGGCTACCATGCATTGGAGTAACAAAAATATCGACAACATACTACCTTCACAAATGACAAGGCTACCATCTATTGGAGTAACAAAAATCTTGACAACAGACTACCTTCCATAGTGACAAGGCCATCATCCATTGTAGTAACAAAAATCTCGACAACATACTACCTTCCATAATGACAAAGCTACAATCCATTGTGGTAACAAAAATATTGACAACATACTACCTTCCATAATGACAAGGCTACCATCCATTATAGTAACAAAAATCTCGACAACAGAGTACGTTCAATAATGATATGGCTACCATCCATTGGAGTAACAATAATCTCGACAACAGACTACCTTCCATAATGACAAGGGTACCATCCATTAGAGTAAGAAAAATCTGAACAACAGACTACCTTCCATAATGACAAGGCTACCATCCATTGGAGTAATAAAAATATAAACAAGAGACTACCTTCCATAATGACAAGGCTACCATCCATTGGAGTAACAAAAATATCAACAAGAGACTACCTTCCATAATGACAAGGCTACCATCCATTAAAGTACCAAAAATATCGACAACAGACTACCTTCTATAATGACAAGGCTACCAAATATTGGAGTAACAAAAATCTCGAAAATAGACTACCTTCCATAAAGACTATGCTACAATCCATTGAAATAACAATATCTCGACAACAGACTACCTTCCATAATGACAAGGCTACCATACATTATAGTAACAAAAATCTGAACAACAGACTACCTTCCATAATGACAAGGCTACCATCCATTGGAGTAAGAAAAATATCAACAACAGACTACCTTCCATAATGACAAGGCTACCATCCATTGGAGTAACAAAAATCTCGAAAACAGACTACCTTCCATAAAGATTAGGCTACCATCCGTTGGAATAACAAAAATCTCGACAACAATCTACCTTCCATAATGACATGGCTACCATACATTGTAGTAACAAAAATCTGAACAACACACTACCTTCCATAATGACAAGGCAACCATCCATTGGAGTAACAAAAATCACAACAACAAACTACCTTCTATAATGACAAGGCTACCATCCATTGGAGTAACAAAAATCTCGACAACAAACTACCTTCCATAATGACAAGGCTACTACCCATTAGAGTTACATAGATATCGACATTAGACTACCTTCAATAATGATAAGGCTACCATCCAATGGAGTAACCAAAAACTCGAAAACATATTACCTTCCATAACTACAAGGCTACCATGCATTGGAGGAACAAAAATATCTACAACATACTACCTTCCATAATGACAAGGCTACCATCTATTGGAGTAACAAAAATCTTGACAACAGACTACCTTCCATAATGACAAGGCTATCATCCATTGTAGTAACAAAAATCTCGACAACATACCACCTTCCATAATGACAAAGCTATAATCCATTGTGGTAACAAAAATATCGACAACATACTACCTTCCATAATGACAAGGCTACCATCCATTGTAGTAACAAAAATCTCGACAATAGACTATGTTCAATAATGATAAGGCTACCATCCATTGGAGTAACAAAAATCTCGACAACAGACTACCTTCCATAATGACAAGGCTACCATCCATTAGGGTAAGAAAGATCTGAACAACAGACTACCTTCCATAATGACAAGGCTACCATCCATTGGAGTAACAAAAATATCAACATGAGACTACCTTCCATAATGACAAGGCTACCATCCATTGGAGTACCAAAAATCACGACAACAGACTACCTTCTATAATGACAAGGCTACCATCCATTGGATTAATAAAAATCTCGACAACAGACTACCTTCCATAAAGAGTAGGCTACCATCCATTGGAATAACAAAAATCTCGACAACAGACTACCTTCCATAATGACATGGCTACCATACAATGTAGTAACAAAAATCTGAACAACACACTACGTTCCATAATGACAAGGCTACCATCCATTAGAGTAACAAAAATCACAACAACAAACTACCTTCTATAATGACAAGGCTACCATCCATTGGGGTAAAAAAAATCTCGACAATAGACTAGCTTCCATAATGACAAGGCTACAACCATTAGAGTAACATAGATATCGAAAACATTCTACCTTCCATAATGACAAGGCTACCATCCATTGGAATAATAAAAATCTCGACAACAGACTACCTTCCATAATGACAAGGCTACCATCGGTTGGAATAACAAAAACCTCAACAACAAACTACCTTCCATAATGACATGGCTACCATACATTGTAGTAACAAAAATCTGAACAACACACTACCTTCCATAATGACAAGGCTACCATCCATTGGAGTATCAAAAATCACAACAACAAACTACCTTCTATAATGACAAGGCTACCATCCATTGGAGTAACAAAAATCTCGACAACAAACTACCTTCCATAATGACAAGGCTACTACCCATTAGAGTTACATAGATATTGACAACATACTACCTTCCATAATGACAAGGCTACCATCCATTGGAATAATAAAAATCTCGACATTAGACTACCTTCAATAATGACAAGGCTACCATCCAATGTAGTAACCAAAAACTAGAAAACATACTACCTTCCATAATTACAAGGCTACCATCTATTGGAGTAACAAAAATCTTGACAACAGACTACCTTCCATAATGACAAGGCTACCATCAATTGTAGTAACAAAAATCTCGACAGCATACCACCTTCCATAATGACAAAGCTATAATCCATTGTGGTAACAAAAATATCGACAACATACTACCTTCCATAATGACAAGGCTACCATCCATTGTAGTTACAAAAATCTCGACAATAGACTATGTTCAATAATGATAAGGCTACCATCCATTGGAGTAACAAAAATCTTGACAACAAACTACCTTCCATAATGACAGGGCTACCATCCATTAGAGTAAGAAAGATCTGAACAACAGACTACCTTCCATAATGACAAGGCTACCATCCATTGGATTAACAAAAATATCAACATGAGACTACCTTCCATAATGACAAGGCTACCATCCATTGGAGTACCAAAACTCTCGACAACAGACTACCTTCTATAATGACAAGGCTACCATCCATTGGAGTAATAAAAATCTCGACAACAGACTACTTTCCATAAAGACTAGGCTACCATCCATTGGAATAACAAAAATCTCGACAACAGACTACCTTCCATAATGACATGGCTACCATACAATGTAATAACAAAAATCTGAACAACAGACTACGTTCCATAATGACAAGGCTACCATCCATTAGAGTAACTAAAATCACAACAACAAACTACCTTCTATAATCACAAGGCTACCATCCATTGGGGTAACAAAAATATCGACAATAGACTAGCTTCCATAATGACAAGGCTACCACCCATTAGAGTAACATAGATATCGACAACATTCTACCTTCCATAATGACAAGGCTACCATCTATTGGAGTAATATAAATCTTGACAACAGACTACCTTCCATAATGACAAGGCTATCATCCATTGTAGTAACAAAAATATCAACAAGAGACTACCTTCCATAATGACAAGGCTACAATCCTTTGGAGTACCAAAAATCTCGACAACAGACTACCTTCTATAATGACAAGGCTACCATCCATTGGAGTAATAAAAATCTCGAAAATAGACTACCTTCCATAAAGACTAGGCTACCATCCATTGGAATAACAAAAATCTCGACAACAGACTACCTACCATAATGACAAGGCTACCATCCAATGTAGTAACAAAAATCTCGAAAACAGACTACCTTCCATAAAGACTAGGCTACCATCCATTGGAATAACAAAAATCTCGACAACAGAATACCTTCCATAATGACAAGGCTACCATCCATTAGAGTAAGAAAAATCTGGACAACCGACTTCCTTCAATAATGACAAGGCTACCATCCTTTGGAGTAACAAAAATATCAACAAGAGACTACCTTCCATAATAACAAGGCTAACATCCATTGGAGTAACAAAAATATCAACAAGAGACTACCTTCCATAATGACAAGGCTACCATCCATTGGAGTACCAAAAATCTCGACCACATACTACCTTCTATAATGACAAGGCTACCATCCATTGGAGTAACAAAAATCTCGTAAACAGACTACCTTCCATAAAGACTAGGCTACCATCCATTGGAATAACAAAAATCTCAACATTAGACTACCTTCCATAATGACAAGGCTACCATACATTGTAGTAACAAAAATATGAACAACAAACTACCTTCAATAATGACAAGGCTACCATACATTGTAGTAACAAAAATATGAACAACAGACTACCTTCCATAATGACAAGGCTACCATCCATTGGAGTAACAAAAAATCACAACAACAAACTACCTTCTATAATGACAAGTCTACCATCCATTGGGGTAACAAAAATCTCGACAACAGACTACCTTCCATAATGACAAGGCTACCACCCATTAGAGTAACAAAGATATCGATAACATACTACCTTCCATAATGACAAGGCTACCATCCATTGGAATAATAAAAATCTTGACAACAGACTACCTTCCATAATGATAAGGCTACCATCCAATGGAGTTACAAAAATCTCGACAACATACTACCTTCCATAATGACAAGGCTACCATCCATTAGAGTAACAAAAATATCGACAACATACTACCTTCCATAATGACAAGTGTTGTACCCCAAAATTTGCCCTCCCATATTCTTCAAAGTTTTGACAAGCATCATTTCAATTTGCTCAAGTCTACTCAAGGGTTGCACAGTTCAAACACCCTCTTAAGCCAGTCAAATTAGGGTTTTGGTTCTTGCAAGGAAGTTGAGGTTTTCGAGGTATCAATCAAGTCCCACATGCCTATAAACATTGTCAAGCATCTACATGCCAAGTTTTAAGGCTCACAAGGTCAAGTTGCACCGTCAAAAACCCTAATTGCTTCACAATCAACTACAGGGGAAAAATGGTCATTTGGCAGTCAAAAGTCAAAAATTTTGGTCAACATCTTATTTTGAAGCCACAATCATCATTTGATCAAGTCTTGATCATGATTCCACAAGCATGGCTCAAAAATCATCAAGATGCAAAAGTTTCCATTTTTGGACAGCTGAAAAGTCAACTGTAACTTGACCAAGGCATAACTTTTTCATGGTTCATCATAAAAATCACATCCAATGCTCATTTTAAAGGGGATGAAATTTCCTACAACTCATATTCACATTCCAAGTTCAAGAAATGCTCTCACAAAAAGTTATCAATTTCAACATTATAGGTCATTTTCAAAAGTCAACCAAAAGGCACTTTAAGTCAAAGACCAATACTTGAGATTGGTAAATCAAAATGACATGGGACCAAAGGCATTGGTTAGAGGACTTCAAGACCTTTCCAAAATGTCTAAGAACATGTTCATATGATCAAAATTGAGCAAGATATGCATTGGAGAAGTTGGGAAATTTTTGTGAAATGGCAAAAGTCAACTATCCTTTAAAATTCAATTTTTGACAAAAGGGCCCACTTTCTTACACTTGATTCAGTCTTGTCATGCCACCCACGTGTCCCATGATTAATTTCAAGATTAAACATTAATTTTTCTATTTTATTTAATTTTTATTGATTTAATTCATTTTAAATCCATAAAAATTCAAATAAAATCAAAAAAATTAATTAAATGGCATCTTTGTGGTTTGAATGGCTTTCATACAGCATATGCCAGCTCACAATTTCGTGCCAAGCTATTTTGAGCACAAAATCATGGTTTTTGCTCCAAGTATGGAAAGCTTTCAATGGTGGTTAAGGGGAATCTCCAAACATCAATGCAATGGATCCCAAGCTCATAATGTGACCTAATTTCATTCACATGTACATATGCAAGAAAGCCAAGCCTCATTCACGACCTGAACCTTGCACAAACGGCCAAACCACATTCAAAAAAATCAAGCAAAAATTCAAAACTGAAATCCACCTTCCAACGTAATTCCAGGCCTTTTTTAATTTCTAACACTTTGCTGGAACTCTCAGGAGTCTTTTGGAATCAAATTCAATGGCTAAAGTTTGAGAAATCACGCCAAACAGAATCACGGTTGGTCAATATTTTTCAAAATCGAAACTCCCAATTCATGAACATTTGATGTGATTTAAAGCTTGTTTTATATTGTTTGCATCCATACAAAGCTACTCATATCAATTAATTGGATTATCATGTACAGGATTGTGATTTTCCATTAACGACTTTTAGGGTTTTTGAGTTTGTGAATTAGGGCTTTGCTGCCCAGGCAAAATTGGACTATCTCACGCACATGGTTGAACTCAGGAAATCAAGACGAACCAATCCCAACCATCGCGCCCTTTTTATATAACACACAAAGCTAATCGCTATTTTTGCATTTTGCAGTTTGTGGGGGTTAAAAACCCCCGATATTTGATTGTTCTTCTGCAGGTTTCATGAAGAAGACGATGAGCTGGCAATACCCCATTGGAACATTCAAACATGCGCGCTTTTTTTATTTCAGCATGTGATTTGTTTTTTCTTATATTATATTTATTGCGTATTATATTAACAAGATGCAGCATTTGGTGTAGTGGAGGAGGACGTGTCTGGAAATCAATGGGACCTGGGTTCGATCCTAGGTCCCCCCAAAATTCCAAATCATTTTTTCTAATGCGTTCTTGTGTAGGTTTCCAAATAAGTGAACACCATAAACCTCACTCATCCAGCGTGCCAAGTGTCTTCAACAGCCATCCAAAGGCCAAGGAAGAAGGAGCACCATGTTCTTCAGTCAACCATACGCATCTGAATCCAGAAAGTCAACAAGCTTGGCTTATTGGGCCTAAAATTTCCAGGCTTCACACCTCCATTCTTGGGTCAACACCCCAATTGGTTTCTATTTCCTTTTCTATTTTCCTTTTCTTTTTATTTTCTTTAATTATTATTATTAATATTAGTATTATTTAAGTAATTAACAAATTAACTTTTTTCACCATAAAATTCAGAAAAAACCAAAAAAATATTTTTATTAATTTCAAATCACTTTTTTTTGTAAATAAATTCTAACATTAATTAACGTAGTTGTTTAATTAGATTTAATTTTAATCTTTTCACAATAAATAAAATTAATTTAGAATTAGGTCTTTCTTTTGACAACTTTTAATTCCTTTTATTTTATTTTCATTAAAAATATAAAAAAATACAAAAACATTTTTTCTTTAATTAAATAATTAATTAGTTAATTAGGTTTAATGTTTAATTTAATTCTAAAAAGGGTCAAGACCCTAGAACGTTCCCGATTCAATCTTCTTTCGTGCTTTAATTTCTTTTGATTATATTTATGTATCTGTACAGAGTATGTAATAGTTGATTAGGATTTTATCGCCTTATTTAAATTCTCGCAATTTATTTTTCAAAACGGGTTTTTGTTTTTGGCGATGTATAGACCCGCGCCTTCTAATAGTTAGATTTACCTTTCCGCAATTTATTTTCCGCACTCCTAACTGTTAAAAAATGCATGAAAGAATGTATCACAAATAAAACCAATCCGTAGCTCACAAATAACATGTACAAGATAAACATTAACTGAATACAACACACATGCACATACCACTCCTAGGGAACGCCTCACTGGTTGCCTCGAACGTGGTCATCAAGTATAGGGTATCTTAGAGGTCGCCCTCCTGTCTAAGATCCAGTTGCCTCGAAACGGTTGCCTCGGATAAAAAGGATCTAGGACATTAGGGTTACCACTAAGATGTCCTACCATTGCTTTGGGGACAACATTGTCCCTAATAATCGAATTGACCCGAATACCTCCAACGACGGTGCTACATACTTCTCAATAGTGGGATAGCACTATCTAAAGGACTCTTACACAGCCTAATTCCTTAGAGTAGGTAGATCTCATGGGTACTTGCTCTTTTCAAACAAACAAAACAACTTTTTGCACTCACACTTTCTAAAAGTTTTCAAACAAATTTTTCATACACTCTTGAGGACTGATACAAGAGTTACTTAGAAATTTTTCAAACGAAACTTTTTTAAAAACCCACACACACTTTAAAAGCAAACAAATTTTGAAAACATAAAGAGCAAGTACCTAAGAGCCCATGGATAACCATGGATAGAAAGGGTGCTAACACCTTCCCTTTCTATAAATCTACCTCCCGAACCGAAAGACATCTCAAAGAAGGAATTTTGTTGTGCTTTTGTCCTTTCCACGTTGGAGAACATAAAAGATGGTGGCGACTCTTTCTTACCGCGACATTTCGCGAACCAGCTTAAAAAACAGTCAGTTCTATTTCCACCGATCACAACAAGGCTACCATCTATTGGAGTAAAAAAAATCTTGACAACAAACTACCTTCCATAATGACAAGGCTATCATTCCTTGTAGTAACAAAAATCTTAACAACATACTACCCTCCATAATGACAAGGCTACAATCCATTGTAGTAACAAAAATATCGACAACATACTACCTTCCATAATGACAAGTCTACATCTATTGTAGTAACAAAAATCTCGACAACAGACTACGTTCAATAATGACAAGGCTACCGTCCATTGGAGTAACAAAAATCACGACAACAAACTACCTTCCATAATGACAAGGCTACCATCCATTAGAGTAAGAAAAATCTGGACAACCGACTTCCTTCCATAATGACAAGGCTACCATCCATTGGAGTAACAAAAATATCAACAAGAGACTACCTTCCATAATGACAAGGCTACCATCCATTGGAGTACCAAAAATTTCGACAACAGACTACCTTCTATAATTACAAGGCTACCATCCATTGGAGTAACAAAAATCTCGTAAACAGACTACCTTCCATAAAGACTAGGCTACCATCCATTGAAATAACAAAAATCTCAACAACACACTACCTTTCATAATGACAAGGCTACCATACATTGTAGTAACAAAAATATTAACAATAGACTACCTTCCATAATGACAAGGCTACCATACATTGTAGTAACAAAAATATGAACAACAGACTACCTTCCATAATAACAAGGCTACCATCCATTGGAGTAACAAAAATCACAACAACAAACTACCTTCTATAGTGACAAGTCTACCATCCATTGGGGTAACAAAAATCTCGACAACAGACTACCTTCCATAATGATAAGGCTACCACCCATTAGAGTAACATAGATATCCACAACATACTACCTTCCATAGTGACAAGGCTACCATCCATTGTAGTAACAAAAATATCGACAACATACTACCTTCCATAATGACAAGTCGACATCTATTGTAGTAACAAAAATCTCGACAACAGACTACGTTCAATAATGACAAGGCTACCATCCATTGGAGTAACAAAAATCACGACAACAAACTACCTTCCATAATGACAAGGCTACCATCCATTAGAGTAAGAAAAATCTGGACAACCGACTTCATTCCATAATGACAAGGCTACCATCCATTGGAATAACAAAAATATCAACAAGAGACTACCTTCCATAATGACAAGGCTACCATCCATTAGAGTAACAAAAATATCAATAGGAGACTACCTTCCATAATGACAAGGCTACCATGCATTGGAGTACCAAAAATCTCGACAACAGACTACCTTCTATAATGACAAGGCTACCATCCATTGGAGTAACAAAAATCTCGTAAACAGACTACCTTCCATAAAGACTAGGCTACCATCCATTGAAATAACAAAAATCTCAACAACACACTACCTTCCATAATGACAAGGCTACCATACATTGTAGTAACAAAAATATTAACAATAGACTACCTTCCATAATGAAAAGGCTACCATACATTGTAGTAAGAAAAATATGAACAACAGACTACCTTCCATAATAACAAGGCTACCATCCATTGGAGTAACAAAAATCACAACAACAAACTACCTTCTATAATCACAAGGCTACCATCCATTGGAGTAAGAAAAATCTCGACAACAAACTACCTTCCATAATGACAAGGCTACCAACCATTAGAGTAACATAGATATCGACAACATACTACCATCCATAATGACAAGGCTACCATCCAATGGAATAATAAAAATATCGACAACAGACTACCTTCCATAGTGACAAGGATGCCATCCAATGGAGTAACAAAAATCTCGACAACATACTACCTTCCATAATGACAAGGCTACCATCCATTGGAGTAACAAAAATATCGACAACATACTACCTTCCATAATGACAAGGCTAGCATCTATTGGAGTAATAAAAATCTTGACAACAGACTACCTTCCATAATGACAAGGCTATCATCCATTGTAGTAACAAAAATCTTAACAACATACTACCCTCCATAATGACAAGGCTACAATCCATTGTAGTAACAAAAATATCGACAACATATTACCTTCCATAATGACAAGGCTACCATCTATTGTAGTAACAAAAATCTCGACAAAAGACTACGTTCAATAATTACAAGGCTACCATCCATTGGAGTAACAAAAATCACGACAACAGACTACCTTCCATAATGACAAGGCTACCATCCATTAGAGTAAGAAGAATCTGGACAACAGACTTCCTTCCATAATGATAAGGCTACCATCCATTGGGGTAACAAAAATATCAACAAGAGACTACCTTCTATAATGACAAGGCTACCATCCAATGGAGTAACAAAAATCTCGTAAACAGACTACCTTCCATAAAGAGTAGGCTACCATCCATTGGAATTACAAAAATCTCAACAACAGACTACCTTCCATAATAACAAGGCTACCATACATTGAAGTAACAAAAATATGAACAATAGACTACCTTCCATAATGACAAGAGTAACAAAAATATGAACAACAGACTACCTTCCATAATGACAAGGCTACCATCCATTGGAGTAACAAAAATCACAACAACAAGCTACCTTCTATAATGACAAGTCTACCATCCATTGGGGTAACAAAAATCTCGACAACAGACTACCTTCCATAATGACAAGGCTACCATCCATTAGAGTAACATAGATATCAACAACATACTACCTTCCATAATGACAAGGCTACCATCCATTGGAATAATAAAAATCTTGACAACAGACTACCTTCCATAATGATAAGGCTACCATCCAATGGATTTACAAAAATCTCGACAACATACTACTTTCCATAATGACAAGCCTACCATCCATTGGAGTAACAAAAATATCGACAACATACTACCTTCCATAATTACAAGGCTACCATCTATTGGAGTAAAAAAAATCTTGACAACAGACTACCTTCCATAATGACAAGGCTATCATTCATTGTAGTAACAAAAATCTTAACAACATACTACCCTCCATAATGACAAGGCTACAATCCATTGTAGTAACAAAAATATCGACAACATACTACCTTCCACAATGACAAGGCTACCATTTATTGTAGTAACAAAAATCTCGACAACAGACTACGTTCAATAATGACAAGGATACCATCCATTGGAGTAACAAAAATCACGACAACAGACTACCTTCCATAATGACAAGGCTACCATCCATTAGAGTAAGAAGAATCTGGACAACAGACTTCCTTCCATAATGATAAGGCTACCATCCATTGGGGTAACAAAAATATCAACAAGAGACTACCTTCTATAATGACAAGGCTACCATCCAATGGAGTAACAAAAATCTCGTAAACAGACTACCTTCCATAAAGAGTAGGCTACCATCCATTGGAATTACAAAAATCTCAACAACAGACTACCTTCCATAATAACAAGGCTACCATACATTGAAGTAACAAAAATATGAACAATAGACTACCTTCCATAATGACAAGAGTAACAAAAATATGAACAACAGACTACCTTCCATAATGACAAGGCTACCATCCATTGGAGTAACAAAAATCACAACAACAAGCTACCTTCTATAATGACAAGTCTACCATCCATTGGGGTAACAAAAATCTCGACAACAGACTACCTTCCATAATGACAAGGCTACCACCCATTAGAGTAACATAGATATCAACAACATACTACCTTCCATAATGACAAGGCTACCATCCATTGGAATAATAAAAATCTTGACAACAGACTACCTTCCATAATGATAAGGCTACCATCCAATGGATTTACAAAAATCTCGACAACATACTACTTTCCATAATGACAAGGCTACCATCCATTGGAGTAACAAAAATATCGACAACATACTACCTTCCATAATTACAAGGCTACCATCTATTGGAGTAAAAAAAATCTTGACAACAGACTACCTTCCATAATGACAAGGCTATCATTCATTGTAGTAACAAAAATCTTAACAACATACTACCCTCCATAATGACAAGGCTACAATCCATTGTAGTAACAAAAATATCGACAACATACTACCTTCCACAATGACAAGGCTACCATTTATTGTAGTAACAAAAATCTCGACAACAGACTACGTTCAATAATGACAAGGATACTATCCATTGGAGTAACAATAATCACGACAATAGACTACCTTCCATAATGACAAGGCTACCATCCATTAGAGTAAGCAAAATCTGGACAACAGACTTGCTTCCATAATGATAAGGCTACCATCCATTGGAGTAACAAAACTATCAACAAGAGACTACCTTCCATAATGACAAGGCTACCATCCATTGGAGTCCCAAAAATCTCGACAACAGACTACCTTTTATAATGACAAGGCTACCATCCCTCGGAGTAACAAAAATCTCGAAAATAGACTACCTTCCATAAAGACTAGGCTACCATCCATTGGAATAACAAAAATCTCGACAACAGACTACCTTCCATAATAACAAGGCTACCATACATTATAGTAACAAAAATCTGAACAATAGACTACCTTCCATAATGACAAGGCTACCATCCATTGGAGTAACAAAAATCACAACAACAAACTACCTTCTATAATGACAAGGCTACCATCCATTGGAGTAACAAAAATCTCGACAGCAGACTACCTTCCATAATGTCAAGGCTACCACCCATTAGAGTAACATAGATATCGACAACATACTACCTTCCATAATGACAAGGCTACCATCCATTAGAGTAACAAAAATCTCGACAACATACTACCTTCCATAATGACAAGGCTACCATCCATTGGAGTAACAAAAATATCAACAAGAGACTACCTTCCATAATGACAAGGCTACCATCCATTGGAGTAACAAAAATATCGACAACATATTAACTTCCATAATGACAAGGCTACCATCTATTGGAGTAACAAAAATCTTGACAACAGACTACCTTCCATAATGACAATGCTATCAGCCATTGTAGTAACAAAAATCTTGACAACATACTACCTTCCATAATGACAAAGCTATAATCAATTTTAGTAAAAAAAATATCTACAACATACTACCTTCCATAATGACAAGGCTACCATCCATTTTAGTAACAAAAATCTCGACAATAGACTACGTTCAATAATGACAAGGCTACCATCCATTGGAGTAACAAAAATCTCGACAACATACAACCTTCCATAATGACAAGGGTACCATCCATTAGAGTACGAAAAATCTGAACAACAGACTACCTTCCATAATGACAAGGCTACCATCCATTGGAGTAACACAAATATCAACAAGAGACTACCTTCCATAATGACAAGGCTACCATCCATTGAAGTACCAAAAATCTCGACAATAGACTACCTTCTTTAATGACAAGGCTACCATCCATTGGAGTAACAAAAATCTCGAAAATAGACTACCTTCCATAAAGACTAGGCTACCATCCATTGGAATAACAAAAATCTCGACAATAGACTATCTTCCATAATGACAAGGCTACCATACATTATAGTAACAAAAATCTGAACAACAGACTACCTTCCATAATGACAATGCTACCATCCATTGGAGTAACAAAAATCACAACAACAAAGTTCCCCCTATAATGACAAGGCTACCATCCATTGGAGTAACAAAAATCTTGACAACATACTATCTTCCATAATGATAAGGCTGCCACCCATTAGAGTAACATAGATATCGACAACATACTACCTTCCATAGTGACAAGGCCACCATCCATTGTAGTAACAAAAATATCGACAACATACTACCTTCCATAATGACAAGGCTACCATCTATTGTAGTAACAAAAATCTCGACAACAGACTACGTTCAATAATGACAAGGCTACCATCCATTGGAGTAAGAAAAATCTCGACAATAGACTACCTTCAATAATGACAAGGCTACCATCCATTAGAGTAACAAAAATCTCGACAACCTACTACCTTCCATAATGACAAGGCTACCATCCATTGGAGTAATAAAAATATAAACAAGAGACTACCTTCCATAATGACAAGGCTACCATCCATTGGAGTAACAAAAATATCGACAACATACTACCTTCCATAATGACAAGGCTACCATCTATTGGAGTAACAAAAATCTTTACAATAGACTACCTTCCATAATGACAACGCTATCATCCATTGTAGTAACAAAAATCTCGACAACATACTACCTTCCATAATGACAAAGCTATAATCCATTGTAGTAACAAAAATATCGAGAACATACTACCTTCCATAATGACAAGGCTACCATCCATTGTAGTAACAAAAATCTCGACAATAGACTACTTTCAATAATGACAAGGCTACCATCCATTGGAGTAACAAAAATCTCGACAACAGACTACCTTCCATAATGAGAAGGCTACCATCCATTAGAGTACGAAAAAACTGAACAACAGACTACCTTCCATAATGACAAGTCTACCATACATTGGAGTAACAAAAATATCAACAAGAGACTACCTTCCATAATGACAAGGCTACCATCCATTGGAGTAAAAAAAATATCAACAAGAGACTACCTTCTATAATGACAAGGCTACCATCCATTGAAGTACCAAAAATCTCGACAACAGACTACCTTCTATAATGACAAGGCTACCATCCATTAAAGTAACAAAAATCTCGAAAATAGACTACCTTCCATAAAGACTAGGCTACCATCCATTGGAATAACAAAAATCTCGACAATAGACTACCTTCCATAATGAC
The DNA here is from genome assembly GCA_948472305.1 of Vicia faba. Taxonomy (NCBI): domain Eukaryota; kingdom Viridiplantae; phylum Streptophyta; class Magnoliopsida; order Fabales; family Fabaceae; genus Vicia; species Vicia faba. Next base: position 797,578,464 of record OX451737.1, on the reverse strand, counting down.
AAGGCTACCATACATTATAGTAACAAAAATCTAAACAACAGACTACCTTCCATAATGACAATGCTACCATCCATTGGAGTAACAAAAATCACAACAACAAACTACCTTCTATAATGACAAGGCTACCATCCATTGGAGTAACAAAAATCTTGACAATAGACTATCTTCCATAATGATAAGGCTACCACCCATTAGAGTTACATAGATATCGACAACATACTACCTTCCATAGTGACAAGGCCACCATACATTGTAGTAACAAAAATCTGAACAACAGACTACCTTCTATAATGGCAAGGCTACCATCCATTGGAGTAACATAGATATCGACAACATACTACTATCCATAATGACAAGAGTACCATCCATTGGAATAATAAAAATCTCGACAACAAACTACCTTCCATAATGACAAGGCTACCATCCAATGGAGTAACAAAAATCTCGACAACATACTACCTTTCATAATGACATGGTTACCATCCATTGGAGTAACAAAAATATCGACAACATACTACCTTCCATAATGACAAGGCTACCATCTATTGGAGTAACAAAAATCTCGACAACAGAGTACCTTCGATAATGACAAGGTTATCATCCATTGTAGTAACAAAAATCTCTACAAAAGACTACCTTACATAATGACTAGGCTACCATCCATTGGAGTAACAAAGATATCGACAACAAACTACCATTCATAATGATAAGGCTACAATCAATTGTAGTACATAAAATGTCGACAAAATACTACCCTCCATAATGACAAGGCTACCATCAATTGTAGTAACAAAAATCTCGACAACAGACTACCTTCAATAATGACATAGCTACCATCCATTGGAGTAACAAAAATCTTGACACCAGACTATCTTACATAATGACAAGGCTACCATCCATTAGAATAACAAAAATCTGGACAACAGGTTACCTTCCATAATGACAAGTCTACCATCCATTGGAGTAACAAAAATATCAACAAGAGACTACCTACAATAATGACAAGGCTACCATCCATTGGAGTACCAAAAATCTCGACAAGAAACTACCTTCTATAATGACAAGGCTACCATCCATTGAAGTAACAAAAATCTCGAAAATAGACTACCTTCAATAAAGACTATGCTACCATCCGTTGGAATAACAAAAATCTCAACAACAGACTACCTTCCATAATGATAAGGCTACCATACATTGTAGTAACAAAAATATGAACAACAAACTACCTTACATAATGACAAGGCTACCATCCATTGGAGTAACAAAAATATCAACAAAATACTACCTTCCATAATGACAAGGCTACCATCCACTGGAGTACCATAAATCTCGACAACAGTCTACATTCTATAATGATACGGCTACCATCCATTGGATTAATAAAAATCTCGAAAACAGATTACCTTCCATAAAGACTAGGCTACCATCCATTGGAATAACAAAAATCTCGACAACAGACTACCTTCCATAATGATAAGGCTACCATACATTGTAGTAACAAAAATTTGAACACCAGACTACCTTCCATAATGACAAGGCTTCCATCCATTGGAGTAACAAAAATCACAACAACAGACTACCTTTTATAATGACAAGGCTACCATCCATTTGAGTAACAAAAATCTCGTCAACAGACTACCTTCCATAATGACAAGGCTACCACCCATTAGAGTAACATAGATATCAAAAACATAGTACCATCCATAATTACAAGGCTACCATCCATTGGAATAATAAAAATCTCGACAACAAACTACCTTCCATAATGACAAGGCTACCATCCAATGGAGTAACAAAAATCTCGACAACATACTACCTTCCATAATGACAAGGCTACCATCCATTGGATTAACATAGATATCGATAACATAGTACCTTCCTTAATGACAAGGCTACCATACATTGGAGTAACAAAAATCACGACAACAGACTACCTTCCAAAATGACAAGGCTACCTTCCACTGGAATAACAAAAATCTCGACAACAAATTACCTTCAATTATGACAAGGCTACCATCTAATGGAGTAAGAAAAATCTCGACAATAGACTACCTTCCATAAGGATACCATCCATTGGAGTAACAAAAATATCGATAACAGAATACCTTCCATAATAACAAAGGTACCACACATTGGAGTAAAAACAATATCCACAAGAGATTACCTTCCATAATGACAAGGTTACCATCCATTAAAGTAATAAAAATATGGACAACAGACTACCTTCCATAATGACAAGGCTATCATCCATTGGAGTAACAAAAATCTCGACAACAGACTACCTTACATAATGCTTAGGCTACCATCCATTGGAGTAACAAAGATATCGACAACAAACTAACTTTCATAATGACAAGGCTACAATCAATTGTAGTACACAAAATGTCGACAAAAGACTACCCTCCATAATGATAAGGCTACCATCAATTGTAGTAACAAAAATCTCGACAACAGACTACCTTCAATAATGACAAGGCTACCATCCATTGGAATAACAAAAATCTCGATAACAGACTACCTTCCATAATGACAAGGCTACCATACATTGTAGTAACAAAAATCTGAACAACAGACTACCTTCCATAATGACAAGGCTACCATCCATTGGAGTAACAAAAATCACAACAACAGACTACCTTTTATAATGATAAGGCTACAATCCATTTGAGTAACATAAATAACATCAACAGACAACCTTCCATAATGACAAGGCTACCACCCATTATAGTAACATAGATATCAAAAACATAGTACCATCCATAATTACAAGCCTACCATCCATTGGAATAATAAAAATCTCGACAACAAACTACCTTCCATAATGACAATGCTACCATCCAATGGAGTAACAAAAATCTCGACAACATACTACCTTCCATAATGACAAGGCTACCATCCATTGGAGTAACAAAAATATCGAGAACATACTACCTTCCATAATGACAAGGCTACCATCTATTGGAGTAACAAAAATCTCGACAACATAGTACCTTCCATAATGACAAGGCTATCATCCATTGTAGTACCAAAAATCTCGACAATATACTACTTTCCATAATGACAAGGCTACAATCCATTGTAGTAACAAAAATATCGACAACAGACTACCTTCCATAATGACAAGGCTACCATCCAATGGAGTAACAAAAATCTCGAAAACTGACTACCTTCCATAATTACTAGGCTACAAATCTCGACAACAGACTAACTTACATAATGACAAGGCTACCATACATTATAGTAACTAATATCTGACCAATAGACTACCTTCCATAATGACAAGGATACCATCCATTGGAGTAACAAATATCACAACAGCAGACTACCTTCTATAATGACAAGGCTACCATCCATTGGAGTAACAAAAATCTCGAAAATTGACTACCTTCCATAAAGACTAGGCTACCATCCATTGGAATAACAAAAATCTCGACAACAGACTACCTTCCATAATAACAAGGCTACCATACATTGTAGTAACATAAATTTGAACAACAGACTACCTTCCATAATGACAAGGATACCATCCATTGGAGTAACAAAAATATCAACAAGAGACTACCTTCCATAATTACAAGGCTACCATCCACTGGAGTACCATAAATATCGACAACAGACTACTTTCTATAATGACACGGCTACCATCCATTGGAGTTATAAGAATCTCGAAAACAGACTACCTACCATAAAGACTAGGCTACCATCCATTGGAATAACAAAAATCTCGACAACAGACTACGTTCCATAATGACAAGGCTACCATAAATTGTAGTAACAAAAATCTGAACAACAGACTACCTTCCATAATGACAAGGCTACCATCCATTGGAGTAACACAAATCACAACAACAGTCTACCTTCTATAATGACAAGGCTACAATCCATTTGAGTACCAAAAATATCGTCAACAGACTACCTTCCATAATGACAAGGCTACCATCCATTGGAGTAACAAAAATATCGATAACATAATACCTTCCATAATAACAAGGGTACCATACATTGGAGTAAAAAAAATATCCACAAGAGACTACCTTCCATCATGGAAAGGTTACCATCCATTAAAGTAATAAAAATGTCGACAACATACTACCTTCCATAATGGCAAGGCTATCATCCATTGGAGTAACAAAAATCTCGACAACAGACTACCTTACATAATGATTAGGCTACCCTCCATTGGAGTAACAAAGATATCGACAACAGACTACCTTTCATAATGACAAGGCTACAATCAATTGTAGTACAAAAAATGTCGACATAAGACTACCGTCCATAATGACAAGACTACCATCAATTGTAGTTACAAAAATCTCGACAACAGACTACCTTACATAATGACTAGGCTACCATCCATTGGAGTAGCAAAGATATCGACAACATACTACCTTTCATAATGACAAGGCTACAATCAATTGTAGTACCAAAAATGTCGACAAAAGACTACCGTCCATAATGACCAGACTACCATCAAGTGTAGTAACAAAAATATCGACAACATACTACCTTCCATAATGACAAGGCTACCATCCATTGGAGTAACAAAAATATCGACAACATACTACCTTCCATAATGACAAGGCTACCATCTATTGGAGTAACAAAAATCTCGACAACAGAGTACCTTCCATAATGACAAGGCTATCATCCATTGTAGTAACAAAAATCTCGACAACATACAACCTTCCATAATGACAAGGTTACAATCCAATGTAGTAACAAAAATATCGATAACATACTACCTTCCATAATGACAAGGCTACCATCCATTGTAGTAACAAAAATATCGACAAAAGGCTACCTTTCATAATGACAAGGCTACCATCCATTGGAGTAACAAAAATATCGACAACAAAATACCTTCCATAATGACAAGGCCGCCATCCATTTGAGTAACAAAAATGTCGACAATAGACTACCTTCCATAATGACTATGCTACCATCCATTGGAGTAACAAATATATCAAGAACAGAATACCTTTCATAATGACAAGGCTACCATCCATTGGAATAACAAAAATCTCGACAACAATCTACCTTCCATAATGACAAGGCTACTATACATTATAGTAACAAAAATCTGAACAACAAACTACCTTCCATAATGACAAGGCTACCATCCATTGGAGTAACAAAAATCACAACAACAGACTACCTTCTATAATGACAAGGCTACAATCCATTTGAGTAACAAAAATCTTGTCAACAGACTACCTTCCATAATGACAAGGATACCATCCATTGAAGTAACAAAAATATCGACAACAGAATACCTTCCATAATAACAAATGTACCATACATTATAGTAAAAACAATATCTACAAGAGACTACCTTCCATCATGACAAGGTTACCATCCATTAAAGTTATAAAAATCTCGACAACAGACTACCTTCCATAATGACAAGTCTATCATCCATTGGAGTAACAAAAATCTCGACAACAAACTACCTTACATAATGACTAGGCTACCATCCATTGGAGTAACAAAGATATTGACGACAGACTACCTTTCATAATGACAAGGCTATAATAAATTGTAGTACCAAAAATGTCGACAAAAGATTACCGTGCATAATAACAAGACTACCATCAATTATAGTAACAAAAATCTCGACAACAGACTGCCTTCAATAAAGACAAGGCTACCATCCATTGGAATAACAAAAATCTCGACAACCGACTACATTCCATAATGACAAGGCTACCATAAACTGTAGTAACAAAAATCTAAACAACAGACTACCTTCCATAATGACAAGGCTACCATCCATTGGAGTAACAAAAATATCAACAAGAGACTACCTTCCATAATTACAAGGCTACCATCCACTGGAGTACCATAAATCTCGACAACAGACTACCTTCCAAAATGACAAGGCTACCATAAATTGTAGTAACAAAAATCTGAACAACAGACTACCTTCCATAATGACAAGGCTACCATCCATTGGAGTAAGAAAAATATCAACAAGAGACTACCTTCCATAAAGACAAGGCTACCATCCATTGGAGTACCAAAAATCTCGACAAAAAACTAACTTCTATAATGACAAGGCTACCATCCATTGGAGTAACAAAAATCTCGAAAACCGACTACCTTCAATAAATACTAGGCTACCATCCATTGGAATAACAAAAATCTCGACAAAGAACTACCTTCCATAATGACAAGGCTACTATACATTATAGTAACAAAAATCTGAACAACAAACTACCTTCCATAATGACAAGGCTACCATCCATTGGAGTAACAAAAATCACAACAACAGACTACCTTCTATAATGACAAGGCTACAATCCATTTGAGTAACAAAAATCTTGTCAACAGACTACCTTCCATAATGACAAGGCTACCATCCATTGAAGTAACAAAAATATCGACAACAGAATACCTTCCATAATAACAAGGGTACCATACATTGGAGTAAAAACAATATCTACAAGAGACTACCTTCCATCATGACAAGGTTACCATCCATTAAAGTAATAAAAATCTCGACAACAGACTACATTCCATAATGACAAGTCTATCATCCATTGGAGTAACAAAAATCTCGACAACAAACTACCTTACATAATGACTAGGCTACCATCCATTGGAGTAACAAAGATATTGACAACAGACTACCTTTTATAATGACAAGGCTACAATCAATTGTAGTACCAAAAATGTTGACAAAAGACTATCGTCCATAATAACAAGACTACCATCAATTGTAGTAACAAAAATATCGACAACAGACTACCTTCAATAATCACAAGGCTACCATCCATTGGAGTAACAAAAATCTTGACAACAAACTACCTTCCATAATGACAAGGCTACCATCCATTAGAATAACAAAAATCTGGACAACAGACTACCTTCCATAATGACAAGGCAACCATCCATTGGAGTAATAAAAATATCAACAAGAGACTACCTTCCATAATGACAAGGCTACCACCCATTGGAGTACCAAAAATATCGACAACAAACTAGCTTCTATAATGACAAGGCTACCATCCATTGGAGTAACAAAAATATCGAAAGCAGACTACCTTCCATAAAGACAAGGATACCATCCATTGGAATAACAAAAATCTCGACAACAGACTACCTTCCATAATGACAAGGTTACCATAAATTGTAGTAACAAAAATCTGAACAACAGACTACCTTCCATAATGACAAGGCTACCATCCATTGGAGTAACAAAAATATCAACAAGAGACTAACTTCCATAATGACAAGGCTACCATCCACTGGAGTACCATTAATCTCGACAACAGACTACTTTCTATAATGACAAGGCTACCATCTGTTGGAGTAATAAAAATCTGGAAAACAGACTACCTTCCATAAATACTAGGCTATCATCCATTGGAATAACAAAAATCTCGACAACAGACTACCTTCCATAATGACAAAGCTACCATACATTATAGTAACAAAAATCTGAACAACAGACTACCTTCTAAAATCACAAGGCTACCATCCATTGGAGTAACAAAAATCTTGACAACAAACTACCTTCCATAATGACAAGGCTACCAACCATTAGCGTAACATAGATATCGACAACATACTACCATCCATAATGACAAGGCTACCATCCATTGGAATAATAAAAATATCGACAACAAACTACCTTCCATAGTGACAAGGATACCATCCAATGGAGTAACAAAAATCTCGACAACATACTACCTTCCATAATGACAAGGCTACCATCCATTAGAGTAACAAAAATATCGACAACATACTACCTTCCTTAATGACAAGGCTACCATCTATTGGAGTAACAAAAATCTCGACAATAGAGTACCTTCCATAATGACAAGGCTAACATCCATTGTAGTAACAAAAATATCGACAACATACTACCTTCCATAATGACAAGGCTAACATCCATTGTAGTAACAAAAATATCGATAACATACTACCTTCCTTAATGACAAGGCTACCATCCATTGTAGTAAACAAAAATATTGACAAAAGACTACCGTCCATAATGACAAGGCTACCATCCATTGGAGTAACAAAAATATCGACAATAGACTGCCTTCTATAATGACAAGGCTACCATCCATTTGAGTAACAAAAATGTCAAAAATAGACTACCTTTCATAATGACTAGGCTACCATCCATTGAAGTAACAAAGATATCAACAACAAACTACCTATCATAATGACAAGGATACCATCCATTGGAATAACAAGAATCTTGACAATAGACTACCTTCCATAATGACAAGGCTACCATCCATTGGAGTAACAAAAATCTTGACAACAAACTACAATCCATAATGACAAGGATACCATCCATTGTATTAACATAGATATCGATAACATACTACATTCCTTAATGACAAGGCTACCATCCATTGGAGTAACAAAAATCACGACAACAAACTACCTTCCATAATGACAAGGCTACCATCCATTGGAGTAACAAAAATATCAACAAGAGACTACCTTCCATAATGACAAGGCTACCATCCATTGGAGTACCAAAAATATCGACAACAAACTACCTTCTATAATGACAAGGCTACCATCCATTGGAATAACAAAAATCTTGAAAATCGACTACCTTCCATAAAGACTAGGCTACCATCCATTGGAATAACAAAAATCTCGACAACAGACTACCTTCCATAATGACAAGGCTACCATTCATTGTAGTAACAAAAATCTGAACAACATACTACCTTCCATAATGACAAGGCTACCATCCATTGGAGTAACAAAAATATCAACAAGAGACTACCTTCCATAATGACAAGGCTACCATCCACTGGAGTACCATTAATCTCGACAACAGACTACTTTCTAAAATGACAAGGCTACCATCCATTGGATTAAAAAAAATCTGGAAAACAGACTACCTTCCATATATACTAGGCTATCATCCATTGGAATAACCAAAATCTCGACAACATACTACCTTCCATAATGACAAGGCTACAATCCATTGTAGTAACAAAATATCGATAATATACTACCTTCCATAATGACAAGGCTACCATCCATTGTAGTAACAAAAATATCGACAAAAGACTACCTTCCATAATGACAAGGTTACCATCCATTGGAGTAACAAAAATATCGACAATAGACTACCTTCCATAATGACAAGGCTACCATCCATTAGAGTAACAAAAATCTGGACAACAGACTACCTTCCATAATGACAAGGCTACCATCCATTGGAGTAACAAAAATGTCATAAATAGACTACCTTCCATAATGACTAGGCTACCATCCATTGAAGTAACAAAGATATCAACAACATACTACCTTTCATAATGACAAGGCTACCATCCATTGGAATAACAAGAATCTCGACAATAGACTACCTTCCATAATGACAAAGCTACCATCCATTGGAGTAACAAAAATCTTTACAACAAACTACCATCCATAATGACAAGGATACCATCCATTGGATTAACATAGATATCAATAACATACTACCTTCCTTAATGACAAGGCTACCATCCATTGGAGTAACAAAAATCACGACAACAGACTACCTTCCATAATGACAAGGCTACCATCCATTGGAGTAACAAAAATATCAACAAGAGACTACCTTCCATAATGACAAGGCTACCATCCATTGGAGTACCAAAAATCTCGACAACAAACTACCTTCTATAATGACAAGGCTATCATCCATTGGAGTAACAAAAATCTCGAAAATCGACTACCTTCCATAAAGACTAGGCTACCATCCATTGGAATAACAAAAATCTCGACAACAGACTACCTTCCATAATGACAAGGCTACCATACATTGTAGTAAAAAAAAATCTGAACAACAGACTACCTTCCATAATGACAAGGATACCATCCATTGGAGTAACAAAAATATCAACAAGAGACTACCTTCCATAATTACAAGGCTACCATCCACTGGAGTACCATAAATCTCGAAAACAGACTACTTTCTATAATGACGCGACTACCATCCATTGGAGTAATAAGAATCTCGAAAACAGACTACCTTCCATAAAGACTAGGCTACCATCCATTGGAATAACAACAATCTCGACAATAGACTACCTTCCATAATGACAAGGCTACCATACATTGTAGTAACAAAAATCTGAACAACAGACTACCTTCTATAATCACAAGGCTACCATCCATTGGAGTAACAAAAATCTCGACAACAAACTACCTTCCATAATGACAAGGCTACCAACCATTAGAGTAACATAGATATCGACAACATACTACCATCCATAATGACAAGGCTACCATCCATTGGAATAATAAAAATACCGACAATAGACTACCTTCCATAGTGACAAGGATACCATCCAATGGAGTAACAAAAATCTCGACAACATACTACCTTCCATAATGACAAGGCTACCATCCATTGGAGTAACAAAAATATCGACAACATACTACCTTCGATAATGACAAGACTACCATCTAGTGGAGTAACAAAAAACTAGACAACAGAGTACCTTCCATAATGACAAGGCTATCATCCATTGTAGTAACAAAAATCTCGACAACATACTACCTTTCATAATGACAAGGCTACAATCCATTGTAGTAACAAAATATCGATAATATACTACCTTCCATAATGACAAGGCTACCATCCATTGTAGTAACAAAAATATCGACAAAAGACTACCTTCCATAATGACAAGGCTACCTGTTGTACCCCAAAATTTGCCCTCCCATATTCTCCAATAAACTGCCAAGCCAAGCTACAAAATTCCCCAAGAGTTGCACAATGCAAAGGCCTCCATACAGTCAAAACTAGGGTTTTGAGTCTGATCAAGAAAAGGAAGTGTTCAAAGGCTCAATCAAGTCTCATATGCTTACAAACATGGTCAAGCATCCTCATATCAAGTTTCAAGGCATTCAGCTCAAGATTGTACAGTCAAAACCCTAAATTGCACTACAGTCAACTGTAGGGGCAAAATGGTCATTTGACAGTCAAAAGTTCAAATTTTTGGTCAATATATCATTTTGAAGCCACAAACATCATTTGATCAATGCTTGATCATGATTCTCAAAATTTGGCTCAGAAATCATCAAAGATGCAAAAGTTGCTATATTTGGACAGCTGAAAAAGTCAACTGAAATTGACCAGGGCATAACTTTCACATGGATTATCAGAAAAATTCCATCCAAAGCTCATTTTGAAGAGAAAGACATTTCCTACAACTCATCTTCATACTTCAAGTCCAAGAAATGCTCTCACAAAAAGTTATCAATTTCAACATTACAGGTCATTTTCAAAAGTCAACAAAAAGGGACTTTAAGTCAAAGACCATAACTTGAGATTGGTAAATCAAAATGACATGGGACCAAAGGCATTGGTTAAAGGACTCAAAGACCTTTCCAAAATGTCCAAGAACATGTGAAAAGCTTAAAAATTGAGCAAGTTATGCCTTGTAGAAGTTGGGAAATGTTTGTGAAATGGCAAAAGTCAACTATCCTTGAAAATCCAATTTTTGACAAAAGGGCCCCATTTTTTCCACTTGGTTCATCCTTGTCACGCCACACACGTGTCCCATGGTTAATTTCAAGACCAAATATTGATTTTTTTATTTTATTTAATTTTTGATGATTTAATTCATTTTAATTCTTTGAAAATTCAAATAAAATTTAAAAAAACAATGGAATAGTGTTATGTGAACTTGGACAATTCCTATGTATCATGAACCTACTCAAGAAATCAGGCTAGGGTTCATTTGCACACTAGGTCTAGGTTTTGGCTAAAAAAGAGGAAAAATGGTTAAGAGTGAAAACCCTAAGACTTGTTCTTTCCTAAGCTTGAATCTAGGTCAAAAAACAAACCAATTCCATTCCATGATCATCACTGAGTCCAACCCTAACTAGAACATAGCAAAAGGCTCGCTCAAAAGCCATTGGACAATTTGAAATTTTGGCCATATAATGCAAAACTGAAATCACTACTAGGGGACTTTTTAAGCCTTAATTTTTGTTCCATAAGGATCCTGGACAATCACTGAATACGTTCCAATTCAAAACATCTTCCAAAACTCCTTGAACTGGTATCCACAACTCAAACTGTACAGCAAAATATTTGAAATCGTATTCTCCATTTTAAGCATCTTCATTGCATTTCAATAGGATATTCTTGTTCCATGTGAAGTTTCCAAACTATTCATGGTGTTTAATTTCATTTTTGCTAATCATACGCTAATCCACCATTTTCGAATCCTAGGGTTACAGCTTTCTTAAATTAGGGTTTTTTCGTAGAGGAAAAATTAAGGTTCCTAAAGACCATGGTTGAACTCAGCATTTAGAGACGAAGAAGAAGATATGCTCGCGACAAATTTATGAGCTACAGGGACCTAATCGCTATTTTCTGCTAGCCCCCCTAACACTACGTTTCAAAACCGTTGCCTTATTTGTTTGTGTTTCAGGAAATTGGAAGGGATGATGGCGTGGCACAAGCAGACTGGAGGAATTTGAATTGCGCGCGTTTTGATGACTATGCATTGGTTTTGTTTTTTATTGTTTATTAACTATTATATATTAATTGAAACATGAGTGGCTCAGTGGTAACGCGTTAGGCACATGATATCAAAGACCTGGGTTCAAGTCCCAGGTCTTGCAAAATTCAATATTATTTTTCATTTTCAATTCACATGCAGCGCTAACATTAGAGCTCACCATGCACACTCCAAAATGCATTGTCCACGTGTCCCAGGAGGTCTATCAAAGGGTCCAGAACAAAGGCATATGGTGGAGGCCAGTCAAAGCATCACACAAGATTGGAAAAGTCCACAAACCTTCAGCAAATGGGCCAAAATCACCAGGCCTACACCTCCAAATTTGGGACCACACCCCCCTGGTTTGCTTTGTCATTTTTTATTCTTTCTTTAATTTTTTCTTTTATTTCTTTTATTTGCTATTTATCTAATTAATAAATTTTTTACAAAAACACAAAAACATCACAAAAAATCAGAAAATATAAAAAAATATGATATTTATTTTATTATGATTATTTTCTAAATAAATACATGTAAATATTTAGTTTTAATTAGGTATTCAATTTTAATCTCTTTTTTAATAAAAATCAAAACAAAAACATAGAATTAGGTTAATGACTTTTTCCTTTTAGCTTTCCTTGTTTTTTGCCATAGTATTAGTGTTTTTCATAATTAAACTAGGGTTGCATTTTAGGTTAGACTTTAATTCTTTTAATAACTAAAATCCAAAAAAATAGAGTTTAGGTTTAATAACTTTTTATTTTCTTTTTTAATTTTCCTTTTTTCAGAATAATAATATTATTTATTTATTTTCATAAATTTAAAATTGTACATAAATTAATTTAGAATTAAATTAGGTTAGAAATTAAATCTTTTTCTTAATAACTTAAAAAACATTAGAACTAGGGTTTAGCATTAAAATTTTAATTAATTTTTCCTTTTTCTTTTAAATCTAAAAAACACAAAAATACCATTTTTCATTTAATTTTAATTTTAGATAACTTAATTATTTTAATTCCTTTAAAGGGTCCAACGCCCTCGCATTTGATTATTTTTCTTTTTTCGCGCGTTTCATTTATTTCTTTTGTAAATAATTATGTATATGTACCAAAGCCATGTAATAGCTATTAGGCATTTCTTTTCTGCAATTTATTTTAAAAGGGGTCTGGATTAATTTGGCGTTGTAGACCCTCGCCCTTTGTAATAGCGTAGGACTTTTATCTTTTCCGCACTTTAAATTCCTGCACTTATAACTGTTAATAAATATGCATGAAAGAATGAATGCCCAAAAATAAAATCGAATCGTTAGATCACCAATGCATGACAAGACAAACAATAAACTGAAAATGACACACAATTCGCACACACCACCCCTAGGGTACGCCTCACTGTTGCCTTTCGAAAGGTGATCGTCGAGTAGAGGATGTCTTAGTAAGTCCTCATGATCCGGGAACCTGGCATGAGGGTAGCTTCTAAGGTGTCTTCCCATTGCTCTGGTGATCACCATGTCCCTACAAACTCGAATTGACCCGAACACCTCCAACGGTGGTGCTACCTACCCCTCAATGGTGGGATGGCACTACCTTAAAAGACATTTACGCGGACGAATTCCTTAGGGTAGGTAGGTTCTCAAGGGTACTTGCTCTAATTTCAAACAAATCAAAATACTTTTCACACCAACACACTTTCAAAAACTTTCAAAACAAACTTTTCAAACACTCTGACGTACGAGTTAAACTGAAACTTTTCAAAGAATATTTTTGAAACCCACATTGAAAAGCAAACAAACATTTTGAAAACACATTGAGCAAGTACCTAAGAGCCCATGGATAACCATGGATAGAAAGGGTGCTAACACCTTCCCTTTCTATAACCTACCTCCCGAACCGAGAGCAATCTCTTTAAAGGAATTTTTCTGTGCTTTTGTCCTTTCCAATTGGAGAAAATAAAAGACGGTGGCGACTCTTGCTTACCATGACATTTCGCGAACCAGCTTTAAAACAGTCAGTTCCAGATCCACCGATCACAGAACTGGCGACTCTGCTGGGGAATAAACTTAAAGTGGGGTGTACCTTAGGATTAAGATCACTGTGTTTTCAATTGCTTTCTTTGCTTGCTTTAAATTGTGGGACTGTCTTGGGAGTTCTATAGATCCTAACCCGGATCTGGGGGATACCCTTTTAGAAAGTAGCAACAAGGCTGTGAGGGAACTGTGCGGGGTATACCGACATGGTTGAAACAGTCTGCTACGTTGATGTGGCACTTTGGTGTGTACCGGTAACCCTTGAGTCAGTCAAGGAGAGTACGGGGCCTCCATGTGGTGTCATGAAGCATCAACAGACCTTAGGAACCTTAATTGAACCATCTTGGCCTCTTTAGGGTAGTGAGATAACTGACTTTGGTGCAGTCCGAGGTTGGTTGATACTCGATACTACACTCAATTGAGGGTTGCTTTCCTGGAATATTTCGGTCGCCAGTTCAGTGGCTAAATCGAAACGATGAACAATGAAAGCAATCCCGTGATATTGGGAACCTTAGAACCCGGTTACTTTGATTAGGACAGGTTGAACCCACCAACTTCAAGAGGGTACTACCCAGACCCCATGCTGGCCTAAACCTAAGGGCTCTCTCTTGTGTGACTTGTGTGCCTTAGTACTTGACTATCTGCATGCTTGTGATCTAACACTTGTTTCTTGCAGGTTTGTTTCAGTCCTTAAGTAGGACTCATAATAGGGTTACTGACATCACCCCATGCATACCATGACATCATACCATTGCATACATCCTAACCCATTTCAAGGATCTCAAGGGCTTGTGATGCAGGTCAGGACGAATCAACTGTCCCGGCAAGGGGCAAAGAGGATTTATTTTCCTCTAGACCAGGTTGTCAGGGGCTATGACCCACTTGATATGGTGAGCTTTTGACCCTTGGAGAAGTACTCTCAACAATATGAAGTACCTTCAATCAAGCCACCAGTTTCCAATGCTAACTATTTTCTTGTTTACCCCACGAGATTCTTGAAATCATTGCATGCATGTCATACATCTCGTTGCATTACAGGTATCCCCTTGACAGGTTGCTTACTGTTCTTCGCTGTTTATTTCAGCACTATGAACCCTGAATCATCAACCGAGGCGTCTATCAAGGCTCTTCAGGCGCAGAACGCCCAATTTCAGGCGCAGAACGCCCAGTTTCAGGAGCTGATCAAGGGCTTGGCTCAGGGTCAACAAGAGTTGAAGACCATGCTGCTGAAGAAGACTAAGAAGAAGAGGAGGACTGTGCTATTTAACACTGGGCGCAGACTCGGGAACACTTTGGTTGAAGCTGAAAGGACTCCTCCATCTGTGACGGAAGGTAGTCACCAAGAAAGGGAGGTCCCTACTCCCGTGGGCTCTGACACTGAAACAGACTTCAACGACGAACAGTACCCTCCTGCTGAAGACCGGTACAAACAGCTGGAAGACAGATTAAAGGGTATGGAGGTTCAGCAGGTGCCTGGACTGGATTTCGGAGACTTGGGGTTATCTACTGGGGTGGTGATTCCACACAAGTTCAAGGCACCTGCCTTTGTGAAGTATGACGGGGCTTCCTGTCCCAAGATGCACCTCCGTTCTTATGTAAGGAAGATCCAGCCTTACACAGCAGACAAGAACCTTTGGATCCATTTCTTCCAGGAGAGTCTTTCAGGGACTCACCTCGATTGGTTCTATCAGCTGGATGGAATCAGCATTCGTAACTGGGAGGATCTGGCCACTGCTTTTTACAAGCAGTATCAATATAATGCCGACCTTGCCCCCACACGTACCCAACTTCAGGGTATGTCGTTAGGTGCAAGTGAAGGTTTTAAAGAGTACGCTCAGAGGTGGAGAGACCTAGCTGGCAGAGTGCAGCCACCGTTGACTGATCGGGAGTTGGTAGACACGTTCTTGGGGACCCTGTCTGGTCCATTCTTCAACCACTTGATTGGGAATTCTGCTGCTGGGTTTACAGATCTAATCTTGACCGGAGAAAGAATCGAAGCGGGCATCAAGTCAGGGAAAATACAGAATGGTGACTCCTCGAACACTGAAAAGAAACCATCCAGGAGGGAATCTAGTGCTGTCAACGCATTAGCTATCGCAAAACCGGCCGGTGCTCCTCAGCGTCACCATCAACAAAGGGAAGAGAGACCTAAGAGGCAATTTACTCCCCTCGGCATGACCTTGTCACAAATATTGCCACAGTTGCTGGAAACCAAGTTGGTAACCCTCATGGACCCTCCAAAGAATCCTAACAGGACACCCTCGAGGTACAATCCCAATGCTCGCTGCGCCTATCATTCCGACAGCCCGGGGCATGCTACAGATGACTGTTGGACTTTGAGAAACAGGGTTCAAGATCTGATTGACGCAAAGGAAGTCCAGCTCGACTCTCCAGAGGCTCCCAATATGATCACTGCTCCCTTGCCAAGACATGGCTAGGATTAGTTTTTGTTCATTCAAATATTCAAGTTGTAATTTTCTTTCAATTGTTCAAACATTTTATTTCATGTCAAACTTGGTTATTTCATTAATGCGTTACACATGTCTGTTTTGAAGTAATTATTTCATATTCACTATGTGCAAATTATTTTCATATTTTTTTTCTGATGATCAACGTTCGACTAATAATTCTAAGCCTCTTGAGGGAGGATGACGAAAACGATACCACGATTTACAGTATGCTTTTGAACAGACCCCGCTGATGAGGTACAGGCATTGTTTCAACCCCTAAACACTGGAGTTATAAGGATGATAATCCCTCGCCAACCCATCAGAGCCAAAGGAGTAGGAGTTTTATTTTCGAAAATCAAAACCCTTAATCATAACCTGGGGCAGGGTAGTTCTCTCAGTTGATCCAAGTGCACAATGAATGGCACCAAATGAGTTTTTTCAAAAACAAAAGACAGTGATGGTTCCGAACAATCATAAGGACAGGCAGTCATTATCAAAAAAAAAAATCATAAACGAAAAGCCCAAGAAGTCAAAACCTATGAAAAGAGACTTACGAAACTGGGGCATCCCGCTGACTGTAATTCCAAAAAGGAAACAGTTCAGGCAAAAAAAGAAAGGGATAACAAAAATCAAGAAAGAGGTCTCACAAACCCTCAACAAAAAGTGACTGCCTAGTCAGAATAAATCATCAATGTTTGGACCATCACCGGAAAATCAGAGCAAAGACTCAAACAAGGTCTAACGTATGATCAACTGAGTTTAGGGTTGGAGAACATCACGAAAGAGCGGGTGGGTACAAATAGTTTGGGCCTTTATCCTTTGTTTCTTAAACCGTGAACCAGGCCACGATATAACCCTTAAAGGTCCTAGCTGAAGCATGGGTTAGTTCGAAAGCATACTGTTACGAAGGTATCCTGACTCCTGAAGGTTTGCTGTAAAATCTTGAGTTGACACCGTATTGTATTACAACAAAATGCATTTTTAAAATATTCAAGACAGACATAGACTTTTGCATTCTTAAAATAACTCTGTTTGCATATGACTTTTTGTGTGAACAGCAAGGAAATTCGCACGACGAATGCCTAATGAACAGAAGTACCTCCAATCAAGGGGCATGGCATGACTATTGTCCATCATCTGGGGCAGTTAAGTCAAGATCCAGAGAATCTCTCAAAAGGCCAAAAAGCCTGGGGCAAATCTCTGCCTGAGTCACTTGGGGCAATCCAGCAACGAATCTTGCACGATCAGACACCTTCTGACAATATGGCGACACCACCAGCCTGGGGCAAATCTCCGTCTAAGTCACCTGGGGCATTGGACGATCAAACGAAGATCTTCTGGGGCATGGCAAAATACTTCCAACAGGGGCAATTCCCTACATTCTGAGAGCGTGGACATAGTCGAAAAAATACTGCGCATAATCAAAAACCCGCTAGGTTGACATACCTAGGCAAAAATAAGGGCTTCCCGGCGAACTAAAAGGGTTCGGGCAAAATGAAGGGATGAAACGAAAAACATGTACACCCGGCAAGTCGAAAACCTGAAAAGGCGGCTTGGGCAAAAATGGGTATCCCGGTGGACTGAAAACCCGAAAAGGCGGTCCAGGCAAAAGTTAGGGATCAAAGCGTACGAGTATGTCCCAGCATCTCGGCACCTGTCTACCAGAAGACTCGTCAAGTACTCCCACAAGTGCCTCCTCCCACTGAAACTGGGGCAATAAGGAGTTGTCTAAAAGATCCGGTTGCTCTGTCCATCATAGGTTCGGCTAAAGAATGCGACCCAGATATTTTCACTCCCCGCAGAACACGAACGCGTCGTCTGGCTTTATTCAAAGAGTTATTTCCTTAATAAGATATAACTGGGTTATCCTCAGCCAATAGCCACGGAAAAGACCGTCCTCAGTAAAGTCTTATCATCCCCAGCGGAAGCAAAAGCTTATTCTCCAACATCAGCCCAGGAGTGACTTCCCGGCACCCGTCAAGGATTTATTTTCCTAGACGAAAGCATACATTCATAAACATCACATTTTCGTACATCATGACACATGCATGTACGCATCATGTCATACAATTGCATTTATGCCGTTGCTTGATTCATATCACGTACTGCATATAACTGACCTTTACCTTTCAGGAAGGATACAGTTGAATGATCAGCTATGTCAAAATAGACAAAACACCGTCAGAAAAGACAAATCCCGTCATAAGAGACAAATCCGGTCAAAGAATACAAATCCAGTTTAAATCAATGCCTAAAGATTCCTCTGATACAACTCGTCGTTATAGACACTCGTCGTGATAGACACTCGTTGTGATAGACACTCGTCGTGATAGACACTCGTCGTGATAGACACTCGTCGTTATAGACACTCGTCGTGATAGACACTCGTTGTGATAGACACTCGTCGTGATAGACACTCGTCGTGATAGACACTCGTCGTTATAGACACTGGTCGTGATAGACACTCGTCGTGATAGACACTCGTCGTTATAGACACTCATCGTGATAGACACTCGTCGTTATAGACACTCGTCGTGATAGACACTCGTCGTGATAGACACTCGTCGTGATAGACACTCGTCGTGATAGACACTCGTTGTGATAGACACTCGTCGTGATAGACACTCGTCGTGATAGACACTCGTCGTTATAGACACTCGTCGTGATAGACACTCGTCGTGATAGACACTCGTCGTGATAGACACTCGTCGTGATAGACACTCGTCGTGATAGACACTCGTCGTGATAGACACTCGTCGTGATAGACACTCGTCGTGATAGACACTCGTCGTGATAGACACTCGTCGTGATAGACACTCGTTGTGATAGACACTCGTCGTGATAGACACTCGTCGTGATAGACACTCGTCGTTATAGACACTCGTCGTGATAGACACTCGTTGTGATAGACACTCGTCGTTATAGACACTCGTCGTGATAGACACTCGTCGTGATAGACACTCGTCGTGATAGACACTCGTCGTGATAGACACTCGTCGTGATAGACACTCGTCGTGATAGACACTCGTCGTGATAGACGCTCGTCGTTAAAGGCCACTCGTCCTTGGAAACAACCGGTCAGTAGAGACAATTTCATCATCGTTTGAAGATCCAGACCCAGCTCCTGTAACCAGTCAGGACATATCTATACCAAGCATCTGAAAACCAGCTCCTGCGACGTGTCAGGTACTCATTTTCTTTTGCAGGTATGCAGGTTCTCGCTAAGGAATCTCTTACGCGATCAACATTCAGATGGCATCTATAAGCCCATCATCCTACCCATCAATCTCTAAATGGCATCTATAAGCCCATTCCCCCACCACACTGCTACCATGTGAGCGCAAATTTCTGGGCACTCTAGTGTCCAATCATCTTCTACCCTCGGATTACAAAAGGCACGTCAGCCAATCTCCATCCTCAGGTCTAAGAAGATTGAACAGGGGCAACTGTTGTACCCCAAAATTTGCCCTCCCATATTCTCCAATAAACTGCCAAGCCAAGCTACAAAATTCCCCAAGAGTTGCACAATGCAAAGGCCTCCATACAGTCAAAACTAGGGTTTTGAGTCTGATCAAGAAAAGGAAGTGTTCAAAGGCTCAATCAAGTCTCATATGCTTACAAACATGGTCAAGCATCCTCATATCAAGTTTCAAGGCATTCAGCTCAAGATTGTACAGTCAAAACCCTAAATTGCACTACAGTCAACTGTAGGGGCAAAATGGTCATTTGACAGTCAAAAGTTCAAATTTTTGGTCAATATATCATTTTGAAGCCACAAACATCATTTGATCAATGCTTGATCATGATTCTCAAAATTTGGCTCAGAAATCATCAAAGATGCAAAAGTTGCTATATTTGGACAGCTGAAAAAGTCAACTGAAATTGACCAGGGCATAACTTTCACATGGATTATCAGAAAAATTCCATCCAAAGCTCATTTTGAAGAGAAAGACATTTCCTACAACTCATCTTCATACTTCAAGTCCAAGAAATGCTCTCACAAAAAGTTATCAATTTCAACATTACAGGTCATTTTCAAAAGTCAACAAAAAGGGACTTTAAGTCAAAGACCATAACTTGAGATTGGTAAATCAAAATGACATGGGACCAAAGGCATTGGTTAAAGGACTCAAAGACCTTTCCAAAATGTCCAAGAACATGTGAAAAGCTTAAAAATTGAGCAAGTTATGCCTTGTAGAAGTTGGGAAATATTTGTGAAATGGCAAAAGTCAACTATCCTTGAAAATCCAATTTTTGACAAAAGGGCCCCATTTTTTCCACTTGGTTCATCCTTGTCACGCCACACACGTGTCCCATGGTTAATTTCAAGACCAAATATTGATTTTTTTATTTTATTTAATTTTTGATGATTTAATTCATTTTAATTTTTTGAAAATTCAAATAAAATTTAAAAAAACAATGGAATAGTGTTATGTGAACTTGGACAATTCCTATGTATCATGAACCTACTCAAGAAATCAGGCTAGGGTTCATTTGCACACTAGGTCTAGGTTTTGGCTAAAAAAGAGGAAAAATGGTTAAGAGTGAAAACCCTAAGACTTGTTCTTTCCTAAGCTTGAATCTAGGTCAAAAAACAAACCAATTCCATTCCATGATCATCACTGAGTCCAACCCTAACTAGAACATAGCAAAAGGCTCGCTCAAAAGCCATTGGACAATTTGAAATTTTGGCCATATAATGCAAAACTGAAATCACTACTAGGGGACTTTTTAAGCCTTAATTTTTGTTCCATAAGGATCCTGGACAATCACTGAATACGTTCCAATTCAAAACATCTTCCAAAACTCCTTGAACTGGTATCCACAACTCAAACTGTACAGCAAAATATTTGAAATCGTATTCTCCATTTTAAGCATCTTCATTGCATTTCAATAGGATATTCTTGTTCCATGTGAAGTTTCCAAACTATTCATGGTGTTTAATTTCATTTTTGCTAATC
Source organism: Vicia faba (assembly GCA_948472305.1). Classification (NCBI taxonomy): domain Eukaryota; kingdom Viridiplantae; phylum Streptophyta; class Magnoliopsida; order Fabales; family Fabaceae; genus Vicia; species Vicia faba. Next base: position 797,556,551 of record OX451737.1, on the reverse strand, counting down.
ATACGCTAATCCACCATTTTCGAATCCTAGGGTTACAGCTTTCTTAAATTAGGGTTTTTTCGTAGAGGAAAAATTAAGGTTCCTAAAGACCATGGTTGAACTCAGCATTTAGAGACGAAGAAGAAGATATGCTCGCGACAAATTTATGAGCTACAGGGACCTAATCGCTATTTTCTGCTAGCCCCCCTAACACTACGTTTCAAAACCGTTGCCTTATTTGTTTGTGTTTCAGGAAATTGGAAGGGATGATGGCGTGGCACAAGCAGACTGGAGGAATTTGAATTGCGCGCGTTTTGATGACTATGCATTGGTTTTGTTTTTTATTGTTTATTAACTATTATATATTAATTGAAACATGAGTGGCTCAGTGGTAACGCGTTAGGCACATGATATCAAAGACCTGGGTTCAAGTCCCAGGTCTTGCAAAATTCAATATTATTTTTCATTTTCAATTCACATGCAGCGCTAACATTAGAGCTCACCATGCACACTCCAAAATGCATTGTCCACGTGTCCCAGGAGGTCTATCAAAGGGTCCAGAACAAAGGCATATGGTGGAGGCCAGTCAAAGCATCACACAAGATTGGAAAAGTCCACAAACCTTCAGCAAATGGGCCAAAATCACCAGGCCTACACCTCCAAATTTGGGACCACACCCCCCTGGTTTGCTTTGTCATTTTTTATTCTTTCTTTAATTTTTTCTTTTATTTCTTTTATTTGCTATTTATCTAATTAATAAATTTTTTACAAAAACACAAAAACATCACAAAAAATCAGAAAATATAAAAAAATATGATATTTATTTTATTATGATTATTTTCTAAATAAATACATGTAAATATTTAGTTTTAATTAGGTATTCAATTTTAATCTCTTTTTTAATAAAAATCAAAACAAAAACATAGAATTAGGTTAATGACTTTTTCCTTTTAGCTTTCCTTGTTTTTTGCCATAGTATTAGTGTTTTTCATAATTAAACTAGGGTTGCATTTTAGGTTAGACTTTAATTCTTTTAATAACTAAAATCCAAAAAAATAGAGTTTAGGTTTAATAACTTTTTATTTTCTTTTTTAATTTTCCTTTTTTCAGAATAATAATATTATTTATTTATTTTCATAAATTTAAAATTGTACATAAATTAATTTAGAATTAAATTAGGTTAGAAATTAAATCTTTTTCTTAATAACTTAAAAAACATTAGAACTAGGGTTTAGCATTAAAATTTTAATTAATTTTTCCTTTTTCTTTTAAATCTAAAAAACACAAAAATACCATTTTTCATTTAATTTTAATTTTAGATAACTTAATTATTTTAATTCCTTTAAAGGGTCCAACGCGCTCGCATTTGATTATTTTTCTTTTTTCGCGCGTTTCATTTATTTCTTTTGTAAATAATTATGTATATGTACCAAAGCCATGTAATAGCTATTAGGCATTTCTTTTCTGCAATTTATTTTAAAAGGGGTCTGGATTAATTTGGCGTTGTAGACCCTCGCCCTTTGTAATAGCGTAGGACTTTTATCTTTTCCGCACTTTAAATTCCTGCACTTATAACTGTTAATAAATATGCATGAAAGAATGAATGCCCAAAAATAAAATCGAATCGTTAGATCACCAATGCATGACAAGACAAACAATAAACTGAAAATGACACACAATTCGCACACACCACCCCTAGGGTACGCCTCACTGTTGCCTTTCGAAAGGTGATCGTCGAGTAGAGGATGTCTTAGTAAGTCCTCATGATCCGGGAACCTGGCATGAGGGTAGCTTCTAAGGTGTCTTCCCATTGCTCTGGTGATCACCATGTCCCTACAAACTCGAATTGACCCGAACACCTCCAACGGTGGTGCTACCTACCCCTCAATGGTGGGATGGCACTACCTTAAAAGACATTTACGCGGACGAATTCCTTAGGGTAGGTAGGTTCTCAAGGGTACTTGCTCTAATTTCAAACAAATCAAAATACTTTTCACACCAACACACTTTCAAAAACTTTCAAAACAAACTTTTCAAACACTCTGACGTACGAGTTAAACTGAAACTTTTCAAAGAATATTTTTGAAACCCACATTGAAAAGCAAACAAACATTTTGAAAACACATTGAGCAAGTACCTAAGAGCCCATGGATAACCATGGATAGAAAGGGTGCTAACACCTTCCCTTTCTATAACCTACCTCCCGAACCGAGAGCAATCTCTTTAAAGGAATTTTTCTGTGCTTTTGTCCTTTCCAATTGGAGAAAATAAAAGACGGTGGCGACTCTTGCTTACCATGACATTTCGCGAACCAGCTTTAAAACAGTCAGTTCCAGATCCACCGATCACACTACCATCCATTGGAGTAACAAAAATATCGACAATAGACTACCTTCCATAATGACAAGGCTACCATCCATTAGAGTAACAAAAATCTGGACAACATACTACCTTCCATAATGACAAGGCTACCATCCATTTGAGTAACAAAAATGTCATAAATAGACTACCTTCCATAATGACTAGGCTACCATCCATTGAAGTAACAAAGATATCAAAAACATACTACCTTTCATAATGACAAGGCTACCATCCATTGGAATAACAAGAATCTCGATAATAGACTACCTTCCATAATGACAAGGCTACCATCCATTGGAGTAACAAAAATCTTGACAACAAACTACCATCCATAATGACAAGGATACAATCCATTGGATTAACATAGATATCAATAACATACTACCTTCCTTAATGGCAAGCCTACCATCCATTGGAGTAACAAAAATCACGACAACAGACTACCTTCCATAATGACAAGGCTAACATCCATTGGAGTAACAAAAATATCAACAAGAGACTACCTTCCATAATGACAAGGCTACCATCCATTGGAGTACCAAAAATCTCGAAAACAAACTACCTTCTATAATGACAAGGCTATCATCCATTGGAGTAACAAAAATCTCGAAAATCGACTACCTTCCATAAAGACTAGGCTACCATCCATTGGAATAACAAAAATCTCGACAACAGACTACCTTCCATAATAACAAGGCTACCATACATTGTAGTAACAAAAATCTGAACAACAGACTACCTTCCATAATGACAAGGATACCATCCATTGGAGTAACAATAATATCAACAAGAGACTACCTTCCATAATTACAAGGCTACCATCCATTGGAGTACCATAAATCTCGACAACAGACTACTTTCTATAATGACACGGCTACCATCCATTGGAGTAATAAGAATCTCGAAAATAGACTACCTTCCATAAAGACTAGGCTACCATCCATTGGAATAACAACAATCTCGACAACAGACTATGTTCCATAATGACAAGGCTACCATACATTGTAGTAACAAAAATCGAAACAACAGACTACCTTCCATAATGACAAGGCTACCATCCATTGGAGTAACACAAATCACAACAACAGACTACCTTCTATAATGACAAGGCTACAATCCATTTGAGTACCAAATATATCGTCAACAGACTACCTTCCGTAATGACAAGGCTACCATCCATTGGAGTAACAAAAATATCGACAACATAATACCTTCCATAATAACAAGGGTACCATACATTGGAGTAAAAAAAATATCCACAAGAGACTACCTTCCATCATGGAAAGGTTACCATCCATTAAAGTAATAAAAATGTCGACAACATACTACCTTCCATAATGGCAAGGCTATCATCCATTGGAGTAACAAAAATCTCAACAACAGACTACCTTACATAATGACTAGGCTACCATCCATTGGAGTAACAAAGATATCGACAACAGACTACCTTTCATAATGACAAGGCTACAATCAATTGTAGTACAAAAAATGTCGACATAAGACTACCGTCCATAATGACAAGACTACCATCAATTGTAGTAACAAAAATCTCGACAACAGACTACCTTACATAATGACAAGGCTACCATCCATTGGAGTAACAAAGATATCGACAATAGACTACCTTTCATAATGACAATGCTACAATCAATTGTAGTACCAAAAATGTCGCCAAAAGACTACCGTCCATAATGACAAGACTACCATCAATTGTAGTAACAAAAATATCGACAACATACTACCTTCCATAATGACAAGGATACCATCCATTGGAGTAACAAAAATATCGACAACATACTACCTTCCATAATGACAAGGCTACCATCTATTGGAGTAACAAAAATCTCGACAACAGAGTACCTTTCATAATGACAAGGATATAATCCAATGTAGTAACAAAAATATCGATAACATACTACCTTCCATAATGACAAGGCTACCATCCATTGTAGTAACAAAAATATCGACAAAAGGCTAATTTTCATAATGACAAGGCTACCATCCATTGGAGTAACAAAAATATCGACAATAGACTACCTTCCATAATGACAAGGCTACCATCCATTTGAGTAACAAAAATGTCGACAATAGACTACCTTCCATAATGACTATGCTACCATCCATTGGAGTAACAAATATATCAAGAACATACTACCTTTCATAATGACAAGGCTACCATCCATTGGAATAACAAAAATCTCGACAACAGACTACCTTCCATAATGACAAGGATACAATCCATTGGAGTAACAAAAATCATGACAACAGACTACCATCCATAATGACAAGGCTACCATCCATTGGAGTAATATAGATATCGATAACATACTACCTTCCTTAATGAAAAGGCTACCAACCATTGGAGTAACAAAAATGACGACAACAAACTACCTTCCATAATGACAAGGCTACCATCCATTGGAGTAACAAAAATATCAACAAGAGACTACCTTCCATAATGACAAGGCTACCATCCATTGGAGTAACAAAAATCTCGAAAACCGACTACCTTCCATAAAGACTAGGCTACCATCCATTGGAATAACAAAAATCTCGACAACATACTACCTTCCATAATGACAAGGCTACCATATATTATAGTAATAAAAATTTGAACAACAAACTACCTTCCATAATGACAAGGCTACCATCCACTTGAGTACCATAAATCTCGACAACATACTATTTTCTATACTGACACGACTACCATCCAATGGAGTAAGAAAAAATCTCGAAAACAGACTACCTTCCATAAAGACTAGGCTACCATCCATTGGAATAACAAAAATCTCGACAACAGACTACGTTCCATAATGACAAGGCTACCATACATTGTAGTAACAAAAATCTGAACAACAGACTACCTTCCATAATGACAAGGCTACCATCCACTAGAGTACCATTAATCTCGACAACAGACTACTTTCTATAATGACAAGGCTACCATCCATTGGAGTAAAAAAAATCTGGAAAATAGACTACCTTCCATAAATACTAGGCTATCATCCATTGGAATAACAAAAATCTCGACAACAGACTACCTTCCATAACGACAAGGCTACCATACATTGTAGTAACAAAAATCTGAACAACAGACTACCTTCTATAATCACAAGGCTACCATCCATTGAAGTAACAAAAATCTCGACAATAGACTACCTTCCATAATGACAAGGCTACCAACCATTAGAGTAACTTAGATATCGACAACATACTACCATCCATAATGACAAGGCTACCATCGATTGGAATAATAAAAATATCGACAACAGACTACCTTCCATAGTGACAAGGATACCATCCAATGGAGTAACAAAAATCTCGACAACATACTACCTTCCATAATGACAAGGCTACCATCCATTGGAGTAACAAAAATATCGACAACATACTACCTTCGATAATGACAAGGCTACCATCTATTGGAGTAACAAAAATCTCGACAATAGAGTACCTTCCATAATGACAAGGCTATCATCTATTGTAGTAACAAAAATCTCGACAACATACTACCTTCCATAATGACAAGGCTACAATCCATTGTAGTAACAAAAATATCGATAACATACTACCTTCCTTAATGACAAGGCTACCATCCATTGTAGTAACAAAAATATCGACAAAAGACTACCGTCCATAATGACAAGGCTACCATCCATTGGAGTAACAAAAATATCGACAATAGACTGCCTTCCATAATGACAAGGCTACCATCCATTTGAGTAACAAAAATGTCAACAATAGACTACCTTCCATAATGACTAGGCTACCATGCATTGAAGTAACAAAGATATCAACAACAAACTACCTTTCATAATGACAAGGCTACCATCCATTGGAATAACAAGAATCTCGACAATAGACTACCTTCCATAATGACAAGGCTACCATCCATTGGAGTAACAAAAATCTTGACAACAAACTACCATCCACAATGACAAGGATACCATCCATTGTATTAACATAGATATCGATAACATACTACCTTCCTTAATGACAAGGCTACCATCCATTGGAGTAACAAAAATCTCGACAACAGACTACCTTCCATAATGACAAGGCTACCATCCATTGGAGTAACAAAAATATCAACAAGAGACTACCTTCCATAATGACAAGGCTACCATCCATTGGAGTACCAAAAATATCGACAATAAACTACCTTCTATAATGACAAGGCTACCATCCATTGGAGTAACAAAAATCTTGAAAATCGACTACCTTCCATAAAGACTAGGCTACCATCCATTGGAATAACAAAAATCTTGACAACAGACAACGTTTCATAATGACAAGGCTACCATACATTGTAGTAACAAAAATCTGAACAACAGACTACCTTCCATAATGACAAGGCTACCATCCATTGGAGTAACAAAAATATCAACAAGAGACTACCTTCCATAATGACAAGGTTACCATCCACTGGAGTACCATTAATCTCGACAACAGACTACTTTCTATAATGACAAGGCTACCATCCATTGGAGTAAAAAAATCTGGAAAATAGACTACCTTCCATAAATACTAGGCTATCATCCATTGGAATAACAAAAATCTCGACAACAGACTACCTTCCATAATGACAAGGCTACCATACATTGTAGTAACAAAATATCGATAATATACTACCTTCCATAATGACAAGGCTACCATCCATTGTAGTAACAAAAATATCGACAAAAGACTACCTTCCATAATGACAAGGCTACCATCCATTGGAGTAACAAAAATATCGACAATAGACTACCTTCCATAATGACAAGGCTTCCATCCATTAGAGTAACAAAAATCTGGACAACAGACTACCTTCCATAATGACAAGGCTACCATCCATCTGAGTAACAAAAATGTCATAAATAGACTACCTTCCATAATGACTAGGCTACCATCCATTGAAGTACCAAAGATATCAACAACATACTACCTTTCATAATGACAAGGCTACATTCCATTGGAATAACAAGAATCTCGACAATAGACTACCTTCCATAATGACAAGGCTACCATCCATTGGAGTAACAAAAATCTTGACAACAAACTACCATCCATAATGACAAGGATACCATCCATTGGATTAACATAGATATCAATAACATAATACCTTCCTTAATGACAAGGCTACCATCCATTGGAGTAACCAAAATCACGACAACAGACTACCTTCCATAATGACAAGGCTACCATCCATTGGAGTAACAAAAATATCATCAAGAGACTACCTTCCATAATGACAAGGCTACCATCCATTGGAATACCAAAAATATCGACAACAAACTACCTTCTATAATGACAAGGCTACCATCCATTGGAGTAACAAAAATCTAGAAAATCGACTACCTTCCATAAAGACTAGGCTACGATCCATTGGAATAACAAAAATCTCGACAACAGACTACCTTCCATAATGACAAGGCTACCATACATTGTAGTAACAAAAATCTGAATAACAGACTACCTTCCATAATTACAAGGCTACCATCCACTGGAGTACCATAAATCCCGACAACAAACTACTTTCTATAATGACACGGCTACCATCCATTGGAATAACAACAATCTCGAAAACAGACTACGTTCCATAATGACAAGGCTACCATACATTGTAGTAACAAAAATTTGAACAACATACTACCTTCCTTAATGACAAGGCTACCATCCATTGGAGTAACACAAATCACAACAACAGACTACCTTCTATAATGACAAGGCTACAATCCATTTGAGTACCAAAAATATCGTCAACAGACTACCTTCCATAATGACAAGGCTACCATCCATTGGAGTAACAAAAATATCGACAACATAATACCTTCCATAATAACAAGGGTACCATACATTGGAGTAAATAAAATATCCACAAGAGACTACCTTCCATCATGGCAAGGTTACCATCCATTAATGTACTAAAAATGTCGACAACAGACTACCTTCCATAATGGCAAGGCTATCATCCATTGGAGTAACAAAAATCTTGACAACAGACTAGCTTACATAATGACTAGGCTACCATCCATTGGAGTAACAAAGATATCGACAACATACTACCTTTCATAATGACAAGGCTACAATCAATTGTAGTACCAAAAATGTCGACAAAAGACTACCGTCCATAATGACAAGACTACCATCAATTGTAGTAACAAAAATCTCGACAACATACTACCTTCCATAATGACAAGGCCACCATCCATTGGAGTAACAAAAATATCGACAACATACTACCTTCCACAATGACAAGGCTACCATCTATTGGAGTAACAAAAATCTCGACAACAAAGTACCTTCCATAATGACAAGGCTATCATCCAATGTAGTAACAAAAATATCGATAACATACTACCTTCCATAATGACAAGGCTACCATCCATTGTAGTAACAAAAATATCGACAAAAGGCTACCTTTCATAATGACAAGGCTACCATCCATTGGAGTAACAAAAATATCGACAATAGACTACCTTCCATAATGACAAGGCTACCATCCATTTGAGTAACAAAAATGTCGACAATAGACTACCTTCCATAATGACTATGCTACCATCCATTGGAGTAACAAATATATCAAGAACAGACTACCTTTCATAATGATAAGGCTACCATCCATTGGAATAACAAAAATCTCGACAATAGACTACCTTCCATAATGACAAGGATACCATCCATTGGAGTAACAAAAATCATGACAACAGACTGCCATCCATAATGACAAGGCTACCATCCATTGGATTAATATAGATATCGATAACATACTACCTTCCTTAATGAAAAGGCTACCAACCATTGGAGGAACAAAAATGACGACAACAAACTACCTTCCATAATGACAAGGCTACCATCCATTAGAGTAACAAAAATATCAACAAGAGACTACCTTCCATAATGACAAGGCTACCATCCATTGGAGTAACAAAAATCTCGAAAACCGACTACCTTCCATAAAGACTAGGCTACCATCCATTGGAATAACAAAAATCTCGACAACAAACTACCTTCCATAATGACAAGGCTACCATACATTATAGTAACAAAAATCTGAACAACAAACTACCTTCCATAATGACAAGGCTACCATCCACTTGAGTACCATAAATCTCGACAACAGACTATTTTCTATACTGACACGACTACCATCCATTGGAGTAATAAAAAATCTTGAAAACAGACTACCTTCCATAAAGACTAGGCTACTATCCATTGGAATAACAAAAATATCGACAACAGACTACGTTTCATAATGACAAGGCTACCATCCATTGAAGTAACAAAGATATCAACAACAAACTACCTTTTATAATGACAAGGCTACCATCCATTGGAATAACAAGAATCTCGACAATAGACTACCTTCCATAATGACAAGGCTACCATCCATTGGAGTAACAAAAATCTTGACAACAAACTACCATCCATAATGACAAGGATACCATCCATTGTATTAACATAGATATCGATAACATACTACCTTCCTTAATGACAAGGCTACCATCCATTGGAGTAACAAAAATCACGACAACAGACTACCTTCCATAATGACAAGGCTACCATCCATTGGAGTAACAAAAATATCAACAAGAGACTACCTTCCATAATGACAAGGCTACCATCCATTGGAGTACCAAAAATATCGACAATAAACTACCTTCTATAATGACAAGGCTACCATCCATTGGAGTAACAAAAATCTTGAAAATCGACTACCTTCCATAAAGACTAGGCTACCATCCATTGGAATAACAAAAATCTTGACAACAGACTACGTTTCATAATGACAAGGCTACCATACATTGTAGTAACAAAAATCTGAACAACAGACTACCTTCCATAATGACAAGGCTACCATCCATTGGAGTAACAAAAATATCAACAACAGACTACCTTCCATAATGACAAGGCTACCAACCATTAGAGTAACTTAGATATCGACAACATACTACCATCCATAATGACAAGGCTACCATCGATTGGAATAATAAAAATATCGACAACAGACTACCTTCCATAGTGACAAGGATACCATCAAATGGAGTAACAAAAATCTCGACAACATACTACCTTCCATAATGACAAGGCTACCATCCATTGGAGTAACAAAAATATCGACAACATACTACCTTCAATAATGACAAGGCTACCATCTATTGGAGTAACAAAAATCTCGACAATAGAGTACCTTCCATAGTGACAAGGCTATCATCCATTGTAGTAACTAAAATCTCGACAACATACTACCTTCCATAATGACAAGGCTACAATCCATTGTAGTAACAAAAATATCGGTAACATACTACCTTCCTTAATGACAAGGCTACCATCCATTGTAGTAACAAAAATATCGACAAAAGACTACCGTCCATAATGACAAGGCTACAATCCATTGGAGTAACAAAAATATCGACAATAGACTACCTTCCATAATGACAAGGCTACCATCCATTTGAGTAACAAAAATGTCAACAATAGGCTACATTCCATAATGACTAGGCTACCATCCATTGAAGTAACAAAGATATCAACAACAAACTACCTTTCATAATGACAAGGCTACCATCCATTGGAGTAACAAAAATCTTGAAAACAAACTACCATCCATAATGACAAGGATACCATCCACTGTATTAACATAGATATCGATAACATACTACCTTCCTTAATGACAAGGCTACCATCCATTGGAGTAACAAAAATCACGGCAACAGACTACCTTCCATAGTGACAAGGCTACCATCCATTGGAGTAACAAAAATATCAACAAGAGACTACCTTCCATAATGACAAGGCTACCATCCATTGGAGTACCAAAAATATCGACAACAAACTACCTTCTATAATGACAAGGCTACCATCCATTGGAGTAACAAAAATCTTGAAAATCGACTACCTTCCATAAAGACTAGGCTACCATCCATTGGAATAACAAAAATCTCGACAACAGACTACCTTCCATAATGTCAAGGCTACCATTCATTGTAGTAACAAAAATCTGAACAACATACTACCTTCCATAATGACAAGGCTACCATCCATTGGAGTAACAAAAATATCAACAAGAGACTACCTTCCATAATGACAAGGCTACCATCCACTGGAGTACCATTAATCTCGACAACAGACTACTTTCTATAATGACAAGGCTACCATCCATTGGAGTAAAAGAAATCTGGAAAATAGACTACCTTCCATAAATACTAGGCTATCATCCATTGGAATAACAAAAATCTCGACAACAGACTACCTTCCATAATGACAAGGCTACCATACATTATAGTAACAAAAATCTGAACAACAGACTACCGCCCATAATGACAAGGCTACCATCCATTGGAGTAACAAAAATATCGACAATAGACTACCTTCCATAATGACAAGGCTACCATCCATTTGAGTAACAAAAATGTCAACAATATACTACCTTTCATAATGACTAGGCTACCATCCATTGAAGTAACAAAGATATCAACAACAAACTACCTTTCATAAAGACAAGGCTACCATCCATTGGAATAACAAGAATCTCGACAACAGACTACCTTCCATAATGACAAGGCTACCATCCATTGGAGTAACAAAAATCTTGACAACAAACTACCATCCATAATGACAAGGATACCATCCATTGTATTAACATAGATATCGATAACATACTACCTTCCTTAATGAAAAGGCTACCATCCATTGGAGTAACAAAAATCACGACAACAGACTACCTTCCATAATGACAAGGCTACCATCCATTGGAGTAACAAAAATATCAACAAGAGACTACCTTCCATAATGACAAGGCTACCATCCATTGGAGTACCAAAAATATCGACAACAAACTACCTTCTATAATGACAAGGCTACCATCCATTGGAGTAACAAAAATCTCGAAAATCGACTACCTTCCATAAAGACTAGGCTACCATCCATTGGAATAACAAAAATCTCGACAACAGACTACCTTCCATAATGACAAGGCTACCATACATTGTAGTAACAAAAATCTGAACAACATACTACCTTCCATAATGACAAGGCTAACATCCATTGGAGTAACAAAAATATCAACAAGAGACTACCTTCCATAATGACAAGGCTACCATCCACTGGAGTACCATTAATCTCGACAACAAACTACTTTCTATAATGACAAGGCTACCATCCATTGGAGTAAAAGAAATCTGGAAAATAGACTACCTTCCATAAATACTAGGCTATCATCCATTGGAATAACAAAAATCTCGACAACAGACTACCTTCCATAATGACAAGGCTACCATACATTGTAGTAACAAAAATCTGAACAACAAACTACCTTCTATAATCACAAGGCTACCATCCATTGGAGTAACAAAAATCTCGACAACAGACTACCTTCCATAATGACAAGGCTACCAACCATTAGAGTAACTTAGATATCGACAATATACTACCATCCATAATGACAAGGCTACCATCGATTGGAATAATAAAAATATCGACAACAGAGTACCTTCCATAGTGACAAGGATACCATCCAATGGAGTAACAAAAATCTCGACAACATACTACCTTCCATAATGACAAGGCTACAATCCATTGGAGTAACAAAAATATCGATAACATACTACCTTCCTTAATGACAAGGCTACCATCCATTGTAGTAACAAAAATCTCGACAAAAGACTACCGCCCATAATGACAAGGCTACCATCCATTGGAGTAACAAAAATATCGACAATAGACTACCTTCCATAATTACAAGGCTACCATCCATTTGAGTAACAAAAATGTCAACAATATACTACCTTTCATAATGACTAGGCTACCATCCATTGAAGTAACAAAGATATCAACAACAAACTACCTTTCATAAAGACAAGGCTACCATCCATTGGAATAACAAGAATCTCGACAATAGACTACCTTCCATAATGACAAGGCTACCATCCATTGGAGTAACAAAAATCTTGACAACAAACTACCATCCATAATGACAAGGATACCATCCATTGTATTAACATAGATATCGATAACATACTACCTTCCTTAATGACAAGGCTACCATCCATTGGAGTAACAAAAATCACGACAACAGACTACCTTCCATAATGACAAGGCTACCATCCATTGGAGTAACAAAAATATCAACAAGAGACTACCTTCCATAATGACAAGGCTACCATCCATTGGAGTACCAAAAATATCGACAATAAACTACCTTCTATAATGACAAGGCTATCATCCATTGGAGTAACAAAAATCTTGAAAATCGACTACCTTCCATAAAGACTAGGCTACCATCCATTGGAATAACAAAAATCTCGACAACAGACTACCTTCCATAATGACAAGGCTACCAACCATTAGAGTAACTTAGATATCGACAACATACTACCATCCATAATGACAAGGCTACCATCGATTGGAATAATAAAAATATCGACAACAAACTACCTTCCATAGTGACAAGGATACCATCAAATGGAGTAACAAAAATCTCGACAACATACTACCTTCCATAATGACAAGGCTACCATCCATTGGAGTAACAAAAATATCGACAACATACTACCTTCAATAATGACAAGGCTACCATCTATTGGAGTAACAAAAATCTCGACAATAAAGTACCTTCCATAATGACAAGGCTATCATCCATTGTAGTAACTAAAATCTCGACAACATACTACCTTCCATAATGACAAGGCTACAATCCATTGTAGTAACAAAAATATCGGTAACATACTACCTTCCTTAATGACAAGGCTACCATCCATTGTAGTAACAAAAATATCGACAAAAGACTACCGTCCATAATGACAAGGCTACAATCCATTGGAGTAACAAAAATATCGACAATAGACTACCTTCCATAATGACAAGGCTACCATCCATTTGAGTAACAAAAATGTCAACAATAGGCTACATTCCATAATGACTAGGCTACCATCCATTGAAGTAACAAAGATATCAACAACAAACTACCTTTCATAATGACAAGGCTACCATCCATTGGAGTAACAAAAATCTTGAAAACAAACTACCATCCATAATGACAAGGATACCATCCACTGTATTAACATAGATATCGATAACATACTACCTTCCTTAATGACAAGGCTACCATCCATTGGAGTAACAAAAATCACGGCAACAGACTACCTTCCATAGTGACAAGGCTACCATCCATTGGAGTACCAAAAATATCGACAACAAACTACCTTCTATAATGACAAGGCTACCATCCATTGGAGTAACAAAAATCTTGAAAATCGACTACCTTCCATAAAGACTAGGCTACCATCCATTGGAATAACAAAAATCTCGACAACAGACTACCTTCCATAATGTCAAGGCTACCATTCATTGTAGTAACAAAAATTTGAACAACATACTACCTTCCATAATGACAAGGCTACCATCCATTGGAGTAACAAAAATATCAACAAGAGACTACCTTCCATAATGACAAGGCTACCATCCACTGGAGTACCATTAATCTCGACAACAGACTACTTTCTATAATGACAAGGCTACCATCCATTGGAGTAAAAGAAATCTGGAAAATAGACTACCTTCCATAAATACTAGGCTATCATCCATTGGAATAACAAAAATCTCGACAACAGACTACCTTCCATAATGACAAGGCTACCATACATTGTAGTAACAAAAATCTGAACAACATACTACCGCCCATAATGACAAGGCTACCATCCATTGGAGTAACAAAAATATCGACAATAGACTACCTTCCATAATGACAAGGCTACCATCCATTTGAGTAACAAAAATGTCAACAATATACTACCTTTCATAATGACTAGGCTACCATCCATTGAAGTAACAAAGATATCAACAACAAACTACCTTTCATAAAGACAAGGCTACCATCCATTGGAATAACAAGAATCTCGACAATAGACTACCTTCCATAATGACAAGGCTACCATCCATTGGAGTAACAAAAATCTTGACAACAAACTACCATCCATAATGACAAGGATACCATCCATTGTATTAACATAGATATCAATAACATACTACCTTCCTTAATGAAAAGGCTACCATCCATTGGAGTAACAAAAATCACGACAACAGACTACCTTCCATAATGACAAGGCTACCATCCATTGGAGTAACAAAAATATCAACAAGAGACTACCTTCCATAATGACAAGGCTACCATCCATTGGAGTACCAAAAATATCGACAACAAACTACCTTCTATAATGACAAGGCTACCATCCATTGGAGTAACAAAAATCTCGAAAATCGACTACCTTCCATAAAGACTAGGCTACCATCCATTGGAATAACAAAAATCTCGACAACAGACTACCTTCCATAATGACATGGCTACCATACATTGTAGTAACAAAAATCTGAACAACATACTACCTTCCATAATGACAAGGCTACCATCCATTGGAGTAACAAAAATATCAACAAGAGACTACCTTCCATAATGACAAGGCTACCATCCACTGGAGTACCATTAATCTCGACAACAGACTACTTTCTATAATGACAAGGCTACCATCCATTGGAGTAAAAGAAATCTGGAAAATAGACTACCTTCCATAAATACTAGGCTATCATCCATTGGAATAACAAAAATCTCGACAACAGACTACCTTCCATAATGACAAGGCTACCATACATTGTAGTAACAAAAATCTGAACAACAAACTACCTTCTATAATCACAAGGCTACCATCCATTGGAGTAACAAAAATCTCGACAACAGACTACCTTCCATAATGACAAGGCTACCAACCATTAGAGTAACTTAGATATCGACAATATACTACCATCCATAATGACAAGGCTACCATCGATTGGAATAATAAAAATATCGACAAAAGACTACCTTCCATAGTGACAAGGATACCATCCAATGGAGTAAGAAAAATCTCGACAACATACTACCTTCCATAATGACAAGGCTACCATCCATTGGAGTAACAAAAATATCGACAACATACTACCTTAGATAATGACAAGGCTACAATCTATTGGAGTAACAAAAATATCGACAACAGAGTACCTTCCATAATGACAAGGCTATCATCCATTGTAGTAACAAAAATCTCGACAACATACTACCTTCCATAATGACAAGGCTACAATCCATTGTAGTAACAAAAATATCGATAACATACTACCTTCATTAATGACAAGGCTACCATCCATTGTAGTAACAAAAATATCGACAAAAGACTACCGCCCATAATGACAAGGCTACCATCCATTTGAGTAACAAAAATATCGATAATAGACTACCTTCCATAATGACAAGGCTACAATCCATTTGAGTAACAAAAATGTCAACAATAGACTACCTTCCATAATGACAAGGCTACCATCCATTGAAGTAACAAAGATATCAACAACAAACTACCTTTCATAATGACAAGGCTACCATCCATTGGAATAACAAGAATCTCGACAATAGACTACCTTCCATAATGACAAGGCTACCATCCATTGGAGTAACAAAAATCTTGACAACACACTACCATCCATAATGACAAGGATACCATCCATTGTATTAACATAGATATCGATAACATACTACCTTCCTTAATGAAAAGGCTACCATCCATTGGAGTAACAAAAATCACGACAACAGACTACCTTCCATAATGACAAGGCTACCATCCATTAGAGTAACAAAAATATCAACAAGAGACTACCTTCCATAATGACAAGGCTACCATCCATTGGAGTACCAAAAATATCGACAAGAAACTACCTTCTATAATGACAAGGCTACCATCCATTGGAGTAACAAAAATCTCGAAAATCGACTACCTTCCATAAAGACTAGGCTACCATCCATTGGAATAACAAAAATCTCGACAACAGACTACCTTCCATAATGACAAGGCTACCATACATTGTAGTAACAAAAATCTGAACAACATACTACCTTCCATAATGACAAGGCTACCATACATTGGAGTAACAAAAATATCAACAAGAGATGACCTTCCATAATGACAAGGCTACCATCCACTGGAGTACCATTAATCTCGTCAACAGACTACTTTCTATAATGACTAGGCTACCATCCATTGGAGTAAAAAAAATATGGAAAACAGACTACCTTCCATAAATACTAGGCTATCATCCATTGGAATAACAAAAATCTCGACAACAGACTACCTTCCATAATGACAAGGCTACCATACATTGTAGTAACAAAAATCTGAACAACAGACTACCTTCTATAATCACAAGGCTACCATCCATTAGAGTAACAAAAATCTCGACAACAGACTACCTTCCATAATGACAAGGCTACCAACCATTAGAGTAACTTAGATATCGACAATATACTACCATCCATAATGACAAGGCTACCATCGATTGGAATAATAAAAATATCGACAACAGACTACCTTCCATAGTGACAAGGATACCATCCAATGGAGTAACAAAAATCTCGACAACATACTACCTTCCATAATGACAAGGCTACCATCCATTGGAATAACAAAAATATCGACAACATACTACCTTAGATAATGACAAGGCTACCATCTATTGGAGTAACAAAAATATCGACAACAGAGTACCTTCCATAATGACAAGGCTATCATCCATTGTAGTAACAAAAATCTCGACAACATACTACCTTCCATAATGACAAGGCTACAATCCATTGTAGTAACAAAAATATCGATAACATACTACCTTCCTTAATGACAAGGCTACCATCCATTGTAGTAACAAAAATATCGACAAAAGACTACCGCCCATAATGACAAGGCTACCATCCATTGGAGTAACAAAAATATCGACAATAGACTACCTTCCATAATGAAAAGGCTACCATCCATTTGAGTAACAAAAATGTCAACAATAGAATACCTTCCATAATGACTAGGCTACCATCCATTGAAGTAACAAAGATATCAACAACAAACTACCTTTCATAATGACAAGGCTACCATCCATTGGAATAACAAGAATCTCGACAATAGACTACCTTCCATAATGACAAGGCTACCATCCATTGGAGTAACAAAAATCTTGACAACAAACTACCATCCATAACGACAAGGATACCATCCATTGTATTAACATAGATATCGATAACATACTACCTTCCTTAATGAAAAGGCTAGCATCCATTGGAGTAACAAAAATCACGACAACAGACTACCTTCCATAATGACAAGGCTACCATCCATTGGAGTAACAAAAATATCAACAAGAGACTACCTTCCATAATGACAAGGCTACCATCCATTGGAGTACCAAAAATATCGACAAGAAACTACCTTCTATAATGACAAGGCTACCATCCATTGGAGTAACAAAAATCTCGAAAATCGACTACCTTCCATAAAGACTAGGCTACCATCCATTAGAATAACAAAAATCTCGACAGCAGACTACCTTCCATAATGACAAGGATACCATCCAATGGAGTAACAAAAATCTCGACAACATACTACCTTCCATAATGACAAGGCTACCATCCATTGGAGTAACAAAAATATCGACAACATACTACCTTAGATAATGACAAGGCTACCATCTATTGGAGTAACAAAAATCTCGACAACAGAGTACCTTTCATAATGACAAGGCTATCATCCATTGTAGTAACAAAAATCTCGACAACATACTAACTTCCATAATGACAAGGCTACAATCCATTGTAGTAACAAAAATATCGATAACATACTACCTTCCTTAATGACAAGGCTACCATCCATTGTAGTAACAAAAATATCGACAAAAGACTACCGCCCATAATGACAAGGCTACCATCCATTGGAGTAACAAAAATATCGACAATAGACTACCTTCCATAATGACAAGGCTACCATCCATTTGAGTAACAAAAATGTCAACAATATACTACCTTCCATAATGACTAGGCTACCATCCATTGAAGTAACAAAGATATCAACAACAAACTACCTTTCATAATGACAAGGCTACCATCCATTGGAATAACAAGAATCTCGACAATAGACTACCTTCCATAATGACAAGGCTACCATCCATTGGAGTAACAAAAATCTTGACAACAAACTACCATCCATAACGACAAGGATACCATCCATTGTATTAACATAGATATCGATAACATACTACCTTCCTTAATGAAAAGGCTAGCATCCATTGGAGTAACAAAAATCACGACAACAGACTACCTTCTATAATGACAAGGCTACCATCCATTGGAGTAACAAAAATATCAACAAGAGACTACCTTCCATAATGACAAGGCTACCATCCATTGGAGTACCAAAAATATCGACAACAAACTACCTTCTATAATGACAAGGCTACCATCCATTGGAGTAACAAAAATCTCGAAAATCGACTACCTTCCATAAAGACTAGGCTACCATCCATTAGAATAACAAAAATCTCGACAGCAGACTACCTTCCATAATGACAAGGATACCATCCAATGGAGTAACAAAAATCTCGACAACATACTACCTTCCATAATGACAAGGCTACCATCCATTGGAGTAACAAAAATATCGACAACATACTACCTTAGATAATGACAAGGCTACCATCTATTGGAGTAACAAAAATCTCGACAACAGAGTACCTTTCATAATGACAAGGCTATCATCCATTGTAGTAACAAAAATCTCGACAACATACTAACTTCCATAATGACAAGGCTACAATCCATTGTAGTAACAAAAATATCGATAACATACTACCTTCCTTAATGACAAGGCTACCATCCATTGTAGTAACAAAAATATCGACAAAAGACTACCGCCCATAATGACAAGGCTACCATCCATTGGAGTAACAAAAATATCGACAATAGACTACCTTCCATAATGACAAGGCTACCATCCATTTGAGTAACAAAAATGTCAACAATATACTACCTTCCATAATGACTAGGCTACCATCCATTGAAGTAACAAAGATATCAACAACAAACTACCTTTCATAAAGACAAGGCTACCATCCATTGGAATAACAAGAATCTCGACAATAGACTACCTTCCATAATGACAAGGCTACCATCCATTTGAGTAACAAAAATCTTGACAACAAACTACCATCCATAATGACAAGGATACCATCCATTGTATTAACATAGATATCGATAACATACTACCTTCCTTAATGACAAGGCTACCATCCATTGGAGTAACAAAAATCACGACAACAGACTACCTTCCATAATGACAAGGCTACCATCCATTGGAGTAACAAAAATATCAACAAGAGACTACCTTCCATAATGACAAGGCTACGATCCATTGGAGTACCAAAAATATCGACAACAAACTACCTTCTATAATGACAAGGCTACCATCCATTGGAGTAACAAAAATCTCGAAAATCGACTACCTTCCATAAAGACTAGGCTACCATCCATTGGAATAACAAAAATCTCGGCAACAGACTACCTTCCATAATGACAAGGCTACCATACATTGTAGTAACAAAAATCTGAACAACATACTACCTTCCATAATGACAAGGCTACCATCCATTGGAGTAACAAAAATATCAACAAGAGACTACCTTCCATAATGACAAGGCTACCATCCACTGGAGTACCATTAATCTCGACAACATACTACTTTCTATAATGACAAGGCTACCATCCAATGGAGTAACAAAAATCTCGACAACATACTACCTTCCATAATGACAAGGCTACCATCCATTGGAGTAACAAAAATATCGACAACATACTACCTTAGATAATGACAAGGCTACCATCTATTGGAGTAACAAAAATATCGACAACAGAGTACCTTCCATAATGACAAGGCTATCATCCATTGTAGTAACAAAAATCTCGACAACATACTACCTTCCATAATGACAAGGCTACAATCCATTGTAGTAACAAAAATATCTATAACATACTACCTTCCTTAATGACAAGGCTACCATCCATTGTAGTAACAAAAAAATCGACAAAAGACTACCGCCCATAATGACAAGGCTACCATCCATTGGAGTAACAAAAATATCGACAATAGACTACCTTCCATAATGACAAGGCTACCATCCATTTGAGTAACAAAAATGTCAACAATAGAATACCTTCCATAATTACTAGGCTACCATCCATTGAAGTAACAAAGATATCAACAAAAAACTACCTTTCATAATGACAAGGCTACCATCCATTGGAATAACAAAAATCTCGACAATAGACTACCTTCCATAATGACAAGGCTACCATCCATTGGAGTAACAAAAATCTTGACAACAAACTACCATCCATAATGACAAGGATACCATCCATTGTATTAACATAGATATCGATAACATACTACCTTCCTTAATGAAAAGGCTACCATCCATTGGAGTAACAAAAATCACGACAACAGACTACCTTCCATAATGACAAGGCTACCATCCATTGGAGTAACAAAAATATCAACAAGAGACTACCTTCCATAATGACAAGGCTACCATCCATTGGAGTACCAAAAATATCGACAAGAAACTACCTTCTATAATGACAAGGCTACCATCCATTGGAGTAACAAAAATCTCGAAAATCGACTACCTTCCATAAAGACTAGGCTACCATCCATTAGAATAACAAAAATCTCGACAACAGACTACCTTCCATAATGACAAGGATACCATCCAATGGAGTAACAAAAATCTCGACAACATACTACCTTCCATAATGACAAGGCTACCATCCATTGGAGTAACAAAAATATCGACAACATACTACCTTAGATAATGACAAGGCTACCATCTATTGGAGTAACAAAAATCTCGACAACAGAGTACCTTCCATAATGACAAGGCTATCATCCATTGTAGTAACAAAAATCTCGACAACATACTAACTTCCATAATGACAAGGCTACAATCCATTGTAGTAACAAAAATATCGATAACATACTACCTTCCTTAATGACAAGGCTACCATCCATTGTAGTAACAAAAATATCGACAAAAGACTACCGCCCATAATGACAAGGCTACCATCCATTGGAGTAACAAAAATATCGACAATAGACTACCTTTCATAATGACAAGGCTACCATCCATTTGAGTAACAAAAATGTCAACAATATACTACCTTCCATAATGACTAGGCTACCATCCATTGAAGTAACAAAGATATCAACAACAAACTACCTTTCATAAAGACAAGGCTACCATCCATTGGAATAACAAGAATCTCGACAATAGACTACCTTCCATAATGACAAGGCTACCATCCATTAGAGTAACAAAAATCTTGAAAACAAACTACCATCCATAATGACAAGGATACCATCCATTGTATTAACATAGATATCGATAACATACTACCTTCCTTAATGACAAGGCTACCATCCATTGGAGTAACAAAAATCACGACAACAGACTACCTTCCATAATGACAAGGCTACCATCCATTGGAGTAACAAAAATATCAACAAGAGACTACCTTCCATAATGACAAGGCTACGATCCATTGGAGTACCAAAAATATCGACAACAAACTACCTTCTATAATGACAAGGCTACCATCCATTGGAGTAAAAAAAATCTCGAAAATCGACTACCTTCCATAAAGACTAGGCTACCATCCATTAGAATAACAAAAATCTCGACAACAGACTACCTTCCATAATGACAAGGATACCATCCAATGGAGTAACAAAAATCTCGACAACATACTACCTTCCATAATGACAAGGCTACCATCCATTGGAGTAACAAAAATATCGACAACATACTACCTTAGATAATGACAAGGCTACCATCTATTGGAGTAACAAAAATCTCGACAACAGAGTACCTTCCATAATGACAAGGCTATCATCCATTGTAGTAACAAAAATCTCGACAACATACTAACTTCCATAATGACAAGGCTACAATCCATTGTAGTAACAAAAATATCGATAACATACTACCTTCCTTAATGACAAGGCTACCATCCATTGTAGTAACAAAAATATCGACAAAAGACTACCGCCCATAATGACAAGGCTACCATCCATTGGAGTAACAAAAATATCGACAATAGACTACCTTCCATAATGACAAGGCTACCATCCATTTGAGTAACAAAAATGTCAACAATATACTACCTTCCATAATGACTAGGCTACCATCCATTGAAGTAACAAAGATATCAACAACAAACTACCTTTCATAAAGACAAGGCTACCATCCATTGGAATAACAAGAATCTCGACAATAGACTACCTTCCATAATGACAAGGCTACCATCCATTAGAGTAACAAAAATCTTGACAACAAACTACCATCCATAATGACAAGGATACCATCCATTGTATTAACATAGATATCGATAACATACTACCTTCCTTAATGACAAGGCTACCATCCATTGGAGTAACAAAAATCACGACAACAGACTACCTTCCATAATGACAAGGCTACCATCCATTGGAGTAACAAAAATATCAACAAGAGACTACCTTCCATAATGACAAGGCTACGATCCATTGGAGTACCAAAAATATCGACAACAAACTACCTTCTATAATGACAAGGCTACCATCCATTGGAGTAACAAAAATCTCGAAAATCGACTACCTTCCATAAAGACTAGGCTACCATCCATTAGAATAACAAAAATCTCGACAACAGACTACCTTCCATAATGACAAGGATACCATCCAATGGAGTAACAAAAATCTCGACAACATACTACCTTCCATAATGACAAGGCTACCATCCATTGGAGTAACAAAAATATCGACAACATACTACCTTAGATAATGACAAGGCTACCATCTATTGGAGTAACAAAAATCTCGACAACAGAGTACCTTCCATAATGAGAAGGCTATCATCCATTGTAGTAACAAAAATCTCGACAACATACTAACTTCCATAATGACAAGGCTACAATCCATTGTAGTAACAAAAATATCGATAACATACTACCTTCCTTAATGACAAGGCTACCATCCATTGTAGTAACAAAAATATCGACAAAAGACTACCGCCCATAATGACAAGGCTACCATCCATTGGAGTAACAAAAATATCGACAATAGACTACCTTCCATAATGACAAGGCTACCATCCATTTGAGTAACAAAAATGTCAACAATATACTACCTTCCATAATGACTAGGCTACCATCCATTGAAGTAACAAAGATATCAACAACAAACTACCTTTCATAAAGACAAGGCTACCATCCATTGGAATAACAAGAATCTCGACAATAGACTACCTTCCATAATGACAAGGCTACCATCCATTAGAGTAACAAAAATCTTGACAACAAACTACCATCCATAATGACAAGGATACCATCCATTGTATTAACATAGATATCGATAACATACTACCTTCCTTAATGACAAGGCTACCATCCATTGGAGTAACAAAAATCACGACAACAGACTACCTTCCATAATGACAAGGCTACCATCCATTGGAGTAACAAAAATATCAACAAGAGACTACCTTCCATAATGACAAGGCTACGATCCATTGGAGTACCAAAAATATCGACAACAAACTACCTTCTATAATGACAAGGCTACCATCCATTGGAGTAACAAAAATCTCGAAAATCGACTACCTTCCATAAAGACTAGGCTACCATCCATTAGAATAACAAAAATCTCGACAACAGACTACCTTCCATAATGACAAGGATACCATCCAATGGAGTAACAAAAATCTCGACAACATACTACCTTCCATAATGACAAGGCTACCATCCATTGGAGTAACAAAAATATCGACAACATACTACCTTAGATAATGACAAGGCTACCATCTATTGGAGTAACAAAAATCTCGACAACAGAGTACCTTCCATAATGACAAGGCTATCATCCATTGTAGTAACAAAAATCTCGACAACATACTAACTTCCATAATGACAAGGCTACAATCCATTGTAGTAACAAAAATATCGATAACATACTACCTTCCTTAATGACAAGGCTACCATCCATTGTAGTAACAAAAATATCGACAAAAGACTACCGCCCATAATGACAAGGCTACCATCCATTGGAGTAACAAAAATATCGACAATATACTACCTTCCATAATGACAAGGCTACCATCCATTTGAGTAACAAAAATGTCAACAATATACTACCTTCCATAATGACTAGGCTACCATCCATTGAAGTAACAAAGATATCAACAACAAACTACCTTTCATAAAGACAAGGCTACCATCCATTGGAATAACAAGAATCTCGACAATAGACTACCTTCCATAATGACAAGGCTACCATCCATTAGAGTAACAAAAATCTTGACAACAAACTACCATCCATAATGACAAGGATACCATCCATTGTATTAACATAGATATCGATAACATACTACCTTCCTTAATGACAAAGCTACCATCCATTGGAGTAACAAAAATCACGACAACAGACTACCTTCCATAATGACAAGGCTAGCATCCATTGGAGTAACAAAAATATCAACAAGAGACTACCTTCCATAATGACAAGGCTACGATCCATTGGAGTACCAAAAATATCGACAACAAACTACCTTCTATAATGACAAGGCTACCATCCATTGGAGTAACAAAAATCTCGAAAATCGACTACCTTCCATAAAGACTAGGCTATCATCCATTGGAATAACAAAAATCTCGACAACAGACTACCTTCCATAATGACAAGGCTACCATACATTGTAGTAACAAAAATCTGAACAACATACTACCTTCCATAATGACAAGGCTACCATCCATTGGAGTAACAAAAATATCAACAAGAGACTACCTTCCATAATGACAAGGCTACCATCCACTGGAGTACCATTAATCTCGACAACATACTACTTTCTATAATGACAAGGCTACCATCCATTGGAGTAAAAAAAATCTTGAAACAGACTACCTTCCATAAATACTAGGCTATCATCCATTGGAATAACAAAAATCTCGACAACAGACTACCTTCCATAATGACAAGGCTACCATACATTGTAGTAACAAAAATCTGAACAACAGACTACCTTCTATAATCACAAGGCTACCATCCATTAGAGTAACAAAAATCTCAACAACAGACTACCTTCCATAATGACAAGGCTACCAACCATTAGAGTAACTTAGATATCGACAATATACTACCATCCATAATGACAAGGCTACCATCGATTGGAATAATAAAAATATCGACAACAGACTACCTTCCATAGTGACAAGGATACCATCCAATGGAGTAACAAAAATCTCGACAACATACTACCTTCCATAATGACAAGGCTACCATCCATTGGAGTAACAAAAATATCGACAACATACTACCTTAGATAATGACAAGGCTACCATCTATTGGAGTAACAAAAATATCGACAACAGAGTACCTTCCATAATGACAAGGCTATCATCCATTGTAGTAACAAAAATCTCGACAACATACTACCTTCCATAATGACAAGGCTACAATCCATTGTAGTAACAAAAATATCGATAACATACTACCTTCCTTAATGACAAGACTACCATCCATTGTAGTAACAAAAATATCGACAATAGACTACCTTCCATAATGACAAGGCTACCATCCATTTGAGTAACAAAAATGTCGACAAAAGACTACCATCCATAATGACAAGACTACCATCATTGTAGTAACAAAAATCTCGACAACAGACTACCTTCAATAATGACAAGATTACCATCCATTGGAGTAACAAAAATCTTGACAACAAACTACCTTCCATAATGACAAGGCTACCATCCAATGGAGTAACAAAAATCTCGACAACATACTACCTTCCATAATGACAAGGCTACCATGCATTGGAGTAACAAAAATCTCGACAAAAGACTACCTTCCATAATGACAAAGCTACCATCCATTGGAGTACAAACATATTGACAACATACTACCTCCCATAATGACAAGGCTACCATCAATTGGAGTAACAAAAATCTAAACAAAAGACTACCTTCAATAATGACAAGGCTACCATAAATTGTAGTACCAAAAATGTCGACAAAAGACTACTGTCCATAATGACAAGGCTACCATCCATTGGAGTAATAAAAATCTCAACAACAGACTACCTTCCATAATGACAAGGCTACCATCCATTGGAGTAACAAAAATATCGACAACAGAGTACATTCCATAATGACAAGGCTACCATCCATTGGAGTAACAAAAATATCGACAACAAACTACCTTCCATAATGACAAGGCTACCACCCATTGGAGTAAAAAATATATCTACAATATACTACCTTCCATAATGATAATGCTACCATCCATTGGAGTAACAAACATATTGACAACAGACTACGTCCCATAACGACAAGGATACCACCCATTTTAGTGAAAACGATATCTACAATAGACTACCTTCCATAATGATAAGGCTACCATCCATTAGAGTAACAAAAATATCGACAATAGACTACCTTCCATAATGACAACGCAACCATCCATTGGAGTGAGAAAAATATCAACAACGGACTAACTTCCAGAATGACAAGGCTACCATCCATTGTAGTAACCAAAATATCGACAACTGACTACCTTCCATAGTGAAAAGGATACCATCCATTGGAGTAACAAAAATCTTGACAACAGATTACCTTCCATAATGAAAAGGCTACCATCCATCGGAGTAAAAAAATCTCGACAATAGACTACCTTCCATAATGACAAGGTTACCATCCATTAGAATAACAAAAATCTTGACATCAGACTACCTTCCATAATGACAAAGCTATAATCCCTTGGAGTACAAACATATTGACAACAGACTACCAACCATAATGACAAGGCTACCATCAATTGGAGTAACAAAAAGAATACTTTCCATAATTACAAGGCTACCATCCATTGTATTAACAAAAATCTCGACAACAGACTACCTTCCATAATGACAAGGCTACCATCCATTGGAGTAATAAAAATATCGACAGCAGAGTACCTTCCATAATGACAATGCTACCATCCATTGGAGTAACAAAAATATCGACAACAAACTACCTTCCATAATGACAAGGCTACCACCCATTGTAGTAAAAAAGATATCTACAATAGACTACCTTCCATAATGATAAGGCTACCATCCATTGGAGTAACAAAAATATCGACAACAGACTACCTTCCATAATGACAATGAAACCATCCATTTAAGTAATAAAAATATCAGCAACGGACTAACTTCCAGAATGACAAGGCTACCATCCATTGTAGTAACAAAAATATCGACAACAGACTACCTTCCATAATGAAAAGGTTACCATCCATTGGAGTAACAAAAATGTAGACAACAGACTAGCTTTAATAATGGCATGGCTACCATCAATTGGAGTAACAAAAATATTGACAACAGACTACCTTTTGTAATGACAAGGCTACCATCCATTGCAGTAACAAAATTCTGAACAAAATACTACCTTCCATAATGAAAAGGATACCATCCATTGGAGTAACATAAAACATAACAACCGACTATCTTCAATAATGATAAGGCTACCATCCATTGTAGTGACAAAAATATCGAAAAAAGACTACCTTTCATAATGAGAATGCAACCATCCATTGGAATAATAAAAATATCAACAACAGACTACCTTCCATAATAATAAGGCTACCATCCATTGGAGTAATAAAAATAACGACAACATAGTACCTTCCATAATGATAAGGCTACCATCCATTGGAGTAACAAAAATCTCGACAAAAGACTATCTTCCATAATGACAAGGATACCATCCATTGAAGTAACAAAAATATTGAGACAAGACAACGTCCCATAATGACAAGGCTACCATCCATTGGAGTAAAAAAAATCTCGATAACAGATTACCTATCATAATGAAAAGGCTACCATCAATCGGAGTAAAAAAATCTCGACAACAGACTACCTTCCATAATGACAAGGTTACCATCCATTAGAATAACAAAAATCTCGAAATTAGACTACCTTCCATAATGACAAGACTACCATCCAATGGAATATCAAAAATCTTGACAACAGACTACCTTCCATAATGACAAGGCTACCACACATTGGAGTAACAGATATCTCAATGAAAAACTACCTTCAATGATGATAAGGCTACCATCCATTGGAGTAACAAGATAATCGACAACAACCTACCTTCCATAATGACAAGGCTACAACCCATTGGAGTAAAAAATATATCTATAATAGACTACCTTCCATATTGATAAAGCTATCATCCATTGGAGTAACAAAAATATCGGCAACAGACTACCTTCTGTAATGATAAGGCTACCATCCATTGGAGTAACAAAAATCTGAACAAAAGACTACCTTCCATAATGACAAGGCTACCATCCATTGGAGTAACAAAAATCAAAATGACAAACTACCTTCCATAATGACAAGGCTACCATCCATTGGAGTAACAAAAATCTGAACAACAGACTACCTTCCATAAAGACAAGGCTACCATCCATTGGAATAACAAAAATCTCGACATCAAACTACCTTCCATAATGACAAGGCTACCACACATTGGAGTAACAAATATCTCCATGACAAACTACCTTCCCTAATGACACGGTTACATCCATTGGAGTAATAAAAAATCTCGGCAACATACTACCTTCCATAATGACAAGGTTACCATCCATTAGAATAACAAAAATCTCGACAATAGACTACCTTCCATAATGACAAGGCTACCATCCAATGGAATAACAACAATATCGACAACAAACTACCTTCCATAATGACAAGGTTACCATCCGTTGGATTAACAAAAATATGAACAATAGACTAGCTTCCATAATGACAAGGATACCACACATTGGAGTAACATATATCTCAATGAAAAACTACCTTCCATAATGACAAGGCTACCATCCATTGGAGTAACAAAAATATCGATAACAGACTACCTTCCATAATGACAAGGCTACCACCCATTGGAGTAAAAAAGATATCTACAATAGACTACCTTCCATAATGATAAGGCTACCATCCATTGGAGTAACAAAAATATCGACAATAGACTACCTTCCATAATGAGAATGCAACCATCTATTGGAATAATAAAAATATCAACAACGCACAAACTTCCATAATGAAAAGGCTACAATCCATTGGAGTAACAAAAATATTAACAACAGACTACGTCCCATAATGACATGGCTACCATCCATTGGAGTAACAAAAATCTTAACAAAAGACTACCTTCGATAATGACAAGGCTACCTTCCATTGGAGTAACAAAAATCATAACGACAAACTACCTTCTATAATGTAAAGGCTACCATCCAATGGAGTAACAAAAATCTGAACAAAAGACTACCTTCCATAATTAGAAGGATACCATCCATTGGAGTAACAAAAATCTTGACAACAGAATACCTTCCATAATGACAAGGCTACCATCCATTGGAGTAACAAAAATTTCGACAACAGAGTACCTTCCATAATGATAAGGCTACCATCCATTGGAGTAACAAAAATCTCAACAACAAACTAACTTCCATAATGAAAAGGCTACAATCCATTGGAGTAACAAAAATATTAACAACAGACTACGTCCCATAATGACATGGCTACCATCCATTGGAGTAATAAAAATCTTAACAAAAGACTACCTTCCATAATGACAAGGCTACCTTCCATTGAAGTAACAAAAATCATAACGACAAACTACCTTCCATAAGGTAAAGGCTACCATCCAATGGAGTAACAAAAATCTGAACAAAAGACTACCTTCCATAATTAGAAGGATACCATCCATTGGAGTAACAAAAATCTCGACAATAGACTACCTTCCATAATGACAAGGCTACCATCCATTGGAGTAACAAAAATTTCGACAACAGAGTACCTTCCATAATGATAAGGCTACCATCCATTAGAGTAACAAAAATCTCGACAACAAACTACCTTCCATAATGACAAGGCTACCATCCATTGGAGTAACAAAAATCATAACGACAAACTACCATCCATAATGATAAGGCTACCATCCATTGGAGTAACCAAAATCTGAACAATAGACTACCTTCCATAATGACAAGGCTACCATCCATTGGAGTAACAAAAATCTCGACAACAAACTACATTCCATAATGACAAGGCTACCGTCCATTAAAGTAAAAAAATCTCAACAACAGACTACCTTCCATAATGACAAGGTTACCATCCATTAGAATAACAAAAATCTCAATATCAGACTACCTTCCATAATGAAAAGGCTACAATCCAATGGAATAACAAAAATCTAGACAATAGACTACCTTCCATAATGACAAGGATACCATTCATTGGATTAACAAAAATCTAAACAATAGACTAGCTTCCATAATGACAAGGCTATAACACATTCGAGTAACAGATATCTCAATGACAAACTACCTTCCATAATGACAAGGCTACCATCCATGGGAGTAACAAAAATCTCGACATCAGACTACCTTCCATAATTACAAGGCTACCATCCATTGGAGTAACAAAAATATCGACAACAGACTACCTTCCATAATGACAAGGCTACCATCCATTAGAGTATAAAAATCTCGACAACAAACTACCTTTTATAATGACAAGGCTACAACCCATTGAAGTAAAAAAGATATATACAATAGACTACCTTCCATAATGATAAGGCTACCATCCATTGGAGTAACAAAAATAACGACAACAGACTACCTTCCATAATGAGAATGCAACCATCCATGGGAATAATAAAAATATCAACAACGGACTAGCTTCCATAATGAAAAGGCTACAATCCATTGGAGTAACAAAAATATTAACAACAGACTACGTCCCATAATGACAAGGCTACCATCCATTGGAGTAACAAAAATATTGACAACAGACTACCTTTCATAATGACAAGGTTACCATCCATTGGAATAACAAAAATATCGACATCAGACTACCTACCATAATGACAAGGCTACCATCCAATGGAATAACAAAAATCTTGACAATAGACTACCTTCCATAATGACAAGGCTACCACACATTGGAGTAACAAATATCTCAATTACAAACTACCTTCCATAATGACAAGGCTACCATCCATTGGAGTAACAAAAATATCGACAACAATCTACCTTCCATAATGACAGGGCTACCACCCATTGGAGTAAAAAAGATATCTACAACAGACTACGTTCCATAATGATAAGGCTACCATCCTTTGGAGTAACAAAAATCTGAACAAAAGACTACCTTCCATAATGACAAGGCTACCATCAATTGGAGTAACAAAAATCATAACTACAAACTACCTTCCATAATGTAAACCTTACCATCCAATAGAGTAACAAAAATCTGAACAAAAGACTACCTTCCATAATTAGAAGGCTACCATCCATTAGAGTAACAAAAATCTCGACAATAAACTTCCTTCCATAATGACAAGGCTATCATCCATTGGAGTACCAAAAATCTCGACAACAGACTACTTTCCCTAATTACAAGGCTACCATCCATTGGAGTAACAAAAATCTCGACAACAGAGTACCTTCCATAATGACAAGGCTATAATCCATTAGAATAACAAAAATCTTGACATCAGACTACGTCCCATTATGACAAGGCTACCATCAATTGGAGTAACAAAAATCTCGACAATAGACTACCTTCCATAATGACAAGGCTACCATTCATTGGAGTAACAAAAATATCGACAACATAGTACCTTCCATAATGACAAGGCTACCATCCATTGGAGTAACAAAAATCTCGACAACAAACTACCTTCCATAATGACAAGGCTACCATCCATTGGAGTAACAAAAATCATAACGAAAAACTACCTTCCATAACGACAAGGTTACCATCCATTCGAATAACAAAAATCTCAACATCAGACTACCTTCCATAATGACAAGGCTACCGTCCAATGGAATAACAAAAATCTAGACAATAGACTACCTTCCATAAAGACAAGGATACCATCCATTGGATTAAAAAAAATCTGAACAACAGACTAGCTTCCATAATGACAAGGCTATCACACATTGGAGTAACATATATCTCAATGACAAACTACCTTCCATAATGACAAGGCTACCATCCATGGGAGTAACGAAAATCGCGACATCAGACTACCTTCCATAATGACAAGGCTACCATCCAATGGAATAAAAAAAATCTTGACAACAGACTACCTTCCAAAATGACAAGGCTACCATCCATTGGAGTAACAAAAATTTCGACAACATACTACCTTATGTAATGACAAGGCTACCATCCATTGGAGTAACAAAAATATCGACAACAGAGTACCTTCCATAATGACAAGGCTACAATCCATTGGAGTAACAAAAATCTCGACAACAGAGTACCTTCCATAATGACAAGGCTACAATCCATTAGAGTAACAAAAATATTGATAACAGACTACGTCCCATAAGGACAAGGCTACCATCCATTGGAGTAACAAAAATGTCAACAACAGACTACCTTCCATAATGACAAGGATACCATCCATTGGAGTATAAAAATCTCGACAACAGACTACCTTCCATAATGACAAGGCTACCATCCATTGGAGTAACAAAAATCTCGACAACAGACTACCTTCCATAATGACAAGGCTACCATCCATTAGAATTAAAAAATTCTCCACATCTGACTACGTCCCATAATGACAAGGGTACCATCAATTGGAGTAACAAAAATCTCGACAACAGACTACCTTCCATAATGACAAGGCTACCATCCATTGGAGTAAAAAAAATATCGACAACAGAGTACCTTCCATAATGACAAGGCTAACATCCATTGGAGTAACAAAAATCTCGACAACAAACTACCTTCCATAATGACAAGGCGACCATCCATTGGAGTAACAAAAATCATAACGACAAACTACCATCCATAATGATAAGGCTACCATCCATTGGAGTAACCAAAATCTGAACAAAAGACTACCTTCCATAATGACAAGGCTACCATCCATTGGAGTAACAAAAATCTCGACAACAAACTAATTCCATAATGACAAGGCTACCATCCATTAAAGTAAAAAAATCTCGACAACAGACTACCTTCCATAATGACAAGGTTACCATCCATTAGAATAAAAAAATTCTCAATATCAGACTACCTTCCATAATGACAAGGCTACAATCCAATGGAATAACAAAAATCTAAACAATAGACAACCTTCCATAATGACAAGGATACCATCCATTGGATTAACAAAAATATGAACAATAGACTAGCTTCCATAATGACAAGGCTATAACACATTGGAGTAACAGATATCTCAATGACAAACTACCATCCATAATGACAAGGCTACCATCCATGGGAGTAACAAAAATCTCGACATCAGACTACCTTCCATAATGACAAGGCTACCGTCCATTGGAATAACAAAAATATCGACAACAGACTACCGTCCATAATGACAAGGCTACCATCCATTAGAGTATAAAAATCTCGACAACAAACTACCTTCCATAATGACAAGGCTACCATCCATTGGAGTAACAAAAATCTCGACAACAGACTACCTTCCATAATGACAAGGCTACCATCCATTGGAGTAAAAAAGATATCGACAACAGAGTACCTTCCATAATGACAAGGCTACCATCCATTGGAGTAACAAAAATCTCGACAACAAACTACCTTCCATAATGACAAGGCTACCATCCATTAGAGTATAAAAATCTCGACAACAAACTACCTTTTATAATGACAAGGCTACAACCCATTGAAGTAAAAAAGATATCTACAATAGACTACCTTCCATAATGATAAGGCTACCATCCATTGGAGTAACAAAAATATCGACAACAGACTACCTTCCATAATGAGAATGAAACCATCCATGGGAATAATAAAAATATCAACAACGGACTAGCTTCCATAATGAAAAGGCTACAATCCATTGGAGTAACAAAAATATTAACA
The DNA here is from genome assembly GCA_948472305.1 of Vicia faba. NCBI lineage: Eukaryota > Viridiplantae > Streptophyta > Magnoliopsida > Fabales > Fabaceae > Vicia > Vicia faba. The sequence goes on along the minus strand of OX451737.1, from coordinate 797,521,409 downwards.
ATAGACTACGTCCCATAATGACAAGGCTACCATCCATTGGAGTAACAAAAATCTCGACAACAGACTACCTTTCATAATGACAAGGTTACCATCCATTAGAATAACAAAAATCTCGACATCAGACTACCTTCCATAATGAAAAGGCTACCATCCAATGGAATAACAAAAATCTTGACAACAGACTACCTTCCATAATTACAAGGCTACCACACATTGGAGTAACAAATATCTCAATTACAAACTACTTTCCATAATGACAAGGCTACCATCCATTGGAGTAACAAAATTATCGACAACAATCTACCTTCCATAATGACAAGGCTACCACCCATTGGAGTAAAAAAGATATCTACAACAGACTACGTTCCATAATGATAAGGTTACCATCCTTTGGAGTAACAAAAATCTGAACAAAAGACTACCTTCCATAATTAGAAGGCTACCATCCATTGGAGTAACAAAAATCTCGACAATAAACTAACTTCCATAATGACAAGGCTATCATCCATTGGAGTACCAAAAATCTCGACAACATACTACCTTCCCTAATGACAAGGCTACCATCCATTGGAGTAACAAAAATCTCGACAACAGAGTACCTTCCATAATGACAAGGCTATAATCCATTAGAATAACAAAAATCTTGACATCAGACTACGTCCCATAATGACAAGGCTACCATCAATTGGAGTAACAAAAATCTCAACAATAGACTACCTTCCATAATGACAAGGCTACCATTCGTTGGAGTAACAACAACAGAGTACCTTCCATAATGACAAGGCTACCATCCATTGGAGTAACAAAAATCTCGACAACAAACTACCTTCCATAATGACAAGGCTACCATCCATTGGAGTAACAAAAATTATAACGAAAAACTACCTTCCATAATGACAAGGTTACCATCCATTCGAATAACAAAAATCTCAACATCAGACTACCTTCCATAATGACAAGGCTACCATCCAATGGAATAACAAAAATCTAGACAATAGACTACCTTCCATAATGACAAGGATACCATCCATAGGATTAAAAAAAAATTGAACAACAGACTAGCTTCCATAATGACAAGTCTATCACACATTGGAGTAACAAAAATCTCGACAACAGAGTACCTTCCATAATGACAAGGCTACAATCCATTAGAGTAACAAAAATATTGACAACAGACTACGTCCCATAATGACAAGGCTACCATCCATTGGAGTAACAAAAATGTCAACAACAGACTACCTTCCATAATGACAAGGATACCATCCATTGGAGTATAAAAATCTCGACAACAGACTACCTTCCATAATGACAAGGCTACCATCCATTGGAGTAACAAAAATCTCGACAACAGACTACCTTCCATAATGAAAAGGCTACCATCCATTAGAATTAAAAAAATCTCCACATCTGACTACGTCCAATAATGACAAGGCTACCATCAATTGGAGTAACAAAAATCTCGACAACAGACTACCTTCCATAATGACAAGGCTACCATCCATTGGAGTAACAAAAATCTCGACAACAGACTACCTTCCATAATGAAAAGGCTACCATCCATTAGAATTAAAAAAATCTCCACATCTGACTACGTCCAATAATGACAAGGCTACCATCAATTGGAGTAACAAAAATCTCGACAACAGACTACCTTCCATAATGACAAGGCTACCATCCATTGGAGTAAAAAAAATATCGATAACAGAGTACCTTCCATAATGACAAGGCTACCATCCATTGGACTAACAAAAATCTCGACAACAAACTACCTTCCATAATGACAAGGCGACCATCCATTGGAGTAACAAAAATCATAACGACAAACTACCATCCATAATGATAAGGCTACCATCCATTGGAGTAACCAAAATCTGAACAAAAGACTACCTTCCATAATGACAAGGCTACCATCCATTGGAGTAACAAAAATCTCGACAACAAACTAATTCCATAATGACAAGGCTACCATCCATTAAAGTAAAAAAATCTCGACAACAGACTACCTTCCATAATGACAAGGTTACCATCCATTAGAATAAAAAAATTCTCAATATCAGACTACCTTCCATAATGACAAGGCTACAATCCAATGGAATAACAAAAATCTAAACAATAGACAACCTTCCATAATGACAAGGATACCATCCATTGGATTAACAAAAATCTGAACAATAGACTAGCTTCCATAATGACAAGGCTATAACACATTGGAGTAACAGATATCTCAATGACAAACTACCATCCATAATGACAAGGCTACCATCCATGGGAGTAACAAAAATCTCGACATCAGATTACCTTCCATAATGACAAGGCTACCATCCATTGGAATAACAAAAATATCGACAACAGACTACCGTCCATAATGACAAGGCTACCATCCATTAGAGTATAAAAATCTCGACAACAAACTACCTTCCATAATGACAAGGCTACCATCCATTGGAGTAACAAAAATCTCGACAACAAACTACCTTCCATAATGACAAGGCTACCATCCATTGGAGTAACAAAAATTATAACGAAAAACTACCTTCCATAATGACAAGGTTACCATCCATTCGAATAACAAAAATCTCAACAGCAGACTACCTTCCATAATGACAAGGCTACCATCCAATGGAATAACAAAAATCTAGACAATAGACTGCCTTCCATAATGACAAGGATACCATCCATTGGATTAAAAAAAAATTGAACAACAGACTAGCTTCCATAATGACAAGGCTATCACACATTGGAGTAACATATATCTCAATGAGAAACTACCTTCCATAATGACAAGGCTACCAACCATGGGAGTAACAAAAATTGCGACATCAGACTACCTTCCATAATGACAAGGCTACCATCCAATGGAATAAAAAAATCTTGACAACAGACTACCTTCCAAAATTACAAGGCTACAATCCATTGGAGTAACAAAAATTTCGACAACAGACTACCTTATGTAATGACAAGGCTACCATCCATTGGAGTAACAAAAATATCGACAACAGAGTACCTTCCATAATGACAAGGCTACAATCCATTGGAGTAACAAAAATCTCGACAACAGAGTACCTTCCATAATGACAAGGCTACAATCCATTGGAGTAACAAAAATATTGACAACAGACTACGTCCCATAATGACAAGGCTACCATCCATTGGAGTAACAAAAATGTCAACAACAGACTACCTTCCATAATGACAAGGATACCATCCATTGGAGTATAAAAATCTCGACAACAGACTACCTTCCATAATGACAAGGCTACCATCCATTGGAGTAACAAAAATCTCGACAACAGACTACCTTCCATAATGACAAGGCTACCATCCATTAGAATTACAAAAATCTCCACATCTTACTACGTCCCATAATGACAAGGCTACCATCAATTGGAGTAACAAAAATCTCGACAACAGACTACCTTCCATAATGACAAGGCTACCATCCATTGGAGTAAAAAAAATAACGACAATAGAGTACCTTCCATAATGACAAGGCTACCATCCATTAGAGTAACAAAAATCTCGACAACAAACTACCTTCCATAATGACAAGGCGACCATCCATTGGAGTAACAAAAATCATAACGACAAACTACCATCCATAATGATAAGGCTACCATCCATTGGAGTAACCAAAATCTGAACAAAAGACTACCTTCCATAATGACAAGGCTACCATCCACTGGAGTAACAAAAATATCGACAACAAACTAATTCCATAATGACATGGCTACCATCCATTAAAGTAAAAAAATCTCGACAACAGACTATCTTCCATAATGACAAGGTTACCATCCATTAGAATAACAAAAATCTCAATATCAGACTACCTTCCATAATGACAAGGCTACAATCCAATGGAATAACAAAAATCTAGACAATAGACAACCTTCCATAATGACAAGGATACCATCCATTGGATTAACAAAAATCTGAACATTAGACTAGCTTCCATAATGACAAGGCTATAACACATTGGAGTAACAGATATCTCAATGACAAACTACCTTCCATAATGACAAGGCTACCATCCATGGGAGTAACAAAAATCTCGACATCAGACTACCTTCCATAATGACAAGGCTACCATCCATTGGAGTAACAAAAATATCGATAACAGACTACCTTCCATAATGACAAGGCTACCATCCATTAGAGTATAAAAATCTCGACAACAAACTACCTTTTATAATGACAAGGCTACAACCCATTGAAGTAAAAAAGATATCTACAATAGACTATCTTCCATAATGATAAGGCTACCATCCATTGGAGTAACAAAAATATCGACAACAGACTACCTTCCATAATGAGAATGAAACCATCCATGGGAATAATAAAAATATCAACAACGGACTAGCTTCCATAATGAAAAGGCTACAATCCATTGGAGTAACAAAAATATTAACAATAGACTACGTCCCATAATGACAAGGCTACCATCCATTGGAGTAACAAAAATCTCGACAACAGACTACCTTTCATAATGACAAGGTTACCATCCATTAGAATAACAAAAATCTCGACATCAGACTACCTTCCATAATGACAAGGCTACCATCCAATGGAATAACAAAAATCTTGACAACATACTACCTTCCATAATGACAAGGCTACCACACATTGGAGTAACAAATATCTCAATTACAAACTACCTTCCATAATGACAAGGCTACCATCCATTGGAGTAACAAAAATATCGACAACAAACTACCTTCCATAATGACAAGGCTACCACCCATTGGAGTAAAAAAGATATCTACAACAGACTACGTTCCATAATGATAAGGCTACCATCCTTTGGAGTAACAAAAATCTGAACAAAAGACTACCTTCCATAATGACAAGGCTACCATCAATTGGAGTAACAATAATCATAAAGACAAACTACCTTCCATAATGTAGACCTTACCATCCAATAGAGTAACAAAAATCTGAACAAAAGACTACCTTCCATAATTAGAAGGCTACCATCCATTGGAGTAACAAAAATCTCGACAATAAACTAACTTCCATAATGACAAGGCTATCATCCATTGGAGTACCAAAAATCTCGACAACGGACTACCTTCCCTAATGACAAGGCTACCATCCATTGGAGTAAAAAAATCTCGACAACAGAGTACCTTCCATAATGACAAGGCTATAATCCATTAGAATAACAAAAATCTTGACATCAGACTACGTCCCATAATGACAAGGCTACCATCAATTGGAGTAACAAAAATCTCAACAATAGACTACCTTCCATAATGACAAGGCTACCATTCATTGGAGTAACAAAAATATCGACAACAGAGTACCTTCCTTAATGACAAGGCTACCATCCATTGGAGTAACAAAAATCTCGACAACAAACTACCTTCCATAATGACAAGGCAACCATCCATTGGAGTAACAAAAATCATAACGAAAAACTACCTTCCATAATGACAAGGTTACCATCCATTCGAATAACAAAAATCTCAACATCAGACTACCTTCCATAATGACAAGGCTACCATCAAATGGATAAACAAAAATCTAGACAATAGACTACCTTCCATAATGACAAGGATACCATCCATTGGATTAAAAAAAATCTGAACAACAGACTAGCTTCCATAATGACAAGGCTATCACACATTGGAGTAACATATATCTCAATGAGAAACTACCTTCCATAATGACAAGGCTACCATCCATGGGAGTAATAAAAATCGCGACATCAGACTACCTTCCATAATGACAAGGCTACCATCCAATGGAATAAAAAAAATCTTGACAATAGACTACCTTCCAAAATGACAAGGCTACCATCCATTGAAGTAACAAAAATTTCGACAACAGACTACCTTATGTAATGACAAGGCTACCATCCATTGGAGTAACAAAAATATCGACAACAGAGTACCTTCCATAATGACAAGGCTACAATCCATTGGAGTAACAAAAATCTCGACAACAGAGTACCTTCCATAATGACAAGGCTACAATCCATTGGAGTAACAAAAATATTGACAACAGACTACGACCCATAATGACAAGGCTACCATCCATTGGAGTTACAAAAATGTCAACAACAGACTACCTCCCATAATGACAAGGATACCATCCATTGGAGTATAAAAATCTCGACAACAGACTACCTTCCATAATGACAAGGCTACCATCCATTGGAGTAACAAAAATCTCGACAACAGACTACCTTCCATAATGACAAGGCTACCATCCATTAGAATTACAAAAATCTCCATACCTGACTACGTCCCATAATGACAAGGTTAACATCAATTGGAGTAACAAAAATCTCGACAACAGACTACCTTCCATAATGACAAGGCTACCATCCATTGGAGTAAAAAAATATCGACAACAGAGTACCTTCCATAATGACAAGGCTACCATCCATTGGAGTAACAAAAATCTCGACAGTAAACTACCTTCCATAATGACAAGGCTACCATCCATTAAAATAAAAAAATCTCGACAACATACTACCTTCCATAATGACAAGGTTACCATCCATTAGAATAACAAAAATCTCAACATCAGACTACCTTCCACAATGACAAGGCTACAATCAAATGGAATAACAAAAATATAGACAATAGACTACCTTCCATTATGACAAGAATACCATCCATTGGAGTAACAAAAATCATAACGACAAACTACCTTCCATAATGACAAGGCTACCATCCATTGGAATAACAAAAATCTCGACAACAAACTACCTTCCATAATGACAAGTCTACCATCCATTGGAGTAACAAAAATCTCAACAACAAACTACCTTCCATAATGACAAGGCTACCATCCATTGGAGTAACAAAAATATCGACAATAGAGTACCTTCCATAATGACAAGGCTACCATCCATTGGAGTAACAAAAATCTCGACAACAAACTACCTTCCATAATGACAAGGCTACCATCCATTGGAGTAACAAAAATCTTAACGAAAAAGTACCTTCCATAATGATAAGGCTACCATCCATTGGAGTAACAAAAATATGAACAAAAGACTACCTTCCATAATGACAAGGCTACCATCCATTAGAATAACAAAAATCTCAACATCAAACTACCTTCCATAATGACAAGGCTACCATCCAATGGAATAATAAAAATATAGACAATAGCATACCTTCCATATTGACAAGGATACCATCCATTAGATTAAAAAAAATCTGAACAACAGACTAGCTTCCATAATGACAAGGCTATCACACATTGGAGTAACATATATCTCAATGACAAACTACCTTCCATAATGACAAAGCTACCATCCATGGGAGTAACAAAAATCTCGACATCAGACTACCTTCCATAATGACAAGGCTACCATACAATGGAATAACAAAAATCTTGACAACAGACTACCTTCCATAATGACAAGGCTACCACACATTGGAGTAACAAATATCTGAATGACAAACTACCTTCCATGATGACAAGGCTACCATCCATTAGAGTAACAAACATATCAACAACAAACTACCTTCCATAATGACAAGGCTACAACACATTAGAGTAAAAAAAGATATCTAAAATAGAATACCTTCCATCATGATAAGGCTACCATCCATTGGAGTAATAAAAATATCGAAAACAGACTACCTTCTGTAATTATAAGGCTACCATCCATTGGAGTAAAAAAATATTGACAATAGACTACGTCCCATAATGACAAGGCTACCATCCATTGGAGTAACAGAAATCTCGACAACAGACTACCTTCCATAATGACAAGGCTACCATCCATTAGAATTACAAAAATCTTGACATCAGACTACGTCCCATAATGACAAGGCTACCATCAATTGGAGTAACAAAAATCTCGAAAACAGACTACCTTCCATAATGACAAGGATACCATCCATTGGAGTATAAAAATCTCGACAACAGACTTCCTTCCATAATGACAAGGCTACCATCCATTGGAGTAACAGAAATCTCGACAACAGACTACCTTCCATAATGACAAGGCTACCATCCATGAGAATTACAAAAATCTTGACATCAGACTATGTCCCATAATGACAAGGCTACCATCAATTGGAGTAACAAAAATCTCGACAACAGACTACCTTCCATAATGACAAGGCTACCATCCATTGGAGTAACAAAAATCATAACGAAAAACTACCTTCCATAATGACAAGGTTACCATCCATTCGAATAACAAAAATCTCAACATCAGACTACCTTCCATAATGACAAGGCTACCATCCAATGAATAAACAAAAATCAAGACAATAGACTACCTTCCATAATGACAAGGATACCATCCATTGGATTAAAAAAAATCTGAACAACAGACTAGCTTCCATAATGACAAGGCTATCACACATTGGAGTAACATATATCTCAATGAGAAACTACCTTCCATAATGACAAGGCTACCATCCATGGGAGTAATAAAAATCGCGACATCAGACTACCTTCCATAATGACAAGGCTACCATCCAATGGAATAAAAAAAATCTTGACAATAGACTACCTTCCAAAATGACAAGGCTACCATCCATTGGAGTAACAAAAATTTCGACAACAGACTACCTTATGTAATGACAAGGCTACCATCCATTGGAGTAACAAAAATATCGACAACAGAGTACCTTCCATAATGACAAGGCTACAATCCATTGGAGTAACAAAAATCTCGACAACAGAGTACCTTCCATAATGACAAGGCTACAATCCATTGGAGTAACAAAAATATTGACAACAGACTACGACCCATAATGACAAGGCTACCATCCATTGGAGTTACAAAAATGTCAACAACAGACTACCTTCCATAATGACAAGGATACCATCCATTGGAGTATAAAAATCTCGACAACAGACTACCTTCCATAATGACAAGGCTACCATCCATTGGAGTAACAAAAATCTCGACAACAGACTACCTTCCATAATGACAAGGCTACCATCCGTTAGAATTACAAAAATCTCCATACCTGACTACGTCCCATAATGACAAGGTTAACATCAATTGGGGTAACAAAAATCTCGACAACAGACTACCTTCCATAATGACAAGGCTACCATCCATTGGAGTAAAAAAATATCGACAACAGAGTACCTTCCATAATGACAAGGCTACCATCCATTGGAGTAACAAAAATCTCGACAGTAAACTACCTTCCATAATGACAAGGCTACCATCCATTAAAATAAAAAAATCTCGACAACATACTATCTTCCATAATGACAAGGTTACCATCCATTAGAATAACAAAAATCTCAACATCAGACTACCTTCCACAATGACAAGGCTACAATCAAATGGAATAACAAAAATATAGACAATAGACTACCTTCCATTATGACAAGAATACCATCCATTGGAGTAACAAAAATCATAACGACAAACTACCTTCCATAATGACAAGGCTACCATCCATTGGAATAACAAAAATCTCGACAACAAACTACCTTCCATAATGACAAGTCTACCATCCATTGGAGTAACAAAAATCTCAACAACAAACTACCTTCCATAATGACAAGGCTACCATCCATTGGAGTAACAAAAATATCGACAATAGAGTACCTTCCATAATGACAAGACTACCATCCATTGGAGTAACAAAAATCTCGACAACAAACTACCTTCCATAATGACAAGGCTACCATCCATTGGAGTAACAAAAATCTTAACGAAAAAGTACCTTCCATAATGATAAGGCTACCATCCATTGGAGTAACAAAAATATGAACAAAAGACTACCTTCCATAATGACAAGGCTACCATCCATTAGAATAACAAAAATCTCAACATCAAACTACCTTCCATAATGAGAAGGCTACCATCCAATGGAATAATAAAAATATAGACAATAGCATACCTTCCATATTGACAAGGATACCATCCATTGGATTAAAAAAAATCTGAACAACAGACTAACTTCCATAATGACAAGGCTATCACACATTGGAGTAACATATATCTCAATGACAAACTACCTTCCATAATGACAAAGCTACCATCCATGGGAGTAACAAAAATCTCGACATCAGACTACCTTCCATAATGACAAGGCTACCATACAATGGAATAACAAAAATCTTGACAACAGACTACCTTCCATAATGACAAGGCTACCACACATTGGAGTAACAAATATCTGAATGACAAACTACCTTCCATAATGACAAGGCTACCATCCATTAGAGTAACAAACATATCAACAACAAACTACCTTCCATAATGACAAGGCTACAACACATTAGAGTAAAAAAAGATATCTAAAATAGAATACCTTCCATCATGATAAGGCTACCATCCATTGGAGTAATAAAAATATCGAAAACAGACTACCTTCTGTAATTATAAGGCTACCATCCATTGGAGTAAAAAAATATTGACAATAGACTACGTCCCATAATGACAAGGCTACCATCCATTGGAGTAACAGAAATCTCGACAACAGACTACCTTCCATAATGACAAGGCTACCATCCATTAGAATTACAAAAATCTTGACATCAGACTACGTCCCATAATGACAAGGCTACCATCAATTGGAGTAACAAAAATCTCGACAACAGACTACCTTCCATAATGACAAGGATACCATCCATTGGAGTATAAAAATCTCGACAACAGACTTCCTTCCATAATGACAAGGCTACCATCCATTGGAGTAACAGAAATCTCGACAACAGACTACCTTCCATAATGACAAGGCTACCATCCATGAGAATTACAAAAATCTTGACATCAGACTATGTCCCATAATGACAAGGCTACCATCAATTGGAGTAACAAAAATCTCGACAACAGACTACCTTCCATAATGACAAGGCTATCATCCATTGGAGTAACAAAAATCATAACGAAAAACTACCTTCCATAATGACAAGGTTACCATCCATTCGAATAACAAAAATCTCAACATCAGACTACCTTCCATAATGACAAGGCTACCATCCAATGAATAAACAAAAATCAAGACAATAGACTACCTTCCATAATTACAAGGATACCATCCATTGGATTAAAAAAAATCTGAACAACAGACTAGCTTCCATAATGACAAGGCTATCACACATTGGAGTAACATATATCTCAATGAGAAACTACCTTCCATAATGACAAGGCTACCATCCATGGGAGTAATAAAAATCGCGACATCAGACTACCTTCCATAATGACAAGGCTACCATCCAATGGAATAAAAAAAATCTTGACAATAGACTACCTTCCAAAATGACAAGGCTACCATCCATTGGAGTAACAAAAATTTCGACAACAGACTACCTTATGTAATGACAAGGCTACCATCCATTGGAGTAACAAAAATATCGACAACAGAGTACCTTCCATAATGACAAGGCTACAATCCATTGGAGTAACAAAAATCTCGACAATAGAGTACCTTCCATAATGACAAGGCTACAATCCATTGGAGTAACAAAAATATTGACAACAGACTACGACCCATAATGACAAGGCTACCATCCATTGGAGTTACAAAAATGTCAACAACAGACTACCTTCCATAATGACAAGGATACCATCCATTGGAGTATAAAAATCTCGACAACAGACTACCTTCCATAATGACAAGGCTACCATCCATTGGAGTAACAAAAATCTCGACAACAGACTACCTTCCATAATGACAAGGCTACCATCCGTTAGAATTACAAAAATCTCCATACCTGACTACGTCCCATAATGACAAGGTTAACATCAATTGGGGTAACAAAAATCTCGACAACAGACTACCTTCCATAATGACAAGGCTACCATCCATTGGAGTAAAAAAATATCGACAACAGAGTACCTTCCATAATGACAAGGCTACCATCCATTGGAGTAACAAAAATCTCGACAGTAAACTACCTTCCATAATGACAAGGCTACCATCCATTAAAATAAAAAAATCTCGACAACATACTACCTTCCATAATGACAAGGTTACCATCCATTAGAATAACAAAAATCTCAACATCAGACTACCTTCCACAATGACAAGGCTACAATCAAATGGAATAACAAAAATATAGACAATAGACTACCTTCCATTATGACAAGAATACCATCCATTGGAGTAACAAAAATCATAACGACAAACTACCTTCCATAATGACAAGGCTACCATCCATTGGAATAACAAAAATCTCGACAACAAACTACCTTCCATAATGACAAGTCTACCATCCATTGGAGTAACAAAAATCTCAACAACAAACTACCTTCCATAATGACAAGGCTACCATCCATTGGAGTAACAAAAATATCGACAATAGAGTACCTTCCATAATGACAAGGCTACCATCCATTGGAGTAACAAAAATCTCGACAACAAACTACCTTCCATAATGACAAGGCTACCATCCATTGGAGTAACAAAAATCTTAACGAAAAAGTACCTTCCATAATGATAAGGCTACCATCCATTGGAGTAACAAAAATATGAACAAAAGACTACCTTCCATAATGACAAGGCTACCATCCATTAGAATAACAAAAATCTCAACATCAAACTACCTTCCATAATGACAAGGCTACCATCCAATGGAATAATGAAAATATAGACAATAGCATACCTTCCATATTGACAAGGATACCATCCATTGGATTAAAAAAAATCTGAACAACAGACTAGCTTCCATAATGACAACGCTATCACACATTGGAGTAACATATATCTCAATGACAAACTACCTTCCATAATGACAAAGCTACCATCCATGGGAGTAACAAAAATCTTGACATCAGACTACCTTCCATAATGACAAGGCTACCATACAATGGAATAATAAAAATCTTGACAACAGACTACCTTCCATAATGACAAGGCTACCACACATTGGAGTAACAAATATCTGAATGACAAACTACCTTCCATAATGACAAGGCTACCATCCATTAGAGTAACAAACATATCAACAACAAACTACCTTCCATAATGACAAGGCTACAACACATTAGAGTAAAAAAAGATATCTAAAATAGAATACCTTCCATCATGATAAGGCTACCATCCATTGGAGTAATAAAAATATCGAAAACAGACTATCTTCTGTAATGATAAGGCTACCATCCATTGGAGTAAAAAAATATTGACAATAGACTACGTCCCATAATGACAAGGCTACCATCCATTGGAGTAACAGAAATATCGACAACATACTACCTTCCATAATGACAAGGCTACCATCCATTAGAATTACAAAAATCTTGACATCAGACTACGTCCCATAATGACAAGGCTACCATCAATTGGAGTAACAAAAATCTCGACAACAGACTACCTTCCATAATGACAAGGATACCATCCATTGGAGTATAAAAATCTCGACAACAGACTTCCTTCCATAATGACAAGGCTACCATCCATTGGAGTAACAGAAATCTCGACAACAGACTACCTTCCATAATGACAAGGCTACCATCCATGAGAATTACAAAAATCTTGACATCAGACTATGTCCCATAATGACAAGGCTACCATCAATTGGAGTAACAAAAATCTCGACAACAGACTACCTTCCATAATGACAAGGCTACCATCCATTGGAGTAACAAAAATATCGACAATAGAGTACCTTCCATAATGACAAGGCTACCATCCATTGGAGTAAAAAAAATCTCGACAACAAACTACCTTCCATAATGACAAGGCTACCATCCATTGGAGTAACAAAAATCTTAACGAAAAAGTACCTTCCATAATGATAAGGCTACCATCCATTGGAGTAACAAAAATATGAACAAAAGACTACCTTCCATAATGACAAGGCTACCATCCATTAGAATAACAAAAATCTCAACATCAAACTACCTTACATAATGACAAGGCTACCATCCAATGGAATAATAAAAATATAGACAATAGCATACCTTCCATATTGACAAGGATACCATCCATTGGATTAAAAAAAATCTGAACAACAGACTAGCTTCCATATTGACAAGGCTATCACACATTGGAGTAACATATATCTCAATGACAAACTACCTTCCATAATGACAAAGCTACCATCCATGGGAGTAACAAAAATCTTGACATCAGACTACCTTCCATAATGACAAGGCTACCATACAATGGAATAATAAAAATCTTGACAACAGACTACCTTCCATAATGACAAGGCTACCACACATTGGAGTAACAAATATCTGAATGACAAACTACCTTCCATAATGACAAGGCTACCATCCATTAGAGTAACAAACATATCAACAACAAACTACCTTCCATAATGACAAGGCTACAACACATTAGAGTAAAAAAAGATATCTAAAATAGAATACCTTCCATCATGATAAGGCTACCATCCATTGGAGTAATAAAAATATCGAAAACAGACTACCTTCTGTAATGATAAGGCTACCATCCATTGGAGTAAAAAAATATTGACAATAGACTACGTCCCATAATGACAAGGCTACCATCCATTGGAGTAACAGAAATCTCGACAACAGACTACCTTCCATAATGACAAGGCTACCATCCATTAGAATTACAAAAATCTTGACATCAGACTATGTCCCATAATGACAAGGCTACCATCAATTGGAGTAACAAAAATCTCGACAACAGACTACCTTCCATAATGACAAGGATACCATCCATTGGAGTATAAAAATCTCGACAACAGACTTCCTTCCATAATGACAAGGCTACCATCCATTGGAGTAACAGAAATCTCGACAACAGACTACCTTCCATAATGACAAGGCTACCATCCATGAGAATTACAAAAATCTTGACATCAGACTACGTCCCATAATGACAAGGCTACCATCAATTGGAGTAACAAAAATCTCGACAACAGACTACCTTCCATAATGACAAGGCTCTCATCCATTAAAATAAAAAACTCTCGACAACAGACTACCTTCCATAATGACAAGGTTACAATCAAATAGAATAACTAAAATCTAGACAATAGACTACCTTCCATAATGACAAGGATACCATCCATTGGATTCACAAAAATCTGAACTATAGACTAGCTTCCATAATGACCAGGCTATCACACATTGGAGTAACAGATATCTCAATGACAAACTACCTTCCATAATGACAAGGCTACCATCCATGGGAGTAACAAAAATCTCGACATCAGACTACCTTCCATAATGACAAGGCTACCATCTAATGGAATAACAAAAATCATGACAACATACTACCTTCCATAATGACAAGGCTACCACACATTGGAGTAACAAATATCTCAATGCCAAACTACCTTCCATAATGACAAGGCTACCATCAATTGGAGTAACAAAAATATCGACAATAGACTACTTTCCATAATGACAAGGCTACCACACATTGGAGTAAAAAAGATATCTAAAATAGAATACCTTCCTTAATGATAAGGCTACCATCCATTGGAGTAATAAAAATATCAACAACATAATACCTTTTGTAATAACAAGGCTACCATCCATTGGAGTAACAAAAATCATAACGACAAACTACCTTCCATAATGACAAGGCTACCATCCAATGGAGTAACAAAAATCTGAACAAAAGACTACCTTCCATAATTACAAGGCTACCATCCATTGGAATAATAAAAATCTCGACATCAGACTACCTTCCATAATGACAAGGCTACCATCCATGGGAGTAACAAAAATCTCGACATCAGACTACCTTCCATAATGACAAGGCTACCATCCAATGGAATAACAAAAATCTTGACAACAGACTACCTTCCATAATGACAAGGCTACCACACATTGGAGTAAAAGATATCTTAATGCCAAACTACCTTCCATAATGACAAGGCTACCATCCATTAGAGTAACAAAAATATCGACAACAGACTACCTTCCATAATGACAAGGCTACCACACATTGGAGTAAAAAAGATATCTAAAATAGAATACCTTCCATAATGATAAGGCTACCATCCATTGGAGTATTAAAAATATCGACAACAGACTACCTTCTGTAATGATAAGGCTACCATCCATTGGAGTAAAAAAAATCTGAATAAAAGACTGCCTTCCATAATGACAAGGCTACCATCCATTGGAGTAACAAAAATCATAACGAAAAACTACCTTCCATAATGACAAGGATACCATCCAATGGAGTAACAAAAATATGAACAAAAGACTACCTTCCATAATTACAAGGCTACCATCCATTGGAATAACAAAAATCTCGACAACAAACTACCTTCCATAATCACAAGGCTTCCATCCATTGGAGTAACAAAAAATATCGACAATAGAGTACCTTCCATAATGACAAGGCTACCATCCACTGGAGTAACAAAAATCTCGACAACAGAGTACCTTCCATAATGACAAGGCTACAATCCATTGGAGTTACAATAATATTGACAACAGACTACGTCCTATAATGACAAGGCTACCATCCATTGGGGTAACAAAAATCTCGACAACATACTACCTTCCATAATGACAAGGATACCATCCATTGGTGTATAAAAATCTCGACAACAGACTACCTTCCATAATGACAAGGCTACCATCCATCGGAGTAACAAAAATCTTGACAACAGACTACCTTCCATAATGACAAGGATACCATCCATTAGAATAAAAAAAATCTCGACATCAGACTACACCCCAAAATGACAAGGCTACCATCCATTAGAATAACAAAAATCCCAACAACAGACTACGTTCCATTATGACAAGGCTACCATCCAATGGAATAATAAAAATCTAGACAATAGCATACCTTCCATAATGACAAGGATACCATCCATTGGATTAAAAAATATCTGAAAAACATACTACCTTCCATAATGACAAGGCTACCATCCAGTAGAGTAACAAAAATCTTGACAACAGAGTACCTTCCATAATGACTAGGCTACAATCCATTAGAATAACAAAAATCTCGACATCAGACTATGTTTCATAATGACAAGGCTACCATCAATTCGAGTAACAAAAATCTCGACAACAGACTACCTTCCACAATTACAAGGCTACCATCCATTGGAGTAACAAAAATATCCACAACAGAGTACCTTCCATAATGACAAGGCTACAATCCATTGGAGTAACAAAAATCTCGACAACAAATTACATTCCATAATGACAAGGCTACCATCCATTGGAGTAACAGAAATCATAACGACAAACTACCTTCCATAATGATAAGGCTACCATCCATTGGAGTAACAAAAATCTGAACAAAAGACTACCTTCAATAATGACATGGCTACCATCCATTGGAGTAACAAAAATATCGACAACAAACTACTTTCCATAATGACAAGGCTACCATCCATTAAAGTAAAAAAATCTTCACAACAGACTACCTTCCATATTGACAAGGGTACCATCCATTAGAATAACAAAAATCTAGACATCAGACTACCTTCCATAATGAGAAGGCTACCATCCAATGGAATAAGAAAAATCTAGACAATAGACCAGCTTCCATAATGACAAAGATACCATCCATTGGATTAACAAAAATATGAACAACAAACTAGCTTCCATAATGACAAGGCTATCACACATTGGAGTAACAGATATCTCAATGACAAACTACCTTCCATAATGACAAGGCTACCATCCATTGGAGTAACAAAAATCTCGATATCATACTACCTTCCATAATGACAAGGCTACCATCCAATGGAATAACAAAAATCTTGACAACAGACTACCTTCCATAATGACAAGGATACCATTAATTAGAATTAAAAAAATATCGACATCAGACTATGCCCCAAAATGACAAGGCTACCATCCATTAGAATAACAAAAATCTCAACAACAGACTACCTTCCATAATGACAAGGCTACCATCCAATGGAATAATAAAAATCTAGACAATAGCATACCTTCCATAAGGACACGGATACCATCCATTGGATTAAAAAAAATATGAACAACATACTAGCTTCCATAATGACAAGGCTACCATCCATTAAAGTAAAGAAATCTAGACAATAGACCACCTTCAATAATGACAAGGATACCATCCATTGGATTGAAAAAAATTTGAACAACAGACTAGCTTCCATAATGACAAGGCTATCACACATTGGAGTAACAAATATCTCAATGACAAACTACCTTCCATAATGACAAGGCTACCATCCATGGGAGTAACAAAAATCTCGGCATCAGACTACCTTCCATAATGACAACGCTACCATCCAATGGAATAACAAAAATCTTGACAATAGACTACCTTCCATAATGACAAGGCTACCACACATTGGAGTAACAAATATCTCAATGACAAACTACCTTCCATAATGACAAGGCTACCATCCATTGGAGTAACAAAAATATCGACAACAGACAACCTTCCATAATGACAAGGCTACCACACATTGGAGTAAAAAAGATATCTAAAATAGACTACCTTCCATAATGACAAGGCTACCATCCATTAGAGTAACAAAAATCTCGACAACAGAGTACCTTCCATAATGACTAGGCTACAATCCATTAGAATAACAAAAATCTCGACATCAGACTACGTGTCATAATGACAAGGCTACCATCAATTCGAGTAACAAAAATCTCGACAACAGACTACCTTCCACAATGACAAGGCTACCATCCATTGGAGTAACAAAAATATCCACAACAAAGTACCTTCCATAATGAAAGGGCTACCATCCATTGGAGTAACAAAAATATTGACAACAGACTACGTCCTATAATGACAAGGCTACCATCCATTGGGGTAACAAAAATCTCGACAACATACTACCTTCCATAATGACAAGGATACCATCCATTGGAGTAACAAAAATCTTGACAACAGACTACCTTCCATAATGACAAGGATACCATCCATTAGAATAAAAAAAGTCATGACATCAGACTACGCCCCAAAATGACAAGGCTACCATCAATTGGAGTAACAAAAATATAGACAACAGACAACCTTCCATAATGACAAGGCTACCATCCATTGGAGTAAAAAAAATATCGACAACAGAGTACCTTCCATAATTACAAGGCTACCATCCATTGGAGTAACAAAAATCTCGACAACAAACTACCTTCCATAATGACAAGGCTACCATCCATTAAAGTAAAGAAATCTTGACAACAGACTACCTTCCATAATGACAAGGTTACCATCCATTAGAATAACAAAAATCTCAACATCAGACTACCTTCCATAATTACAAGGCTACAATCATATGGAATAAAAAAAATCTAGACAATAGACTACCTTCAATAATGACAAGGATACCATCCATTGGATTGACAAAAATTTGAACAACAGACTAGCTTCCATAATGAAAAGGCTATCACACATTGGAGTAACAAATATCTCAATGACAAACTACCTTCCATAATGACAAGGCTACCATCCATGGGAGTAACAAAAATCTCGACATCAGACTACCTTCCATAATGACAAGGCTACCATCCAATGGAATAACAAAAATCTTGACAATAGACTACCTTCCATACTGACAAGGCTACCACACATTGGAGTAACAGATATCTCAATGACAAACTACCTTCCATAATGACAAGGCTACCATCCATTGGAGTAACAAAAATCTCGACATCATACTACCTTCCATAATGACAAGGCTACCATCCAATGGAATAACAAAAATCTTGACAATAGACTACCTTCCATAATGACAAGGCTACCACACATTGGAGTAACAAATATCTCAAGGACAAACTACCTTCCATAATGATAAGGTTACCATCCATTGGAGTAACAAAAATATCGACAACAGACAACCTTCCATAATGACAAGGCTACCACACATTGGAGTAAAAAAGATATCTAAAATAGACTACCTTCCATAATGACTAGGCTACAATCCATTAGAATAACAAAAATCTCGACATCAGACTATGTTTCATAATGACAAGGCTACCATCAATTCGATTAACAAAAATCTCGACAACAAACTACCTTCCACAATGACAAGGCTACCATCCATTGGAGTAACAAAATATCCACAACAGAGTACCTTCCATAATGACAAGGCTACCATCCATTGGAGTAACAAAAATCTCGACAAAAAATTACATTCTATAATGACAAGGCTACCATCCATTGGAGTAACAGAAATCATAACGAAAAACTACCTTCCATAATGATAAGGCTACCATCCATTGGAGTAACAAAAATCTCGACAACAAACTAATTTCCATAATGACAAGGCTACCATCCATTAAAGTAAAAAAATCTTCACAACAGACTACCTTCCATAATGACAAGGTTACCATCCACTAGAATAACAAAAATCTAGACATCAGACTACCTTCCATAATGAGAAGGCTACCATCAAATGGAATAACAAAAATCTAGACAATAGACTACCTTCCATAATGACAAGGATACCATCCATTGGATTAACAAAAATCTGAACAACAGACTAGCTTCCATAATGACAAGGCTATCACACATTGGAGTAACAGATATCTCAATGACAAACTACCTTCCATAATGACAAGGCTACCATCCATTGGAGTAACAAAAATCTCGATATCATACTACCTTCCGTTGTACCCGAAAATTTTCCCTCCCATATTCTTCAAAATTTACAAAGAGCATGCTTCAAAATTCCCCAAGGGTTGCACAGTTCAAGGGCCTCCTAAACAGTCAAAAACTAGGGTTTTGGTTTTGACAAAGAAAATGAAGTTTCCAAGGGTCCAATCAAGTCCCACATGCCTACAAACATGGTCAAGCATCCTCATACCAAGTTTCAAGACTTACAACACAAAATTGCACAGTCAAAAACCCTAATTGCACTACAGTCAACTGTAGGGGCAAAATGGTCATTTGACAGTCAAAAGTTCAAATTTTTGGTCAACATCTCATTTTGAGGCCACAAACATCATTTGATCAATTCTTGATCATGATTTTCAAGGCATGGCTCAAAAAGTCTCAAGATGCAAAAGTTTCCATATTTGGACAGTTGAAAAAGTCAAGTGTAACTTGACCAAGGCATAACTTCCACATGGATTATCAGAAAAATTCCATCCAAGGCTCATTTTGAAGAGAAAGACATTTCCTACAACTCCTCTTCACACTTCAAGTCCAAGAAATGCTCTCACAAAGAGTTATCAATTTCAACATTATAGGTCATTTTCAAAAGTCAACAAAAAGGGACTTTAAGTCAAAGGCCATAACTTGAGATTGGTAAATCAAAATGACATGGGACCAAAGGCATTGGTTATAGGACTTCAAGACCTTTCCAAAATGTCCAAGAACATGATCAAAGATTAAAAATTGAGCAATGCCTTAAAATTGCTAATGGGCCTCATTTTCTTCCAAGATTCATCATCCAAAGCATATGCACGACCATTTGGCCCAAAGGGGATTTATTCATCATTTTTATTTATTTATTTGAATTTTTAATTGATATTAATTCATTTAATAAAATAAAATATGTGAAAAATACTAAAACAAGCTTTTCAAATCTTTTTATGCATGGAATACTTTCAAGATTTCGTGCATTATCTGATATGGAAAGAATCAAGGTGATTGGCCATGATTGAAATCAAAAACATGTGAAAAAGATTTGAAAAAATTATGCATGAAAATCAAATATTCATTCCATCAATGCAAGGATTTTTTGGATCAAAACTCAACCCTAATCCATCCTCATATAAGTCTGATGCAAACCCTAAAGCAGGAGACCTCTAAGTTGCGCCCAAAGCTGACGAAGAACATTGCAATTTTTGTGGAAAAAGTGAAAACTGAAAACTGCATTAGAGTTGGTTTCAAGACCAAATAACTATTCCAATCGTTTGCCAAGGACACAAGGGAACTTCCTGAATCAAAATCATCAACTCTAACATCAAGAAACGGTAGAACCAAGTGGTCCTGTTTCAAATTTTGTACCTATTCGTGTTTCAATTTATAAGCATTTTCATTGCATTCTTTCTGTTGATTTGGACTAATCTGACCATTCTGAAGCTAACCATGTATTTTAATTAAGTTTTTGTGCATCGTACACGATTTCACCATTGAAGCTCGCTAGGGTTTCCAAACTGAAAAATTGGGGCTTTGCGTTTAAGGAAAAATCAAAGCACCCCAGTACCATGGCCAGAATCAGGAGGCTTGGACGAACTTAACCCACTAACCGCGCCTAATTTATATAGCAAGACGAGCTATTCGCTATTTTTGAAAAGGGTGCATTTTGTGGGGGTTTAAAACCCCCGCTAATTCTTTTTTTGTTTCAGGGATAAATGAAGAAGATGATCATGTGGCAAGGCTTGATTGGGCAATTTGAATGCCAGCGCGCGTTTTTTGGTTTTATGTCACTAACGCCAATTTTCTCTTTTGTTATTTATTCGTTATTCTATGTACAACGTGCGTTGAGGGTTCAGATGGTGGAAAGAGACGCTGGCAAGCTTTGGGACCTTGGTTCGATTCCCAGGTCCCCCACTTTGTTTCAATATTTTTTCTTTCAATGTAATCCTATGCAGCGCAATACCTGACGGTCACCATACGTCCACCATCCCAACTTGCCACGCGCCTATTGAGATCAATCTATTGGCTATGATCTGAGGAGTACCGTGGACACCGGTCAACTCATACGCACGTGGCCCTGAAATGTCAAAAAAATGTCTCCAAAGATGGGCCAGAATTGCTGGATCACACCTCCAGTTTGGGGACAGAACCCCCCATTGGTTTGCTTTTCCATTCTTTTTTTATATTTTTCTATTTTTATTTGTTTTAATTAGTTTTAATTTAATTCTTTAAATCAATATTTTCATAATATAAAAATAATAAAAAAAATCAGAAAGTCCCAAAAATATAAATATATTTCATTTAAACCTTTTTTTTGTAAATAAATCTTGTTAATTAATTTAGTTCTTTAATTCTAGGATTAATTTTGACATTTTTTCATAAACTTAAAAATTGTAGAATTAGGGTTTTATATTTTTATCCTTTTTTTCTTTTTCACCATATTAATTATTAATTATTAATTATTTATTTTTATAAATCAAATTATATTAATTAATTAGGTTAACTTTAGGTCAAATTTTAACATTTTTTAATAAAATAAAAATAGCTAGAATTAGGTTTAATTTCCATAATCTTCTCATTAAAAATCCATAAATACAAAAAACTCCAAAAATCTTTTCTTTTTATTTTAATTTAATTAATTTGTTAATCGTAATTTAATTTCATTAAAAAAAGGGTCCAACGCCCTCGCTTTCGATTATTAGTTCGTTTTGCACATTTTATTTCCTCTTTTTGATGTAATTCTCCCAAAGCCATGTAAATTAGACATTTATATTTCTCGCACTTTATTTTATTTCAAATCGGGTCCTGGATTTAATTTGGCGATGTGGACCCGCGCCTTTGTAATAGCGTAGGAACCTTTAATTTCCGCATCTTTTTAACTGTTAATAAATTTGCATGCAAGAATGAATGTCAAAATAAAAATAACGCGTAGATCACCCATGACATGAATAAGACAAAAATAAAAGAACATGACACACAAATCACACACCACCCCTAGGGTACGCGTCACTGTTGCCTTGCCCCTCGAAAGGTGATCGTCGAGTAGAGGATGTTTTAGTAAGTCCTCATGATCCGGGAACCTGGCATGAGGGTAGCTTCTAAGGTATCTTCCTATTGCTCCGGTGATCACCATGTCCCGAACTTCGAATTGACCCGAACACCTCCAATGGTGGTGCTACCTACCTCTCAATGGTGGGATGGCACTACTTCAAGGACATTTACACAGACGAATTCCTTAGGGTAGGTAGACGACTCTAGATACTTGCTCTAATTTCAAAACAAATCAAAAATACTTTTCACACCGACACCTTTTCAAAAAGCTTTCGAAAGCAACTTTTCAAACACTTTTGAGGACTGATACAAGAGTCGAACTGGAATTTTCAAAGAAACTTTTTAAAAACCCACAGTTGAAAAGCAAACAAAACATTTTGAAAACACAAATGAGCAAGTATCTAAGAGCCCATGGATAACCATGGATAGAAAGGGTGCTAACACCTTCCCTTTATATAATCTACCTCCCGAACCGAGAGCAATCTCTATAAGGAATTTTTCTATGCTTTTGTCCTTTCCATTTGGAGAAAATAAAAGACGGTGGCGACTCTTGCTTCCGCGACATTTCGCGAACCAGCGTTAAACAGTCAGTTCTAGATCCACCGATCACAGAACTGGCGACTCTCCTGGGGATATTAATAAAGTGATGTGTACCTTAGGATTAGTTCATAATTGTGTTTTCAATTGTATTGATTTGCTTGCTTTATTATTGTGGGACTGTCTCGGGAGTTCTATAGATCCTAACCCGGATCTGGGGATACCTTCTTAGAAAGTAGCAACAAGGTTGTGAGGGAACTGTGCAGGGTATACCGACATGGTTGAAACAGTCTGCTACGTTGATGTGGCACTTTGGTGTGTACCGGTAACCCTTGAGTTCAGTCAAGGAGAGTACGGGGCCTCCGCGTGGTGTCGTGAAGCATTAACAGACCTTAGGAACCTTAATTGAATTATCTTGGCCTCTTTAGGGTAGTGAGATAACTGACTTTGGTGTAGTCCGAGGTTGGTTGATACTCGATACTACACTCAGTTGAGGGTTGTTTTCTTGGAATATTTCGGTCGCCAGTTCAGTGGCTAAATCGAAACGATGAACAATGAAGGCAATCCAATGATATTGGGACCCTTAGAACCCAGTTACTTTGATAGGACAGGTTTGAGCCCACTAACTTCAAGAGGGTAATACCCGGACCCCATGCTGGCCTAAACTCTAAGGGCTTGTCTTGTGTGACTTGTGTGCCTTACATGTTTGTCTTTGTAAATATCTGTGGTGTGTTTAATCATAGCATCATGACATCATCCAGCATCATATGCATTGACTAACCATTTCAGGGGTTCGAATCTTCATCTTTGTTCTTGTTTTGTAGGACATGGAAACTGTTCGCAGAAAGACAATTCAAATCAGCCTTGTAAGGATCCCTCCTCAGCTTAAGGAGCTTATATCCAGGATTCCCGAGAGCTCTTAATTCAGTGAAAGACATGGAAGACTCATCATCTTGGTCAATAACAACATTGAGGAAGATATGATAAGGGTCCTGTTCCAGTTCTTTGACCCTCTGCATCACTGTTTCACCTTCTTGGATTATCAGCTGGTACCTACATTGGAGGAGTTCTCCCGGCTTCTGAAGATCCATATCCTTGATCAACTACCCTACAACGGTACGGAAAAGGAACCCAAGCTTGAAGAGATTGCTAAAGCCTTACACCTACAATCATCTGACCTCAAGGGACATTGGGAAGTTAGAAGTGGTATCAAAGGGTTCTTAGCCAGGTTTCTGTTTGACAAGGCCCATGAATGTTGGAACTCCCTTGACTTACAAGCTTTTGAAGAAGTTGTGGCCCTCCTTGTCTATGGTTTGGTGTTGTTCCCTAACCCAGATCAGCTTATAGATATCAGTGCTGTCCAGATCTTCATGTCCAGGAATCCTATACCTACGTTTTTGGGGGACATCCTTCACTCGTGTTACACTCGAACCATGAGAAAAAGAGGTGTCCTTATGTGTTGCACTCCTCTCCTGGGAAGGTGGTTTATTTCGCACCTTCCACAATCAGTTTTGAAGAACGAGCGGGGTTTGAGGTGGTCACAACGGTTGATGACTCTCACACATGCAGATGTACATTGGTTCCCTAGGTCCAGAGAGGATGTCACTATTATTGATCGTTGCGGGGAGTACCCTAATGTTCCTTTACTTGGAATCAGAGGAGGTATTACTTACAACCCATGCCTGGCTTGGAGACAGTTTGGTTATGCTCGGAGGGATGGTCCTCATGACATGTTAATTCCTGACATAGTTTTTGACTTCGACAATGATGCCCAAGGACTTCGCCAGAGATTTATCAGAGCTTGGAGGATGCCAAGTAGGATAGACAGCAAGACACTGGGGCACAGGAACTCCATCCCATTGGAACCTTACCTCAAGTGGGTACAGGCCCGCTCCCAGAAGTTAGTGATGCCATATCCTCATATGCTCCCTGTGATCAAAGAGCCAGTCTTGGAAGGAGAAGTGTCCTACATCATTCAGCATCCTGACATGCCCACGTCCTGGGAAGAGATGCAGAAGAGCTGGATACAGCTTAAGGAAGAACGGAATTCTCTTGAGACCAGTCTACATGCTAGTGAAAAGAAGGTCTTGGAGCTCACCCGCCTATTGCATGAGGAGAGGAATCTCAACACCTACATAGCTCCAAAGAGGATGTGTAGTGTCTTTTGGGATTGATTTGCTTTGTAATTTGTGCCCATGAGGCTTTGATGTACTGAACAATTATTTCCTTAATGATAACATGTGTTCCTTTTTGTCTACAAAAAATTTGAACTTTCGAGCCCTTGAATGCATTGCATAAACACATATCATTCATCATGTGCATAACAGGTTTTCTTCTTTTCAGGTTGCTTACCGTTCTTCGCTGTTTATTCCAGCATCATGAATCCTGACTCATCATCAACCGAGATGTCCATCAAGGCCCTTCAGGCGTAGAATGCGCAATTTCAGGAACTAATCATGGGTTTGGCTCAGGGCCAAGAAGAGCTGAAGGCTCTGCTCCTGAAGAAGGAGAAGAAGAAGAAGAAGAGAACTGTTCTTTTTAACTCGGGCCGAAGGTTTGGCAACACTCTGCAGAATGAAGAGGCTGGTTCTTCTATAGGCAAGAGCAGTCCCCAAGGGGGAAAAGGTCCTAGTCCGGTAGTCTCTGACAACGAGACTGATTTTGATGAGGAACAGTATCCTCCGGCTGAAGACAGATACAAGCAGTTGGAGGACAGACTGAATGCTATGGAGATCCAACAGGTGCCTAGGCTGGATTTTAGAGACTTGGGCTTATCTACTGGTGTGATTATTCCTCACAAGTTCAAAGCACTATCCTTTACCAAGTATGACGGGGCGTCTTGTCCCAAGCTACACCTCAGGTCTTATGTGCGGAAGATTCAGCCGTACTCAGTGGACAAGAATTTGTGGATCCACTTCTTCTAGGAGAGTCTTTTAGGGACTCATCTCGAATGGTTCTATCAGCTGGATGGGACCATGGTTCGTAACTGGGAGGAGTTGGCTACTGCTTTTTACAAGCAGTATCAATATAATGCCGACCTTGCTCCTACGCGTACCCAACTCCAGGGTATGTCGCTAGGGTCAAGCGAAGGTTTTAAGGAGTACGCACAGAAGTGGAGGGATCTGGCTGGCAAGGTGCAGCCTCCGTTGACTGATCGGGAGTTGGTAGACATGTTCCTGGGGACCCTATCTGGGCCATTTTTCAACCATCTCATTGGTAACTCATCTGCAGGGTTTACTGATCTTATTCTGACTGGGGAGAGAATAGAGGCTGGGATGAAGTCTGGTAAAATTCAGAAGGGTGCATATGCAAGTTCTGAGAAGAAGCCCTTTAATAAGGAGGCCAGTGCTGTATATGGGTCTAGAAGACAAGAGAAACCTGAGCACCGTCAATCTGTCAATGTGGTGATGATTGCTAAGCTTGTTGCCGCTCCTCGGTAAACCAATCCTCAAAGGGCTGAAATACCCATGAGAGAGTTTACCCGCCTGAGTATGACTATATCACAAATCTTGCCGCAGTTACTATCCACCAACTTAGTGACTGTCAGGGAGGCCCCGAAAGTTGTGAACACTGCCTCCCCCAAATACAATCCAAATGCCCGCTGTGCTTATCACTCCGATAGCCCGGGGCATTACACTGATGACTGTTGGGCCTTAAGGAATAAGGTACAAGACCTTATTGACGCAAAAGAGATACAGTTTGAAGCACCTGAGAGGCCAAATGTGGTGACTGCTCCTATGCCCCAGCATGGAGTAAATGCCGTTGATGAAGACGTATACGCTGTTTCTGTGAATGATGTAGCTACTCCCTTAATGACTGTCAAGAAGAACCTACTGCTGGCCGGTTTATTTCCGGGTTGTAGTGAGGATTGGCTTTTCTGTGTTGTTTCCCTTTCTGGGTGTCCTTTGCTGAAGTTGGGCATCCAAAGCCTAATGGACAGCAAAGAGATTCTGTTCAAGAAGACTTCTGTTCAGTTTGTTCCGGTAGAAGAAGTTTCTGTTGTTACAATCTTTAATAATCCAATCAAGGCTCTCCCGAGGAAGCTTGTTCAAATCATGACTGTCGCACCTGTTGTTATTACTGTTCCGGGGCCTCTCCCCTACGAGTCTGATAAGGCTGTCCCCTGGCACTATGGGGCAGACGTGTATGTCCATGGAATCAAGCAAGAGTTCAACATTGGCGCCAGCATCAGCAATATCACTGGTCCAGCAAAGGTTACCTGCAGTGGCAGGCTCTTCTCGCCTGACATTGCACAACCAGCTGTTCGAAGACCCCTCATTATAACACCTGCAAGTATACCTGTTCCCATTTCTGATCAAGTTGTTTCCCATGCTGCTGAGTCATCTAATGCTCGGGGCAAAGGGATTGAAGATGAGCCTGCCCGGATGGAGGCACCAAGACCTGTAAATGCTGAGGCCTCCCAACAAGAGATGGAGGAAATTCTAAAAATAATCAAGAAGAGTGACTTTAATGTTGTCGAGCAGCTGGGGCATACGCCCTCCAAGATCTCCATGCTCTCGTTGCTATTGTGCTCAGAGGCCCATGCTAAGGCCTTGATTTCATTTCTCAAGATGGCCCATGTGCCACAGGAGACATCTGCTATCCAATTCACTGATTGCGTAGCCAATTTGACAGCCGACAATGGTTTGGGTTTCTCGGATGCTGACCTTACTGCTAAGGGAAAGGACCACAATGATGCCCTGCATGTCTCTATTGAACGCAGGGGCACTACTCTGGCGCACGTGTTGGTGGACACTGGTTCTTCCCTAAATGTGCTACCCAAGAAAGCCTTAGACCGTTTGGATTGGGAAGGCCTGGAGCTGAAACCTAGCAATATCATCGTCAGAGCCTTTGACGGTTCTAAGAGGATGGTTCATGGAGAGGTAGACATTCCTATTCGTGTGGGTTCTCAAGTATTTGACTCTACCTTTTATGTGATGGATATCCGTACATTGTATTCTTGTCTACTGGGTCGACCTTGGATCCACAAAGCTGGGGCAGTGACCTCTACCCTACACCAGAAGCTCAAGTACCCCGTCAGAGGGAAGATCGTCACTGTGCAGGGAGAGGAGGAGTATATGGTGAGCCATTTGAATTCCTTCAGGTATATTGAGATGGACGGGGAGTTTATTGAAACCCCCTTTCAGCATTTCGAAGAGGTACCAACAACATGGCAGAGTATGAGGCGTGCATCATGGGTCTTCAAGCTGCGATCGACCTAAGGATCAAGTTTCTGAGTGTCTTCGGAGATTCCTCTCTCGTGATCAATCAGATCAAAGGAGAGTGGGATACGAAACATCCGAATCTTATTCCTTACAGAGAATGTGTGTTGAACTTGATCCCCCACTTCACAGAGATAACCTTTGAACACTTCCCGAGAGAGGAGAATCAGCTGGCGGACACGTTAGCTACAATGTCTTCTATGTTCAAGGTCAAATGGGATAATGAGGCTCCCCGTATCATCATCTGGAAACTGGACGAACCGGCATACTGTTGTAATCTCGAGGCTGAATTGGTGACCGAGAAGCCTTGGTACCATGAGGTGAAGAGATATTTGGAAGCTCAGGAATACCCTGAAGGTGCATCTGTCAACGATAAGAAGTTTCTGAGAAGGTTCGCAGCGAAGTTCTTCCTTAGCAACGGCATCCTGTATGAGCGAAACCATGATTTGACCTTACTGCGTTGTGTGGATAAGACTGAAGCAGAAAGGATCATGGAAGAGTTACATGAAGGGACCTTCGGAACACATTCCAGTGGACACACTATGGCGAAGAAAATCCTTCGGGCAGGGTATTTCTGGTCCACAATGGAAGCAGACTGCTACCAACATTCTCGGACATGCCATAAATTCCAGATATATGCAGACAAGGTGCATGTTCCTCCAGTTCCTCTGAATGTTCTGACTGCGCCTTGGCCGTTTGCAATGTGGGGCATAGACATGATCGGTGAGATTAAACCTACGGCATCTAACGGGCATCGCTTCATCCTGGTAGCGATTGATTACTTCACGAAGTGGGTCGAAGCAGCTTCCTACGCTATGGTAACCAAGACTGTTGTGGCACGGTTCATTCGGCATAACTTGATCTATCAATACGGCGTCCCAGAAAGAATTATTACAGACAACGGTACCAATCTCAATAACAAGATGATCACTGAGCTCTGCGAGCAGTTTAAGATACAGCACCACAACTCTTCTCCTTACAGACCGAAGATGAATGGGGCTGTAGAAGCAGCAAATAAAAATATCAAGAAAATCGTGCAGAAGATGACAGTGACTTATAAAGATTGGCACGAGATGTTACCGTTCGCTCTACATGGGTACCGTACCTTAGCCAGGACGTCAACCGGGGCAACTCCTTTCTCCTTGGTCTACGGTATGGAGGCAGTCTTACCGATCGAAGTGCAAATACCCTCTCTCCGGATAATGAAGGATGCAGATCTGAGTGAAGATGATTGGATCCAGACACGACTGGATCAGTTAAACCTTATTGATGAAAAGAGGCTTGCTGCTATCTGTCATGGTGAGACGTATCAAAAACAGATGATCAGGGCATTTAACAAAAAGGTCAGACCACAAGAATATCAAGTTAGGGATCTGGTAATCAAGCGAATCATCCTTCCTCAGAGTGATCCGAGGGGCAAATGGACCCTTACGTACGAAGGGCCATTTGTGGTCAAACATGTGTTCTCAGGAGGAGCCATGATTCTAACCAACATGGATGGTGACGACCTTCCTCACCCCGCCAATGCAGACATAGTAAAAAAATACTACGCATGAAAAAGACCCGCTAGGTTGACATACCTAGGCAAAAATTAGGGCTTCCCGGCGAACCAAAAGGGTTCGAGCAAAATGAAGGGATGAAATGAAAAAATCTGTACACCCGGCAAGTCAAAAACCTGAAAAGGCGGCTTGGGCAAAAATGGGTATCCCGGTGGACTGAAAACTCGAAAGGGTGGTCCAGGCAAAAGTTAGGGATAAAGCGTAATACTATGTCTCATTAGATCACTTTGCATCCAGAATCCGGTATCTACATCGAGTTCAGACGACATCTATCAGTCAGCTCCATCTTCAACTAAGGTCATCAAGTGATGAGACGCTCGGAGATATAAGGGCGATAGCAGAGTTGAAACCCAGTGGGATCATTAATTTCACACAGCTGTTTTATTTTCTCTTGTACAAAATTGTATAAACTCTTTTATTCGGCGGCGTTCTCTTACTAGGACGTCAGCCTCTTGTATATAAACGCCTATTTACAGGCAAATTCAAAATCAATACAAAAATCACTTTTCAGTTAAAATTGCCAATTGTTTTTCCTTTTCCGTTTTGTTTTGCGAAGAACGTCCAAGGTTCAATTTGTGATATATGCATTGACAATAATTTGCTAACTCATGAATATTTGCATACGAAACAAAGGATTAATTACGGGTAACATTAGAAACAGGGGCAATAAAGAGTTGTCTAAGCAATCTAATTGTTCTATCCTCCAAGGTACCAAGGTAAATTCGACTGAAGAACATAACCAGTATATCGTAATTCCCCAAAGAGTGAGTCAGCAAGTCTATGCTCTCTCTCCAAGCAAAGTTACAACATCCTTAAGGAAATTGAGTATCCTCCAGCAGATCTCAACATTCCCCAGCACATCATATATGCATTCTTAACAAGCCTCCCCGGCAATCCTGGCCTAAAGATTGTTCCCCGGAGGTATATCAAACATTCAATGGAGTCACTTCCCCGATACAGCTCAAAACTTCCCCAGGAGAGTCCAATCTAGTTCCCAAGGAAAGTTGGAATCCATCTCCCCAATCAGTAAGTTTATCCCCAGTAGATTCTGGAAGCTTACCCTCGCAGAGCACGAACGTGTCTCCCGGCTTTATTCAAAGAGTTATTTCCCTACCAGGATATAACTGGGTTATCCTCAGCCAAAAGCCACAGAAAGATCGTTCTCGGCGAAGTCTTCTTACCCCCAGCGAAGTCTATTAACACTTCCAACATAACAATGGTATCCCCTGTGAAGTTACCATCAACATTTCAGCGAAGTATCTCTCTCCCCACAGAGTATTGCTCCCCAGCAAGATCGTTAGAATACTTTTCTCCCCGCAGGGTAATCCATTCGCCAAGTTTATTCCCCAACGGAGTTATCTTCTCCTACCGGTATTCTTGCAACTATCATCCCCAGCAGAGGCAAAATTCTATTCTTCAACATCAGCCCAGGATATCACTTCCCGACACCCGTCAAGGATTTACTTTCCTAGACGAAAAACATACATTCATAAACATCGCATTTCCATACATTATAGCATGCATATACGCATCATATCTCACAAAACCATTTATGTTGAGAACATCATTGCTTGATCCACATCATGCATTGCATATGACTGACCTTCACCTTTCAGGAAAGATTCAGTTAAGTTCTCAACTATATTTCAAGACCTTGACCGGTTCAGTTAAATCGACCCTAAGATTTTACTATTTCTTATCCAGTCAAAGGCCTTCTCTGGTTCAGTCAGATCGACCCTAAGATCTCCCTGTTTCTTATCCAGTTGAAGACATTTCAAGACCTAGACCGGTTCAGTTAAATCGACCCTAAGATTTTACTGTTTCTTATCCAGTCAAAGGCCTTCTCTGGTTCAGTCAGATCGACCCTAAGATCTCCCTGTTTCTTATCCAGTTGAAGACATTTCAAGACCTAGACCGGTTCAGTTAAATCGACCCTAAGATTTTACTGTTTCTTATCCAGTCAAAGGCCTTCTCTGGTTCAGTCAGATCGAGCTTAAGATCTCCCTGTTTCTTATCCAGTTGAAGACATTTCAAGACCTAGACCGGTTCAGTTAAATCGACCCTAATATTTTACTGTTTCTTATCTAGTCAAAGGCCTTCTCTAGTCCAGCTAAATCGACCCCTAAATGATTTTCCTGATAAAGACTCAGTAGAAGACATCCAAGATTCTCTCAGCGTTACTGTTGAGATAGTAATCGTCCCCAGATTCTCTCAGTGTTACTGTTGAGATAGTAATCGTCCCCAGATTCTCTCAGTGTTACTGTTGAGATAGTAATCATCCCCAGAGTCTCTCAACGTTCCTGTTGAGGTAGTAATCACCCCAAGATTCTTTCAGCATTACTGTTGAGGTTGAAGTCGCCCAAGATTCTCTCAGCATTACTGTTGAGGTAGTAGTCATCCAAGGTTCTCTCACCATTCCTGTTGAGGTGGTAACCATCCATGGTTCATTCATCACCTTTTGAAGCTCCAGATCCAGCTCCTGTAACCAGTCAGGACACATCTACACAAAGAATTTGAAGACCAGCTCCTGTAACAGGCCAGGTAATCATTTTTCTTTTTCAGGTATGCAAGTTCTCGCTAAGGAATCTCTTACGCGATCGACATCCAGATGGCATCTATAAGCCCATCCACCTTCCATCATCTCTTAGCATGGCATCTATAAGCCCATCATCCTATCCATAAATCTCCAAATGGCATGTATAAGCCCATTCCCCACATCACACTACTATGTGAGCGCAAATTTTTGGGCACTCTAGTGTTCAATCATCTTCCACCTTCGGATTGCGAAAGGCACGTCAGCCAATCTTCATCCTCAGGTCTAAGAAGATTGAACAGGGGCAACTGTTGTACCCCAAAATTTGCCCTCCCATATTCTTCAAAATTTACAAAGAGCATGCTTCAAAATTCCCCAAGGATTGCACAGTTCAAGGGCCTCCTAAACAGTCAAAAACTAGGGTTTTGGTTTTGACAAAGAAAATGAAGTTTCCAAGGGTCCAATCAAGTCCCACATGCGTACAAACATGGTCAAGCATCCTCATACCAAGTTTCAAGACTTACAACACAAAATTGCACAGTCAAAAACCCTAATTGCACTACAGTCAACTGTAGGGGCAAAATGGTCATTTGACAGTCAAAAGTTCAAATTTTTGGTCAACATCTCATTTTGAGGCCACAAACATCATTTTATCAATTCTTGATCATGATTTTCATGGCATGGCTCAAAGAGTCTCAAGATGCAAAAGTTTCCATATTTAGACAGTTGAAAAAGTCAAGTGTAACTTGACCAAGGCATAACTTCCACATGGATTATCAGAAAAATTCCATCCAAAGCTCATTTTGAAGAGAAAGACATTTCCTACAACTCCTCTTCACACTTCAAGTCCAAGAAATGCTCTCACAAAGAGTTATCAATTTCAACATTATAGGTCATTTTCAAAAGTCAACAAAAAGGGACTTTAAGTCAAAGGCCATAACTTGAGATTGGTAAATCAAAATGACATGGGACCAAAGGCATTGGTTATAGGACTTAAAGACCTTTCCAAAATTTCCAAGAACATGGCAAAGATTAAAAATTGAGCAAGATATTCCTTGGGGAAGTTGGGAAATTTTTGGGTATTTTGAAAAGTCAACTTTGCTTCAAATGCCTTAAAATTGCTAATGGGCCTCATTTTCTTCCAAGATTCATCATCCAAAGCATATGCACGACCATTTGGCCCAAAGGGGATTTATTCATCATTTTTATTTATTTATTTGAATTTTTAATTGATATTAATTCATTTAATAAAATAAAATATGTGAAAAATACTAAAACAAGCTTTTCAAATCTTTTTATGCATGGAATACTTTCAAGATTTCGTGCGTTATCTGATATGGTAAGAATCAAGGTGATTGGCCATGATTGAAATCAAAAACATGTGAAAAAGATTTGAAAAAATTATGCATGAAAATCAAATATTCATTCCACCAATGCAAGGATTTTTTGGATCAAAACTCAACCCTAATCCATCCTCATATAAGTCTGATGCAAACCCTAAAGCAGGAGACCTCTAAGCTGCGCCCAAAGCTGACGAAGAACATTGCAATTTTTGTGGAAAAAGTGAAAAGTGAAAACTGCATTAGAGTTGGTTTCAAGACCAAATAACTATTCCAATCGTTTGCCAAGGACACAAGGGAACTTCCTGAATCAAAATCATCAACTCTAACTTCAAGAAACGGTAGAACCAAGTGGTCCTGTTTCAAATTTTGTACCTATTTGTGTTTCAATTTATAAGCATTTTCATTGCATTCTATCTGTTGATATGGACTAATCTGACCATTCTGAAGCTAACCATGTATTTTAATTAAGTTTTTATGCATCGTACACGATTTCACCATTGAAGCTCGCTAGGGTTTCCAAACTGAAAAATTGGGGCTTTACGTTTAAGGAAAAATCAAAGCACCCCAGTACCATGGCCAGAATCAGGAGGCTTGGATGAACTTAACCCACTAATCGCGCCTAATTTATATAGCAAGACGAGCTATTCACTATTTTTGAAAAGGGTGCATTTTGGGGGGGTTTAAAACCCCCGCTAATTCTTTTTTTGTTTCAGGGATAAATGAAGAAGATGATCATGTGGCAAGGCTTGATTGGGCAATTTGAATTCCAGCGCGCGTTTTTTGGTTTTATGTCACTAACGCCAATTTTCTCTTTTGTTATTTATTCGTTATTCTATGTACAACGTGCGTTGAGGGTTCAGATGGTGGAAAGAGACGCTGGCAAGCTTTGGGACCTGGGTTCGATTCCCAGGTCCCCCACTTTGTTTCAATATTTTTTCTTTCAATGTAATCCTATGCAGCGCACTACCTGACGGTCACCATACGTCCACCATCCCAACTTGCCACGCGCCTATTGAGATAAATCTATTGGCTATGATCTGAGGAGTACCATGGACACCGGTCAACGCATACGCACGTGGCCCTGAAAAGTCAAAAAAAGGCCTCCAAAGATGGGCCAGAATTGCTGGATCACACCTCCAGTTTGGGGACAGAACCCCCCATTGGTTTGCTTTTCCATTCTTTTTTTATATTTTTTCTATTATTATTTGTTTTAATTAGTTCTAATTTAATTCTTTAAATCAATATTTTCATAATATAAAAATAATAAAAAAAATCAGAAAGTCCCAAAAATATAAATATATTTCATTTAAACCTTTTTTTTGTAAATAAATCTTGTTAATTAATTTAGTTCTTTAATTCGAGGATTAATTTTGACATTTTTTCATAAACTTAAAAATTGTAGAATTAGGGTTTTATATTTTTATCCTTTTTTTCTTTTTCACCATATTAATTATTAATTATTAATTATTTATTTTTATAAATCAAATTATATTAATTAATTAGGTTAACTTTAGGTCAAATTTTAACATTTTTTAATAAAATAAAAATAGCTAGAATTAGGTTTAATTTCCATAATCTTCTCATTAAAAATCCATAAATACAAAAAACTCCAAAAATCTTTTCTTTTTATTTTAATTTAATTAATTTGTTAATCGTAATTTAATTTCATTAAAAAAAGGGTCCAACGCCCTCGCTTTCGATTATTAGTTCGTTTCGCACATTTTATTTCCTCTTTTTTATGTAATTCTCCCAAAGCCATGTAAATTAGACATTTATATTTCTCGCACTTTATTTTATTTCAAATCGGGTCCTGGATTTAATTTGGCGATATGGACCCGCGCCTTTGTAATAGCGTAGGAACCTTTAATTTCCACATCTTTTTAACTGTTAATAAATTTGCATGCAAGAATGAATGTCAAAATAAAAATAACGCGTAGATCACCCATGACATGAATAAGACAAAAATAAATGAACATGACACACAAATCACACACCACCCCTAGGGTACGCCTCACTGTTGCCTTGCCCCTCGAAAGGTGATCGTCGAGTAGAGGATGTTTTAGTAAGTCCTCATGATCCGGGAACCTGGCATGAGGGTAGCTTCTAAGGTATCTTCCTATTGCTCCGGTGATCACCATGTCCCGAACTTCGAATTGACCCGAACACCTCCAATGGTGGTGCTACCTACCTCTCAATGGTGGGATGGCACTACTTCAAGGACATTTACACAGACGAATTCCTTAGGGTAGGTAGACGACTCTAGATACTTGCTCTAATTTCAAAACAAATCAAAAATACTTTTCACACCGACACCTTTTCAAAAAGCTTTCGAAAGCAACTTTTCAAACACTCTTGAGGACCGATACAAGAGTCGAACTGGAATTTTCAAAGAAACTTTTTAAAAACCCATAGTTGAAAAGCAAACAAAACATTTTGAAAACATAAATGAGCAAGTATCTAAGAGCCCATGGATAACCATGGATAGAAAGGGTGCTAACACCTTCCCTTTCTATAATCTACCTCCCGAACTGAGAGCAATCTCTATAAGGAATTTTTCTGTGCTTTTGTCCTTTCCATTTGGAGAAAATAAAAGACGGTGGCGACTCTTGCTTCCGCGACATTTCGCGAACCAGCGTTAAACAGTCAGTTCCAGATCCACCGATCACACCTTCCATAATGACAAGGCTACCATCCAATGGAATAACAAAAATCTTGACAACAGACTACCTTCCATAATGACAAGGATACCATCAATTGAAGTACACAAATCTCGACAATAGACTACCTTCCATAATGACAAGGCTACCATCCATTGGAGTAACAAAAATATCGACAATGGACTTCCTTCCATAATGACAAGGCTGCCATCCATTGCAGTAACAAAAATATCGACAACAGAGTACCTTCCATAATGACAAGGCTACCATCCATTGGAGTAACAAAAATCTCGAAAATAGAGTACCTTCTATAATGACAAGGCTACCATCCATTGGAGTAACAGAAATTATAATGACAAACTACCTTCCATAATGTTAAGGCTACCATCCATTGGAGTAACAAAAATCTGAACAAAAGACTACCTTCCATAATGACAAGGATACCATCCATTGGAGTAACAAAAATCTCGACAACAAACTACCTTTCATAATGACAAGGCTACCATCCATTAAAGTAAAAAAATCTTGACACAGACTACCTTCTATAATGACAAGGTTACAATCCATTAGAATAACAAAAATCTAGACCTCAGACTACCTTCCATAATGACAAGGCTATCATCCAATGGAATAACAAAAATCTAGACAATAGACTACCTTCCATAATGACAAGGATACCATCCATTGGATTAACAAAAATCTGAACAACAGACTAGCTTCCATAATGACAAGGTTACCATCCATTGGAGTAACAAAAATCTCGATATCAAACTACCTTCCATAATCACAAGGCTACCATCCAATGGAATAAAAAAAATCTTGACAACAGACTACCTTCCATAATGACAAGGCTACCACACATTGGAGTAACAGATATATCAATGACAAACTACCTTCCATAATGACAAGGCTACCATCCATTGGAGTAACAAAAATATCGACAACATAATACCCTCCATAATAACAAGGATACCACCAATTGGAGTAAAAAATATATCTAAAATAGACTACCTTCCATAATGATAAGGCTACGATCCATTGGAGTAATAAAAATATCGATAATAGACTATATTCCATAATGTTAAGGCTACCATCCATTGGAGTAAAAAAAATCTGAATAAAAGACTACCTTCCATAATGACAAGGCTACCATCCATTGGAGTAACAAAAATCTGAACAAAAGACTACCTTCCATAATGACAAGGCTACCATCCATTGGAGTAACAAAAATGGTGACAACAAACTACCTTCCATAATGATAAGGATACCATCCATTGGAGTATAAAAATATCGACAACAGACTACCTTCCGTAATGACAAGGCTACCATCCATTGGAGTAACAAAAATATCGAAAACAGACTACCTTCCATAATGACAAGGCTACCATCCATTGGAGTAACAAAAATATCGACAACATAGTACCTTCCATAATGACAAGGCTAACATCCATTGGAGTAACAAAAATCTCGACAACAGAGAAACTTCCATAATGACAAGGCTACAATCCATTAGAATAACAAAAATCTCGACATCAGGCTATGTCCCATAATCACAAGGCTACTATCAATTGGAGTAACAAAAATCTCGACAACAGACTACCTTCCATAATGACAAGGCTACCATCCATTGGAATAAAAAAAATATCGACAACAGAGTACCTTCCATAATGACAAGGCTACCATCCGTTGGAGTAACAAAAATATCGACAACAAACTACCTTCCATAATGAAAAGGCTACCATCCATTGGAGTAATAGAAATCATAACATCAAACTACCTTCCATAATGATAAGGCTACCATCCATTGGAGTACCGAAAATCTGAACAAAAGACTACCTTCCATAATGACAAGGCTACCATCCATTGGAGTAACAAAAATCTCGACAATAACCTACCTTCCATAATGACAAGGCTATCATCCATTAAAGTAAAAAAATCTCGACAACAGACTACCTTCCATAATGACAAGGTTACCATCCATTAGAATAACAAAAATCTCGACATCAGACTACCTTCCATAATGACAAGGCAACCATCCAATGGAATAACAAAAATCTGAACAATAGACTACCTTCCATAATGACAAGGATACCATCCATTGGATTAACAAAAATCTAAACAACAGACTAGCTTCCATAATGACAAGGCTATCACACATTGGAGTAACAGATATCTCAATGACAAACTACCTTCCATAATGACAAGGCTACCATCCATTGGAGTAACAAAAATCTCGATATCAGACTACCTTCGATAATGACAAGGCTGCCATCCAATGGAATAACAAAAATCTTGACAACAGACTACCTTACATAATGACAAGGATACCATCCATTGGAGTTTAAAAATCTCGACAACAGGCTACCTTCCATAATGACAAGGCTACCATCCATTGGAGTAACAAAAATATCGACAACACACTACCTTCCATAATGACAAGGCTGCCATCCATTGGAGTAACAAAAATATCAACAACAAAGTACCTTCCATAATGACAAGGCTACCATCCATTGGAGTAACAAAAATCTCGATAATAGAGTACCTTCCATAATGACAAGGCTACCATCCATTGGAGTAACAGAAATCATAACGAGAAAATACCTTCCATAATGTTAAGGCTACCATCCATTGGAGTAACAAAAATCTTAACAAAAGACTACCTTCCATAATGACAAGGCTACCATCCATTGGAGTAACAAAAATCTCGACAACAAACTACCTTCCATAATGACAAGGCTACCATCCATTAAAGTAAACAAAATCTTGACACAGACTACCTTCCATAATGACAAGGTTACCATCCATTAGAATAACAAACATCTAGACATCAGACTACCTTCCATAATGAGAAGGCTATCATCCAATGGAATAACAAAAATCTAGACAATAGACTACCTTCCATAATGACAAGGATACCATCCATTGGATTAACAAAAATCTGAACAACAGACTAGCTTCCATAATGACAGGGCTACCATCCATTGGAGTAATAAAAATCTCGATATCAGACTACCTTCCATAATGACAAGGCTACCATCCAATGGAATAACAAAAATCTTGACAACAGACTACCTTCCATAATGATAAGGCTACCACACATTGGAGTAACAGATATATCAATGACAAACTACCTTCCATAATGACAAGGCTACCATCCATTGGAGTAACAAAAATATCGACAATAGACTACCTTCCATAATGACAAGGCTACCATCCATTGGAGTAAAAAAGATATCTAAAATAGACTACCTTCCATAATGATAAGGCTATGATCCATTGGAGTAATAAAAATATCGATAATAGACTACCTTTTGTAATGATAAGGCTACCATTCATTGGAGTAAAAAAATATGAATAAAAGACTACCTTCAATAATGACAAGGCTACCATCCATTAGAGTAACAGAAATCATAACGACAAACTACCTTCCATAATGACAAGGCTACCATCCAATGGAGTAACAAAAATATGAATAAAAGACTACCTTCAATAATGACAAGGCTACCATCCATTGGAATAACAAAAATCTCGACAACAAACTACCTTCCATAATGACAAGGCTACCATCCATTGGAGTAACAAAAATCTCGACAACAGACTACCTTCCATAATGACAAGGCTACCATCCATTGGATTAACAAAAATATCGACAATAGAGTACCTTCCATAATGACAAGGCTACCATCCATTGTAGTAACAAAAATCTCGAAAACAGAGTACCTTCCATAACGACAAGGCTACAATCCATTAGAGTAACAAAAATATTGACTACAGACTACGTCCCATAATGACAAGGCTACCATCCATTGGAGTAACAAAAATGTTGACAACAAACTACCTTCCATAATGACAAGGATACCATCCATTGGAGTATAAAAATCTCAACAATAGACTACCTTCCATAATGACAAGGCTACCATCAATTGGAGTAACAAAAATATCGACAACAGACTACCTTCCATAATGACAAGGCTACCATCCATTGGAATAACAAAAATAACGACAACAAACTACCTTCCATAATGACAAGGCTACCATCTATTGGAGTAACAAAAATCTCGACAACAGACTACTTTCTATAATGACAAGGCTACCATCCATTGGAGTAACAAATATATCGACAACAGAGTACCTTCCATTATGACAAGGCTACCATCCATTGGAGTAAAAAAAATCTCGACAATAGAGTACCTTCCATAATGACAAGGCTAAAATCCATTAGATTAACAAAAATATTGACAACAGACTACGTCCCATAATGATAAAGCTACCATCCATTGGAGTAACAAAAATCTCGACAACAGACTACCTTCCATAATGACAAGGCTACCATCCATTGGAGTAACAAAAATCATAAAGACAAACTACCTTCCATAATGAAAAGGCTACCATCCATTAGAGTAACAAAAATCTGAACAAAAGACTACCTTTCATAATTACAAGGCTACCATCCATTGGAGTAACAAAAATCTCGACAACAAACTACCTTCCATAATGACAAGGCTACCATCCATTAAAGTAAAAACATCTTGACAACAGACTACCTTCCATAATGACAAGGTTACCATCCATTAGAATAACAAAAATCTAGACATCAGACTACCTTCCATAATGACAAGGATACCATCCATTGGATTAACAAAAATCTGAACAACAGACTAGCTTCCATAATTACAAGGCTATCACACATTGGAGTAACAAATATCTCAATGACAAACTACCTTCCAGAATGACAAGGCTACCATCCATTGGAGTAACAAAAATATCGATTTCAGACTACCTTCCATAATGACAAGGCTACCATCTAATGGAATAAGAAAAATCGTGACAACAGACTACCTTCCATAATGACAAGGCTACCACACATTGGAGTAACATATATCTCAATGACAAACTACCTTCCATAATGACAAGGCTACCATCCATTGGAGTAAAAAAGATATCTACAATAGACTACCTTCCATAATGACAAGGCTACCACCCATTGGAGTAAAAAAGATATCTACAATAGATTACCTTCCATAATGAGAAGGCTACAATCCATTGGAGTAACAAATATATTGACAACTGACTACGTCCCATAATGACAAGGCTACCATCCATTGGCGTAACAAAAATCTCGACAACAGACTACCTTCCATAATGACAAGGATACCATCCATTGGAGTATAAAAATCTCGACAACAGACTACCTTCCATAATGACAAGGCTACCATCCATTGGAGTAACAAAAATATTGGCAATAGACTACCTTCCATAATGACAAGGCTACCATCCATTGGAGTAACAAAAATATTGACAACAAAGTACCTTCCATAATGACAAGGCTACCATCCATTAGAGTAACACAAATCTCGACAACAGAGTACCTTCCATAATTACAAGGCTACAATCCATTAGAATAAATAAAATCTCGACATCAGACTATGTCCCATAATGACAAGGCTTCCATCAATTGGAGTAACAAAAATCTCGACAACTGACTACCTTCTATAATGATAAGGCTACCATCCATTGGAGTAACAAAAATCTCGACAACATACTACCTTCCATAATGACAAGGCTACCATCCATTGGAGTAACAAAAATCTCGACAACAGACTACCTTCCATAATGACAAGGCTACCATCCATTGGAGTAACAGAAATCATAAAGACAAACTACCTTCCATAATGACAAGGCTACCATCCATTGGAGTAACAAAAATCTGAACAAAAGACTACCTTCCATAATTTCAAGGCTACCACCCATTGGAGTAAAAAAGATATCTACAATAGATTACCTTCCATAATGAGAAGGCTACAATCCATTGGAGTAACAAATATATTGACAACTGACTACGTCCCATAACGACAAGGCTACCATCCATTGGAGTAACAAAAATCTCGACAACAGACTACCTTCCATAATGACAAGGATACCATCCATTGGAGTATAAAAATCTCGACAACAGACTACCTTCCATAATGACAAGGCTACCATCCATTGGAGTAACAAAAATCTTGACAATAGACTACCTTCCATAATGACAAGGCTACCATCCATTGGAGTAACAAAAATATTGACAACAAAGTACCTTCCATAATGACAAGGCTACCATCCATTAGAGTAACACAAATCTCGACAACAGAGTACCTTCCATAATTACAAGGCTACAATCCATTAGAATAAATAAAATCTCGACATCAGACTACGTCCCATAATGACAAGGCTTCCTTCAATTGGAGTAACAAAAATCTCGACAACTGACTACCTTCTATAATGATAAGGCTACCATCCATTGGAGTAACAAAAATCTCGACAACATACTACCTTCCATAATGACAAGGCTACCATCCATTGAAGTAACAAAAATCTCGACAACAGACTACCTTCCATAATGACAAGGCTACCATCCATTGGAGTAACAGAAATCATAAAGACAAACTACCTTCCATAATGACAAGGCTACCATCCATTGGAGTAACAAAAATCTGAACAAAAGACTACCTTCCATAATTTCAAGGCTACCATCCATTGGAGTAACAA
Organism: Vicia faba; assembly: GCA_948472305.1. Lineage (NCBI taxonomy): Eukaryota > Viridiplantae > Streptophyta > Magnoliopsida > Fabales > Fabaceae > Vicia > Vicia faba. The sequence continues at coordinate 797,477,553 of OX451737.1, read as the reverse complement.
AAATCTCGACAACAAACTACCTTCCATAATGACAATGCTACAATCTATTAAAGTAAAAAAATCGTGACAACAGACTACCTTCCATAATGACAAGGTTACCATCCATTAGAATAAAAAAAATCTAGACATCAGACTACCTTCCATAATGACAAGGCTACCATCCAATGGAATAACAAAAATCTAGACAATAGACTACCTTCCATAATGACAAGGTTACCATCCATTGGAGTAACAAAAATATCGACAACAAAGTACCTTCCATAATGACAAGGCTACGCTCCATTAGAGTAATACAAATCTCAACAACAGAGTACCTTCCATAATGACAAGGCTACAATCCATTAGAATAACAAAAATCTCGACATCAGACTACGTCCCATAATGACAAGGCTACCATCAATTGGAGTAACAAAAATCTCGACAACAGACTACCTTTCATAATGACAAGGCTACCAACCATTGGAGTAACAAAAATATTGACAATAGAGAACCTTCCATAATGACAAGGCTACCATCCATTGGAGTAACAAAAATCTCGATAATAGAGTACCTTCCATAATGACAAGGCTACCTTCCATTGGAGTAACAGAAATCATAACGAGAAAATACCTTCCATAATGTTAAGGCTACCATCCATTGGAGTAACAAAAATCTTAACAAAAGACTACCTTCCATAATGACAAGGCAACCATCCATTGGAGTAACAAAAATCTCGACAACAAACTACCTTCCATAATGACAAGGCTACCATCCATTAAAGTAAAAAAAATCTTGACAACAGACTACCTTCCATAATGACAAGGTTACCATCCATTGGAGTAACAAAAATCTGAACAAAAGACTACCTTCCATAATGACTAGGCTACCATCCAATGGAATAACAAAAATCTAGACAATAGACTACCTTCCATAATGACAAGGATACCATCCATTGGGTTAACAAAAATCTGAACAACAGACTAGCTTCCATAATGACAAGGCTATCACACATTGGAGTAACAGATATCTCAATGAAAAACTACCTTCCATAATGAAAAGGCTACCATCCATTGGAGTATCAAAAATCTCGATATCAGACTACCTTCCATAATGACAAGGCTACCATCCAATGAAATAACAAAAATCTTGACAACAGACTACCTTCCATAATGACAAGGCTACCACACATTGGAGTAACAGATATATCAATGACAAACTACCTTCCATAATGACAAGGCTACCATCCATTGGAGTAACAAAAATCTCGACAACAGACTACCTTCCATAATGACAAGGCTACCACCCATTGGAGTAAAATAGATATCTAAAATAGACTACCTTCCATAATGATAAGGCTAGGATCCATTGGAGTAATAAAACTATTGATAATAGACTATCTTCTATAATGATAAGGCTACCATCCATTGGAGTTAAAAAAACTGAATAAAAGACTACCTTCCATAATGACAGGGCTACCATCCATTGGAGTAACAGAAATCATAACGACAAACTACCGTACATAATGACAAGGCTACCATCCAATGGAGTAACAAAAATCTGAACAAAAGACTACCTTCCATAATTACAAGGCTACCATCCATTGGAATAACAAAAATCTCGACAACAAACTACCTTCCATAATGACAAGGCTACCATCCATTGGAGTAGCAAAAATCTCGACAACAGACTACCTTCCATAATGACAAGGCTACCATCCATTGAATTAACAAAAATATCGACAACACAGTACCTTCCATAATGACAAGGCTACCATCCATTGGAGTAACAAAAATCTCGACAACAGACTACCTTCCATAATGACAAGGCTACCATCCATTGGATTAACAAAAATATCGACAATAGAGTACCTTCCATAATGACAAGGCTACCATCCATTGGAGTAACAAAAATCTCGACAACAAAGTACCTTCCATAACGACAAGGCTACAATCCATTGGAGTAACAAAAATATTGACTACAGACTACATCCCATAATGACAAGGCTACCATCCATTGGAGTAACAAAAATGTTGACAACAAACTACCTTCCATAATGACAAGGATACCATCCATTGGAGTAAAAAAATCTCAACAATAGACTACCTTCCATAATGACAAGGCTACCATCAATTGGAGTAACAAAAATATCGACAACAGACTACCTTCCATAATGACAAGGCTACCATCCATTGGAGTAACAAAAATCTCGACAACAAATTACCTTCCATAATGACAAGGCTACCATCCATTGGAGTAACATAAATCATAACAACAAATTACCTTCCATAATGATAAGGCTACCATCCATTGGAGTAACAAAAATATCGACAACAAACTACCTTCCATATTGAAAAGGCTACCATCCATTGGAGTAACAAAAATCATAACGACAAACTACCTTCCATGATGATAAGGCTACCATCCATTGGAGTACGAAAAATCTGAACAAAAGACTACCTTCCATAATGACAAGGCTACCATCCATTGGAGTAAGAAAAATCTCGACAACAACCTACCTTCCATAATGACAAGGCTATCATCCATTAAATTAAAAAAATCTCGACAACAGACTACCTTCCATAATGACAAGGTTACCATCCATTAGAATAACAAAAATCTCGACATCAGACTACCTTCCATAATGACAAGGCTTCCATCCAATGGAGTAACAAAATTTTGAACAAAAGACTACCTTCCATAATTACAAGGCTACCATCCATTGGAATAAGAAAAATCTCGACAACAAACTACATTCCATAATGACAAGGCTACCACCCATTGGAGTAACAAAAATCTCGACAATAGAGTACCTTCTATAATGACTAGGCTACAATCTAGTGGAGTAACAAAAATATTGACAACAGACTACGTCCCATAATGACAAGGCTACCATCCATTGGAGTAACAAAAATCTCGACAACAAACTACCTTCCTTAATTACAAGGATACCATCCAATGGAATAACAAAAATCTTGACAACAGACTACCTTCCATAATAACAAGGCTAGCACACATTTGAGTAACAGATATCTCAATGACAAACTACCTTCCATAATGACAAGGCTACCATCCATTGGTGTAAAAATGATATCAACAATAGACTACCTTCCATAATGACAAGGCTACCACCCATTGGAGTAAAAAAGATATCTACAATAGACTACCTTCCATAATGACAAGGCTACCATCCATTGGAGTAACAGAAATCATAACGACAAACTACCTTCCATAATGACAAGGCTACCATCCAATGGAGTAACAAAATTTTGAACAAAAGACTACCTTCCATAATTATAAGGCTACCATCCATTGGAGTAACAAAAATCTCGACAACAGACTACCTTCCATAATGACAAGGCTACCATCCATTGGATTAACAAAAATATCGACAATAGAGTACCTTCCATAATGACAAGGCTACCATCCATTGGAGTAACAAAAATCTCGACAACAAAGTACCTTCCATAACGACAAGGCTACAATCCATTGGAGTAACAAAAATATTGACTACAGACTACGTCCCATAATGAAAAGGCTACCATCCATTGGAGTAACAAAAATATTGACAACAGACTACCTTCCATAATGACAAGGCTACCATCCATTGGAGTAACAAAAATCTCGACAACAAATTACCTTCCATAATGACAAGGCTACCATCCATTGGAGTAACATAAATCATAACAACAAATTACCTTCCATAATGATAAGGCTACCATCCATTGGAGTAACAAAAATCTGAACAAAAGACTACCTTCCATAATGACAAGGCTACCATCCAATGGAATAACAAAAATCTAGACAATAGACTACCTTCCATAATGACAAGGATACAATCAATTGGGTTAACAAAAATCTGAACAACAGACTATCTTCCATAATGACAAGGCTATCACACATTGGAGTAACAGATATCTCAATGAAAAACTACCTTCCATAATGACAAGGCTACCATCCATTGGAGTATCAAAAATCTCGATATCAGACTACCTTCCATAATGACAAGGCTACCATCCAATGAAATAACAAAAATCTTGACAACAGACTACCTTCCATAATGACAAGGCTACCACACATTGGAGTAACAGATATATCAATGACAAACTACCTTCCATAATGACAAGGCTACCATCCATTGGAGTAACAAAAATCTCGACAACAGACTACCTTCCATAATGACAAGGCTACCACCCATTGGAGTAAAATAGATATCTAAAGTAGACTACCTTCCATAATGATAAGGCTACGATCCATTGGAGTAATAAAAATATCGATAATAGACTACCTTCTGTAATGATAAGGCTACCATCCGTTGGAGTAAAAAAATCTGAATAAAAGACTACCTTCCATAATGACAAGGCTACAATCCATTGGAGTAACAGAAATCATAACGACAAACTACCTTACATAATGACAAGGCTACCATCCAATGGAGTAACAAAAATCTGAACAAAAGACTACCTTCCATAATTACAAGGCTACCATCCAGTGGAATAACAAAAATCTCGACAACAAACTACCTTCCATAATGACAAGGCTACCATCCATTGGAGTAACAAAAATCTCGACAACAGACTACCTTCCATAATGACAAGGCTACCATCCATTGAATTAACAAAAATATCGACAACACAGTACCTTCCATAATGACAAGGCTACCATCCATTGGAGTAACAAAAATCTCGACAACAGAGTACCTTCCATAATGACTAGGCTACAATCCATTGGAGTAACAAAAATATTGACAACAGACTACCTTCCATAATGATAAGGCTACGATCCATTGGAGTAATAAAAATATCGACAACAAACTACCTTCCATAATTACAAGGATACCATCCATTGGAGTATAAAAATCTCAACAACAGACTACCTTCCATAATGACAAGGCTACCCTCCGTTGGAGTAACAAAAATATCGACAACAGACTACCTTCCTTAATGACAAGGCTACTATCCATTGGAGTAACAAAAATCTCGACAACAGAGTACCTTCCATAATGACAAGGCTACCATCCACTGGAGTAAAAAAAATATTGACAACAGAGTACCTTGCATAATGACAAGGCTACCATTCATTGGAGTAACAAAAATATCGACAACAAACTACCTTCCATATTGAAAAGGCTACCATCCATTGGAGTAACAAAAATCATAACGACAAACTACCTTCCATGATGATAAGGCTACCATCCATTGGAGTACGAAAAATCTGAACAAAAGACTACCTTCCATAATGACAAGGCTACCATCCATTGGAGTAAGAAAAATCTCGACAACAACCTACCTTCCATAATGACAAGGCTATCATCCATTAAATTAAAAAAATCTCGACAATAGACTACCTTCCATAATGACAAGGTTACCATCCATTAGAATAACAAAAATCTCGACATCAGACTACCTTCCATAATGACAAGGCTACCATCCAATGGAGTAACAAAATTTTGAACAAAAGACTACCTTCCATAATTACAAGGCTACCATCCATTAGAATAACAAAAATCTCGACAACAAACTACATTCCATAATGACAAGGCTACCACCCATTGGAGTAACAAAAATCTCGACAATAGAGTACCTTCTATAATGACTAGGCTACAATCTAGTGGAGTAACAAAAATATTGACAACAGACTACGTCCCATAATGACAAGGCTACCATCCATTGGAGTAACAAAAATCTCGACAACAAACTACCTTCCTTAATTACAAGGATACCATCCAATGGAATAACAAAAATCTTGACAACAGACTACCTTCCATAATGACAAGGCTAGCACACATTGGAGCAACAAATATCTCAATGACAAACTACCTTCCATAATTACAAGGCTACCATCCATTGGTGTAAAAATGATATCTACAATAGACTACCTTCCATAATGACAAGGCTACCACCCATTGGAGTAAAAAAGATATCTACAATAGACTACCTTCCATAATGACAAGGCTACCATCGATTGGAGTAACAGAAATCATAACGACAAACTACCTTCCATAATGACAAGGCTACCATCCAATGGAGTAACAAAATTTTGAACAAAAGACTACCTTCCATAATTATAAGGCTACCATCCATTGGAATAACAAAAATCTCGACAACAACCTACCTTCCATAATGACAAGGCTATCTTCCATTAAAGTAAAAAAATCTCGACAACAGACTACCTTCCATAATGACAAGGTTACCATCCATTAGAATAACAAAAATCTCGACATCAGACTAACTTCCATAATGACAAGGAAACCATCCAATGGAATAACAAAAATCTGAACAATAGACTACCTTCAATAATGACAAGGATGTCATCCATTGGATTAACAAAAATCTGAACAACAAACTCGCTTCCATAAGGACAAGGCTATCACACATTTGAGTAATAGATATCTCAATGACAAACTACCTTCCATAATGACAAGGCTACCATCCATTGGAGAAACAAAAATCTCGACATCAGACTACCTTCCATAATAACAAGGCTACCATCCAATGGAATAACAAAAATCTTGACAACAGTCTACCTTCCATAATGACAAGGCTACCACACATTGGAGTAACAGATATCTCAATGACAAACTACCTTCCATAATGACAAGGCTACCATCCATTGAAGTAAAAAAGATATCTACAATAGACTACCTTCCATAATGACAAGGCTACCATCCGTTGGAGTAATAGAAATCACAACGACAAACTTCCTTCCATAATGACAAGGCTACCATCCAATGGAGTAACAAAAATCTGAACAAAAGACTACCTTCCATAATTACAAGGCTACCATCCATTGGAATAACAAAAATCTCGACAACAAACTACCTTCCATAATGACAAGGCTACCATCCATTGGAGTAACAAAAATCTCGACATCAGACTACCTTTCCATAATGACAAGGCTACCATCCACTGGAATAACAAAAATCTTGACAACAGACTACCTTCCATAATGACAAGGCTACCTCACATTGGAGTAACAGATATCTCAACGACAAACTACCTTCCATAATGACAAGGCTACCATCCATTGAAGTAAAAAAGATATCTACAATAGACTACCTTCCATAATGACAAGGATACCACCCATTGGAGTAAAAAAGATATCTACAATAGACTACCTTCCATAATGACAAGGCTACCATCCATTGGAGTAACAGAAATCATAACGACAAACTACCTTCCATAATGACAAGGCTACCATCCAATGGAGTAACAAAAATCTGAATTAAAGACTACCTTCCATAATTACAAGGCTACCATCCATTGGAATAACAAAAATCTCGACAACAAACTACCTTCCATAATGACAAGGCCACCATCCATTGGAGTAACAAAAATCTTGACATCAGACTACCTTCCATAATGACAAGGCTACCATCCAATGGAATAACAAAAATCTTGACAACAGACTACCTTCAATAATGACAAGGCTAGCACACATTGGAGCAACAGATATCTCAATGACAAACTACCTTCCATAATGACAAGGCTACCATCCATTGGAGTAAAAAAGATATCTACAATAGACTACCTTCCATAATAACAAGGATACCACCCATTGGAGTAAAAACGATATCTACATTAGACTACCTTCCATAATGACAAGGCTACCATCCACTGGAGTAAAAAAAATATCGACAACAGAGTACCTTACATAATGACAAGGCTACCATCCATTGGAGTAACAACAATCTCGACAACAAACTACCTTCCATAATGAAAAGCCTACCATCCATTGGAGTAACAGAAATCATAACGACAAACTACCTTCCATAATGATAAGGCTACCATCCATTGGAGTACCAAAAATCTGAACAAAAGACTACCTTCCATAATGACAAGGCTACCATCCATTGGAGTAACAAAAATCTCGACAACAACCTACCTTCCATAATGACAAGGCTATCATCCATTAAAGTAAAATAATCTCGACAACAGACTACCTTCCATAATGACAAGGTTACCATCCATTAGAATAACAAAAATCTCGACATCAGACTAACTTCCATAATGACAAGGAAACCATCCAATGGAATAACAAAAATCTGAACAATATACTACCTTAAACAATGACAAGGATGCCATCCATTGGATTAACAAAAATCTGAACAAAAAACTCGCTTCCATAATGACAAAGCTATCACACATTGGAGTAACAAATATCTCAATGACAAACTACCTTCCATAATGACAAGGCTACCATCCATTGGAGTAACAAAAATCTCGACATCAGACTACCTTCCATAATAACAAGGCTACAATCCAATGGAATAACAAAAATCTTGATAACAGTCTACCTTCCATAATGACAAGGCTACCACAGATTGGAGTAACAGATATCTCAATGACAAACTACCTTCCATAATGACAAGGCTACCATCCATTGAAGTAAAAAAAATATCTACAATAGACTACCTTCCATAATGACAAGGCTACAATCCATTGGAGTAATAGAAATCATAACGACAAACTACCTTCCATAATGACAAGGCTACCATCCAATGGAGTAACAAAAATCAGAACAAAAGACTACCTTCCATAATTACAAGGATACCATCCATTGGAATAACAAAAATCTCGACAACAAACTACCTTCCATAATGACAAGGCTACCATCCATTGGAGTAACAAAAATCTCGACATCAGACTACCTTACATAATGACAAGGCTACCATCCAATGGAATAACAAAAATCTTGACAACAGACTACCTTCCATAATGACAAGGTTACCTCACATTGGAGTAACAGATGTCTCAATGACAAACTACCTTCCATAATGACAAGGCTACCATCCATTGAAGTAAAAAAGATATCTACAATAGACTACCTTCCATAATGACAAGGATACCACCCATTGGAGTAAAAAAGATATCTACAATAGACTACCTTCCATAATGACAAGGCTACCATCCATTGGAGTAACATAAATCATAACGACAAACTACCTTCCATAATGACAAGGCTACCATCCAATGGAGTAACAAAAATATGAACAAAAGACTACCTTCTGTAATTACAAGGCTATCATCCATTGGAATAACAAAAATCTCGACAACAAACTACCTTCCATAATGACAAGGCCACCATCCATTAGAGTAACAAAAATCTCGACATCAGACTACCTTTCATAATGACAAGGCTACCATCCAAAGGAATAACAAAAATCTTGACAACAGACTACCTTCCATAATGACAAGGCTAGCACACATTGGAGCAACAAATTTCTCAATGACAAACTACCTACCATAATGACAAGGCTACCATCCATTGGAGTAAAAAAGATATCTACAATACACTACCTTCCATAATAACAAGGATACCACCCATTGGAGTAAAAAAGATATCTACAATAGACTACCTTCCATAATGACAAGGCTACCATCCATTGGAGTAACAGAAATCATAACGACAAACTACCTTTCATAATGACAAGGCTACCATCCAATGGAGTAACAAAAATTTGAACAAAAGACTACCTTCCATAATTACAAGGCTACCATCCATTGGAATAACAAAAATCTCGACAACAAACTACCTTCCATAATGACAAGGCCACCATCCATTGGAGTAACAAAAATCTCGACATCAGACTACCTTCCATAATGACAAGGCTACCATCAAATGGAATAACAAAAATCTTGACAACAAACTACCTTCCATAATGATAAGGCTACCATCCATTGGGGTAACAAAAATCTCGACATCAGACTACCTTCCATAATGACAAGGGTAACATCCAATGGAATAACAAAAATCTTGACAACAGACTACCTTCCATAATGACAAGGCTACCTCACATTGGAGTAACAGATGTCTCAATGACAAACTACCTTCCATAATGACAAGGCTACCATCCTTTGAAGTAAAAAAGATATCTACAATAGACTACCATACATAATGACAAGGATACCACCCATTGGAGTAAAAAAGATATTTACAATAGACAACCTTCCATAATGACAAGGCTACCATCCATTGGAGTAACAGAAATCATAACGACAAACTACCTTCCTAATGACAAGGCTACTATCCAATGGAGTAACAAAAATCTGAACAAAAGACTACCTTCCATAATTACAAGGCTACCATCCATTGGAATAACAAAAATCTCGACAACAAACTACCTTCCATAATGACAAGGCCACCATCCATTGGAGTAACAAAAATCTTGACATCAGACTACCTTCCATAATGACAAGGCTAGCACACATTGGAGCAACAGATATCTCAATGACAAACTACCTTCCATAATGACAAGGCTACCATCCAATGGAGTAAAAAAGATATCTACAATACACTACCTTCCATAATAACAAGGATACCAGCCATTGGAGTAAAAAAGATATCTACAATGGACTACCTTCCACAATGACAAGGCTACCATCCATTGGAGTAACATAAATCATAACGACAAACTACCTTCCATAATGACAAGGCTACCACCCAATGGAGTAACAAAAATCTGAACAAAAGACTACCTTCCATAGTTACAAGGCTACCATCCATTGGAATAACAAAAATCTCGACAACAAACTACCTTCCATAATGACAAGGCCACCATCCATTGGAGTAACAAAAATCTCGACATCAGACTACCTTCCATAATGACAAGGCTACCATCCAATGGAATAACAAAAATCTTGACAACAGACTACCTTCCATAATGACAAGGCTACCTCACATTGGAGTAACAGATATCTCAACGACAAACTACCTTCCATAATGACAAGGCTACCATCCATTGAAGTAAAAAAGATATCTACAATAGACTACCTTCCATAATGACAAGGATACCACCCATTGGAGTAAAAAAGATATCTACAATAGACTACCTTCCATAATGACAAGGCTACCATCCATTGGAGTAACAAAAATCTTGACAACAGACTACCTTCCATAATGACAAGGCTACCTCACATTGGAGTAACAGATATCTCAATGACAAACTACCTTCCATAATGACAAGGCTACCATATATTGGAGTAAAAAAGATATCTACAATAGACTACCTTCCATAATAACAAGGATACCACCCATTGGAGTAAAAAAGATATCTACAATAGACTACCTTCCATAATGACAAGGCTACCATCCACTGGAGTAAAAAAAATATCGACAATAGAGTACCTTACATAATGACAAGGCTACAATCCATTGGAGTAACAAAAATCTCGACAACAAACTACCTTCCATTATGAAAAGGCTACCATCCATTGGAGTAATAGAAATCATAACGACAAACTACCTTCCATAATGATAAGGCTACCATCCATTGGAGTACCAAAAATCTGAACAAAAGACTACCTTCCATAATGACAAGGCTACCATCCATTGGAGTAACAAAAATCTCGACAATAACCTACCTTCCATAATGACAAGGCTATCATCCATTAAAGTAAAAAAATCTCGACAACAGACTACCTTCCATAATGATAAGGTTACCATCCATTAGAATAAGAAAAATCTTGACATCAGACTAACTTCCATAAGGACAAGGAAACCATCCAATGGAATAACAAAAATCTGAACAATAGACTACCTTAAACAATGACAAGGATGCCATCCATTGGATTAACAAAAATCTGAACAACAAACTCGCTTCCATAATGACAAGGCTATCACACATTGGAGTAACAGATATCTCAATGACAAACTACCTTCCATAATGAAAAGGAAACCATCCATTGGAGTAACAAAAATATCGACAACAGACTACCTTCCATAATGACAATGCACCCATCCATTGGAGTAATAAAATTATCAACAACGGACTGACTTCCAGAATGACAAGGCTACCATCCATTGTAGTAACAAAAATATCGACAAAGGACTACCTTCCATAATGACAAGGCTACCATCCATTGCAGTAACAAAAATCAGGACAATAGACTACCCTCCATAATGACAAGGCTACCATCCATTGGAGTAATAAAAATAACGACAACAAAGTACCTTCCATAATGACAAGGCTAACATCCATTGGAGTAACAAAAATCTCGACAACAGATTACCTTCCATAATGAAAAGGCTACCATCCATCGGAGTAAAAAAATCTCGACATCAGACTACCTTCCATAAGGACAAGGTTACCATCCATTAGAATAACAAAAATCTCGAAATCATACTACCTTCCATAATGACAAGGCTACCATCCAATGGAATAACAAAAATATCGACAATAGACTACCTTCCATAATGACAAGGCTACCATCCATTGGAGTAATAAAAGTATTGACAACAACCTACCTTCCATAATGACAAGGCTACCACCCATTGTAGTAAAAAAGATATCTACAATAGACTACCTTCCATAATGATAAAGCTACCATCCATTGGAGTAACAAAAATATCGATAACTGACAACCTTCTGTAATGATAACGCTACCATCCATTGGACTAACTAAAATGTGAACAAAGGACAACCTTCCATAATGACAAGTCTACCATCCATTGGAGTAACAGAAATCATAACGACAAACTACCTTCCATAATGACAAGGCTACCATCCTTTGGAGTAACAAAAATTTGAACAAAATACTACCTTCCATAATTACAAGGCTACCATCCATTGGAGTAACAAAAATCTCGACAAGAAACTACCTTCCATAATGACAAGGCTACCATCCATTGGAGTAAAAAAAATCTCGACAACAGACTACCTTCCATAATGACCATGCTACCATCCATTGGAGTACAAGATATCTCAATGACAAACTACCTTCCATAATGACAAGGCTACCATCCACTGGAGTAACAAAAATATCGACAACAACATACCTTCCATAATGACAAGGCTACCACCCATTGGAGTAAAAAAGATATCTACAATAGACTACCTTCCATAATGATAAGGCTATCATCCATTGGAGTAAAAAAATATCGACAACAAACTACCTTCTGTAATGATAAGGCTACCATCCATTGGAGTAACAAAAATCAGAACAAATGACTACCTTCCATAATGACAAGGCTACCATGCATTGGAGTAACAGAAATAATAACGACGAACTCCCTTCCATAATGACAAGGCTACCATCCAGTGGAGTAACAAAAATCTGAACAAAAGACTACCTTCCATAATTACAAGGCTACCATCCATTGGAGTAACAAAAATCATGACAATAGAATACTTTCCATAATAACAAGGCTACCATCCAACGGAGTAACACAAATATCGACAACAGAGTACCTTCCATAATGATAAGGCTACCATCCATTGGAGTAACATAAATCTCGACAACAGAGTACCTTCCATAATGACAAGGCTACAATCCCTTATGGAAAAACAATATTGACAACAGACTACGTCCGATAATGACAAGGCTACCATCAATTGGATAACAAAAATCTCGACAACAGACTACCTTCCATAATGACAAGGCTAACATCCATTGGAGTAACAAAAATCTCAACAACAGACTACCTTCCATAATGACAAGGTTACCATCCTTTGGAGTAAAAAAAATCTCGACATCAGACTACCTTCCATAATGACAAGGCTACCATCCAATGGTATAAAAAAAATCTTGACAACAGACTACCTTGCATAATGACAAGGCTACCACACATTGGAGTAACAAATATCTCAATGACAAACTACCTTCTATAATGACAAGCCTACCACCCATTGGAGTAAAAAAGATATCTAAAATAGAATATCTTCCATAATGACAAGGCTACCATCCATTGGAGTAACCAAAATCTCGACAACAGACTACCTTCCATAATGACAAGGCTACCATCCATTGAAGTAACAGAAATTATAAAGACAAACTACCTTCCATAATGACAAGGCTACCATCCATTGGAGTAACATAAATCTGAACAAAAGACTACCTTCCATAACGACATGGCTACCATCCATTAGAGTAACAAAAATCTCGACAACAAACAACCTTCCATAATGACAAGGCTACCATTCTTTATAGTAAAAAAATATCGACAACAGACTACCTTCCATAATGACAATGTTACCATCCATTAGAATAAAAAAAATCTCGACATCAGACTACCATCCAATGGAATAACAAAAATCTCGACAATAGACTACCTTCCATAATGACAAGGTTACCATTAATTAGATTAACAAAAATTAGAACAACAGACTAGCTTTCATAATGACAAGGCTACCACACATTGGAGTAACATATATCTCAATGACAAATTACCTTCTATAATGACAAGGCTACAATCCATTGGAGTAACAAAAATATCGACAACAGATTACCTTCCATAATGACAAGGCTACCACCCATTGGAGTAAAAAATATATCTACAATATACTACCTTCCGTAATGATAAGGCTACCATCAATTGGAGTAACAAAAATATCGACAACAGACTACCTTCCATAATGACAATGCCACCATCCATTGGAGTAATAAAATTATCAACAGCGAACTAACTTCCAGAATGACAAGGCTACCATCCATTGTAGTAACAAAAATATCAACAACGGACTACCTTCCATAATGACAAGGCTACCATCCATTGGAGTAACAAAAATCTGGACAACAGACTACCTTCCGTAATGACAAGGCTACCATCCATTGGAGTAATAAAAATAACGACAACAAAGTACCTTCCATAATGACAAGGCTACCATCCATTGGAGTAACAAAAATCTCGACAACAGATTACCTTCCATAATGAAAAGGCTACCATCCATCGGAGTAAAAAAATATCGACATCAGACTACCTTCCATAAGGACAAGGTTACCATCCATTAGAATAACAAAAATCTAGACATCAGACTTCCTTCCATAATGACAAGGCTACCATTCAATGGAATAACAAAAATCTCGACAATGGACTACCTTCAATAATGACAATGCTACCACACATTGGAGTAACAGATATGTCAATGACAAACTACCTTTCATAATGACAAGGCTACCATCCATTGGAGTAACAAAAATATCGACAATAGCCTACCTTCCATAATTACAAGGCTACCACCCATTGGAGTAAAAAAGATATCTACAATAGACTACCTTCCATAATGATAAAGCTACCATCCATTGGAGTAACAAAAATATTGACAACAGACTACCTTTTGAAATGATAACACTACCATCCATTGGACTAACAAAAATCTGAACAAAGGACAAACTTCCATAATTACAAGGCTACCATCCATTGGAGTAACAGAAATCATAACGACAAACTACCTTCCATAATGACAAGGCTACCATCCTTTGGAGTAACAAAAATTTGAACAAAATACTACCTTCCATAATTACAAGGCTACCATCCATTGGAGTAACAAAAATCTTGACAGAAACTACCTTCCATAATGACAAAGCGACCATCCATTGGAGTAACAAAAATCTCGACAACAGACTATCTTCCATAATGTCAAGGCTACCATCCAATGGAATAACAAAAATCTCGACCATAGACTACCTTCAATAATGACAATGCTACCACACATTGGAGTACAAGATATCTCAATGAAAAACTACCTTCCATAATGCCAAGGCTACCATCCATTGGAGTAACAAAAATATCGATAACAACCTACCTTCCATAATGCCAAGGCTAATACCAATTGGAGTAAAAAAGATATCTACAATAGACTACCTTCCATAATGATAAGGCTACCATCCATTGGATTAACAAAAATATCAACAAAAGACTACCTTCATTAATGATAAGGGTACCATCCATTGGAGTAAGAAAAATCAGAACAAAGGACTACCTTCCATAATGACAAGGCTACCATGCATTGGAGTAACAGAAATCATAACGACGAACTCCCTTCCATAATGACAAGGCTACCATCCAATTGAGTAACCAAAATTTGAACAAAAGACTACCTTCCATAATGACAAGGCTACCATCTATTGGAGTAAGAAAAATCTCGACAACAGACTACCTTCCATAATGACAAGGCTACCATCCAATGGATTAAAAAAATATCGACATTAGAGTACCTTCCATAATGATAAGGCTACCATTCATTAGAGTAATAAAAATCTCGACAACAGAGTACCTTCCATAATGACAAGGCTACAATCCATTATGGAAAAAAAGTATTGACAACAGACTACGTCCGATAATGACAAGGCTACCATCAATTGGAGTAACAAAAATCTCGACAACAAACTACCTTCCATAATGACAAGGCTACCATCCAATGGAATAACAAAATGACAAGGCTACCACACATTGGAGTAAAAAATATCTCAATGACAAACTACCTTCCATAATGACAAGGTTACCATCCATTGGAATAACAAAAATATCGACAAAAGCCAACCTTCCATAATGACAAGGCTACCACCCATTGGAGTAAAAAAGATATCTATAATAGACTACCATCCATAATGATAAGGCTACCATCCATTGGAGTAACAAAAATATCGACAACAGACTACCTTCTCTAGTGATAAGGCTACCATCCATTGGAGTAACAAAAATATGAAGAAAAGAGTACCTTTCACAATGACAAGGCTACCATCCATTGGAGTAATAGAAATCATAACAACAAACTACCTTCCATAATGACAAGGCTACCATCCATTGGTGTAACAAAAATATCGATAAGAGAGTACCTTCCATAATGACAAAGCTTCCATCCATTGGAGTAACAAAAATCTCGAAAACAGACTACCTTCCATAATGATAAGGCTACAATCCATTGAATAACAAAAATATTGATAACAGACTACGTCCCATAATGACAAGGCTACCATCCATTGGAGTAAAAAGAATTCGACAACAGACTACCTTCCATAATGACAAGGATAACATCCATTGGAGTATAAAAATCTTGACAACAGACTACCTTCCATAATGAAAAGGTTACCATCTATTAGAATAAAAAAAATCTCGACATCAGACTACCTTCCATAATGACAAGGCTACCATCCAACGGAATAACAAAATTCTCGACAACAGACTACCTTCCATAATGACAAGGCTACCACCCATGGGAGTAAAAAAGATATCTATATTATACTACCTTTTATAATGATAAGGCTACTATCCATTGGAGTAACAAAAATATCCACAACAGACTATGTTCTGTAATGACAAGGCTACCATTCATTGGAGTAACAAAAATCTGAACAAAAGACTACCTTCCATAATGACAAGGCTACCAACCATTGGAGTAATAGAAATCATAACGACAGACAACCTTCCATAATGACAAGACTACCATCCATTGGAGTAAAAAAAAAATCGACAACAAACTAACTGCCATAATGACAAGTCTACCATCCATTGGAGTAATAAAAATATCAACAACGAACTAATTTCCAGAATGACAAGGCTACCATCCATTGTAGTAACAAAAATCTCGACAATAGAGTACCTTCCATAATGACAAGGATAACATCCATTGGAGTATAAAAATCTTGACAACAGACTACCTTCCATAATGATAAGGCTACCATCCATTGGATTAACAAAAATATCAACAAAAGACTACCTTCTGTAATGATAAGGCTACCATCCATTGGAGTAACAAAAATCAGAACAAAAGACTACCTTCCATAATGACAAGGCTACCATGCATTGGAGTAACAAAAATTATAACGACGAACTCCCTTCCATAATGACAAGGCTACCATCCAATTGAGTAACCAAAATCTGAACAAAAGACTACCTTCCATAATTACAAGGCTACCATCCATTGGAGTAACAAAAATCTTGACAACAAACTACCTTTCATAATGACAAGGCTACCATCTATTGGAGTAACAAAAATCTCGACAACAGACTACCTTCCATAATGACAAGGCTACCATCCAATGGAGTAAAAAAATATCGACATTAGAGTACCTTCCATAATGATAAGGCTACCATCCATTGGAGTAACAAAAATCTCGACAACAGAGTACCTTCCATAATGACAAGGCTACAATCCATTAGGTAAAAAAAGTATTGACAACAGACTACGTCCGATAATGACAAGGCTACCATCAATTGAAGTAACAAAAATCTCGACAACAGACTACCTTCAATAATGACAAGGCTACCATCCAATGGAATAACAAAAATCTTGACAACAGACTACCTTCCATAATGACAAGGCTACCATTCATTGAAGTAACAAAAATATCGACAAAACCTACCTTCCATAATGACAAGGCTACCACCCATTGGGGTAAAAAAGATATCTACAATAGACTACCTTCCATAATGATAAGGCTACCATCCATTGGAGTAACAAAAATATCGACAACAGACTACCTTCTCTAGTGATAAGGCTACCATCCATTGGAGTAACAAAAATATGAACAAAAGACTACCTTCCATAATGACAAGACTACCATCCATTGGAGTAATAGAAATCATAACAACAAACTACCTTCCATAATGACAAGGCTACCATCCATTGGAGTAACAAAAGTATTGAAAAGAGAGTACCTTCCATAATGACAAAGCTTCCATCCATTGGAGTAACAAAAATCTCGAAAATAGACTACCTTCCATAATGATAAGGCTACAATCCATTGAAGTAACAAAAATATTGATAACATACTACGTCCCATAACGACAAGGCTACCATCCATTGGAGTAACAAAAATCTCGACAACAGACTACCTTCCATAATGACAAGGATAACATCCATTAAAGTATAAAATTCTTGACAACAGACTACCTTCCATAATGTAAAGGTTACCATCTATTAGAATAACAAAATCTCGACATTAGACTACTTTCCATAATGACAAGGCTACCATCCAACGGAATAACAAAATTCTCGACAACAGACTACCTTCCATAATGACAAGGCTACCACCCATTGGAGTAAAAAAGGTATCTATATTATACTACCTTTTATAATGATAAGGCTACTATCCATTGGAGTAACAAAAATATCCACAACAGACTATATTCTGTAATGACAAGGCTACCATTCATTGGAGTAACAAAAATCTGAACAAAAGACTACCTTCCATAATGACAAGGCTACCAACCATTGGAGTAATAGAAATCATAACGACAGACAACCTTCCATAATGACAAGACTACCATCCATTGGAGTAACAAAAATCTCGAAAACAAACTAACTTCCATAATGACAAGGCTACCATCCATTGGAGTAATAAAAATATCAACAACGTACTAATTTCCAGAATGACAAGGCTACCATCCATTGTAGTAACAAAAATATTGACAACAGACTACCTTCCATAATGACAAGGCTACCATCCATTGGAGTAAAAAAAATATCGACATTAGAGTACCTTTCATAATGATAAGGCTACCATCCATTGGAGTAACAAAAATCATGACAACATAGTACCTTCCATAATGACAAGGCTACCATCCATTGGAGTAACAAAAATATCGACAACAGCCTACCTTCCATAATGCCAAGGCTACCACCCATTGGAGTAAAAAAGATACCTACAATAGACTTCCTTCCATAATGATAAGGCTACCATCCATTGGATTAACAAAAATCAGAATAAAAGACTCCCTTCCATAATGACAAGGCTACCATCCAATTGAGTAACCAAAATCTAAACAAAAGACTACCTTCCATAATTACATGGCTACCATCCATTGGAGTAACAAAAATCTTGACAACAAACTACCTTCCATAATGACAAGGCTACCATCAATTGTAGTAACAAAAATATTGACAACAAACTACCTTCCATAATGACAAGGCTACCATCCAATGGAATAACAAAAATCTTGACAACAGACTACCTTCCATAATGACAAGGCTACCATCCATTGAAGTAACAAAAATATCGACAAAACCTACCTTCCATAATGACAAGGCTACCACCCATTGGGCTAAAAAAAATATCTACAATAGACTACCTTCCATAATGATAAGGCTACCATCCATTGGAGTAACAAAAATATCGACAACAGACTACCTTCTCTAGTGATAAGGCTACCATCCATTGGAGTAACAAAAATATGAACAAAAGACTACCTTCCATAATGACAAGACTACCATCCATTGGAGTAATAGAAATCATAACAACAAACTACCTTCCATAATGACAAGGCTACCATCCATTGGAGTAACAAAAATATTGAAAAGAGAGTACCTTCCATAATGACAAAGCTTCCATCCATTGGAGTAACAAAAATCTCGAAAATAGACTACCTTCCATAATGATAAGGCTACAATCCATTGAAGTAACAAAAATATTGATAACATACTACGTCCCATAACGACAAGGCTACCATTCATTGGAGTAACAAAAATCTCGACAACAGACTACCTTCCATAATGACAAGGATAACATCCATTAAAGTATAAAATTCTTGACAACAGACTACCTTCCATAATGTAAAAGTTACCATCTATTAGAATAACAAAATCTCGACATTAGACTACTTTCCATAATGACAAGGCTACCATCCAACGGAATAACAAAATTCTCGACAACAGACTACCTTCCATAATGACAAGGCTACCACCCATTGGAGTAAAAAAGGTATCTATATTATACTACCTTTTATAATGATAAGGCTACTATCCATTGGAGTAACAAAAATATCCACAACAGACTATATTCTGTAATGACAAGGCTACCATTCATTGGAGTAACAAAAATCTGAACAAAAGACTACCTTCCATAATGACAAGGCTACCAACCATTGGAGTAATAGAAATCATAACGACAGACAACCTTCCATAATGACAAGACTACCATCCATTGGAGTAACAAAAATCTCGAAAACAAACTAACTTCCATAATGACAAGGCTACCATCCATTGGAGTAATAAAAATATCAACAACGTACTAATTTCATTAATGACAAGGCTACCATCAATTGTAGTAAAAAAAATATTGACAACAGACTACCTTCCATAATGACAAGGCTACCATCCATTGGAGTAAAAAAAATATCGACATTAGAGTACCTTTCAGAATGATAAGGCTACCATCCATTGGAGTAACAAAAATCATGACAACATAGTACCTTCCATAATGACAAGGCTACCATCCATTGGAGTAACAAAAATATCGACAACAGCCTACCTTCCATAATGCCAAGGCTACCACCCATTGGAGTAAAAAAGATACCTACAATAGACTTCCTTCCATAATGATAAGGCTACCATCCATTGGATTAACAAAAATCAGAATAAAAGACTCCCTTCCATAATGACAAGGCTACCATCCAATTGAGTAACCAAAATCTAAACAAAAGACTACCTTCCATAATTACATGGCTACCATCCATTGGAGTAACAAAAATCTTGACAACAAACTACCTTCCATAATGACAAGGCTACCATCAATTGTAGTAACAAAAATATTGACAACAAACTACCTTCCATAATGACAAGGCTACCATCCAATGGAATAACAAAAATCTTGACAACAGACTACCTTCCATAATGACAAGGCTACCATCCATTGAAGTAACAAAAATATCGACAAAACCTACCTTCCATAATGACAAGGCTACCACCCATTGGGCTAAAAAAGATATCTACAATAGACTACCTTCCATAATGATAAGGCTACCATCCATTGGAGTAACAAAAATATCGACAACAGACTACCTTCTCTAGTGATAAGGCTACCATCCATTGGAGTAACAAAAATATGAACAAAAGACTACCTTCCATAATGACAAGACTACCATCCATTGGAGTAATAGAAATCATAACAACAAACTACCTTCCATAATGACAAGGCTACCATCCATTGGAGTAACAAAAATATTGAAAAGAGAGTACCTTCCATAATGACAAAGCTTCCATCCATTGGAGTAACAAAAATCTCGAAAATAGACTACCTTCCATAATGATAAGGCTACAATCCATTGAAGTAACAAAAATATTGATAACATACTACGTCCCATAACGACAAGGCTACCATTCATTGGAGTAACAAAAATCTCGACAACAGACTACCTTCCATAATGACAAGGATAACATCCATTAAAGTATAAAATTCTTGACAACAGACTACCTTCCATAATGTAAAGGTTACCATCTATTAGAATAACAAAA
Source organism: Vicia faba (assembly GCA_948472305.1). Taxonomy (NCBI): domain Eukaryota; kingdom Viridiplantae; phylum Streptophyta; class Magnoliopsida; order Fabales; family Fabaceae; genus Vicia; species Vicia faba. The sequence goes on along the minus strand of OX451737.1, from coordinate 797,455,625 downwards.
TCTCGACATTAGACTACTTTCCATAATGACAAGGCTACCATCCAACGGAATAACAAAATTCTTGACAACAGACTACCTTCCATAATGACAAGGCTACCACCCATTGGAGTAAAAAAGGTATCTATATTATACTACCTTTTATAATGATAAGGCTACTATCCATTGGAGTAACAAAAATATCCACAACAGACTATATTCTGTAATGACAAGGCTACCATTCATTGGAGTAACAAAAATCTGAACAAAAGACTACCTTCCATAATGACAAGGCTACCAACCATTGGAGTAATAGAAATCATAACGACAGACAACCTTCCATAATGACAAGACTACCATCCATTGGAGTAACAAAAATCTCGAAAACAAACTAACTTCCATAATGACAAGGCTACCATCCATTGGAGTAATAAAAATATCAACAACGTACTAATTTCATTAATGACAAGGCTACCATCAATTGTAGTAAAAAAAATATTGACAACAGACTACCTTCCATAATGACAAGGCTACCATCCATTGGAGTAAAAAAAATATCGACATTAGAGTACCTTTCAGAATGATAAGGCTACCATCCATTGGAGTAACAAAAATCATGACAACATAGTACCTTCCATAATGACAAGGCTACTATCCATTGGAGTAACAAAAATATCGACAACAGCCTACCTTCCATAATGCCAAGGCTACCACCCATTGGAGTAAAAAAGATACCTACAATAGACTTCCTTCCATAATGATAAGGCTACCATCCATTGGATTAACAAAAATCAGAACAAAAGACTCCCTTCCATAATGACAAGGCTACCATCCAATTGAGTAACCAAAATCTAAACAAAAGACTACCTTCCATAATTACAAGGCTACCATCCATTGGAGTAACAAAAATCTTGACAACAAACTACCTTCCATAATGACAAGGCTACCATCTATTGGAGTAAGAAAAATCTCGACAACAAACTACCTTCCATAATGACAAGGCTACCATCCAATGGAATAACAAAAATCTTGACAACAGACTACCTTCCATAATGACAAGGCTACCATCCATTGAAGTAACAAAAATATCGACAAAACCTACCTTCCATAATGACAAGGCTACCACCCATTGGGGTAAAAAAGATATCTACAATAGACTACCTTCCATAATGATAAGGCTACCATCCATTGGAGTAACAAAAATATCGACAACAGACTACCTTCTCTAGTGATAAGGCTACCATCCATTGGAGTAACAAAAATATGAACAAAAGACTACCTTCCATAATGACAAGACTACCATCCATTGGAGTAATAGAAATCATAACAACAAACTACCTTCCATAATGACAAGGCTACCATCCATTGGAGTAACAAAAATATTGAAAAGAGAGTACCTTCCATAATGACAAAGCTTCCATCCATTGGAGTAACAAAAATCTCGAAAATAGACTACCTTCCATAATGATAAGGCTACAATCCATTGAAGTAACAAAAATATTGATAACATACTACGTCCCATAACGACAAGGCTACCATCCATTGGAGTAACAAAAATCTCGACAACAGACTACCTTCCATAATGACAAGGATAACATCCATTAAAGTATAAAATTCTTGACAACAGACTACCTTCCATAATGTAAAGGTTACCATCTATTAGAATAACAAAATCTCGACATTAGACTACTTTCCATAATGACAAGGCTACCATCCAACGGAATAACAAAATTCTCGACAACAGACTACCTTCCATAATGACAAGGCTACCACCCATTGGAGTAAAAAAGGTATCTATATTATACTACCTTTTATAATGATAAGGCTACTATCCATTGGAGTAACAAAAATATCCACAACAGACTATATTCTGTAATGACAAGGCTACCATTCATTGGAGTAAGAAAAATCTGAACAAAAGACTACCTTCCATAATGACAAGGCTACCAACCATTGGAGTAATAGAAATCATAACGACAGACAACCTTCCATAATGACAAGACTACCATCCATTGGAGTAACAAAAATCTCGAAAACAAACTAACTTCCATAATGACAAGGCTACCATCCATTGGAGTAATAAAAATATCAACAACGGACTAATTTCCAGAATGACAAGGCTACCATCCATTGTAGTAACAAAAATATCAACAACAGACTACCTTCCATAATGACAAGGCTACCATCCATTGGAGTAACCAAAATCTCGACAACAGACTAATTTCCAGAATGACAAGGCTACCATCCATTGTAGTAACAAAAATATCAACAACGGACTACCTTCCATAATGACAAGGCTACCATCCATTGGAGTAACAAAAATCTAGACAACACACTACCTTTCATAATGACAAGGCTACCATCCATTGGAGTAACAAAAATATCGACAACAGAGTACCTTTCATAATGACAAGGCTACCATCCATTGGAGTAACAAATATATCGACAACAAACTACCTCCCATAATGACAAGGCTACCATTCATTGGAGTAATAAAAATCTCGGCAAAAGATTACCTTCCATAATGACAAGGATACCATATATTGGAGTATAAAAATCTCGACCAAAGACTACGTTCCATAATGACATGGTTACAATCCATTAGAATAACAAAAATCTCGACAACAGACTACCTTCCATAATGATAAGGCTACCATTTAATGGATTAACAAAAATCTGAACAATAGACTAGCTTCCATAATGACAAGGCTACCACACATTGGAGTAACAGATATCTCAATGACAAACTACCTTCCATAATGACAAGGAAACCATCCATTGGAGTAAAAAAAATCTCGACAACTGACTACCTTCCATAATGATAAGGCTACAATCCATTGAAGTAACAAAAATATTGACAACAGACTACGTCCCATAATGACAAGGCTACCATCAATTGGAGTAACAATAATCTCTACAACAAACTACCTTCCATAATGACAAGGATACCATCCATTGGAGTATAAAAATCTCGACAACAGACTACCTTCCATAATGACAAGGTTACCATCCAATGGAATAACAAAATTCTCGAGAACAGACTACCTTCCATAATGACAAGGCTACCACACATTGGAGTAACAGATATCTCAATGACAAACTACCTTCCATAATGACAAGGCTCCCATCCATTGGAGTAAAAAAAATATCGACAACAAACTACCTTCCATAATGACAAGGCTACCACCCATTGGAGTAAAAAAGATATCTATATTATACTACCTTCCATAATGATAAGGATACCATCCTTTGGAGTAACAAAAATATCTACAACAGACTACCTTCTGTAATGACAAGGCTACCATTCATTGGAGTAACAAAAATCTGAACAAAAGACTACCTTCCATAATGACAAGGCTACCATCCATTGGAGTAATAAAAATATCAACAACGGACTAATTTCAAGAATGACAACGCTGTCATCCATTGTAGTAACAAAAATATCGACAATTGACTACCTTCCATAATGACAAGGCTACTATCCATTGGAGTAACAAAAATCACGACAACGGTCTAATTTCCAGAATGACAAGGCTACCATCGATTGTAGTAACAAAAATATCGACAACAGACTACCTTCCATAATGACAAGGCTACCATCCATTGGAGTAACAAAAATCCCGACAACACACTACCTTTCATAATGACAAGGCTACCATCCATTGGAGTAAAAAATATCGACAACTGAGTACCTTTCATAATGACAAGGATACCATATATTAGAGTAACAAATATATCGACAACAGACTACCTCCCATAATGACAAGGCTACCATTCATTGGAGTAACAAAAATCTCGACAATAGACTACCTTCCATAATGATAAGGATACCATATATTGCAGTATAAAAATCTCGACAACAGACTACCTTCCATAATGACAAGGCTACCACACATTGGAGTAAAAGATATCTCAATGACAAACTACCTTCCATATTGACAAGGATACCATCCATTGGAGTAAAAAAATATCGACAACAAACTACCTTCCATAATAACAAGGCCACCACCCACTAGAGTAAAAAAGATATCTATATTATACTACCTTCCATAATGATAAGGCTACCATCCATTGGAGTAATAAAAATATCGACAATAGACTACCTTCTTTAATGACAAGGCTACCATCCAATGGAGTAACAAAAATCTGAACAAAAGACTACCTTCCATAATGATAAGGCTACCATACATTAGAGTAACATAAATCATAATGACAGAGTACCTTCCTTAATGAAAAGACTACCATCCATTGGAGTTACAAAAATCTCGACAACAGACTACCTTCCATAATGACAAGGCTACCATCCATTGGAGTAACAAAAATCTCGACAACAGACTACCGTCAATAATGACAAGGCTACCATCCATTGGAGTAACAAAAATATCGACAACAGAGTACCTTCGAAAAGGACAAGGCTACCATCCATTGGAGTAACAAAAATCTTGACAATAGAGTACCTTCCATAATGACAAGGTTACCATACATTTGAATAACAAAAATCCTGACATCAGACGACCTTCCATAATGACAAGGCTGCCATCCAATGGAATAACAAAAATCTCGACAATAGACTACCTTCCATAATGACAAGGCTACCATCCATTGGAGTAACAAATATCTCAACGACAAACTACCTTCCATAATTACAAGGTTTCCATCCATTGAAGTAACAAAAATATCGACAACAGACTACCTTCCATAATGACAAGGATACCATCCATTGGAGTAACAAAAATCTCGATAACAGCCTACATTCCATAATGACAAAGTACCATCCATTGGAATAACAAAAATCACGAAAACAAACTAACTTCTATAATCACAAGGCTAGCATCCATTGGAGTAAAAAAAATATCGACAATAGACTACCTTCCATAATGACAAGGCTACATCCATTAGAGTAACAAAAATCTTGACAAAAGACTAGCTTCCATAAAGACAAGGCTACCAGCCATTGGAGTAACAACAATCACGACAACATACTACCTTCCATAATGACAAAGTTACCATCCAAAGGAATAACAAAAATCTAGATAACAAACTACCTTCCATAATGACAAGGCCACCATCCATTGGAGTAACAAAAACTCGACAAGAGACTACCTTCCATAATGACAAGGCTACCATCCAATGGAATAACAAAATTCTCAACAATAGACTACCTTCCATAATGACAAGGCTACCACACAATGGAGTAACAGATATCTCAATGACAAACTACCTTCCATAAAGACAAGGCTACCATCGATTGGAGTAAAAAAAATATCGACAACAAACTACTTTCCATAATGACAAGGCTACCACCCATTGGAGTAAAAAATATATCTATATTATACTACCTACCATAATGATAAGGCTACCATCCATTGGAGTAACAAAAATATCCACAACAGACTACCTTCTGTAATGACAAGGCTATCATTCATTGGATTACAAAAAATCTGAACAGAAGACAACCTTCCATAATGACAAGGCTACCATCCATTGGAGTAACAAAAATCTCGACAACAAACTACCTTCCATAATGACAAGGCTAACATACATTGGAGTAATAAAAATATCAACAACTGACTAATTTCTAGAATGACAAGGCTACCATCCATTGTAGTAAAAAAAATATCGACAACAGACTACCTTCCATAATGACAATGCTACCATCCATTGGAGTAACAAAAATCTCGACAACAGACTACCTTTCATAATTACAAGGCTACCATCCATTGGAGTAACTAAAATATTGACAACAAAGTACCTTCCATAATGACAAAGCTACCATCCATTGGAGTAACAAAAATCTCGACAATAGACTACCTTCCAAAATGACAAGGCTACAATCCATTGAAGTAACAAAAATATTGACAACAGACTACGTCCCATAATGACAAGGCTACCATTCATTGGAGTAACAAAAATCTCGACAACAGACTACCTTCCATAATGACAAGGATACCATCCATTGGAGTATAAAAATCTCGACAACAGACTACCTTCTATAATGACAAGGTTACAATCCATTAGAATAACAAAAATCTCGACATCAGACTACCTTCCATAATGACAAAGCTACCATCCAACGGAATAACAAAATTCTCGACAACATACTACCTTCCATAATGACAAGGCTACCACACATTGGAGTAACAAATATCTCAATGACAAACTACCTTCCATAATGACAAGGCTACCATCCATTAGAGTAAAAAAATCATCGATAATAAACTACCTTCCATAATGACAAGGCTACCTCCCATTGGAGTAAAAAAGATATCTATATTATTCTACCTTCCATAATGATAAGACTACCATCCATTGGAGTAACCAAAATATTGACAACAGACTACCTTCTGTAATGACAAGGCTACCATCCAATGGAGTAACAAAAATCTGAACAAAAGACAACCTTCCATAATGACAAGGCTACCATCCATTGGAGTAACAAAAATCATAACAACAGACTACCTTCCATAATGAAAAGACTACCATCCATTGGAGTAACAAAAATCTCGACAACAGACTACCTTCCATAATGACACGGATACCATCCATAGGAGTAACAAAAATATCGACAACAAAGTACCTTCCATAATGACAAGGATACCATCCAATGGAGTAACAAAAATCTCGATAATAGAGTACCTTCCATAATGACAAGGCTACCATCAAACGGAATAACAAAATTCTCGACAACAAACTATATTCCATAATGACAAGGCTACCACACATTGGAGTAACAGATATCTCAATGACAATCTACCTTCCATAATGACAAGGCTACCATCCATTGGAGTAAAAAAAATATCGACAACAAACTACCTTCCATAATGACAAGGCTACCACCCATTGGAGTAAAAAAGATATCTATATTATACTACCTTCAATAATGATAAGGCTACCATCCATTGAAGTAACAAAAATATCCACAACAGACTACCTTCCGTAATGACAAGGCTACCATCCAATGGAGTAACAAAAATCTGAACAAAAGACTACCTTCCATAATGACAAGGCTACCATCCATTGGAGTAACAGAAATCATAACGAAAGACTACCTTCCATAATGAAAAGACTGCCATCCATTGGAGTAACAAAAATCTCGACAACAGACTACCTTCCATAATGACAAGGCATCCATCCATTGGAGTAACAAAAATCTTGTAAACAGACTACCTTCCATAATGACAAGGCTACCATCTATTGGAGTAACAAAAATATCGACAATAGAGTACCTTCAATAATGACAAGGTTACCATACATTGGAATAACAAAAATCCTGACATCAGACTACTTTCCATAATGACAAGGCTATCATCCAATGGAATAACAAAAATATCGACAACAGACTACCTTCCATAATGACAAGGCTACCATCCATTGGATTAACAAAAATCTGAACAACAGACTAGCTTCCATAATGATAAGGCTACCACACATTGGAGTAACAGATATCTCAATTACTAACTACCTTCCATAATGACAAGGCTACCATCCATTGGAGTAACAAAAATATCGACAACAGACTACCTTCCATAATGACAAGGATACCATCCATTGGAGTAACAAAAATCTCGACAACAAACTTGCTTCCATAATGACAAGGCTGCCACACATTGGTGTAACAAATATCTCAACGATAAACTGCCTTCCATAATTACAAGGCTACCATCCATTGGAGTATCAAAAATATCAACAACAGACTACCTTCCATAATGACAAGGATACCATCCATTGGAGTAACAAGAATCTCGACAACAACCTACATTCAATAATGACAAAGTACCATCCATTGGAACAACAAAAATCACGAAAACAAACTAACTTCCATAATCACAAGGCTAGCATTCATTGGAGTAACAAAAACATCGACAACAGACTACCTTCCATAATGACAAGGCTACATACATTAAAGTAACAAAAATCTCGACAACAAACTAGCTTCCATAAGGACAAGGCTACTAGCCATTGGAGTAACAAAAATCTCGACAACAGACTACCTTCCATAATGACAAGGCTATCATCCATTGGAGTAATAAAAATATCAACAACGGACTAATTTCCATAATGATAAGCCTACCATCAATTGTAGTAACAAAAATATCGACAATAGACTACCTTCCATAATGACAAGGCTACCATCCATTGGAGTAATAAAAATATCAACAATGGACTAATTTCCAGAATGACAAGCCTACCATCCATTGTAGTAACAAAAATCTTGACAACAGACTACCTTCCATAATGAAAAAGAAACCATCCATTGGTGTAAAAAAAATCTCGACAACAAACTTGCTTCCATAATGACAAGCCTACCATCCATTGCAGTAACAAAAATCTCGACAACAAACTACCATCCATAATTACAAGGCTACTATCCATTGGAGTAACAAAAATATCGACAACAGACTACCTTCCATAATGACAAGGATACCATCCATTGGAGTAACAAAAATCTCGACAACAACCTACATTCAATAATGACAAAGTACCATCCATTGTAATTAAAAAAATTGTGAAAACAAACTAACTTCCATAATCACAAGGCTAGCATCCATTGGAGTAACAAAAACATCGACAACAGACTACCTTCCATAATGACAAGGCTACATCCATTAGAGTAACAAAAATCTCGACAACAGACTAGCTTTTATAAGGACAAGGCTACCAGCCATTGGAGTAACAAAAATTTCGACAACAGACTACCTTCTATAATGAAAAAGTTACCATCCATTGGAATAACAAAATTCTCGACAACAGACTAACTTCCATAATGACAAGGCTACCACACATTGGAGTAACAGATATCTCAATGACAAACTACCTTCCATAATGACAAGGCTACCATCCATTGGAGTAAAAAAAATATCGACAACAAACTACCTTCCATAATGACAAGGCTACCACCCATTGGAGTAAAAAAGATATTTATATTATACTACCTTCCATAATGATAAGGCTACGATCCATTGGAGTAACAAAAATATCCACAACAGACTACCTTCTGTAATGACAAGGCTACCATTCATTGGAGTAACAAAAATCTGAACAAAAGACTACCTTCTATAATGACAAGGCTACCATCCATTGGAGTAAAAAAATCATAACGAAAAACAACCTTCCATAATGACAAGAATACCATCCATTGGAGTAACAAAAATCTCGATAACAGACTACCTTCCACAATCACAAGGCTACCACACTTTGGAGTAACAGATATCTCAATGACAATCTACCTTCCATAATGACAAGGCTACCATCCATTGGAGTAAAAAAAATATCGACAACAAACTACCTTCGATAATGACAAGGCTACAACCCATTGGAGTACAAAAGATATCTATATTGTACTACCTTCCATAATGATAAGGCTACCATCCATTGGAGTAATAAAAATATCCACAACAGACTACCTTCTTTAATGACAAGGCTACCACTCATTGGAGTAAGAAAAGTCTGAACAAAAGACTACCTTCCATAATGACAAGGCTACCATCCATTGGAGTAACAAAAATCATAACAACAAACAACCTTCCATAATGACAAGACTACTATCCATTGGAGTAACAAAAATCTCGACAACAGACTACCTTCCATAATGACAAGGCTACCATCCATTGGAGTAACAAAAATTTCGACAATAGACTACCTTCCATAATGACAAGGATACCATCCATTGGAGTAACAAAAATATCGACAACAACCTACATTCAATAATGACAAAGTACAATCCATTGGAATAACAAAAATCACGAAAACAAACTAACTTCCATAATCACAAGGCTAGCATCCATTGGAGTAACAAAAACATCGACAACAGACTACCTTCCATAATGACAAGGCTACATCCATTAGAGTAACAAAAATCTCGACAACAGACTCGCTTTTATAAGGATAAGGCTACCAACCATTGGAGTAACAAAAATATCGACAACAGACCACCTTCTATAATGAAAAAGTTACAATCCATTGGAATAACAAAATTCTCGACAACAGACTACCTTCCATAATGACAAGGCTACCACACATTGGAGTAACAGATATCTCAATGACAAACTACCTTCCATAATGACAAGGATACCATCCATTGGAGTAAAAAAAATATCGACAACAAACTACTTTCCATAATGACAAGGCTACCACCCATTGGAGTAAAAAAGATATCTATATTATACTACCTTCCATAATGATAAGGCTACGATCCATTGGAGTAACAAAAATATCCACAACAGACTCCCTTCTGTAATGACAAGGCTACCATTCATTGGAGTAACAAAAATCTGAACAAAAGACTACATTCCATAATGACAAGGCTACCATCCATTGGAGTAAAAAAAATCATAACGAAAAACAACCTTCCATATTGACAAGACTACCATCCATTGGAGTAACAAAAATCTCGACAACAGACTACCTTCCATAATCACAAGGCTACCACACATTGGAGTAACAGATATCTTAATGACAATCTACCTTCCATAATGACAAGGCTACCATCCATTGGAGTAAAAAAAATATCGACAACAAACTACCTTCCATAATGACAAGGCTACCACCCATTGGAGTACAAAAGATATCTATATTATACTACCTTCCATAATGATAAGGATACCATCCATTGGAGTAATAAAAATATCCACAATAGACTACCTTCTTTAATGACAAGGCTACCACTCATTGGAGTAAGAAAAGTCTGACCAAAAGACTACCTTCCATAATGACAAGGCTACCATCCATTGGAGTAAGAAAAATCATAACAACAAACAACCATCCATAATGAAAAGACTACCATCCATTGGAGTAACAAAAATCTCGACAACAGACTACCTTCCATAATGACAAGGCTACCATCCATTGGAGTCATAAAAATATCAACAACAGACTAATTTCCAGAATGACAAGCCTACCATCCATTGTAGTAACAAAAATCTCGACAACAGACTACCTTCCATAATGAAAAGGAAACCATCCATTGGTGTAAAAAAAATCTCTCACAATAAACTTGCTTCCATAATGACAAGCCTACCATCCATTGGAGTGACAAAAATCTCGACAACAAACTACCTTCCATAATTACAAGGCTACCATCCATTGGAGTAACAAAAATATCGATACCAGACTACCTTCCATAATGACAAGGATACCATCCTTTGGAGTAACAAAAATCTCGACAATAGAGTACCTTCCGTAATGACAAGGTTACCATACATTGGAATAACAAAAATCCTGACATCAGACTACCTTCCATAATGACAAGGCTACCATCCAATGGAATAACAAAAATCTCGACAACAGACTACCTTCCATAATGAAAAGGCTACCATCCATTGGATTAACAAAAATATGAACAATAGACTAGCTTCCATAATGACAAGGCTACCACAAATTGGAGTAACAGATATCTTAACGACTAACTACCTTCCATAATGACAAGGCTACCATCCATTGGAGTAACAAAAAATATCGACAATAGACTACCTTCCATATTGACAAGGCTACCACAAATTGGAGTAACAGATATCTTAACGACTAACTACCTTCCATAATGACAAGGCTACCATCCATTGGAGTAACAAAAATATCGACAATAGACTACCTTCCATAATGACAAGGATACCATCCATTGGAGTAACAAAAATCTCGACAACAAACTTGCTTCCATAATGACAAGGCTACCACACATTGGAGTAACAAATATCTCCACGACAAACTACCTTCCATAATTACAAGTCTACCATCCATTGGAGTAACAAAAATTTCGACAATAGACTACCTTCCATAATGACAAGGATACCATCCATTGGAGTAACAAAAATATCGACAACAACCTACATTCAATAATGACAAAGTACAATCCATTGGAATAACAAAAATCACGAAAACAAACTAACTTCCATAATCACAAGGCTAGCATCCATTGGAGTAACAAAAACATCGACAACAGACTTCCTTCCATAATGACAATGCTACATCCATTAGAGTAACAAAAATCTCGACAACAGACTAGCTTCTATAAGGACAAGGTTACCAGCCATTGGAGTAACAAAAATATCGACAACAAACTACCTTCCATAATGAAAAAGTTACCATCCATTGGAATAACAAAATTCTCGACAACAGACTACCTTCCATAATGACAAGGCTTCCACCCATTGGAGTAACAGATATCTCAATGACAAACTACCTTCCATAATGACAAGGATACCATCCATTGGAGTAAAAAAATATCGGCAACAAACTACCTTCCATAATGACAAGGCTACCACCCATTAGAGTAAAAAAGATATATATATTATACTACCTTCCATAATGATAAGGCTACCATCCATTGGAGTAACAAAAATCTCGACAACAGACTACTTTCCATAATGACACGGCTACCATCCATTGGAGTAACAAAAATATCGACAACAGAATACCTTCCATAATTACAAGGCTACCATCTATTGGAGTAACAAATATCTCTATATTATACTACCTTCCATAATGATAAGGCTACGATCCATTGGAGTAACAAAAATATCCACAACAGACTCCCTTCTGTAATGACAAGGCTACCATTCATTGGAGTAACAAAAATCTGAACAAAAGACTACATTCCATAATGACAAGGCTACCATCCATTGGAGTAAAAAAAATCATAACGAAAAACAACCTTCCATATTGACAAGACTACCATCCATTGGAGTAACAAAAATCTCGACAACAGACTACCTTCCATAATCACAAGGCTACCACACATTGGAGTAACAGATATCTCAATGACAATCTACCTTCCATAATGACAAGGCTACCATCCATTGGAGTAAAAAAAATATCGACAACAAACTACCTTCCATAATGACAAGGCTACCACCCATTGGAGTACAAAAGATATCTATATTATACTACCTTCCATAATGATAAGGATACCATCCATTGGAGTAATAAAAATATCCACAATAGACTACCTTCTTTAATGACAAGGCTACCACTCATTGGAGTAAGAAAAGTCTGACCAAAAGACTACCTTCCATAATGACAAGGCTACCATCCATTGGAGTAAGAAAAATCATAACAACAAACAACCTTCCATAATTACAAGACTACCATCCATTGGAGTAAAAAAAATCTCGACAACAGACTACCTTCCATAATGACAAGGCTACCATCCATTGGAGTCATAAAAATATCAACGACGGAATAATTTCCAGAATGACAAGCCTACCATCCATGGTAGTAAAAAAAATCTCGACAACAGACTACCTTCCATAATGAAAGAGCTACAATCCATTGAAGTAACAAAAATATTGAAAACAGACTACGTCCCATAATGACAAGGCTACCATTCATCGGAGTAACAAAAATCTCGACGACAGACTACCTTCCATAATGACAAGGATACCATCCATTGGAGTATAAAAATCTCGACTACAGACTACTTTCCAAAATGACAAGGTTACAATCCATTAGAATAACAAAAATCTCGACATCAGACTACCTTCCATAAAGACAAGGTTACCATCCAACGGAATAACAAAATTCTCGACAACACACTACCTTCCATAATGACAAGGCTACCATCCATTGGAGTAACAAAAATCTAGACAACAACCTACATTCAATAATGACAAAGTACAATCCATTGGAATAACAAAAATCACGAAAACAAACTAACTTCCATAATCACAAGGCTAGCATCCATTGGAGTAACAAAAACATCGACAACAGACTACCTTCCATAATAACAAGGCTACATCCATTAGAGTAACAAAAATCTCGACAACAAACTAGCTTCTATGAGGACAAGGCTACCAGCCATTGGAGTAACAAAAATTTCGACAACAGACTACCTTCCATAATGAAAAAGTTACCATCCATTGGAATAACAAAATTCTTGACAACAGACTACCCTCCATAATGACAAGGCTACCACCCATTGGAGTAACAGTTATCTCAATGACAAACTACCTTCCATAATGACAAGGCTACCATCCATTGGAGTAAAAAAAATATTGACAACAAACTACCTTCAATAATGACAAGGCTAACACCCATTAGAGTAAAAAAGATATCTATATTATACTACCTTCCATAATGATAAGGCTACCATCGATTGGAGTAACAAAAATCTCGACAATAGACTACTTTCCATATTGACAAGGCTACCATCCATTGGAGTAACAAAAATATCGACAACAGAATACCTTCCATAATGACAAGGCTACCATCCATTGGAGTAACAAAAATCTCTACAACAGACTAGCTTCCATAAGGACAAGGCTACCAACCATTGGAGTAACAAAAATCTCGACAACAGACTACCTTCCATAATGACACAGCGACCATCCATTGGAGTAACAAAAATATCTACTATAGAGTACCTTCCATAATGACAAGGCTACCATCTATTGGAGTAACAAAAATCTCAACAATAGAGTACCTTCCATATTGACAAGGCTACCATGCATTGGAGTAACAAAAATCTCGACAACAGACTAGCTTCCATAAGGACAATGCTAGCAACCATTGTAGTAACAAAAATCTCGAAAACAGACTACCTTCCATAATGACAAGGCTACCATCCATTGTAGTAACAAAAATCACGAAAATAGACTACCTTCCGTAATGACAAGGCTATCATCCAAAGGAATAACAAAAATCTAGACAACAAACTACCTTCCATAATGACAAGGCTACCATCCATTGGAGTAACAAAAATCTCGACAACAGACTACCTTCCATAATGACAAGGCTACCATCCATTGGAGTAACAAAAATCTCGACAACAGACTACCTTCCATAATGACACGGCTACCATCCATTGGAGTAACAAAAATATCGACAACAGAGTACCTTCCATAATGACAAGGCTACCATCCATTGGAGTAACAAAAATCTCGACAATAGAGTACCTTCCATAATGACAAGGTTACCACACATTGGAATAACAAAAATCTTGACATCCGACTACCTTCCATAAGGACAAGGCTACCATCCAATGGAATAACAAAAATCTCGACAACAGACTACCTTCCATAATGACAACGCTACCATCCATTGTAGTAACAAAAATATCGATAATAGACTACCTTCCATAATGACAAGGCTACCATCCATTGGAGTAACAAAAATATCGACAACAAAGTACCTTCCATAATGACAAAGCTACCATCCATTGGAGTAACAAAAATCTCGACAATAGACTACCTTCCATAATGACAGAGCTACAATCCATTGAAGTAACAAAAATATTGAAAACAGACTACGTCCCATAATGATAAGGCTACCATTCATTGGAGTAACAAAAATCTCGACGACAGACTACCTTCCATAATGACAAGGCTACCACCCATTGGAGTACAAAAGATATCTATATTATACTACCTTCCATAATGATAAGGATACCATCCATTGGAGTAATAAAAATATCCACAATAGACTACCTTCTTTAATGACAAGGCTACCACTCATTGGAGTAAGAAAAGTCTGACCAAAAGACTACCTTCCATAATGACAAGGCTACCATCCATTGGAGTAAGAAAAATCATAACAACAAACAACCTTCCATAATTACAAGACTACCATCCATTGGAGTAAAAAAAATCTCGACAACAGACTACCTTCCATAATGACAAGGCTACCATCCATTGGAGTCATAAAAATATCAACAACGGAATAATTTCCAGAATGACAAGCCTACCATCCATGGTAGTAAAAAAAATCTCGACAACAGACTACCTTCCATAATGAAAGAGCTACAATCCATTGAAGTAACAAAAATATTGAAAACAGACTACGTCCCATAATGACAAGGCTACCATTCATTGGAGTAACAAAAATCTCGACGACAGACTACCTTCCATAATGACAAGGATACCATCCATTGGAGTATAAAAATCTCGACTACAGACTACTTTCCAAAATGACAAGGTTACAATCCATTAGAATAACAAAAATCTCGACATCAGACTACTTTCCATAAAGACAAGGTTACCATCCAACGGAATAACAAAATTCTCGACAACAGACTACCTTCCATAATGACAAGGCTACCATCCATTGGAGTAACAAAAATATCGACAACAACCTACATTCAATAATGACAAAGTACAATCCATTGGAATAACAAAAATCACGAAAACAAACTAACTTCCATAATCACAAGGCTAGCATCCATTGGAGTAACAAAAACATCGACAACAGACTACCTTCCATAATAACAAGGCTACATCCATTAGAGTAACAAAAATCTCGACAACAAACTAGCTTCTATGAGGACAAGGCTACCAGCCATTGGAGTAACAAAAATTTCGACAACAGACTACCTTCCATAATGAAAAAGTTACCATCCATTGGAATAACAAAATTCTCGACAACAGACTACCCTCCATAATGACAAGGCTACCACCCATTGGAGTAACAGATATCTCAATGACAAACTACCTTCCATAATGACAAGGCTACCATCCATTGGAGTAAAAAAAATATTGACAACAAACTACCTTCCATAATGACAAGGCTAACACCCATTAGAGTAAAAAAGATATCTATATTATACTACCTTCCATAATGATAAGGCTACCATCGATTGGAGTAACAAAAATCTCGACAATAGACTACTTTCCATATTGACAAGGCTACCATCCATTGGAGTAACAAAAATATCGACAACAGAATACCTTCCATAATGACAAGGCTACCATCCATTGGAGTAACAAAAATCTCTACAACAGACTAGCTTCCATAAGGACAAGGCTACCAACCATTGGAGTAACAAAAATCTCGACAACAGACTACCTTCCATAATGACACAGCTACCATCCATTGGAGTAACAAAAATATCTACTATAGAGTACCTTCCATAATGACAAGGCTACCATCTATTGGAGTAACAAAAATCTCAACAATAGAGTACCTGCCATAATGACAAGGCTACCATGCATTGGAGTAACAAAAATCTCGACAACAGACTAGCTTCCATAAGGACAATGCTAGCAACCATTGTAGTAACAAAAATCTCGAAAACAGACTACCTTCCATAATGACAAGGCTACCATCCATTGTAGTAACAAAAATCACGAAAATAGACTACCTTCCATAATGACAAGGCTATCATCCAAAGGAATAACAAAAATCTAGACAACAAACTACCTTCCATAATGACAAGGCTACCATCCATTGGAGTAACAAAAATCTCGACAACAGACTACCTTCCATAATGACAAGGCTACCATCCATTGGAGTAACAAAAATCTCGACAACAGACTACCTTCCATAATGACACGGCTACCATCCATTGGAGTAACAAAAATATCGACAACAGAGTACCTTCCATAATGACAAGGCTACCATCCATTGGAGTAATAAAAATCTCTACAACAGACTAGCTTCCATAAGGACAAGGCTACCAACCATTGGAGTAACAAAAATCTCGACAACAGACTACCTTCCATAATGACACAGCTACCATCCATTGGAGTAACAAAAATATCTACTATAGAGTACCTTCCATAATGACAAGGCTACCATCTATTGGAGTAACAAAAATCTCAACAATAGAGTACCTGCCATAATGACAAGGCTACCATGCATTGGAGTAACAAAAATCTCGACAACAGACTAGCTTCCATAAGGACAATGCTAGCAACCATTGTAGTAACAAAAATCTCGAAAACAGACTACCTTCCATAATGACAAGGCTACCATCCATTGTAGTAACAAAAATCACGAAAATAGACTACCTTCCATAATGACAAGGCTATCATCCAAAGGAATAACAAAAATCTAGACAACAAACTACCTTCCATAATGACAAGGCTACCATCCATTGGAGTAACAAAAATCTCGCAACAGACTACCTTCCATAATGACAAGGCTACCATCCATTGGAGTAACAAAAATCTCGACAACAGACTACCTTCCATAATGACACGGCTACCATCCGTTGGAGTAACAGAAATATCGACAACAGACTACCTTCCATAATGACAAGGCTACCATCCATTGGAGTAATAAAAATCTCGACAATAGAGTACCTTCCATAATGACAAGGTTACCATACATTGGAATAACAAAAATCCTGACATCCGACTACCTTCCATAATGACGAGGCTACCATCCAATGGAATAACAAAAATCTCCACAACAAACTACCTTCCATAATGACAAGGCTACCATCCATTGTAGTAACAAAAATATCGATAATAGACTACCTTCCATAATGACAAGGCTACCATCCATTTGAGTAACAAGAATATCGACAACAAAGTACCTTCCATAATGACAAAGCTACCATCCATTGGAGTAACAAAAATCTCGACAATAGAGTACCTTCCATAATGACAAGGCTACCATGCATTGGAGTAACAAAAATCTCGACAACAGACTAGCTTCCATAAGGACAATGCTAGCAACCATTGTAGTAACAAAAATCTCGAAAGCAGACTACCTTCCATAATGACAAGGCTACCATCCATTGTAGTAACAAAAATCACGAAAATAGACTACCTTCCATAATGACAAGGCTATCATCCAAAGGAATAACAAAAATCTAGACAACAAACTACCTTCCATAATGACAAGGCTACCATCCATTGGAGTAACAAAAATCTCGACAACACACTACCTTCCATAATGACAAGGCTACCATCCATTGGAGTAACAAAAATCTCGACAACAGACTACCTTCCATAATGACACGGCTACCATCCATTGGAGTAACAAAAATATCGACAACAGAGTACCTTCCATAATGACAAGGCTACCATCCATTGGAGTAACAAAAATCTCGACAATAGAGTACCTTCCATAATGACAAGTTTACCATACATTGGAATAACAAAAATCTTGACATCCGACTACCTTCCATAAGGACAAGGCTACCATCCAATGGAATAACAAAAATCTCGACAACAGACTACCTTCCATAATGACAAGGCTACCATCCATTGGAGTAACAAATATCTCGACAATAGAATACCTTCCATAATGATAAGGCTACCATCAATTGTTGTAACAAAAATCTCGACAACAGACTACCTTCCATAATGACACGGCTACCATCCATTGGAGTAACAAAAATATCGACAACAAAGTACCTTCCATAATGACAAGGCTACCACCCATTGGAGTAAAAAAGATATCTATGTTATACTACCTTCCATAATGATAAGGCTACCATACATTGGAGTAAGAAAAATATCCACAATAGACAACCTTCTGTAATGACAAGGCTACCATTCATTGCAGTAACAAAAATTTGAACAAAAGACTACCTTCCATAATGACAAGGCTACCATCTATTAGAGTTACAAAAATCATAACGACAAACAACCATCCATAATGACAAGACTAGCATCCATTGGAGTAACAAAAATCTCGACAACAGACTACCTTCCATAATGACAAGGCTACCATCCATTGGAGTAACAAAAATATCGATAACAGACTACCTTCCATAATGACAAGGCTACCATCCATTGGAGTAATAAAAATCTCGACAACAGACTACCTTCCATAATAACAAGGTTACAATCCATTAGAATAACAAAAATCTCGACATCAGACTACCTTCCATAATGACAAGGCTACCATCCAACGAAATAACAAAATTCTCGACAACAGACTACCTTCCATAATGACAAGGCTACCACACATTGGAGTAACAAATATCTCAATGACAAACTACCTTCCATAATGACAAGGATACCATCCATTTGAGTAAAAAAATATCGACAACAACCTACCTTCCATAATGACAAGGCTACCATCCATTGTAGTAACAAAAATCACGAAAATAGACTACCTTCCATAATGACAAGGCTATCATCCAAAGTAATAACAAAAATATCGACAACAGACTACCTTCCATAATGACAAGGCTACCATCCATTGGAGTAACAAAAATCTCGACAACAGACTACCTTCCATAATGACAAGGCTACCATACATTGGAGTAACAAAAATCTCGACAACAGACTACCTTCCATAATGACACGGCTACCATCCATTGGAGTAACAAAAATATCGACAACAAACTACCTTCCATAATGAAAAGACTACCATCCATTGGAATATCAAAAATTACGAAAATACACTACCTTCCATAATTACAAGGCTATCATCCAAAGGAATAACAAAAATCTAGACAACAGACTACCTTCCATAATGACAAGGCTACCATCCATTGGAGTAACAAAAATATCGACAACAAAGTACCTTCCATAATGACAAGGCTACCATCCATTGGAGTAACAAAAATCTCGACAATAGAGTACCTTCCATAATGACAAGGCTACCATCCATTGGAGTAACAAAAATCTCGACAACAGACTAGCTTCCATAAGGACAAGGCTACCAACCATTGGAGTAACAAAATTCTCGACAACAGACTACCTTCCATAATGACAAAGTTACCATCCATTGGAATATCAAAAATTACGAAAATACACTACCTTCCATAATTACAAGGCTATTATCCAAAGGAATAACAAAAATCTAGACAACAAACTACCTTCCATAATGACAAGGCTACCATCCATTGGAGTAACAAAAATTCCGACAAGAGACTACCTTCCATAATGACAAGGCTACCATCCAATGGAATAACAAAATTCTCCACAACAGACTACCTTCCATAATGTCAAGGCTACCACACATTGGAGTAACAGATATCTCAATGACAAACTACCTTCCATAATGACAAGGCTACCATCCATTGGAGTAAAAAAAAATTCGACAACAAACTACCTTCCATAATGACAAGGCTACCATCCATTGTAGTAACAAAAATCACGAAAATAGACTACCTTCCATAATGACAAGGCTATCATCCAAAGTAATAACAAAAATCTAGACAACAAACTACGTTCAATAATGACAAGGCTACCATCCATTGGAGTAACAAAAATCACGACAACATACTACCTTCCATAATGACAAGGCTACCATCCATTAGAGTAAGAAAAATCTGGACAACAGACTTCCTTCCATAATCACAAGGCTACCATCCATTGTTGTAACAAAAATATCAACAAGAGACTACCATCCATAATGACAAGGCTACCATCCATTGGAGTAACACAAATATCAACAAGAGACTACCTTCTATAATGACAAGGCTACCATCCATTGGAGTAACAAAAATTTCAAAAATAGACTACCTTCCATAAAGACTAGGCTACCATCCATTGGAATAACAAAAATCTCGACAATAGACTACCTTCCATAATGACAAGGCTACCATACATTGGAGTAACAAAAATCTCGACAATAGAGTACCTTCCATAATGACAAGGCTACCATCCATTGGAGTAACAAAAATCACAACAACAGACTACCTTCTATAATGGCAAGGCTACCATCCATTGGAGTAACAAAAATCTCGACAACAGACTATCTTCCATAATGACAAGGCTACCACCCATTAAAGTAACATAGATATTGACAACATACTACCTTCCATAGTGACAAGGCTACCATCCATTGTAGTAACAAAAATATCGACAACATACTACCTTCCATAATGACAAGGCTACCATCCATTGTAGTAACAAAAATCTCGACAACAGACTACCTTCAATAATAACAAGGCTACCATCCATTGGAGTAAGAAAAATCTCGACAACAGACTACCTTCCATAATGACAAGGCTACCATCCATTTGAGTATCAAAAATCTGGACAATAGACTACCTTCCATAATTGCAAGGCTACCATCCATTGGAGTAACAAAAATATCAACAAGAGACTAACTTCCATAATGACAAGGCTACCATCCATTGGAGTAACAAAAATATCAACAAGAGACTACCTTCCATAATGACAAGGCTACCATCCATTGAATTACCAAAAATCTCGACAACAGACTACCTTCTATAATGACAAGGCTACCATCCATTGGAGTAACAAAAATCTCGAAAATAGACTACCTTCCATAAAGACTAGGCTACCATCCATTGGAATAACAAAAATCTCGACAATAGACTACCTTCCATAATGACAAGGCTACCATACATTATAGTAATAAAAATCTGAACAACAAACTACCTTCCATAATGACAAGGCTACCATCCATTGGAGTAACAAAAATCACAACAACAAACTACCTTTTATAATGGCAAGGCTACCATCCATTGGAGTAACAAAAATCTCGACAACAGACTATCTTCCATAATGACAAGGCTACCACCCATTAAAGTAACATAGATATTGACAACATACTACCTTCCATAGTGACAAGGCTACCATCCATTGTAGTAACAAAAATATCGATAACATACTACCTTCCATAATGACAAGGCTACCATCCATTGTAGTAACAAAAATCTCGACAACAGTCTACCTTCAATAATGACAAGGCTACCATCCATTGGAGTAAGAAAAATCTCGACAACAGACTACCTTCCATAATGACAAGGCTACCATCCATTTGAGTAACAAAAATCTGGACAATAGACTACCTTCCATAATTACAAGGCTACCATCCATTGGAGTAACAAAAATATCAACAAGAGACTACCTTCCATAATGACAAGGCTACCATCCATTGGAGTAACAAAAATATCAACAAGAGACTACCTTCCATGATGACAAGGCTACCATCCATTGGAGTACCAAAAATCTCGTAAACAGACTACCTTCCCTAATGACAAGACTACCATACATTGTAGTAACAAAAATCTGAACAACAGACTACCTTCCATAATGACAAGGCTACCATCCATTGGAGTAACAAAAATCACAACAACAAACTACCTTCTATAATGACAAGACTACCATCCATTCGGGTAACAAAAATCTCAACAACAGACTACCTTCCATAATGACAAGGCTACAACCCATTAGAGTAACAAAGATATCGACAACATACTACCTTCCATAATGACAAGGCTGCCATCCATTGGAGTAACAAAAATATCAACAACATACTACCTTCAATAATGACAAGGCTACCATCTATTGGAGTAATAAAAATCTTGACAACATACTACCTTCCATAATGACAAGGCTATCATCCATTGTAGTAACAAAAATCTTGACAACATACTACCTTCCATAATGACAAGGCTACAATCCATTGTATTAACAAAAATATCGACAACATACTACCTTCCATAATGACAAGGCTACCATCTATTGTAGTAACAAAAATCTCGACAATAGACTACATTTAATAATGACAAGGCTACCGTCCATTGGAGTAACAAAAATCACGACAACAAACTACCTTCCATAATGACAAGGCTACCATCCATTAGAGTAAGAAAAATCTGGACAACAGACTTCCTTCCATAATGACAAGGCTACCATCCATTGGAGTAAAAAAAATATCAACAAGAGACTACCTTACATAATGACAAGGCTAGCATCCATTGGAGTAACAAAAATATCAACAAGAGACTACCTTCCATAATGACAAGGCTACCATCCATTGGAGTACCAAAAATCTCGACAACCGACTACCTTCTATAATGACAAGGCTACCATCCATTGGAGTAACAAAAATCTCGAAAATAGACTACCTTCCATAAAGACTAGGCTACTATCCATTGGAATAACAAAAATCACGACAATAGACTACCTTCCATAATGACAAGGCTACCATACATTATAGTAACAAAAATCTGAACAACAGACTACCTTCCATAATGACAAGGCTACCATCCATTGGAGTAACAAAAATCACAACAACAAACTACCTTCTATAATGACAAGGCTACCGTCCATTGAAGTAACAAAAATCTCGACAACAGACTATCTTCCATAATGACAAGGCTACCACCCATTAAAGTAACGTAGATATTGACAACATACTACCTTCCATAGTGACAAGGCTACCATCCATTGGAATAATAAAAATCTCGACAACATACTACCTTCCATAATGACAAGGCTACCATCCATTATAGTAACAAAAATCTCGACAACAGACTACCTTCAATAATGACAAGGCTACCATCCATTGGAGTAAGAAAAATCTTGACAACAGACTACCTTCCATAATGACAAGGCTACCATCCATTTGAGTAACAAAAATCTAGACAACAGACTACCTTCCATAGTGACAAGGCTACCATCCATTGGAGTAACAAAAATATCAACAATAGACTACCTTCAATAATGACAAGGCTACCATCCATTGGAGTAACAAAAATATCAACAAGAGACTACCTTCCATAATGACAAGGCTACCATCCATTGGAGTACCAAAAATCTAGAAAATAAACTACCTTCTATAATGACAAGGCTACCATCCATTGGAGTAACAAAAATCTCGTAAACAGACTACCTTCCATAAAGACTAGGCTACCATCCATTGGAATAACAAAAATCTCAACAACAGACTACCTTCCCTAATGACAAGGCTACCATACATTGTAGTAACAAAAATCTGAACAACAGACTACCTTCCATAATGACAAGGCTACCATCCATTGGAGTAACAAAAATCACAACAACAAACTACCTTTTATAATGATAAGGCTACCATCCATTGGAGTAACAAAAATCTCGCAAACAGACTACCTTTAATAAAGACTAGGCTACCATCCATTGGAATAACAAAAATCTCGACAACAGACTACCTTCCCTAATTACAAGGTTACCATCCATTGGAGTAACAAAAATATCAACAAGAGACTACCTTCCATAATGACAAGGCTACCATCCATTGGAGTACCAAAAATCTCGAAAATAGACTACCTTCTATAATGACAAGGCTACCATCCATTGGAGTAACAAAAATCTCGTAAACTGACTACCTTCCATAAAGACTAGGCTACCATCCATTAGAATAACAAAAATCTCGACAACAGACTATCTTCCATAATAACAAGGCTACCATACATTATAGTAACAAAAATCTGAACAACAGACTACCTTCCATAATGACAAGGCTACCATCCTTTGGAGTAACAAAAATCACAGCAACAAACTACCTTCTATAATGACAAGATTACCATCCATTGGGGTAACAAAAATATCGACAACATACTACCTTCCATAATGACAAGGCTACCACCCATTAGAGTAACATAGATATCGACAACATACTACATTCCATAATGACAAGGCTACCATCCATTGGAATAATAAAAATCTCGACAATAGACTACCTTCCATAATGACAAGGCTACCATCCAATGGAGTTACAAAAATCTCGACAACATACTACCTTCCATAATGACAAGGCTACCATCCATTGGAGTAACAAAAATATCAACAACATACTACCTTTAATAATGACAAGGCTACCATCTATTGGAGTAATAAAAATCTTGACAACAGACTACCTTCCATAATGACAACGCTATCATCCATTGTAGTAACAAAAATCTCGACAACATACTACCTTCCATAATGACAAAGCAATAATCCATTGTAGTAACAAAAATATCGACAACATACTACCTTCCATAATGACAAGGCTACCATCCATTGTAGTAACAAAAATCTCGACAACAGACTACATTCAATAATGACAAGGTTACCATCCATTGGAGTAACAAAAATCTCGACAACAGACTACCTTCCATAATGACAAGGCTACCATCCATTAGAGTAAGAAAATCTGGACAACATACTACCTTCCATAATGACAAGGCTACCATCCATTGGAGTAACAAAAATATCAACAAGAGACTACCTTCCATAATGACAAGGCTACCATCCTTTGGAGTAACACAAATATCAACAAGAGACTACCTTCCATAATGACAAGGCTACCATCCATCGAAGTACCAAAAATCTCGACAACAGACTACCTTCTATAATGACAAGGCTACCATCCATTGGAGTAACAAAAATCTCGAAAATAGACTACCTTCCAAAAAGACTAGGCTACCATCCATTGGAATAACAAAAATCTCCACAATAGACTACCTTCCATAATGACAAGGATACCATACATTATAGTAACAAAAATCTCGACAACATACTACCTTCCATAATGACAAGGCTACCATCCATTGGAGTAACAAAAATATCAACAACATACTACCTTCAATAATGACAAGGCTACCATCTATTGGAGTAACAAAAATCTCGACAACAGACTACCTTCCATAATGACAAGGCTACCATCCATTGTAGTAACATAGATATTGACAACATACTACCTTCCATAATGACAAGGCTACAATCCATTGTATTAACAAAAATATCGACAACATACTACCTTCCATAAAGACAAGGCTACCATCTATTGTAGTAACAAAAATCTCGACAACAGACTACGTTCAATAATGACAAGGCTACCATCCATTGGAGTAACAAAAATCACGACAACAGACTACCTTCCATAATGACAAGGCTACCATCCATTAGAGTAACATAGATATCAACAACATACTACCTACCATAATGACAAGACTACCATCCATTGGAATAATAAAAATATCGACAATAGACTACCTTCCATAATGACAAGGCTACCATCCAATGGAGTTACAAAAATCTCGACAACATACTACCTTCCATAATGACAAGGCTACCATCCATTGGAGTAACAAAAATATCGACAACATATTACCTTCCATAATGACAAGGATACCATCTATTGGAGTAATAAAAATCATGACAACAGACTACCTTCCATAATGACAATGCTATCATCCATTGTAGTAACAAAAATCTCGACAACATACTACCTTCCATAATGACAAAGTTATAATCCATTGTAGTAACAAAAATATCGACAACATACTACCTTCCATAATGACAAGGTTACCATCCATTGTAGTAACAAAAATCTCGACAACAGACTACGTTCAATAATGACAAGGCTACCATCCATTGGAGTAACAAAAATCTCGACAACAGACTACCTTCCATAATGATAAGGCTACCATCCATTAGAGTACGAAAAATATGAACAACAGACTACCTTCAATAATGACAAGGCTACCATCCATTGGAGTAACGAAAATATCAACAAGAGACTACCTTACATAATGACAAGGCTACCATCCATTGGAGTAACACAAATATCAACAAGAGACTACCTTCCACAATGACAAGGCTACCATCCATTGAAGTACCAAAAATCACGACAACAGACTACCTTCTATAATGACAAGGCTACCATCCATTGGAGTAACAAAAATCTCGAAAATAGACTACCTTCCATAAAGACTAGGCTACCATCCATTGCAATAACAAAAATCTCGACAATAGACTACCTTACATAATGACAAGGCTACCATACATTATAGTAACAAAAATCTGAACAACATACTACCTTCCATAATGACAAGGCTACCATCCATTGGAGTAACAAAAATCACAACAAAAAACTACCTTCTATAACGACAAGGCTACCATCCATTGGAGTAACAAAAATCTCGACAACAGACTATCTTCCATAATGACAAGGCTACCACTCATTAGAGTAACATAGATATTGACAACATACTACCTTCCATAGTGACAAGGCTACCATCCATTATAGTAACAAAAATATCGACAACATACTACCTTCAATAATGACAAGGCTACCATCCATTGGAGTAACAAAAATCACAACAACAAACTACCTTTTATAATGACAAGACTACTATCCATTAGGGTAACAAAAATCTCGACAACAGACTACCTTCCATAATGACAAGGCTACCACCCATTAGAGTAACATAGATATCAACAACATACTACCTACCATAATTACAAGACTACCATCCATTGGAATAATAAAAATATCGACAATGGACTACCTTCCATAATGAGAAGGCTACCATCCAATGGAGTTACAAATATCTCGACAACATACTACCTTCCATAATGACAAGGCTACCATCCATTGGAGTAACAAAAATATCGACAACATATTACCTTCCATAATGACAAGGATACCATCTATTGGAGTAATAAAAATCATGACAACAGACTACCTTTCATAATGACAATGCTATCATCCATTGTAGTAACAAAAATCTCGACAACATACTACCTTCCATAATGACAAAGTTATAATCCATTATAGTAACAAAAATATCGACAACATACTACCTTCCATAATGACAAGGTTACCATCCATTGTAGTAACAAAAATCTCGACAACAGACTACGTTCAATAATGACAAGGCTACCATCCATTGGAGTAACAAAAATCTCGACAACAGACTACCTTCTATAATTACAAGGCTACCATCCATTGGAGTAACAAAAATCTCGAAAATAGACTACCTTCCAAAAAGACTAGGCTACCATCCATTGGAATAACAAAAATCTCCACAATAGACTACCTTCCATAATGATAAGGATACCATACATTATAGTAACAAAAATCTCGACAACATACTACCTTCCATAATGACAAGGCTACCATCCATTGGAGTAACAAAAATATCAACAACATACTACCTTCAATAATGACAAGGCTACCATCTATTGGAGTAACAAAAATCTCGACAACAGACTACCTTCCATAATGACAAGGCTACCATCCATTGTAGTAACATAGATATTGACAACATACTACCTTCCATAATGACAAGGCTACAATCCATTGTATTAACAAAAATATCGACAACATACTACCTTCCATAAAGACAAGGCTACCATCTATTGTAGTAACAAAAATCTCGACAACAGACTACGTTCAATAATGACAAGGCTACCATCCATTGGAGTAACAAAAATCACGACAACAGACTACCTTCCATAATGACAAGGCTACCATCCATTAGAGTAACATAGATATCAACAACATACTACCTACCATAATGACAAGACTACCATCCATTGGAATAATAAAAATATCGACAATAGACTACCTTCCATAATGACAAGGCTACCATCCAATGGAGTTACAAAAATCTCGACAACATACTACCTTCCATAATGACAAGGCTACCATCCATTGGAGTAACAAAAATATCGACAACATATTACCTTCCATAATGACAAGGATACCATCTATTGGAGTAATAAAAATCATGACAACAGACTACCTTCCATAATGACAATGCTATCATCCATTGTAGTAACAAAAATCTCGACAACATACTACCTTCCATAATGACAAAGTTATAATCCATTGTAGTAACAAAAATATCGACAACATACTACCTTCCATAATGACAAGGTTACCATCCATTGTAGTAACAAAAATCTCGACAACAGACTACGTTCAATAATGACAAGGCTACCATCCATTGGAGTAACAAAAATCTCGACAACAGACTACCTTCCATAATGATAAGGCTACCATCCATTAGAGTACGAAAAATATGAACAACAGACTACCTTCAATAATGACAAGGCTACCATCCATTGGAGTAACGAAAATATCAACAAGAGACTACCTTACATAATGACAAGGCTACCATCCATTGGAGTAACACAAATATCAACAAGAGACTACCTTCCATAATGACAAGGCTACCATCCATTGAAGTACCAAAAATCACGACAACAGACTACCTTCTATAATGACAAGGCTACCATCCATTGGAGTAACAAAAATCTCGAAAATAGACTACCTTCCATAAAGACTAGGCTACCATCCATTGCAATAACAAAAATCTCGACAATAGACTACCTTACATAATGACAAGGCTACCATACATTATAGTAACAAAAATCTGAACAACATACTACCTTCCATAATGACAAGGCTACCATCCATTGGAGTAACAAAAATCACAACAAAAAACTACCTTCTATAACGACAAGGCTACCATCCATTGGAGTAACAAAAATCTCGACAACAGACTATCTTCCATAATGACAAGGCTACCACCCATTAGAGTAACATAGATATTGACAACATACTACCTTCCATAGTGACAAGGCTACCATCCATTATAGTAACAAAAATATCGACAACATACTACCTTCAATAATGACAAGGCTACCATCCATTGGAGTAACAAAAATCACAACAACAAACTACCTTTTATAATGACAAGACTACTATCCATTAGGGTAACAAAAATCTCGACAACAGACTACCTTCCAGAATGACAAGGCTACCACCCATTAGAGTAACATAGATATCAACAACATACTACCTACCATAATTACAAGACTACCATCCATTGGAATAATAAAAATATCGACAATGGACTACCTTCCATAATGAGAAGGCTACCATCCAATGGAGTTACAAATATCTCGACAACATACTACCTTCCATAATGACAAGGGTACCATCCATTGGAGTAACAAAAATATCGACAACATATTACCTTCCATAATGACAAGGATACCATCTATTGGAGTAATAAAAATCATGACAACAGACTACCTTTCATAATGACAATGCTATCATCCATTGTAGTAACAAAAATCTCGACAACATACTACCTTCCATAATGACAAAGTTATAATCCATTGTAGTAACAAAAATATCGACAACATACTACCTTCCATAATGACAAGGTTACCATCCATTGTAGTAACAAAAATCTCGACAACAGACTACGTTCAATAATGACAAGGCTACCATCCATTGGAGTAACAAAAATCTCGACAACAGACTACCTTCCATAATGATAAGGCTACCATCCATTAGAGTACGAAAAATCTGAACAACAGACTACCTTCAATAATGACAAGGCTACCATCCATTGGAGTAACGAAAATATCAACAAGAGACTACCTTACATAATGACAAGGCTACCATCCATTGGAGTAACACAAATATCAACAAGAGACTACCTTCCACAATGACAAGGCTACCATCC
Source organism: Vicia faba (assembly GCA_948472305.1). Taxonomy (NCBI): domain Eukaryota; kingdom Viridiplantae; phylum Streptophyta; class Magnoliopsida; order Fabales; family Fabaceae; genus Vicia; species Vicia faba. The sequence goes on along the minus strand of OX451737.1, from coordinate 797,424,991 downwards.
ATTGAAGTACCAAAAATCACGACAACAGACTACCTTCTATAATGACAAGGCTACCATCCATTGGAGTAACAAAAATCTCGAAAATAGACTACCTTCCATAAAGACTAGGCTACCATCCATTGCAATAACAAAAATCTCGACAATAGACTACCTTACATAATGACAAGGCTACCATACATTATAGTAACAAAAATCTGAACAACATACTACCTTCCATAATGACAAGGCTACCATCCATTGGAGTAACAAAAATCACAACAAAAAACTTCCTTCTATAACGACAAGGCTACCATCCATTGGAGTAACAAAAATCTCGACAACAGACTATCTTCCATAATGACAAGGCTACCACCCATTAGAGTAACATAGATATTGACAACATACTACCTTCCATAGTGACAAGGCTACCATCCATTATAGTAACAAAAATATCGACAACATACTACCTTCAATAATGACAAGGCTACCATCCATTGGAGTAACAAAAATCACAACAACAAACTACCTTTTATAATGACAAGACTACTATCCATTAGGGTAACAAAAATCTCGACAACAGACTACCTTCCATAATGACAAGGCTACCACCCATTAGAGTAACATAGATATCAACAACATACTACCTACCATAATTACAAGACTACCATCCATTGGAATAATAAAAATATCGACAATGGACTACCTTCCATAATGAGAAGGCTACCATCCAATGGAGTTACAAATATCTCGACAACATACTACCTTCCATAATGACAAGGCTACCATCCATTGGAGTAACAAAAATATCGACAACATATTACCTTCCATAATGACAAGGATACCATCTATTGGAGTAATAAAAATCATGACAACAGACTACCTTTCATAATGACAATGCTATCATCCATTGTAGTAACAAAAATCTCGACAACATACTACCTTCCATAATGACAAAGTTATAATCCATTATAGTAACAAAAATATCGACAACATACTACCTTCCATAATGACAAGGTTACCATCCATTGTAGTAACAAAAATCTCGACACCAGACTACGTTCAATAATGACAAGGCTACCATCCATTGGAGTAACAAAAATCTCGACAACAGACTACCTTCCATAATGATAAGGCTACCATCCATTAGAGTACGAAAAATCTGAACAACAGACTACCTTCAATAATGACAAGGCTACCATCCATTGGAGTAACGAAATAATCAACAAGAGACTACCTTACATAATGACAAGGCTACCATCCATTGGAGTAACACAAATATCAACAAGAGACTACCTTCCATAATGATAAGGCTACCATCCATTGAAGTACCAAAAATCACGACAACAGACTACCTTCTATAATGACAAGGCTACCATCCATTGGAGTAACAAAAATCTCGAAAATAGACTACCTTCCATAAAGACTAGGCTACCATCCATTGCAATAACAAAAATCTCGACAATAGACTACCTTACATAATGACAAGGCTACCATACATTATAGTAACAAAAATCTGAACAACATACTACCTTCCATAATGACAAGGCTACCATCCATTGGAGTAACAAAAATCACAACAAAAAACTACCTTCTATAACGACAAGGCTACCATCCATTGGAGTAACAAAAATCTCGACAACAGACTATCTTCCATAATGACAAGGCTACCACCCATTAGAGTAACATAGATATTGACAACATACTACCTTCCATAGTGACAAGGCTACCATCCATTATAGTAACAAAAATATCGACAACATACTACCTTCAATAATGACAAGGCTACCATCCATTGGAGTAACAAAAATCACAACAACAAACTACCTTTTATAATGACAAGACTACTATCCATTAGGGTAACAAAAATCTCGACAACAGACTACCTTCCATAATGACAAGGCTACCACCCATTAGAGTAACATAGATATCAACAACATACTACCTACCATAATTACAAGACTACCATCCATTGGAATAATAAAAATATCGACAATGGACTACCTTCCATAATGAGAAGGCTACCATCCAATGGAGTTACAAAAATCTCGACAACATACTACCTTCCATAATGACAAGGCTACCATCCATTCGAGTAACAAAAATATCGACAACATATTACCTTCCATAATGACAAGGATACCATCTATTGGAGTAATAAAATTCATGACAACAGACTACCTTCCATAATGACAATGCTATCATCCATTGTAGTAACAAAAATCTCGACAACATACTACCTTCCATAATGACAAAGTTATAATCCATTGTAGTAACAAAAATTTCGACAACATACTACCTTCCATAATGACAAGGCTACCATCCATTGTAGTAACAAAAATCTCGACAACAGACTACGTTCAATAATGACAAGGCTACCATCCATTGGAGTAACAAAAATCTCGACAACATACTACCTTCCATAATGACAAGGCTACCATCCATTAGTGTACGAAAAATCTGAACAACAGACTACCTTCAATAATGACAAGGCTACCATCCATTGGAGTAACAAAAATATCAACAAGAGACTACCTTACATAATGACAAGGCTACCATCCATTGGAGTAACACAAATATCAACAAGAGACTACCTTCCATAATGACAAGGCTACCATCCATTGAAGTACCAAAAATCTCGACAACAGACTACCTTCTATAATGACAAGGCTACCATCCATTGGAGTAACAAATATCTCGAAAATAGACTACCTTCCATAAAGACTAGGCTACCACCCATTGGAATAACAAAAATCTCGACATTAGACTACCTTCCATAATGACAAGGCTACCATACATTATAGTAACAAAAATATGATCAACATACTACCTTCCTTAATGACAAGGCTACCATCCATTGGAGTAACAAAAATCACAACAACAAACTACCTTCTATAATGACAAGGCTACCATCCATTGGAGTAACAAAAATCTCGACAACAGACTATCTTCCATAATGACAAGGCTACCACCCATTAGAGTAACATAGATATTGACAACATACTACCTTCCATAGTGACAAGGCTACCATCCATTGTAGTAACAAAAATATCGAGAACATACTACCTTCGATAATGACAAGGCTACCATCCATTGTAGTAACAAAAATCTCGACAACAGACTACCTTCAATAATGACAAGGCTACCATCTATTGGAGTAACAAAAATCACAACAACAAACTACCTTTTATAATGACAAGACTACTATCCATTGGGGTAACAAAAATCTCGACAACAGACTACCTTCCATAATGACAAGGCTACCACCCATTAGAGTAACATAGATATCAACAACATACTAGCTACCATAATGACAAGGCTACCATCCATTGGAATAATAAAAATCTAGACAATAGACTACCTTCCATAATGACAAGGCTACCATCCAATGGAGTTACAAAAATCTCGACAACATACTACGTTCCATAATGACAAGGCTACCATCCATTGGAGTAACAAAAATATCGACAACATATTACCTTCCATAATGACAAGGATACCATCTATTGGAGTAATAAAAATCATGACAACAGACTACCTTCCATAATGACAACGCTATCATCCATTGTAGTAACAAAAATCTCGACAACATACTACCTTCCATAATGACAAAGTTATAATCCATTGTAGTAACAAAAATATCGACAACATACTACCTTCCATAATGACAAGGCTACCATCCATTGTAGTAACAAAAATCTCGACAACAGACTACGTTCAATAATGACAAGGCTACCATCCATTGGAGTAACAAAAATCTCGACAACAGACTACCTTCCATAATGACAAGGCTACCATCCATTAGTGTACGAAAAATCTGAACAACAGACTACCTTCAATAATGACAAGGCTACCATCCATTGGAGTAACAAAAATATCAACAAGAGACTACCTTACATAATGACAAGGCTACCATCCATTGGAGTAACAAAAATATCAACAAGAGACTACCTTCCATAATGACAAGGCTACCATCCATTGAAGTACCAAAAATCTCGACAACAGACTACCTTCTATAATGACAAGGCTACCATCCATTGGAGTAACAAATATCTCGAAAATAGACTAACTTCCATAAAAACTAAGCTACCACCCATTGGAATAACAAAAATCTCGACATTAGACTACCTTCCATAATGACAAGGCTACCATACATTATAGTAACAAAAATCTGATCAACAGACTACCTTCCTTAATGACAAGGCTACCATCCATTGGAGTAACAAAAATCACAACAACAAACTACCTTCTATAATGACAAGGATACCATCCATTGGAGTAACAAAAATCTCGACAACAGACTATCTTCCATAATGACAAGGCTACCACCCATTAGAGTAACATAGATATTGACAACATACTACCTTCCATAGTGACAAGGCTACCATCCATTGTAGTAACAAAAATATCGACAACATACTACCTTCGATAATGACAAGGCTACCATCCATTGTAGTAACAAAAATATCGAGAACATACTACCTTCGATAATGACAAGGCTACCATCCATTGTAGTAACAAAAATCTCGACAACAGACTACCTTCAATAATGACAAGGCTACCATCTATTGGAGTAACAAAAATCACAACAAGAAACTACCTTTTATAATGACAAGACTACTATCCATTGGGGTAAGAAAAATCTCGACAACAGACTACCTTCCATAATGACAAGGATACCACCCATTAGAGTAACATAGATTTCAACAACATACTACCTACCATAATGACAAGGCTACCATCCATTGGAATAATAAAAATCTCGACAATAGACTACCTTCCATAATGACAAGGCTACCATCCAATGGAGTTACAAAAATCTCGACAACATACTACCTTCCATAATGACAAGGCTACCATCCATTCGAGTAACAAAAATATCGACAACATATTACCTTCCATAATGACAAGGATACCATCTATTGGAGTAATAAAATTCATGACAACAGACTACCTTCCATAATGACAACGCTATCATCCATTGTAGTAACAAAAATCTCGACAAGATACTACCTTCCATAATGACAAAGTTATAATCCATTGTAGTAACAAAAATATCGACAACATACTACCTTCCATAATGACAAGGCTACCATCCATTGTAGTAACAAAAATCTCGACAACAGACTACGTTCAATAATGACAAGGCTACCATCCATTGGAGTAACAAAAATCTCGACAACAGACTACCTTCCATAATGACAAGGCTACCATCCATTAGTGTACGAAAAATATGAACAACAGACTACCTTCAATAATGACAAGGCTACCATCCATTGGAGTAACAAAAATATCAACAAGAGACTACCTTACATAATGACAAGGCTACCATCCATTGGAGTAACACAAATATCAACAAGAGACTACCTTCCATAATGACAAGGCTACCATCCATTGAAGTACCAAAAATCTCGTCAACAGACTACCTTCTATAATGACAAGGCTACCATCCATTGGAGTAACAAATATCTCGAAAATAGACTACCTTCCATAAAGACTAGGCTACCACCCATTGGAATAACAAAAATCTCGACATTAGACTACCTTCCATAATGACAAGGCTACCATACATTATAGTAACAAAAATCTGATCAACAGACTACCTTCCTTAATGACAAGGCTACCATCCATTGGAGTAACAAAAATCACAACAACAAACTACCTTCTATAATGACAAGGCTACCATCCATTGGAGTAACAAAAATCTCGACAACAGACTATCTTCCATAATGACAAGGCTACCACCCATTAGAGTAACATAGATATTGACAACATACTACCTTCCATAGTGACAAGGCTACCATCCATTGTAGTAACAAAAATATCGAGAACATACTACCTTCGATAATGACAAGGCTACCATCCATTGTAGTAACAAAAATCTCGACAACAGCCTACCTTCAATAATGACAAGGCTACCATCTATTGGAGTAACAAAAATCACAACAACAAACTACCTTTTATAATGACAAGACTACTAACCATTGGGGTAACAAAAATCTCGACAACAGACTACCTTCCATAATGACAAGGCTACCACCCATTAGAGTAACATAGATATCAACAACATACTAGCTACCATAATGACAAGGCTACCATCCATTGGAATAATAAAAATCTAGACAATAGACTACCTTCCATAATGACAAGGCTACCATCCAATGGAGTTACAAAAATCTCGACAACATACTACCTTCCATAATGACAAGGCTACCATCCATTGGAGTAACAAAAATATCGACAACATATTACCTTCCATAATGACAAGGATACCATCTATTGGAGTAATAAAAATCATGACAACAGACTACCTTCCATAATGACAATGCCATCATCCATTGTAGTAACAAAAATCTCGACAACATACTACCTTCCATAATGACAAAGTTATAATCCATTGTAGTAACAAAAATATCGACAACATACTACCTTCCATAATGACAAGGCTACCATCCATTGTAGTAACAAAAATCTCGACAACAGACTACGTTAAATAATGACAAGGCTACCATCCATTGGAGTAACAAAAATCTCGACTACAGACTACCTTCCATAATGACAAGGCTACCATCCATTAGAGTACGAAAAATATGAACAACAGATTACCTTCAATAATGACAAGGCTACCATCCATTGGAGTAACAAAAATCTCGAAAATAGACTACCTTCCATAAAGACTAGGCTACCATCCATTGGAATAACAAAAATCTCGACAATAGACTACCTTCCATAATGACAAGGCTACCATACATTATAGTAACAAAAATCTGAACAACAGACTACCTTCCACAATGACAAGGCTACCATCCGTTGGAGTAACAAAAATCTCGAAAATAGACTACCTTCCATAAAGACTAGGCTACCATCCATTGGAATAACAGAAATCTCGACAATAGACTACCTTCCATAATGACAAGGCTACCATACATTATAGTAACAAAAATCTGAACAACAGACTACCTTCCTTAATTACAAGGCTACCATCCATTGGAGTAACAAAAATCACAACAACAAACTACCTTCTATAATGACAAGGCTACCATCCATTGGAGTAACAAAAATCTCGACAACAGACTATCTTCCATAATGACAAGGCTACCACCCATTAGAGTAACATAGATATTGACAACATACTACCTTCCATAGTGACAAGGCTACCATCCATTGTAGTAACAAAAATATCGACAACATACTACCTTCGATAATGACAAGGCTACCATCCATTTTAGTAACAAAAATCTCGACAACAGACTACCTTCAATAATGACAAGGCTACCATCCATTGGAGTAACAAAAATCACAACAACAAACTACCTTTTATAATGACAAGACTACTATCCATTGGGGTAACAAAAATCTCGACAACAGACTAACTTCCATAATGACAAGGATACCACCCATTAGAGTGACATAGATATCAATAACATACTACCTACCATAATGACAAGGCTACCATCCATTGGAATAATAAAAATCTCGACAACAGACTACTTTCCATAATGACAAGGCTACCATCCAATGGAGTTACAAAAATCTCGACAACATACTACCTTCCATAATGACAAGGCTACCATCCATTCGAGTAACAAAAATATTGACAACATATTACCTTCCATAATGACAAGGATACCATCTATTGGAGTAATAAAAATCATGACTATAGACTACCTTCCATAATGACAATGCTATCATCCATTGTAGTAACAAAAATCTCGACAACATACTACCTTCCATAATGACAAAGTTATAATCCATTGTAGTAACCAAAATATCGAAAACATACTACCTTCCATAATGACAAGGCTACCATCCATTGTAGTAACAAAAATCTCGACAACAGACTATGTTCAATAATGACAAGGCTACCATCCATTGGAGTAACAAAAATCTCGACAACAGACTACCTTCCATAATGACAAGGCTACCATCCATTAGAGTACGAAAAATCTCAACAACAGACTACCTTCAATAATGACATGGCTACCATCCATTGGGGTAACAAAAATATCAACAAGAGACTACCTTACATAATGACAAGGCTACCATCCATTGGAGTAACACAAATATCAACAAGAGACTACCTTCCATAATGACAAGGCTACCATCCATTGAAGCACCAAAAATCACGACAACAGACTACCTTCTATAATGACAAGGCTACCATCCATTGGAGTAACAAAAATCTCGAAAATAGACTACCTTCCATAAAGACAAGGCTACTATACATTATAGTAACAAAAATCTGAACAACAGACTACCTTCCATAATGACAAGGCTACCATCCATTGGAGTAACAAAAATCACAACAACAAACTACCTTCTATAATGACAAGGCTACCATCCATTGGAGTAACAAAAATCTCGACAACAGACTATCTTCCATAATGACAAGGCTACCACCCATTAGAGTAACATAAATCTGGACAACAGACTACCTTCCATAATGACGAGGCTACCATCCATTGGAGTAACAAAAATATCAACAAGAGACTACCTTCCATAATGACAAGGCTACCATCCATTGGAGTAACAAAAATATCAACAACATACTACCTTCAATAATGACAAGGCTACCATCTATTGGAGTAATAAAAATCTTGACAACCGACTACCTTCCATAATGACAAGGCTACCATCCATTTGAGTAACAAAAATCTGGACAACAGACTACCTTCCATAATGACGAAGCTACCATCCATTGGAGTAACAAAAATATCAACAAGAGACTACCTTCCATAATGACAAGGCTACCATCCATTGGAGTAACAAAAATATCAACAAGAGAGTACCTTCCATAATGACAAGGCTACCATCCATTGGAGTACCAAAAATCTCGACAACATACTAACTTCTATAATGACAAGGCTACCATCCATTGGAGTAACAAAAATCTAAACAATAGACTACCTTCCATAACGACAAGGCTACCATCCATTGGAGTAACAAAAATCACAACAACAAACTACCTTTTATAATGACAAGACTACTATCCATTGGGGTAACAAAAATCTCGACAACAAACTACCTTCCATAATGACACGGCTACCACCTATTAGAGTAACATGGATATCAACAACATACTACCTACCATAATGACAAGGCTACCATCCATTGGAATAATTAAAATCTCGACGACAGACTACCTTCCATAATGACAAGGCTACCATCCAATGGAGTTACAAAAATATCGACAACATACTACCTTCCATAAAGACAAGGCTACCATGCATTGGAGTAACAAAAATATCAACAAGAGACTACCTTCCATAATGACAAGGCTACCATCCATTGAAGCACCAAAAATCTCGACAACAGACTACCTTCTATAATGACAAGGCTACCATCCATTGGAGTAACAAAAATCACGAAAATAGACTACCTTCCATAAAGACTAGGCTACCATCCATTGGAATAACAAAAATCTCGACAATAGACTACCTTCCATAATGACAAGGCTACTATACATTATAGTAACAAAAATCTGAACAACAAACTACCTTCCATAATGACAAGGCTACCATCCATTGGAGTAACAAAAATCACAACAACAAACTACCTTCTATAATGACAAGGCTACCATCCATTGGAGTAACAAAAATCTCGACAACTGACTATCTTCCATAATGACAAGGCTACCATCCATTTGAGTAACAAAAATCTGGACAACAGACTACCTTCCATAATGACGAGGCTACCATCCATTGGAGTAACAAAAATATCAACAAGAGACTACCTTCCATAATGACAAGGCTACCATCCATTGGAGTAACAAAAATATCAACAACATACTACCTTCAATAATGACAAGGCTACCATCTATTGGAGTAATAAAAATCTTGACAACCGACTACCTTCCATAATGACAAGGCTACCATCCATTTGAGTAACAAAAATCTGGACAACAGACTACCTTCCATAATGACGAAGCTACCATCCATTGGAGTAACAAAAATATCAACAAGAGACTACCTTCCATAATGACAAGGCTACCATCCATTGGAGTAACAAAAATATCAACAAGAGAGTACCTTCCATAATGACAAGGCTACCATCCATTGGAGTACCAAAAATCTCGACAACATACTAACTTCTATAATGACAAGGCTACCATCCATTGGAGTAACAAAAATCTCGAAAATAGATTACCTTCCATAAAGACTAGGCTACCATCCTTTGGAATAACAAAAATCTCGACAACAGACTGCCTTCCATAATGACAAGCCTACCATACATTATAGTAACAAAAATCTAAACAATAGACTACCTTCCATAACGACAAGGCTACCATCCATTGGAGTAACAAAAATCACAACAACAAACTACCTTTTATAATGACAAGACTACTATCCATTGGGGTAACAAAAATCTCGACAACAAACTGCCTTCCATAATGACACGGCTACCACCCATTAGAGTAACATAGATATCAACAACATACTACCTACCATAATGACAAGGCTACCATCCATTGGAATAATAAAAATCTCGACGACAGACTACCTTCCATAATGACAAGGCTACCATCCAATGGAGTTACAAAAATATCGACAACATACTACTTTCCATGAAGACAAGGCTACCATGCATTGGAGTAACACAAATATCAACAAGAGACTACCTTCCATAATTACAAGGCTACCATCCATTGAAGCACCAAAAATCTCGACAACAGACTACCTTCTATAATGACAAGGCTACCATCCATTGGAGTAACAAAAATCTCGAAAATAGACTACCTTCCATAAAGACTAGGCTAAAATCCATTGGAATAACAAAAATCTCGACAATAGACTACCTTCCATAATAACAAGGCTACTATACATTATAGTAACAAAAATCTGAACAACAAACTACCTTCCATAATGACAAGGCTACCATCCATTGGAGTAACAAAAATCACAACAACAAACTACCTTCTATAATGACAAGGCTACCATCCATTGGAGTAACAAAAATCTCGACAACAGACTATCTTCCATAATGACAAGGCTACCACCCATTACACTAACATAGATATTGACAACATACTACCTTCCATAGTGACAAGGCTACCATCCATTGTAGTAACAAAAATATCGACAACATACTACCTTCCATAATGACAAGGCTACAATCCGTTGTAGTAACAAAAATCTCGACAACAGACAACCTTCAATAATGACAAGGCTACAATCCATTGGAGTAAGAAAAATCCCGACAACAGACTACCTTCCATAATGACAAGGCTACCATCCATTTGAGTAACAAAAATCTGGACAACAAACTACCTTCCATAATGACGAGGCTACCATCCATTGGAGTAACAAAAATATCAACAAGAGACTACCTTCCATAATGACAAGGCTACCATCCATTGGAGTAACAAAAATATCAACAAGAGAGTACCTTCCATAATGACAAGGCTACCATCCATTGGAGTACCAAAATCTCGACAACATACTAACTTCTATAATGACAAGGCTACCATCCATTGGAGTAACAAAAATCTCGAAAATAGATTACCTTCCATAAAGACTAGGCTACCATCCTTTGGAATAACAAAAATCTCGACAAAAGACTGCCTTCCATAATGACAAGCCTACCATACATTATAGTAACAAAAATCTAAACAATAGACTACCTTCCATAACGACAAGGCTACCATCCATTGGAGTAACAAAAATCACAACAACAAACTACCTTTTATAATGACAAGACTACTATCCATTGGGGTAACAAAAATCTTGACAACAAACTATCTTCCATAATGACAAGGCTACCACCCATTAGAGTAACATAGATATCAACAACATACTACCTACCATAATGACAAGGCTACCATCCATTGGAATAATAAAAATCTCGACGACAGACTACCTTCCATAATGACAAGGCTACCATCCAATGGAGTTACAAAAATATCGACAACATACTACCTTCCATAAAGACAAGGCTACCATGCATTGGAGTAACACAAATATCACCAAGAGACTACCTTCCATAATGACAAGGCTACCATCCATTGAAGCACCAAAAATCTCGACAACAGACTACCTTCTATAATGATAAGGCTACCATCCATTGGAGTAACAAAAATCACGAAAATAGACTACCTTCCATAAAGACTAGGCTACCATCCATTGGAATAACAAAAATCTCGACAATAGACTACCTTCCATAATGACAAGGCTACTATACATTATAGTAACAAAAATCTGAACAACAGACTACCTTCCATAATGACAAGGCTACCATCCATTGGAGTAACAAAAATCACAACAACAAACTACCTTCTATAATGAGAAGGCTACCATCCATTGGAGTAACAAAAATCTCGACAACCGATTATCTTCCATAATGACAAGGCTACCACCCATTACAGTAACATAGATATTGACAACATACTACCTTCCATAGTGACAAGGCTACCATCCATTGTAGTAACAAACATATCGACAACATCCTACCTTCCATAATGACAAGGCTACCATCCGTTGTAGTAACAAAAATCTCGAAAACAGACAACCTTCAATAATGACAAGGTTACCATCCATTGGAGTAAGAAAAATCTCGACAACAGACTACCTTCCGTAATGACAAGGCTACCATCCATTTGAGTAACAAAAATCTGGACAACAGACTACCTTCCATAATGACGAGGCTACCATCCATTAGAGTAACAAAAATATCAACAACAGACTACCTTCCATAATGACAAGGCTACCATCTATTGGAGTAACAAAAATATCAACAACATACTACCTTCAATAATGACAAGGCTACCATCCATTGTAGTAACAAAAATCTTGACAACATACTACCTTCCATAATGACAAGGCTACAATCCATTGTATTAACAAAAATGTCGATAACATACTACCTTCCATAATGACAAGGCTACCATCTATTGTAATACCAAAAATCTCGGCAACATACTACGTTCAATAATGACAAGGCTACCATCCATTGGAGTAACAAAAATCACGACAACAGACTACCTTCCATAATGACAAGGCTACCATCCATTAGAGTAAGAAAAATCTGGACAACAGACTTCCTTCCATAATGACAAGGCTACCATCCATTGGAGTAACAAAAATATCAACAAGAGACTACCTTCCATAATGACACGGCTACCATCCATTGGAGTAACAAAAATATCAACAAGAGACTACCTTCCATAATGACAAGGCTACCATCCATTGGGGTAACATAGATAACGACAACATACTACCTTCCATAATGACAAGGCTACCATCCATTGGGATAATAAAAATCTCGACAACAGACTACCTTCATTAATGACAAGGCTACCATCCAATGGAGTAACAAAAATCTCGACAACATACTACCTTCCATAAAGACAAGGCTACCATCCATTGGAGTAACAAAAATATCAACAACAGACTACCTTCCATAATGACAAGGCTACCATCCATTGGAGTAACAAAAATCACAACAACAAAGTACCTTCTATAATGACAAGGCTACCATTCATTGGAGTAACAAAAATCTCGACATCAGACTACCTTCCATAATGAGAAGGCTACCACCCATTGTAGTAACAAAGATATCGACACCATACTACCTTCCATAATGACAACGCTACCATCCATTGTAGTAACAAAAATCTCGACAACAAACTGCCTTCCATAATGACAAGCCTACCATACATTATAGTAACAAAAATCTAAACAATAGACTACCTTCCATAACGACAAGGCTACCATCCATTGGAGTAACAAAAATCACAACAACAAACTACCTTTTATAATGACAAGACTACTATCCATTGGGGTAACAAAAATCTCGACAACAAACTACCTTCCATAATGACACGGCTACCACCTATTAGAGTAACATGGATATCAACAACATACTACCTACCATAATGACAAGGCTACCATCCATTGGAATAATTAAAATCTCGACGACAGACTACCTTCCATAATGACAAGGCTACCATCCAATGGAGTTACAAAAATATCGACAACATACTACCTTACATAAAGACAAGGCTACCATGCATTGGAGTAACACAAATATCAACAAGAGACTACCTTCCATAATGACAAGGCTACCATCCATTGAAGCACCAAAAATCTCGACAACAGACTACCTTCTATAATGACAAGGCTACCATCCATTGGAGTAACAAAAATCACGAAAATAGACTACCTTCCATAAAGACTAGTCTACCATCCATTGGAATAACAAAAATCTCGACAATAGACTACCTTCTATAATGACAAGGCTACTATACATTATAGTAACAAAAATCTGAACAACAAACTACCTTCCATAATGACAAGGCTACCATCCATTGGAGTAACAAAAATCACAACAACAAACTACCTTCTATAATGACAAGGCTACCATCCATTGGAGTAACAAAAATCTCGACAACAGACTATCTTCCATAATGACAAGGCTACCATCCATTTGAGTAACAAAAATCTGGACAACAGACTACCTTCCATAATGACGAGGCTACCATCCATTGGAGTAACAAAAATATCAACAAGAGACTACCTTCCATAATGACAAGGCTACCATCCATTGGAGTAACAAAAATATCAACAACATACTACCTTCAATAATGACAAGGCTACCATCTATTGGAGTAATAAAAATCTTGACAACCGACTACCTTCCATAATGACAAGGCTACCATCCATTTGAGTAACAAAAATCTGGACAACAGACTACCTTCCATAATGACGAAGCTACCATCCATTGGAGTAACAAAAATATCAACAAGAGACTACCTTCCATAATGACAAGGCTACCATCCATTGGAGTAACAAAAATATCAACAAGAGAGTACCTTCCATAATGACAAGGCTACCATCCATTGGAGTACCAAAAATCTCGACAACATACTAACTTCTATAATGACAAGGCTACCATCCATTGGAGTAACAAAAATCTCGATAATAGATTACCTTCCATAAAGACTAGGCTACCATCCTTTGGAATAACAAAAATCTCGACAACAGACTGCCTTCCATAAAGACAAGCCTACCATACATTATAGTAACAAAAATCTAAACAATAGACTACCTTCCATAACGACAAGGCTACCATCCATTGGAGTAACAAAAATCACAACAACAAACTACCTTTTATAATGACAAGACTACTATCCATTGGGGTAACAAAAATCTCGACAACAAACTGCCTTCCATAATGACAAGGCTACCACCCATTAGAGTAACATAGATATCAACAACATACTACCTACCATAATGACTAGGCTACCATCCATTGGAATAATAAAAATCTCAACGACAGACTACCTTCCAGAATGACAAGGCTACCATCCAATGGAGTTACAAAAATATCGACAACATACTACCTTCCATAAAGACAAGGCTACCATGCATTGGAGTAACACAAATATCAACAAGAGACTACCTTCCATAATGACAAGGCTACCATCCATTGAAGCACCAAAAATCTCGACAACAGACTACCTTCTATAATGACAAGGCTACCATCCATTGGAGTAACAAAAATCACGAAAATAGACTACCTTCCATAAAGACTAGGCTACCATCCATTGGAATAACAAAAATCTCGACAATAGACTACCTTCCATAATAACAAGGCTACTATACATTATAGTAACAAAAATCTGAACAACAAACTACCTTCCATAATGACAAGGCTACCATCCATTGGAGTAACAAAAATCACAACAACAAACTACCTTCTATAATGACAAGGCTACCATCCATTGGAGTAACAAAAATCTCGAAAACAGACTATCTTCCATAATGACAAGGCTACCACCCATTACACTAACATAGATATTGACAACATACTACCTTCCATAGTGACAAGGCTACCATCCATTGTAGTAACAAAAATATCGACAACATACTACCTTCCATAATGACAAGGCTACAGTCCGTTGTAGTAACAAAAATCTCGACAACAGACAACCTTCAATAATGACAAGGCTACAATCCATTGGAGTAAGAAAAATCTCGACAACAGACTACCTTCCATAATGACAAGGCTACCATCCATTTGAGTAACAAAAATCTGGACAACAAACTACCTTCCATAATGACGAGGCTACCATCCATTGGAGTAACAAAAATATCAACAAGAGACTACCTTCCATAATGACAAGGCTACCATCCATTGGAGTAACAAAAATATCAACAAGAGAGTACCTTCCATAATGACAAGGCTACCATCCATTGGAGTACCAAAATCTCGACAACATACTAACTTCTATAATGACAAGGCTACCATCCATTGGAGTAACAAAAATCTCGAAAATAGATTACCTTCCATAAAGACTAGGCTACCATCCTTTGGAATAACAAAAATCTCGACAAAAGACTGCCTTCCATAATGACAAGCCTACCATACATTATAGTAAAAAAAATCTAAAAAATAGACTACCTTCCATAACGACAAGGCTACCATCCATTGGAGTAACAAAAATCACAACAACAAACTACCTTTTATAATGACAAGACTACTATCCATTGGGGTAACAAAAATCTTGACAACAAACTACCTTCCATAATGACAAGGCTACCACCCATTAGAGTAACATAGATATCAACAACATACTACCTACCATAATGACAAGGCTACCATCCATTGGAATAATAAAAATCTCGACGACAGACTACCTTCCATAATGACAAGGCTACCATCCAATGGAGTTACAAAAATATCGACAACATACTACCTTCCATAAAGACAAGGATACCATGCATTGGAGTAACACAAATATCAACAAGAGACTACCTTCCATAATGACAAGGCTACCATCCATTGAAGCACCAAAAATCTCGACAACAGACTACCTTCTATAATTATAAGGCTACCATCCATTGGAGTAACAAAAATCACGAAAATAGACTACCTTCCATAAAGACTAGGCTACCATCCATTGGAATAACAAAAATCTCGACAATAGACTACCTTCCATAATGACAAGGCTACTATACATTATAGTAACAAAAATCTGAACAACAGACTACCTTCCATAATGACAAGGCTACCATCCATTGGAGTAACAAAAATCACAACAACAAACTACCTTCTATAATGAGAAGGCTACCATCCATTGGAGTAACAAAAATCTCGACAACCGACTATCTTCCATAATGACAAGGCTACCACCCATTACAGTAACATAGATATTGACAACATACTACCTTCCATAGTGACAAGGCTACCATCCATTGTAGTAACAAACATATCGACAACATCCTACCTTCCATAATGACAAGGCTACCATCCGTTGTAGTAACAAAAATCTCGAAAACAGACAACCTTCAATAATGACAAGGTTACCATCCATTGGAGTAAGAAAAATCTCGACAACAGACTACCTTCCGTAATGACAAGGCTACCATCCATTTGAGTAACAAAAATCTGGACAACAGACTACCTTCCATAATGACGAGGCTACCATCCATTGGAGTAACAAAAATATCAACAAGAGACTACCTTCCATAATGACAAGGCTACCATCCATTGGAGTAACAAAAATATCAACAACATACTACCTTCAATAATGACAAGGATACCATCCATTGTAGTAACAAAAATCCTGACAACATACTACCTTCCATAATGACAAGGCTACAATCCATTGTATTAACAAAAATGTCGATAACATACTACCTTCCATAATGACAAGGCTACCATCTATTGTAATACCAAAAATCTCGGCAACATACTACGTTCAATAATGACAAGGCTACCATCCATTGGAGTAACAAAAATCACGACAACAGACTACCTTCCATAATGACAAGGCTACCATCCATTAGAGTAAGAAAAATCTGGACAACAGACTTCCTTCCATAATGACAAGGCTACCATCCATTGGAGTAACAAAAATATCAACAAGAGACTACCTTCCATAATGACAAGGCTACCATCCATTGGAGTAACAAAAATATCAACAAGAGACTACCTTCCATAATGACAAGGCTACCATCCATTGGGGTAACATAGATAACGACAACATACTACCTTCCATAATGACAAGGCTACCATCCATTGGAATAATAAAAATCTCGACAACAGACTACCTTCATTAATGACAAGGCTACCATCCAATGGAGTAACAAAAATCTCGACAACATACTACCTTCCATAAAGACAAGGCTACCATCCATTGGAGTAACAAAAATATCAACAACAGACTACCTTCCATAATGACAAGGCTACCATCCATTGGAGTAACAAAAATCACAACAACAAAGTACCTTCTATAATGACAAGGCTACCATCCATTGGAGTAACAAAAATCTCGACATCAGACTACCTTCCATAATGAGAAGGCTACCACCCATTGTAGTAACAAAGATATCGACACCATACTACCTTCCATAATGACAACGCAACCATCCATTGTAGTAACAAAAATCTCGACAACAGACTACCTTCAATAATGACAAGGCTACCATCCATTGGATTAACAAAAATCTGAACAATAGACTACCTTCCATAATGACAAGGCTACCATCCATTGGAGTAACAAAAATATCAACAAGAGAGTAACTTCCATAATGACAAGGCTACCATCCATTGGAGTACCAAAAATCTCGACAACATACTAACTTCTATAATGACAAGGCTACCATCCATTGGAGTAACAAAAATCTCGAAAACAGATTACCTTCCACAAAGACTAGGCTACCATCCTTTGGAATAACAAAAATCTTGACAACATACTGCCTTCCATAATGACAAGCCTACCATACATTATAGTAACAAAAATCTAAACAATAGACTACCTTCCATAACGAAAAGGCTACCATCCATTGGAGTAACAAAAATCACAACAACAAACTACCTTTTATAATGACAAGACTACTATCCATTGGGTTAACAAAAATCTCGACAACAAACTACCTTCCATAATGACACGGCTACCACCCATTAGAGTAACATAGATATCAACAACATACTACCTACCATAATGACAAGGCTACCATCCATTGGAATAATAAAAATCTCGACGACAGACTACCTTCCATAATGACAAGGCTACCATCCAATGGAGTTACAAAAATATCGACAACATACTACCTTCCATAAAGACAAGGCTACCATGCATTGGAGTAACACAAATATCAACAAGAGACTACCTTCCATAATGACAAGGCTACCATCCATTGAAGCACCAAAAATCTCGACAACAGAATACCTTCTATAATGACAAGGCTACCATCCATTGGAGTAACAAAAATCTCGAAAATAGACTACCTTCCATAAAGACTAGGCTACCATCCATTGGAATAACAAAAATCTCGACAATAGACTACCTTCCATAATGACAAGGCTACTATACATTATAGTAACAAAAATCTGAACAACAGACTACCTTCCATAATGACAAGGCTACCATCCATTGGAGTAACAAAAATCACAACAATAAACTTCCTTCTATAATGACAAGGCTACCATCCATTGGAGTAACAAAAATCTCGACAACAGACTATCTTCCATAATGACAAGGCTACCACCCATTCATGTAACATAGATATTGACAACATACTACCTTCCATAGTGACAAGGCTACCATCCATTGTAGTAACAAAAATATCGACAACATACTACCTTCCATAATGACAAGGCTACCATCCGTTGTAGTAACAAAAATCTCGACAACAGACAACCTTCAATAATGACAAGGCTACCATCCATTGGAGTAAGAAAAATCTCGACAACAGACTACCTTCCATAATGACAAGGCTACCATCCATTTGAGTAACAAAAATCTGGACAACAGACTACCTTCCATAATGACGAGGCTACCATCCATTGGAGTAACAAAAATATCAACAAGAGCCTACCTTCCATAATGACAAGGCTACCATCCATTTGAGTAACAAAAATATCAACAAGAGAGTACCTTCCATAATGACAAGGCTACCATCCATTGGAGTACCAAAAATCTCGACAACATACTAACTTCTATAATGACAAGCCTACCATCCATTGGAGTAACGAAAATCTCGAAAATAGATTACCTTCCATAAAGACTAGGCTACCATCCTTTGGAATAACAAAAATCTCGACAACAGACTGCCTTCCATAATGACAAGCCTACCATACATTATAGTAACAAAAATCTAAACAATAGACTACCTTCCATAACGACAAGGCTACCATCCATTGGAGTAACAAAAATCACAACAACAAACTACCTTTTATAATGACAAGACTAATATCCATTGGGGTAACAAAAATCTCGACAACAAACTACCTTTCATAATGACAAGGCTACCACCCATTAGAGTAACATAGATATCAACAACATACTACCTACCATAATGACAAGGCTACCATCCATTGGAGTTACAAAAATATCGACAACATACTACCTTCCATAAAGACAAGGCTACCATGCATTGGAGTAACAAAAATATCAACAAGAGAGTACCTTGCATAATGACAAGGCTACCATCCATTGAAGCACCAAAAATCTCGACAACAGACTACCTTCTATAATGACAAGGCTACCATCCATTGGAGTAACAAAAATCACGAAAATAGACTACCTTCCATAAAGACTAGGCTACCATCCATTGGAATAACAAAAATCTCGACAACAGACTGCCTTCCATAATGACAAGCCTACCATACATTATAGTAACATAAATCTAAACAATAGACTACCTTCCATAACGACAAGGCTACCATCCATTGGAGTAACAAAAATCACAACAACAAACTACCTTTTATAATGACAAGACTATTATCCATTGGGGTAACAAAAATCTCGACAACAAACTGCCTTCCATAATGACACGGCTACCACCCATTAGAGTAACATAGATATCAACAACATACTACCTACCATAATGACAAGGCTACCATCCATTGGAATAATAAAAATCTCGATGACAGACTACCTTCCATAATGACAAGGCTACCATCCAATGGAGTTACAAAAATATCGAAAACATACTACTTTCCATGAAGACAAGGCTACCATGCATTGGAGTAACACAAATATCAACAAGAGACTACCTTCCATAATTACAAGGCTACCATCCATTGAAGCACCAAATATCTCGACAACAGACTACCTTCTATAATGATAAGGCTACCATCCATTGGAGTAACAAAAATCTCGAAAATAGACTACCTTCCATAAAGACTAGGCTACCATCCATTGGAATAACAAAAATCTCGACAATAGACTACCTTCCATAATGACAAGGCTACTATACATTATAGTAACAAAAATCTGAACAACAGACTACCTTCCATAATGACAAGGCTACCATCCATTGGAGTAACAAAAATCACAACAACAAACTACCTTCTATAATGACAAGGCTACCATCCATTGGAGTAACAAAAATCTCGACAACAGACTATCTTCCATAATGACAAGGCTACCACCCATTACAGTAACATAGATATTGACAACATACTACCTTCCATAGTGACAAGGCTACCATCCATTGTAGTAACAAAACTATTGACAACATACTACCTTCCATAGTGACAAGGCTACCATCCATTGTAGTAACAAAAATCTCGACAACAGACTACCTTCAATAATGACAAGGCTACCATCCATTGGAGTAACAAAAATCTGAACAATAGACTACCTTCCATAATGACAAGGCTACCATCCATTGGAGTAACAAAAATATCAACAAGAGAGTACCTTCCATAATGACAAGGCTACCATCCATTGGAGTACCAAAAATCTCGACAACATACTAACTTCTATAATGACAAGGCTACCATCCATTGGAGTAACAAAAATCTCGAAAACAGACTACCTTCCATAAAGACTAGGCTTCCATCCTTTGGAATAACAAAAATCTCGACAACAGACTGCCTTCCATAATGACAAGGCTACCATCCATTGGAGTAACAAAAATCACAACAACAAACTACCTTCTATAATGACAAGGCTACCATCCATTGGAATAATAAAAATCTCGACAACAGACTACCTTCATTAATGACAAGGCTACCATCCAATGGAGTAACAAAAATCTCGACAACATACTACCTTCCATAATGACAAGGCTACCATCCATTGGAATAATAAAAATCTCGACAACAGACTACCTTCATTAATGACAAGCCTACCATCCAATGGAGTAACAAAAATCTCAACAACATACTACCTTCCATAAAGACAAGGCTACCATCCATTGGAGTAACAAAAATATCGACAACAGACTACCTTCCATAATGACAAGGCTACCATCCATTGGAGTTACAAAAATCACAACAAACTACCTTCTATAATGACAAGGCTACCATCCATTGGAGTAACAAAAATCTCGACATCAGACTACCTTCCAAAATGAGAAGGCTACCACCCATTGTAGTAACATAGATATCGACACCATACTACCTTCCATAATGACAAGGCTACCATCCATTGTAGTAACAAAAATCTCGACAACAGACTACCTTCAATAATGACAAGGCTATCATCCATTGGATTAACAAACATCTGAACAATGGACTACCTTCCATAATGACAAGGCTACCATCCATTGGAGTAACAAAAATATCAACAAGAGAGTACCTTCCATAATGACAAGGCTACCATCCATTGGAGTACCAAAAATCTCGACAACATACTAACTTCTATAATGACAAGGCTACCATCCATTGGAGTAACAAAAATCTCGAAAACAGACTACCTTCCATAAAGACTAGGCTTCCATCCTTTGGAATAACAAAAATCTCGACAACAGACTGCCTTCCATAATGACAAGGCTACCATCCATTGGAGTAACAAAAATCACAACAACAAACTACCTTCTATAATGACAAGGCTACCATCCATTGGAATAATAAAAATCTCGACAACAGACTACCTTCATTAATGACAAGGCTACCATCCAATGGAGTAACAAAAATCTCGACAACATACTACCTTCCATAATGACAAGGCTACCATCCATTGGAATAATAAAAATCTCGACAACAGATTACCTTCATTAATGACAAGCCTACCATCCAATGGAGTAACAAAAATCTCGACAACATACTACCTTCCATAAAGACAAGGCTACCATCCATTGGAGTAACAAAAATATCGACAACAGACTACCTTCCATAATGACAAGGCTACCATCCATTGGAGTTACAAAAATCACAACAACAAACTACCTTCTATAATGACAAGGCTACCATCCATTGGAGTAACAAAAATCTCGACATCAGACTACCTTCCATAATGAGAAGGCTACCACCCATTGTAGTAACATAGTTATCGACACCATACTACCTTCCATAATGACAAGGCTACCATCCATTGTAGTAACAAAAATCTCGACAACAGACTACCTTCAATAATGACAAGGGTACCATCCATTGGATTAACAAACATCTGAACAATGGACTACCTTCCATAATGACAAGGCTACCATCCATTGGAGTAACAAAAATATCAACAAGAGAGTACCTTCCATAATGACAAGGCTACCATCCATTGGAGTACCAAAAATCTCGACAACATACTAACTTCTATAATGACAAGGCTACCATCCATTGGAGTAACAAAAATCTCGAAAACAGATTACCTTCCATAAAGACTAGGCTACCATCCTTTGGAATAACAAAAATCTCGACAACAGACTGCCTTCCATAATGACAAGCCTACCATACATTATAGTAACAAAAATATAAACAATAGACTACCTTCCATAACGACAAGGCTACCATCCATTGGAGTAACAAAAATCACAACAACAAACTACCTTTTATAATGACAAGACTACTATCCATTGGGGTAACAAAAATCTCGACAACAAACTGCCTTCCATAATGACACGGCTACCACCCATTAGAGTAACATAGATATCAACAACATACTACCTACCATAATGACAAGGCTACCATCCATTGGAATAATAAAAATCTCGACGACAGACTACCTTCCATAATGACAAGGCTACCATCCAATGGAGTTACAAAAATATCGACAACATACTACTTTCCATGAAGACAAGGCTACCATGCATTTGAGTAACACAAATATCAACAATAGACTACCTTCCATAATTACAAGGCTACCATCCATTGAAGCACCAAAAATCTCGACAACAGACTACCTTCTATAATGAGAAGGCTACCATCCATTGGAGTAACAAAAATCTCGAAAATAGACTACCTTCCATAAAGACTAGGCTACCATCCATTGGAATAACAAAAATCTCGACAATAGACTACCTTCCATAATGACAAGGCTACTATACATTATAGTAACAAAAATCTGAACAACAGACTACCTTCCATAATGACAAGGCTACCATCCATTGGAGTTACAAAAATCACAACAACAAACTACCTTCTATAATGACAAGGCTACCATCCATTGGAGTAACAAAAATCTCGACATCAGACTACCTTCCATAATGAGAAGGCTACCACCCATTGTAGTAACATAGATATCGACACCATACTACCTTCCATAATGACAAGGCTACCATCCATTGTAGTAACAAAAATCTCGACAACAGACTACCTTCAATAATGACAAGGCTACCATCCATTGGATTAACAAACATCTGAACAATGGACTACCTTCCATAATGACAAGGCTACCATCCATTGGAGTAACAAAAATATCAACAAGAGAGTACCTTCCATAATGACAAGGCTACCATCCATTGGAGTACCAAAAATCTCGACAACATACTAACTTCTATAATGACAAGGCTACCATCCATTGGAGTAACAAAAATCTCGAAAACAGATTACCTTCCATAAAGACTAGGCTACCATCCTTTGGAATAACAAAAATCTCGACAACAGACTGCCTTCCATAATGACAAGCCTACCATACATTATAGTAACAAAAATCTAAACAATAGACTACCTTCCATAACGACAAGGCTACCATCCATTGGAGTAACAAAAATCACAACAACAAACTACCTTTTATAATGACAAGACTACTATCCATTGGGGTAACAAAAATCTCGACAACAAACTGCCTTCCATAATGACACGGCTACCACCCATTAGAGTAACATAGATATCAACAACATACTACCTACCATAATGACAAGGCTACCATCCATTGGAATAATAAAAATCTCGACGACAGACTACCTTCCATAATGACAAGGCTACCATCCAATGGAGTTACAAAAATATCGAAAACATACTACTTTCCATGAAGACAAGGCTACCATGCATTGGAGTAACACAAATATCAACAAGAGACTACCTTCCATAATTACAAGGCTACCATCCATTGAAGCACCAAAAATCTCGACAACAGACTACCTTCTATAATGACAAGGCTACCATCCATTGGAGTAACAAAAATCTCGAAAATAGACTACCTTCCATAAAGACTAGGCTACCATCCATTGGAATAACAAAAATCTCGACAATAGACTACCTTCCATAATGACAAGGCTACTATACATTATAGTAACAAAAATCTGAACAACAGACTACCTTCCATAATGACAAGGCTACCATCCATTGGAGTAACAAAAATCACAACAACAAACTACCTTCTATAATGACAAGGCTACCATCCATTGGAGTAACAAAAATCTCGACAACAGACTATCTTCCATAATGACAAGGCTACCACCCATTACAGTAACATAGATATTGACAACATACTACCTTCCATAGTGACAAGGCTACCATCCATTGTAGTAACAAAACTATTGACAACATACTACCTTCCATAGTGACAAGGCTACCATCCATTGTAGTAACAAAAATCTCGACAACAGACTACCTTCAATAATGACAAGGCTACCATCCATTGGAGTAACAAAAATCTGAACAATAGACTACCTTCCATAATGACAAGGCTACCATCCATTGGAGTAACAAAAATATCAACAAGAGAGTACCTTCCATAATGACAAGGCTACCATCCATTGGAGTACCAAAAATCTCGACAACATACTAACTTCTATAATGACAAGGCTACCATCCATTGGAGTAACAAAAATCTCGAAAACAGACTACCTTCCATAAAGACTAGGCTTCCATCCTTTGGAATAACAAAAATCTCGACAACAGACTGCCTTCCATAATGACAAGGCTACCATCCATTGGAGTAACAAAAATCACAACAACAAACTACCTTCTATAATGACAAGGCTACCATCCATTGGAATAATAAAAATCTCGACAACAGACTACCTTCATTAATGACAAGGCTACCATCCAATGGAGTAACAAAAATCTCGACAACATACTACCTTCCATAATGACAAGGCTACCATCCATTGGAATAATAAAAATCTCGACAACATACTACCTTCATTAATGACAAGCCTACCATCCAATGGAGTAACAAAAATCTCAACAACATACTACCTTCCATAAAGACAAGGCTACCATCCATTGGAGTAACAAAAATATCGACAACAGACTACCTTCCATAATGACAAGGCTACCATTCATTGGAGTTACAAAAATCACAACAAACTACCTTCTATAATGACAAGGCTACCATCCATTGGAGTAACAAAAATCTCGACATCAGACTACCTTCCATAATGAGAAAGCTACCACCCATTGTAGTAACATAGATATCGACACCATACTACCTTCCATAATGACAAGGCTACCATCCATTGTAGTAACAAAAATCTCGACAACAGACTACCTTCAATAATGACAAGGCTACCATCCATTGGATTAACAAACATCTGAACAATGGACTACCTTCCATAATGACAAGGCTACCATCCATTGGAGTAACAAAAATATCAACAAGAGAGTACCTTCCATAATGACAAGGCTACCATCCATTGGAGTACCAAAAATCTCGACAACATACTAACTTCTATAATGTCAAGGCTACCATCCATTGGAGTAACAAAAATCTCGAAAACAGATTACCTTCCATAAAGACTAGGCTACCATCCTTTGGAATAACAAAAATCTCGACAACAAACTGCCTTCCATAATGACAAGCCTACCATACATTATAGTAACAAAAATCTAAACAATAGACTACCTTCCATAACGACAAGGCTACCATCCATTGGAGTAACAAAAATCACAACAACAAACTACCTTTTATAATGACAAGACTACTATCCATTGGGGTAACAAAAATCTCGACAACAAACTGCCTTCCATAATGACACGGCTACCACCCATTAGAGTAACATAGATATCAACAACATACTACCTACCATAATGACAAGGCTACCATCCATTGGAATAATAAAAATCTCGACGACAGACTACCTTCCATAATGACAAGGCTACCATCCAATGGAGTTACAAAAATATCGACAACATACTACTTTCCATGAAGACAAGGCTACCATGCATTGGAGTAACACAAATATCAACAAGAGACTACCTTCCATAATGACAAGGCTACCATCCATTGAAGCACCAAAAATCTCGACAACAGACTACCTTCTATAATGACAAGGCTACCATCCATTGGAGTAACAAAAATCTCGAAAATAGACTACCTTCCATAAAGACTAGGCTACCATCCATTGGAATAACAAAAATCTCGACAATAGACTACCTTCCATAATGACAAGGCTACTATACATAATAGTAACAAAAATCTGAACAACAGACTACCTTCCATAATGACAAGGCTACCATCCATTGGAGTAACAAAAATCACAACAACAAACTACCTTCTATAATGACAAGGCTACCATCCATTGGAGTAACAAAAATCTCGACAACAGACTATCTTCCATAATGACAAGGCTACCACCCATTACAGTAACATAGATATTGACAACATACTACCTTCCATAGTGACAAGGCTACCATCCATTGTAGTAATAAAACTATTGACAACATACTACCTTCCATAGTGACAAGGCTACCATCCATTGTAGTAACAAAAATATCGACAACATACTACCTTCCATAATGACAAGGCTACCATCCGTTGTAGTAACAAAAATCTCGACAACAGACAACCTTCAATAATGACAAGGCTACCATCCATTGGAGTAAGAAAAATCTCGACAACAGACTACCTTCCATAATGACAAGGCTATCATCCATTTGAGTAACAAAAATCTGGACAACAGACTACCTTCCATAATGACGAGGCTACCATCCATTGGAGTAACAAAAATATCAACAAGAGACTACCTTCCATAATGACAAGGCTACCATCCATTGGAGTAACAAAAATATCAACAAGAGAGTACCTTCCATAATGACAAGGCTACCATCCATTGGAGTACCAAAAATCTCGACAACATACTAACTTCTATAATGACAAGGCTACCATCCATTGGAGTAACAAAAATCTCGAAAATAGATTACCTTCCATAAAGACTAGGCTACCATCCTTTGGAACAACAAAAATCTCGACAATAGACTGCCTTCCATAATGACAAGCCTACCATACATTATAGTAACAAAAATCTAAACAATAGACTACCTTCCATAACGACAAGGCTACCATCCATTGGAGTAACAAAAATCACAACAACAAACTACCTTTTATAATGACAAGACTACTATCCATTGGGGTAACAAAAATCCTGACAACAAACTACCTTCCATAATGACACGGCTACCACCCATTAGAGTAACATAGATATCAACAACATACTACCTACCATAATGACAAGGCTACCATCCATTGGAATAATAAAAATCTCGATGACAGACTACCTTCCATAATGACAAGGCTACCATCCAATGGAGTTACAAAAATATCGACAACATACTACCTTCCAAAAAGACAAGGCTACCATGCATTGGAGTAACACAAATATCAACAAGAGACTACCTTCCATAATGACAAGGCTACCATCCATTGAAGCACCAAAAATCTCGACAACAGACTACCTTCTATAATGACAAGGCTACCATCCATTGGAGTAACAAAAATCTCGAAAATAGACTACCTTCCATAAAGACTAGGCTACCATCCATTGGAATAACAAAAATCTCGACAATAGACTACCTTCCATAATGACAAGGCTACTATACATTATAGTAACAAAAATCTGAACAACAGACTACTTTCCATAATGACAAGGCTACCATCCATTGGAGTAACAAAAATCACAACAACAAACTACCTTCTATAATGACAAGGCTACCATCCATTGGAGTAACAAAAATCTCGACAACAGACTATCTTCCATAATGACAAGGCTACCACCCATTACAGTAACATAGATATTGACAACATACTACCTTCCATAGTGACAAGGCTACCATCCATTGTAGTAACAAAACTATTGACAACATACTACCTTCCATAGTGACAAGGCTACCATCCATTGTAGTAACAAAAATCTCGACAACAGACTACCTTCAATAATGACAAGGCTACCATCCATTGGAGTAACAAAAATCTGAACAATAGACTACCTTCCATAATGACAAGGCTACCATCCATTGGAGTAACAAAAATATCAACAAGAGAGTACCTTCCATAATGACAAGGCTACCATCCATTGGAGTACCAAAAATCTCGACAACATACTAACTTCTATAATGACAAGGCTACCATCCATTGGAGTAACAAAAATCTCGAAAACAGACTACCTTCCATAAAGACTAGGCTTCCATCCTTTGGAATAACAAAAATCTCGACAACAGACTGCCTTCCATAATGACAAGGCTACCATCCATTGGAGTAACAAAAATCACAACAACAAACTACCTTCTATAATGACAAGGCTACCATCCATTGGAATAATAAAAATCTCGACAACAGACTACCTTCATTAATGACAAGGCTACCATCCAATGGAGTAACAAAAATCTCGACAACATACTACCTTCCATAATGACAAGGCTACCATCCATTGGAATAATAAAAATCTCGACAACATACTACCTTCATTAATGACAAGCCTACCATCCAATGGAGTAACAAAAATCTCAACAACATACTACCTTCCATAAAGACAAGGCTACCATCCATTGGAGTAACAAAAATATCGACAACAGACTACCTTCCATAATGACAAGGCTACCATTCATTGGAGTTACAAAAATCACAACAAACTACCTTCTATAATGACAAGGCTACCATCCATTGGAGTAACAAAAATCTCGACATCAGACTACCTTCCATAATGAGAAGGCTACCACCCATTGTAGTATCATAGATATCGACACCATACTACCTTCCATAATGACAAGGCTACCATCCATTGTAGTAACAAAAATCTCGACAACAGACTACCTTCTATAATGACAAGGCTACCATCCATTGGAGTAACAAAAATCTCGAAAATAGACTACCTTCCATAAAGACTAGGCTACCATCCATTGGAATAACAAAAATCTCGACAATAGACTACCTTCCATAATGACAAGGCTACTATACATAATAGTAACAAAAATCTGAACAACAGACTACCTTCCATAATGACAAGGCTACCATCCATTGGAGTAACAAAAATCACAACAACAAACTACCTTCTATAATGACAAGGCTACCATCCATTGGAGTAACAAAAATCTCGACAACAGACTATCTTCCATAATGACAAGGCTACCACCCATTACAGTAACATAGATATTGACAACATACTACCTTCCATAGTGACAAGGCTACCATCCATTGTAGTAATAAAACTATTGACAACATACTACCTTCCATAGTGACAAGGCTACCATCCATTGTAGTAACAAAAATATCGACAACATACTACCTTCCATAATGACAAGGCTACCATCCGTTGTAGTAACAAAAATCTCGACAACAGACAACCTTCAATAATGACAAGGCTACCATCCATTGGAGTAAGAAAAATCTCGACAACAGACTACCTTCCATAATGACAAGGCTACCATCCATTTGAGTAACAAAAATCTGGACAACAGACTACCTTCCATAATGACGAGGCTACCATCCATTGGAGTAACAAAAATATCAACAAGAGACTACCTTCCATAATGACAAGGCTACCATCCATTGGAGTAACAAAAATATCAACAAGAGAGTACCTTCCATAATGACAAGGCTACCATCCATTGGAGTACCAAAAATCTCGACAACATACTAACTTCTATAATGACAAGGCTACCATCCATTGGAGTAACAAAAATCTCGAAAATAGATTACCTTCCATAAAGACTAGGCTACCATCCTTTGGAACAACAAAAATCTCGACAATAGACTGCCTTCCATAATGACAAGCCTACCATACATTATAGTAACAAAAATCTAAACAATAGACTACCTTCCATAACGACAAGGCTACCATCCATTGGAGTAACAAAAATCACAACAACAAACTACCTTTTATAATGACAAGACTACTATCCATTGGGGTAACAAAAATCCTGACAACAAACTACCTTCCATAATGACACGGCTACCACCCATTAGAGTAACATAGATATCAACAACATACTACCTACCATAATGACAAGGCTACCATCCATTGGAATAATAAAAATCTCGATGACAGACTACCTTCCATAATGACAAGGCTACCATCCAATGGAGTTACAAAAATATCGACAACATACTACCTTCCAAAAAGACAAGGCTACCATGCATTGGAGTAACACAAATATCAACAAGAGACTACCTTCCATAATGACAAGGCTACCATCCATTGAAGCACCAAAAATCTCGACAACAGACTACCTTCTATAATGACAAGGCTACCATCCATTGGAGTAACAAAAATCTCGAAAATAGACTACCTTCCATAAAGACTAGGCTACCATCCATTGGAATAACAAAAATCTCGACAATAGACTACCTTCCATAATGACAAGGCTACTATACATTATAGTAACAAAAATCTGAACAACAGACTACTTTCCATAATGACAAGGCTACCATCCATTGGAGTAACAAAAATCACAACAACAAACTACCTTCTATAATGACAAGGCTACCATCCATTGGAGTAACAAAAATCTCGACAACAGACTATCTTCCATAATGACAAGGCTACCACCCATTACAGTAACATAGATATTGACAACATACTACCTTCCATAGTGACAAGGCTACCATCCATTGTAGTAACAAAACTATTGACAACATACTACCTTCCATAGTGACAAGGCTACCATCCATTGTAGTAACAAAAATCTCGACAACAGACTACCTTCAATAATGACAAGGCTACCATCCATTGGAGTAACAAAAATCTGAACAATAGACTACCTTCCATAATGACAAGGCTACCATCCATTGGAGTAACAAAAATATCAACAAGAGAGTACCTTCCATAATGACAAGGCTACCATCCATTGGAGTACCAAAAATCTCGACAACATACTAACTTCTATAATGACAAGGCTACCATCCATTGGAGTAACAAAAATCTCGAAAACAGACTACCTTCCATAAAGACTAGGCTTCCATCCTTTGGAATAACAAAAATCTCGACAACAGACTGCCTTCCATAATGACAAGGCTACCATCCATTGGAGTAACAAAAATCACAACAACAAACTACCTTCTATAATGACAAGGCTACCATCCATTGGAATAATAAAAATCTCGACAACAGACTACCTTCATTAATGACAAGGCTACCATCCAATGGAGTAACAAAAATCTCGACAACATACTACCTTCCATAATGACAAGGCTACCATCCATTGGAATAATAAAAATCTCGACAACATACTACCTTCATTAATGACAAGCCTACCATCCAATGGAGTAACAAAAATCTCAACAACATACTACCTTCCATAAAGACAAGGCTACCATCCATTGGAGTAACAAAAATATCGACAACAGACTACCTTCCATAATGACAAGGCTACCATTCATTGGAGTTACAAAAATCACAACAAACTACCTTCTATAATGACAAGGCTACCATCCATTGGAGTAACAAAAATCTCGACATCAGACTACCTTCCATAATGAGAAGGCTACCACCCATTGTAGTATCATAGATATCGACACCATACTACCTTCCATAATGACAAGGCTACCATCCATTGTAGTAACAAAAATCTCGACAACAGACTACCTTCAATAATGACAAGGCTACCATCCATTGGATTAACAAACATCTGAACAATGGACTACCTTCCATAATGACAAGGCTACCATCCATTGGAGTAACAAAAATATCAACAAGAGAGTACCTTCCATAATGACAAGGCTACCATCCATTGGAGTACCAAAAATCTCGACAACATACTAACTTCTATAATGTCAAGGCTACCATCCATTGGAGTAACAAAAATCTCGAAAACAGATTACCTTCCATAAAGACTAGGCTACCATCCTTTGGAATAACAAAAATCTCGACAACAAACTGCCTTCCATAATGACAAGCCTACCATACATTATAGTAACAAAAATCTAAACAATAGACTACCTTCCATAACGACAAGGCTACCATCCATTGGAGTAACAAAAATCACAACAACAAACTACCTTTTATAATGACAAGACTACTATCCATTGGGGTAACAAAAATCTCGACAACAAACTGCCTTCCATAATGACACGGCTACCACCCATTAGAGTAACATAGATATCAACAACATACTACCTACCATAATGACAAGGCTACCATCCATTGGAATAATAAAAATCTCGACGACAGACTACCTTCCATAATGACAAGGCTACCATCCAATGGAGTTACAAAAATATCGACAACATACTACTTTCCATGAAGACAAGGCTACCATGCATTGGAGTAACACAAATATCAACAAGAGACTACCTTCCATAATGACAAGGCTACCATCCATTGAAGCACCAAAAATCTCGACAACAGACTACCTTCTATAATGACAAGGCTACCATCCATTGGAGTAACAAAAATCTCGAAAATAGACTACCTTCCATAAAGACTAGGCTACCATCCATTGGAATAACAAAAATCTCGACAATAGACTACCTTCCATAATGACAAGGCTACTATACATAATAGTAACAAAAATCTGAACAACAGACTACCTTCCATAATGACAAGGCTACCATCCATTGGAGTAACAAAAATCACAACAACAAACTACCTTCTATAATGACAAGGCTACCATCCATTGGAGTAACAAAAATCTCGACAACAGACTATCTTCCATAATGACAAGGCTACCACCCATTACAGTAACATAGATATTGACAACATACTACCTTCCATAGTGACAAGGCTACCATCCATTGTAGTAACAAAACTATTGACAACATACTACCTTCCATAGTGACAAGGCTACCATCCATTGTAGTAACAAAAATATCGACAACATACTACCTTCCATAATGACAAGGCTACCATCCGTTGTAGTAACAAAAATCTCGACAACAGACAACCTTCAATAATGACAAGGCTACCATCCATTGGAGTAAGAAAAATCTCGACAACAGACTACCTTCCATAATGACAAGGCTACCATCCATTTGAGTAACAAAAATCTGGACAACAGACTACCTTCCATAATGACGAGGCTACCATCCATTGGAGTAACAAAAATATCAACAAGAGACTACCTTCCATAATGACAAGGCTACCATCCATTGGAGTAACAAAAATATCAACAAGAGAGTACCTTCCATAATGACAAGGCTACCATCCATTGGAGTACCAAAAATCTCGACAACATACTAACTTCTATAATGACAAGGCTACCATCCATTGGAGTAACAAAAATCTCGAAAATAGATTACCTTCCATAAAGACTAGGCTACCATCCTTTGGAACAACAAAAATCTCGACAATAGACTGCCTTCCATAATGACAAGCCTACCATACATTATAGTAACAAAAATCTAAACAATAGACTACCTTCCATAACGACAAGGCTACCATCCATTGGAGTAACAAAAATCACAACAACAAACTACCTTTTATAATGACAAGACTACTATCCATTGGGGTAACAAAAATCCTGACAACAAACTACCTTCCATAATGACACGGCTACCACCCATTAGAGTAACATAGATATCAACAACATACTACCTACCATAATGACAAGGCTACCATCCATTGGAATAATAAAAATCTCGATGACAGACTACCTTCCATAATGACAAGGCTACCATCCAATGGAGTTACAAAAATATCGACAACATACTACCTTCCAAAAAGACAAGGCTACCATGCATTGGAGTAACACAAATATCAACAAGAGACTACCTTCCATAATGACAAGGCTACCATCCATTGAAGCACCAAAAATCTCGACAACAGACTACCTTCTATAATGACAAGGCTACCATCCATTGGAGTAACAAAAATCTTGAAAATAGACTACCTTCCATAAAGACTAGGCTACCATCCATTGGAATAACAAAAATCTCGACAATAGACTACCTTCCATAATGACAAGGCTACTATACATTATAGTAACAAAAATCTGAACAACAGACTACTTTCCATAATGACAAGGCTACCATCCATTGGAGTAACAAAAATCACAACAACAAACTACCTTCTATAATGACAAGGCTACCATCCATTGGAGTAACAAAAATCTCGACAACAGACTATCTTCCATAATGACAAGGCTACCACCCATTACAGTAACATAGATATTGATAACATACTACCTTCCATAGTGACAAGGCTACCATCCATTGTAGTAACAAAACTATTGACAACATACTACCTTCCATAGTGACAAGACTACCATCCATTGTAGTAACAAAAATATCGACAACATACTACCTTCCATAATGACAAGGCTACCATCCATTGTAGTAACAAAAATCTCGACAACAGACAACCTTCAATAATGACAAGGCTACCATCCATTGGAGTAAGAAAAATCTCGACAACAGACTACCTTCCATAATGACAAGGCTACCATCCATTTGAGTAACAAAAATCTGGACAACAGACTACCTTCCATAATGACGAGGCTACCATCCATTGGAGTAACAAAAATATCAACAAGAGACTACCTTCCATAATGACAAGGCTACCATCCATTGGAGTAACAAAAATATCAACAAGAGAGTACCTTCCATAATGACAAGGCTACCATCCATTGGAGTACCAAAAATCTCGACAACATACTAACTTCTATAATGACAAGGCTACCATCCATTGGAGTAACAAAAATCTCGAAAATAGATTACCTTCCATAAAGACTAGGCTACCATCCTTTGGAATAACAAAAATCTCGACAATAGACTGCCTTCCATAATGACAAGCCTACCATACATTATAGTAACAAAAATCTAAACAATAGACTACCTTCCATAACGACAAGGCTACCATCCATTGGAGTAACAAAAATCACAACAACAAACTACCTTTTATAATGACAAGACTACTATCCATTGGGGTAACAAAAATCTC
The DNA here is from genome assembly GCA_948472305.1 of Vicia faba. Taxonomy (NCBI): domain Eukaryota; kingdom Viridiplantae; phylum Streptophyta; class Magnoliopsida; order Fabales; family Fabaceae; genus Vicia; species Vicia faba. The sequence goes on along the minus strand of OX451737.1, from coordinate 797,388,818 downwards.
GACAACAAACTACCTTCCATAATGACACGGCTACCACCCATTAGAGTAACATAGATATCAACAACATACTACGTACCATAATGACAAGGCTACCATCCATTGGAATAATAAAAATCTCGACGACAGACTACCTTCCATAATGACAAGGCTACCATCCAATGGAGTTACAAAAATATCGACAACATACTACCTTCCAAAAAGACAAGGCTACCATGCATTGGAGTAACACAAATATCAACAAGAGACTACCTTCCATAATGACAAGGCTACCATCCATTGAAGCACCAAAAATCTCGACAACAGACTACCTTCTATAATGACAAGGCTACCATCCATTGGAGTAACAAAAATCTCGAAAATAGACTACCTTCCATAAATACTAGGCTACCATCCATTGGAATAACAAAAATCTCGACAATAGACTACCTTCCATAATGACAAGGCTACTATACATTATAGTAACAAAAATCTGAACAACAGACTACCTTCCATAATGACAAGGCTACCATCCATTGGAGTAACAAAAATCACAACAACAAACTACCTTCTATAATGACAAGGCTACCATCCATTGGAGTAACAAAAATCTCGACAACAGACTATCTTCCATAATGACAAGGCTACCACCCATTACAGTAACATAGATATTGACAACATACTACCTTCCATAGTGACAAGGCTACCATCCATTGTAGTAACAAAAATATCGACAACATACTACCTTCCATAATGACAAGGCTACCATCCGTTGTAGTAACAAAAATCTCGACAACAGACAACCTTCAATAATGACAAGGCTACCATCCATTGGAGTAAGAAAAATCTCGACAACAGACTACCTTCCATAATGACAAGGCTACCATCCATTTGAGTAACAAAAATTTGGACAACAGACTACCTTCCATAATGACGAGGCTACCATCCATTGGAGTAACAAAAATATCAACAAGAGACTACCTTCCATAATGACAAGGCTACCATCCATTGGAGTAACAAAAATATCAACAAGAGAGTACCTTCCATAATGACAAGGCTACCATCCATTGGAGTACCAAAAATCTCGACGACATACTAACTTCTATAATGATAAGGCTACCATCCATTGGAGTAACAAAAATCTCGAAAATAGATTACCTTCCATAAAGACTAGGCTACCATCCTTTGGAATAACAAAAATCTCGACAACAGACTGCCTTCCATAATGACAAGCCTACCATACATTATAGTAACAAAAATCTAAACAATAGACTACCTTCCATAACGACAAGGCTACCATCCATTGGAGTAACAAAAATCACAACAACAAACTACCTTTTATAATGACAAGACTACTATCCATTGGGGTAACAAAAATCTCGACAACAAACTACCTTCCATAATGACAAGGCTACCACCCATTAGAGTAACATAGATATCAACAACATACTACCTACCATAATGACAATGCTACCATCCATTGGAATAATAAAAATCTCGACGACAGACTACCTTCCATAATGACAAGGCTACCATCCAATGGAGTTACAAAAATATCGACAACATACTACCTTCCATAAAGACAAGGCTACCATGCATTGGAGTAACACAAATATCAACAAGAGACTACCTTCCATAATGACAAGGCTACCATCCATTGAAGCACCAAAAATCTCGACAACAGACTACCTTCTATAATGACAAGGCTACCATGCATTGGAGTAACAAAAATCATGAAAATAGACTACCTTCCATAAAGACTAGGCTACCATCCATTGGAATAACAAAAATCTCGACAATAGACTACCTTCCATAATGACAAGGCTACTATACATTATAGTAACAAAAATCTGAACAACAGACTACCTTCCATAATGACAAGGCTACCATCCATTGGAGTAACAAAAATCACAACAACAAACTACCTTCTATATTGATAAGGCTACCATCCATTGGAGTAACAAAAATCTCGACAACCGACTATCTTCCATAATGACAAGGCTACCACCCATTACAGTAACATAGATATTGACAACATACTACCTTCCATAGTGACAAGGCTACCATCCATTGTAGTAACAAAAATATCGACAACATACTACCTTCCATAATGACAAGGCTACCATCCGTTGTAGTAACAAAAATCTCGACAACAGACAACCTTCAATAATGACAAGGCTACCATCCATTGGAGTAAGAAAAATCTCGACAACAGACTACCTTCCATAATGACAAGGCTATCATCCATTTGAGTAACAAAAATCTGGACAACAGACTACCTTCCATAATGACGAGGCTACCATCCATTGGAGTAACAAAAATATAAACAAGAGACTACCTTCCATAATGACAAGGCTACCATCCATTGGAGTAACAAAAATATCAACAACATACTACCTTCAATAATGACAAGGCTACCATCTATTGGAGTAATAAAAATCTTGACAACAGACTACCTTCCATAATGACAAGGCTACCATCCATTGGAGTAACAAAAATCACAACAACAAACTACCTTCTATAATGACAAGGCTACCATCCATTGGAGTAACAAAAATCTCGACATCAGACTACCTTCCATAATGAGAAGGCTACCACCCATTGTAGTAACATAGATATCGACACCATACTACCTTCCATAATGACAAGGCTACCATCCATTGTAGTAACAAAAATCTCGACAACAGACTACCTTCAATAATGACAAGGCTACCATCCATTGGAGTAACAAAAATCTGAACAATAGACTACCTTCCATAATGACAAGGCTACCATCCATTGGAGTAACAAAAATATCAACTAGAGAGTACCTTCCATAATGACAAGGCTACCATCCATTGGAGTACCAAAAATCTCGACAACATACTAACTTCTATAATGACAAGGCTACCATCCATTGGAGTAACAAAAATCTCGAAAATAGACTACCTTCCATAAAGACTAGGCTTCCATCCTTTGGAATAAAAAAAATCTCGACAACAGACTGCCTTCCATAATGACAAGCCTACCATACATTATAGTAACAAAAATCTAAACAATAGACTACCTTCCATAATGACAAGGCTACCATCCATTGGAGTAACAAAAATCACAACAACAAACTACCTTTTATAATGACAAGACTACTATCCATTGGGGTAACAAAAATCTCGACAACAAACTACCTTCCATAATGACAAGGCTACCACCCATTAGAGTAACATAGATATCAACAACATACTACCTACCATAATGACAAGGCTACCATCCATTGGAATAATAAAAATCTCGACGACAGACTACCTTCCATAATGACAAGGCTACCATCCAATGGAGTTACAAAAATATCGACAACATACTACCTTCCATAAAGACAAGGCTACCATGCATTGGAGTAACACAAATATCAACAAGAGACTACCTTCCATAATGACAAGGCTACCATCCATTGAAGCACAAAAATCTCGACAACAGACTACCTTCTATAATGACAAGGCTACCATCCATTGGAGTAACAAAAATCTCGAAAATAGACTACCTTCCATAAAGACTAGGCTACCATCCATCGGAATAACAAAAATCTCGACAATAGACTACCTTCCATAATGACAAGGCTACTATACATTATAGTAACAAAAATCTGAACAACAGACTATCTTCCATAATGACAAGGCTACCATCCATTGGAGTAACAAAAATCACAACAACAAACTACCTTCTATAATGACAAGGCTACCATCCATTGGAGTAACAAAAATCTCGACAATAGACTATCTTCCATAATGACAAAGCTACCACCCATTACAGTAACATAGACATTGACAACATACTACCTTCCATAGTGACAAGGCTACCATCCATTGTAGTAACAAAAATATCGACAACATACTACCTTCCATAATGACAAGGCTACCATCCGTTGTAGTAACAAAAATCTCGACAACAGACTACCTTCAGTAATGACAAGGCTACCATCCATTGGAGTAAGAAAAATCTCGACAACAGACTACCTTCCATAATGACAAGGCTACCATCCATTTGAGTAACAAAAATCTGGACAACAGACTACCTTCCATAATGACGAGGCTACCATCCATTGGAGTAACAAAAATATCAACAAGAGACTACCTTCCATAATGACAAGGCTACCATCCATTGGAGTAACAAAAATATCAACAACATACTACCTTCAATAATGACAAGGCTACCATCTATTGGAGTAATAAAAATCTTGACAACAGACTACCTTCAAAAATGACAAGGCTATCATCCATTGTAGTAACAAAAATCTTGACAACATACTACCTTCCATAATGACAAGGCTACAATCCATTGTATTAACAAAAATATCGACAACATACTACCTTCCATAATGACAAGGCTACCATCTATTATAGTACCAAAAATCTCGACAACAGACTACGTTCAATAATGACAAGGCTACCATCCATTGGAGTAACAAAAATCACGACAATAGACTACCTTCCATATTGACAAGGCTACCATCCATTAGAGTAAGAAAAATCTGGACAACAAACTTCCTTCCATAATGACAAGGCTACCATCCATTGGAGTAACATAGATATTGACAACATACTACCTTCCATAATGACAAGGCTACCATCCATTGGAATAATAAAAATCTCGACAACATACTACCTTCATTAATGACAAGGCTACCATCCAATGGAGTAACAAAAATCTCGACAACATACTACCTTCCATAAAGACAAGGCTACCATCCATTGGAGTTACAAAAATATCGACAACAGACTACCTTCCATAATGACAAGGCTACCATCCATTAATGTAACAAAAATCACAACAACAAACTACCTTCTATAATGACAAGGTTACCATCCATTGGAGTAACAAAAATCTCAACATCAGACTACCTTCCATAATGAGAAGGCTACCACCCATTGTAGTAACATAGATATCGACACCATACTACCTTCCATAATGACAAGGCTACCATCCATTGTAGTAACAAAAATCTCGACAACAGACTACCTTCAATAATGACAAGGCTACCATCCATTGGAGTAACAAAAATCTAAACAATAGACTACCTTCCATAATGACAAGGCTACCATCCATTGGAGTAACAATAATATCAACAAGAGAGTACCTTCCATAATGACAAGGCTACCATCCATTGGAGTACCAAAAATCTCGACAACATACTAACTTCTATAATGACAAGGCTACCATCCATTGGAGTAACAAAAATCTCGAAAACAGACTACCTTCCATAAAGACTAGGCTACCATCCTTTGGAATAAGAAAAATCTCGACAACAGACTGCCTTCCATAATGACAAGCCTACCATACATTATAGTAACAAAAATCAAAACAACAGACTACCTTCCATAATGACAAGGCTACCATCCATTGGAGTAACAAAAATCACAACAACAAACTACCTTCTATAATGGAAAGGCTACCATCCATTGGAGTAACAAAAATCTCGACAATAGACTACCTTCCATAATGACAAGGCTAACACCCATTGTAGTAACATAGATATCAACACCATACTACTTTCCATAATGACAAGGCTACCATCCATTGGAGTTACAAAAATATCAACAAGAAACTACCTTCCATAATGACAAGGCTACCATCCATTGGAGTAACAAAAATCACAACAACAAACTACCTTCTATAATGACAAGGCTACCATCCATTGGAGTAACAAAAATCTCAACATCAGACTACCTTCCATAATGACAAGGCTATCATCCATTGAGTAACAAAAATATCGACAACATACTACCTTCCATAATGACAAGGCTACCATCCGTTGTAGTAACAAAAATCTCGACAACAGACAACCTTCAATAATGACAAGGCTACCATCCATTGGAGTAAGAAAAATCTAGACAACAGACTACCTTCCATAATGACAAGGCTATCATCCATTTGAGTAACAAAAATCTGGACAACAGACTACCTTCCATAATGACGAGGCTACCATCCATTGGAGTAACAAAAATATCAACAATAGACTACCTTCCATAATGACAAGGCTACCATCCATTGGAGTAACAAAAATATCAACAACATACTACCTTCAATAGTGACAAGGCTACCATCTATTGGAGTAATAAAAATCTTGACAACAGACTACCTTCCATAATGACAAGGCTACCATCCATTGGAGTAACAAAAATCACAACAACAAACTACCTTCTATAATGACAAAGCTACCATCGATTGGAGTAACAAAAATCTCGACATCAGACTACCTTCCATAATGAGAAGGCTACCACCCATTGTAGTAACATAGATATCGACACCATACTACCTTCCATAATGACAAGGCTACCATCCATTGTAGTAACAAAAATCTCGACAACATACTACCTTCAATAATGACAAGGCTACCATCCATTGGAGTAACAAAAATCTGAACAATAGACTACCTTCCATAATGACAAGGCTACCATCCATTGGAGTAACAATAATATCAACAAGAGAGTACCTTCCATAATGACAAGGCTACCATCCATTGGAGTACCAAAAATCTCGACAACATACTAACTTCTATAATGACAAGACTACCATCCATTGGAGTAACAAAAATCTCGAAAACAGACTACCTTCCATAAAGACTAGGCTTCCATCCTTTGGAATAACAAAAATCTCGACAACAGACTGCCTTCCATAATGACAAGCCTACCATACATTATAGTAACAAAAATCTAAACAATAGACTACCTTCCATAATGACAAGGCTACCATCCATTGGAGTAACAAAAATCACAACAAAAAACTACCTTTTATAATGACAAGACTACTATCCATTGGGGTAACAAAAATCTCGACAACAAACTACCTTCCATAATGACAAGGCTACCACCCATTAGAGTAACATAGATATCAACAACATACTACCTACCATAATGACAAGGCTACCATCCATTGGAATAATAAAAATCTCGACGACAGACTACCTTCCATAATGACAAGGCTACCATCCAATGGAGTTACAAAAATATCGACAACATACTACCTTCCATAAAGACAAGGCTACCATGCATTGGAGTAACACAAATATCAACAAGAGACTACCTTCCATAATGACAAGGCTACCATCCATTGAAGCACCAAAAATCTCGACAACAGACTACCTTCTATAATGACAAGGCTACCATCCATTGGAGTAACAAAAATCTCGAAAATAGACTACCTTCCATAAAGACTAGGCTACCATCCATTGGAATAACAAAAATCTCGACAATAGACTACCTTCCATAATGACAAGGCTACTATACATTATAGTAACAAAAATCTGAACAACAAACTACCTTCCATAATGACAAGGCTACCATCCATTGGAGTAACAAAAATCACAACAACAAACTACCTTCTATAATGATAAGGCTACCATCCATTGGAGTAACAAAAATCTCGACAATAGACTATCTTCCATAATGACAAGGCTACCACCCATTACAGTAACATAGATATTGACAACATACTACCTTCCATAGTGACAAGGCTACCATCCATTGTAGTAACAAAAATATCGACAACATACTACCTTCCATAATGACAAGGCTACCATCCGTTGTAGTAACAAAAATCTCGACAACAGACTACCTTCAATAATGACAAGGCTACCATCCATTGGAGTAAGAAAAATCTCGACAACATACTACCTTCCATAATGACAAGGCTACCATCCATTTGGGTAACAAAAATCTGGACAACAGACTAACTTCCATAATGACGAGGCTACCATCCATTGGAGTAACAAAAATATCAACAAGAGACTACCTTCCATAATGACAAGGCTACCATCCATTGGAGTAACAAAAATATCAACAACATACTACCTTCAATAATGACAAGGCTACCATCTATTGGAGTAATAAAAATCTTGACAACAGACTACCTTCAAAAATGACAAGGCTATCATCCATTGTAGTAACAAAAATCTTGACAACATACTACCTTCCATAATGACAAGGCTACAATCCATTGTATTAACAAAAATATCGACAACATACTACCTTCCATAATGACAAGGCTACCATCTATTGTAGTACCAAAAATCTCGACAACAGACTACGTTCAATAATGACAAGGCTACCATCCATTGGAGTAACAAAAATCACGACAATAGACTACCTTCCATATTGACAAGGCTACCATCCATTAGAGTAAGAAAAATCTGGACAACAAACTTCCTTCCATAATGACAAGGCTACCATCCATTGGAGTAACAAAAATATCAACAAGAGACTATCTTCCATAATGACAAGGCTACCATCCATTGGAGTAACAAAAATATCAACAAGAGACTACCTTCCATAATGACAAGGCTACCATCCATTGGAGTAACATAGATATTGACAACATACTACCTTCCATAATGACAAGGCTACCATCCATTGGAATAATAAAAATCTCGACAACATACTACCTTCATTAATGAGAAGGCTACCACCCATTGTAGTAACATAGATATCGACACCATACTACCTTCCATAATGACAAGGCTACCATCCATTGTAGTAACAAAAATCTCGACAACAGACTACCTTCCATAATGACAAGGCTACCATCCATTGGAGTAACAAAAATCACAACAACAAACTACCTTTCATAATGACAAGGCTACCATCCATTGGTGTAACAAAAATATCAACAAGAGAGTACCTTCCATAATGACAAGGCTACCATCCATTGGAGTACCAAAAATCTCGACAACATACTAACTTTTATAATGACAAGGCTACCATCCATTGGAGTAACAAAAATCTCGAATACAGACTACCTTCCACAAAGACTAGGCTACCATCCTTTGGAATAAGAAAAATCTCGACAACAGACTGCCTTCCATAATGACAAGCCTACCATACATTATAGTAACAAAAATCTAAACAACAGACTACCTTCCATAATGACAAGGCTACCATCCATTGGAGAAACAAAAATCACAACAACAAACTACCTTCTATAATGGAAAGGCTACCATCCATTGGAGTAATAAAAATCTCGACAATAGACTACCTTCCATAATGACAAGGCTACCACCCATTGTAGTAACATAGATATCAACACCATACTACTTTCCATAATGACAAGGCTACCATCCATTGGAGTTACAAAAATATCAACAAGAAACTACCTTCCATAATGACAAGGCTACCATCCAATGGAGTAACAAAAATCACAACAACAAACTACCTTCTATAATGACAAGGCTACCATCCATTGGAGTAACAAAAATCTCAACATTAGACTACCTTCCATAATGAGAAGGCTACCACCCATTGTTGTAACATAGATATCGACACCATACTACCTTCCATAATGACAAGGCTACCATCCATTGTAGTAACAAAAATCTCGACAACAGACTACCTTCAATAATGACAAGGCTACCATCCATTGGAGTAACAAAAATCTGAACAATAGACTACCTTCCATAATGACAAGGCTACCATCCATTGGAGTAACAAAAATATCAACAAGAGAGTACCTTCCATAATGACAAGGCTACCATCCATTAAAGTACCAAAAATCTCGACAACTTACTAACTTCTATAATGACAAGGCTACCATCCATTGGAGTAACAAAAATCTCGAAAACAGACTACCTTCCATAAAGACTAGGCTACCATCATTTGGAATAAGAAAAATCTCGACAACAGACTGCCTTCCATAATGACAAGCCTACCATACATTATAGTAACAAAAATCTAAACAACAGACTACCTTCCATAATGACAAGGCTACCATCCATTGGAGTAACAAAAATCACAACAACAAACTACCTTCTATAATGGAAAGGCTACCATCCATTGGAGTAACAAAAATCTCGACAATAGACTACCTTCCATAATGACAAGGCTACCACCCATTGTAGTAACATAGATATCAACACCATACTACTTTCCATAATGACAAGGCTACCATCCATTGGAGTAACAAAAATATCAACAAGAAACTACCTTCCATAATGACAAGGCTACCATCCAATGGAGTTACAAAAATCTCGACAACATACTACCTTCCATAATGACAAGGCTACCATCCATTGGAGTAACAAAAATATCGACAACATACTACCTTCCTTAATGATAAGGCTACCATCTATTGGAGTAATAAAAATCATGACAACAGACTACCTTCCATAATGACAAGGCTATCATACATTGTAGTAACAAAAATCTTGACAACATACTACCTTCCATAATGACAAGGCTACAATCCATTGTAGTAAAAAAAATATCGACAACATAATACCTTCCATAATGACAAGGCTACCATCTATTGTAGTAACAAAAATCTCGACAACAGACTACATTCAATAATGACAAGGCTACCATCCATTGGAGTAACAAAAATCACAACAACAGACTACCTTCCATAATGACAAGGGTACCATCCATTATTGTAAGAAAAATCTGGACAACAGACTTCCTTCCATAATAACAAGGTTACCATCCATTGGAGTACCAAAAATATCAACAACAGACTACCTTCTATAATGACAAGGCTACCATCCATTGGAGTAACAAAAATCTCGAAAATAGACTACCTTCCATAAAGACTAGGCTACCATCCATTGGAACAACAAAAATCTCGAAAACAGACTACCTTCCATAATAACAAGGCTACCATAGATTATAGTAACAAAAATCTGAACAACAGACTACCTTCCATAATGACAAGGCTACCATCCATTAGGGAAACAAAAATCACAACAACAAACTACCATCTATAATGACAAGGCTACCATCCATTGGAGTAACAAAAATCTCGACAACAGACAATCTTCCATAATGACAAGGCTACCACCCATTAGAGTAACATAGATATCGACAACATACTACCTTCCATAATGACAAGGCTACCATCCATTGGAATAATAAAAAATCTCGACAACAGACTACCTTCATTAATGACAAGGCTACCATCAAATGGAGTAACAAAAATCTCGACAACATACTACCTTCCATAAAGACAAGGCTACCATCCATTGGAGTAACAAAAATATCGACAACAGACTACCTTCCATAATGACACGGCTACCATCCATTGGAGTAACAAAAATCACAACAAAAAACTACCTTCTATAATGACAAGGCTACCATCCATTGGAGTAACAAAAATCTCGACATCAGACTACCTTCCATAATGAGAAGGCTACCACCCATTGTAGTAACATAGATATCGACACCATACTACCTTCAATAATGACAAGGCTACCATCCATTGTAGTAACAAAAATCTCGACAACAGACTACCTTCAATAATGACAAGGCTACCATCCATTGGAGTAACAAAAATCAGAAGAATAGACTACCTTCCATAATGACAAGGCTACCATCCATTGGAGTAACAAAAATATCAACAAGAGACTACCTTCCATAATGACAAGGCTACCATCCATTGGAGTACCAAAAATCTCGACAACATACTACCTTCTATAATGACAAGGCTACCATCCATTGGAGTAACAAAAATCTCGAAAATAGACTACCTTCCATAAAGACTAGGCTACCATCCTTTGGAATAACAAAAATCTCGACAACAGACTGCCTTCCATAATGATATGGATACCATACATTATAGTAACAAAAATCTAAACAACAGACTACCTTCCATAATGACAAGGCTACCATCCATTGGAGTAACAAAAATCACAACAACAAACTACCTTCTATAATGGAAAGGCTACCATCCATTGGAGTAACAAAAATCTCGACAATAGACTACCTTCCATAATGACAAGGCTACCACCCATTGTAGTAACATAGATATCGACACCATACTACTTTCCATAATGACAAGGCTACCATCCATTGGAGTAACAAAAATATCAACAAGAAACTACCTTCCATAATGACAAGGCTACCATCCATTAGAGTAACAAAAATATCAACAAGAGACTACTTTCCATAATGACAAGGCTACCATCCATTGGAGTTCCAAAAATCATGACAACAGACTACCTTCTATAATGACAAGGCTACCATCCATTGGAGTAACAAAAATCTCGAAAACAGACTACCTTCCATAAAAACTAGGCTACCATCCATTGGAATAACAAAAATCTCGACAACAGACTACCTTCCATAATGACAAGGCTACCATACATTGTAGTAACAAAAATCTGAACAACAGACTACCTTCCATAATGACAAGGCTATCATCCATTGGAGTAACAAAAATCACAACAACAAACTACCTTCTATAATGACAAGGCTACCATCAATTAGGGTAACAAAAATCTCGACAATAGACTACCTTCCATAATGACAAGGCTACCACCCATTAGAGTAACATAGATATCGACAACATACTACCTTCCATAATGACAAGGCTACCATCCATTGGAATAATAAAAATCACGACAACAAACTACCTTCCATAATGACAAGGCTACTATCCAATGGAGTTACAAAAATCTCGACAACATACTACCTTCCATAATGACAAGGCTACCATCCATTGGAGTAACAAAAATATAGACAACATACTTAATTCTATTATGACAAGGCTACCATCTATTGGACTAATAAAAATCTTGACAACAGACTACCTTCCATAATGACAAGGCTATCATCCATTGTAGTAATAAAAATCTTGATAACATACTTCTTTCATAATGACAAGGCTACAATCCATTGTAGTAACAAAAATATCAACAACATACTACCTTCCATAATGACAAGGCTACCATCCATTAGAGTAACAAAAATATGGACACAGACTATCTTCCATAATGACAAGGCTACCATCCATTGGAGTAACAAAAATATCAACAAGAGACTACCTTCCATAATGACAAGGCTACCATCCATTGGAGTACCAAGAAACTCCACAACATACTACCCACTATAATGACAAGGCTACCATCCATTGGAGTAACAAAAATCTCGAAAATAAACTACCTTCCATAAAGATTAGGCTACCATGCATTGGAATAACAAAAATCTCAACAACAGACTACCTTCCATAATGACAAGGCTACCATACATTGTAGTAACAAAAATCTGAACAACACACTACCTTCCATAATGACAAGGCTACCATCCATTGGTGTAACATAAATCACAACAACAACCTACCTTCTATAATGACAAGGCTACCATCCATTGGAGTAACAAAAATCTCGACAACAGACTACCTTCCATAATGACAAGGCTACCATCCAATGGAGTAAAAACATCTCGACAACATACTACCTTCCATAAAGGCAAGGCTATCATCCATTGGAGTAACAAAAATATCGATAACATACTACCTTCCATAATGACAAGGCCACCATTTATTGGAGTAACAAAAATCTTGACAACAGACTACCTTCCATAATGACAAGGCTATCATCCATTGTAGTAACAAAAATCTCGACAACATACTACCATCCATAATGAAAAAGCTATAATCTGTTGTAGTAAAAAAAATATCGACAACATACTACCTTCCATAATGACAAGGCTACCATCCATTGTAGTAACAAAAATCTCGACAACAGACTACCTTCAATAATGACAAGGCTACCATCCATTGGAGTAAAAAAAATCTTGACAACAGACTACCTTCCATAATGACAAGGCTATCATCCAATGGAGTAACAAAAATCTCGAAAATAGACTCCCTTCAATAATGACAAGGCTACCATCCACTGGAGTAACAAAAATCTTGACAACAGACTACCTTCCATAATGACAAGGCTACCATCCATTAGAATAACAAAAATATGGAAAACAAACTACCTTCCATAATGACAAGGCTACCATCCATTGGAGTAACAAAAATATCAACATGAGACTACCTTCCATAATGACAAGGCTACCATCCATTGGAGTACCAAAAATCTCGATGACAAACTACCTGCTATAATGACAAGGCTACCATCCATTGGAGTAACAAAAATCTCGAAAACAGACTACCTTCCATAAAGACTAGGCTACCATCCATTGGAATAACAAAAATCTCGACAACAGACTACCTTCCATAATGACAAGGCTACCATACATTATAGTAAAAAAATCTGAACAACATACTACCTTCCATAGTGACAAGGCTACCATCCATTGGAGTAACAAAAATATCAACAAGAGACTACCTTCCATAATGACAAGGCTACCATCCATTGGAGTACCAAGAATCTCCACAACATACTACCCTCTATAATGACAAGGCTACCATCCATTGGAGAAACAAAAATCTCAAAAATAGACTACCTTCCATAAATATTAGGCTACCATCCATTGGAATAACAAAAATCTCAACAACAAACTACCTTCCATAATGACACGGCTACCATACATTGTAGTAACAAAAATCTGAACAACACACTACCTTCCATAATGACAAGGATACCATCCATTGGTGTAACATAAATCACAACAACAAACTACCTTCTATAATGACAAGGCTACCGTCCATTGGAGTAACAAAAATCTCGACAACAGACTACCTTCCATAATTACAAGGCTACCATCCAATGGAGTAAAAAAATCTCGACAACATACTACCTTCCATAATGACAAGGCTATCATCCATTGGAGTAATAAAAATATCGACAACATACTACCTTCCATAATGACAAGGCTACCATTTATTGGAGTAACAAAAATCTTGACAACAGACTACCTTCCATAATGACAAGGCTATCATCCATTGTAGTAACAAAAATCTCGACAACATACTACCATCCATAATGAAAAATCTACAATATGTTGTAGTAACAAAAATATCGACAACATACTACCTTCCATAATGACAAGGCTACCATCCATTGTAGTAACAAAAATCTCGACAACAGACTACCTTCAATAATGACAAGGCTACCATCCATTGGAGTAACAAAAATATCGACAACAGACTACCTTCCATAATGACAAGACTACCATCCATTAGAGTAACAAAAATCTGAACAACAAACTACCTTCCATAATGAGAAGGCTACCATCCATTGGAGTACCAAAAATCTCGACAACATACTACCTTCTATAATGACAAGGCTACCATCCATTGGAGTAACAAAAATCTCGAAAACAGACTACCTTCCATAAAGACTAGGCTCACATCCTTTGGAATAACAAAAATCTCGACAACAGACTGCCTTCCATAATGACAAGGCTACCATACATTATAGTAACAAAAATATGAACAACAGACTACCTTCCATAGTGACAAGGCTACCATCAATTGGAGTAACAAAAATATCAACAAGAGACTACCTTCCATAATGACAAGGGTACCATCCATTGGAGTACCAAAAATCTCGAAAACAAACTACCCTCTATAATTACAAGGCTACCATCCATTGGAGTAACAAAAATCTCGAAAATAGACTACCTTCCATAAAGATTAGGCTACCATCCATTGGAATAACAAAAATCTCAACAACAGACTACCTTCCATAATCACAAGGCTACCATACATTGTAGAAACAAAAATCTGAACAACACACTACCTTCCATAATGACAAGGCTACCATCCATTGGTGTAACATAAATCACAACAACAAACTACCTTCTATAATGACAAGGCTACCGTCCATTGGAGTAACAAAAATCTCGACAACAGACTACCTTCCATAATTACAAGGCTACCATCCAATGGAGTAAAAAAATCTCGACAACATACTACCTTCCATAATGACAAGGCTATCATCCATTGGAGTAATAAAAATATCGACAACATACTACCTTCCATAATGACAAGGCTACCATTTATTGGAGTAACAAAAATCTTGACAACAGACTACCTTCCATAATGACAAGGCTATCATCCATTGTAGTAACAAAAATCTCGACAACATACTACCATCCATAATGAAAAAGCTACAATCTAATGTAGTAACAAAAATATCGACAACATACTACCTTCCATAATGACAAGGCTACCATCCATTGTAGTAACAAAAATCTCGACAACAGACTACCTTCAATAATGACAAGGCTACCATCCATTGGAGTAACAAAAATATGAACAACAGACTACCTTCCATAATGACAAGGCTACCATCCATTGGAGTAACAAAAATATCAATAATAGACTACCTTCCATAATGACAAGGCTACCATCCATTGGAGTACCAAAAATCTTGACAACATACTACCTTCTATAATGACAAGGCTACCATCCATTGGAGTAACAAAAATCTTGAAAACAGACTACCTTCCATAAAGACTAGGCTACCATCCTTTGGAATAACAAAAATCTCGATAACATAGTGCCTTCCATAATGACAAGGCTACCATACATTATAGTAACAAAAATATGAACAACAGACTACCTTCCATAGTGACAATGCTACCATCAATTGGAGTAACAAAAATATCAACAACAGACTACCTTCCATAATGACAAGGGTACCATCCATTGGAGTACCAAAAATCTCGAAAACAAACTACCCTCTATAATGACAAGGCTACCATCCATTGGAGTAACAAAAATCTCGAAAATAGACTACCTTTCATAAAGATTAGGCTACCATCCATTGGAATAACAAAAATCTCAACAACAGACTACCTTCCATAATCACATGGCTACCATACATTGTAGAAACAAAAATCTGAACAACACACTACCTTCCATAATGACAAGGCTACCATCCATTGGATTAACATAAATCACAACAACAAACTACCTTCTATAAAGACAAGGCTACCATCCATTGGAGTAACAAAAATCTCGACAACAGACTACCTTCCATAATGACAAGGCTACCATCCAATGGAGTAAAAAAATCTCGACAACATACTACCTTCCATAATGACAAGGCTATCATCCATTGGAGTAACAAAAATATCAACAACATACTACCTTCCGTAATGACAAGGCTACCATCTATTGGTGTAACAAAAATCATGACAACAGACTACCTTCCATAATGACAAGGCTATCATCCATTGTAGTAACAAAAATCTCGACAACATACTACCTTCCATAATGAAAAAGCTACAATCCGTTGTAGTAAGAAAAATATCGACAACATACTACCTTCCATAATGACAAAGCTACCATCCATTGTAGTAACAAAAATCTCGACAACAGACTACCTTCAATAATGACAAGGCTACCATCCATTAGAGTAACAAAAATCTGAACAACTGACTACCTTCCATAATGACAAGGCTACAATCCTTTGGAGTAACAAAAAAATCAACAAGACACTAGCTTCCATAATGACAAGGCTACCATCTGTTGGAGTAACAAAAATATCAACAAGAGACTACCTTCCATAATGACAAGGCTACCATCCATTGGAGTACCAAAAATCTCGACAACAGACTACCTTCTATAATGACAAGGCTATCATCCATTGGAGTAACAAAAATCTCGAAAATAGACTACCTTCCATAAAGACTAGGCTACCATCCATTGTAATAACAAAAATCTCGACAACAGACTACCTTCCATAATGACAAGGCTACCATACATTATAGTAACAAAAATCTGAACAACAGACTGCCTTCCATAATGACAAGGCTACCATCCATTGGAGTAACAAAAATCACAACAACAAACTACCTTCTATAATGACAAGGCTACCGTCCATTGGAGTAACAAAAATCTCGACAACAGACTACCTTCCATAATGACAAGGCTACCATCCAATGGAGTAAAAAAATCTCGACAACATACTACCTTCCATAATGACAAGGCTATCATCCATTGGAGTAATAAAAATATTGACAACATACTACCTTCCATAATGACAAGGCTACCATTTATTGGAGTAACAAAAATCTTGACAACAGACTACCTTCCATAATGACAAGGCTATCATCCATTGTAGTAACAAAAATCTCGACAACATACTACCATCCATAATGAAAAAGCAACAATCTGTTGTAGTAACAAAAATATCGACAACATACTACCTTCCATAATGACAAGGCTACCATCCATTGTAGTACAAAAAATCTCGACAACAAACTACCTTCAATAATGACAAGGCTACCATCCATTGGAGTAACAAAAATATCGACAACAGACTACCTTCCATAATGACAAGGCTACCATCCATTGGAGTAACAAAAATATCAATAATAGACTACCTTCCATAATGACAAGGCTACCATCCATTGGAGTACCAAAAATCTCGACAACATACTACCTTCTATAATGACAAGGCTACCATCCATTGGAGTAACAAAAATCTCGAAAACAGACTACCTTCCATAAAGACTAGGCTACCATCCTTTGGAATAACAAAATTCTCGACAACAGACTACCTTCCATAATGACAAGGCTACCATACATTATAGTAACAAAAATATGAACAACAGACTACCTTTCCTTAGTGACAAGGCTACCATCAATTGGAGTAACAAAAATATCAACAAGAGACTACCTTCCATAACGACAAGGGTACCATCCATTGGAGTACCAAAAATCTCGAAAACATAATACCCTCTATAATGACAAGGCTACCATCCATTGGAGTAACAAAAATCTCGAAAATAGACTACCTTCCATAAAGATTAGGCTACCATCCATTGGAATAACAAAAATCTCAACAACAGACTACCTTCCATAATCACAAGGCTACCATACATTGTAGAAACAAAAATCTTAACAACACACTACCTTCCATAATGACAAGACCATCCATTGGAGTAACATAAATCACAACAACAAACTACCTTCTATAAACACAAGGCTACCATCCAATGGAGTAAAAAAATCTCGACAACATACTACCTTCCATAATGACAAGGCTATCATCCATTGGAGTAACAAAAATATCGACAACTGACTACCTTCCATAATGACAAGGCTACCATCCAATGGAGTAAAAAAATCTCGACAACATACTACCTTCCATAATGACAAGGCTATCATCCATTGGAGTAATAAAAATATTGACAACATACTACCTTCCATAATGACAAGGCTACCATTTATTGGAGTAACAAAAATCTTGACAACAGACTACCTTCCATAATGACAAGGCTATCATCCATTGTAGTAACAAAAATCTCGACAACATACTACCATCCATAATGAAAAAGCAACAATCTGTTGTAGTAACAAAAATATCGACAACATACTACCTTCCATAATGACAAGGCTACCATCCATTGTAGTACAAAAAATCTCGACAACAAACTACCTTCAATAATGACAAGGCTACCATCCATTGGAGTAACAAAAATATCGACAACAGACTACCTTCCATAATGACAAGGCTACTATCCATTGGAGTAACAAAAATATCAATAATAGACTACCTTCCATAATGACAAGGCTACCATCCATTGGAGTACCAAAAATATCGACAACATACTACCTTCTATAATGACAAGGCTACCATCCATTGGAGTAACAAAAATCTCGAAAACAGACTACCTTCCATCAAGACTAGGCTACCATCCTTTGGAATAACAAAATTCTCGACAACAGACTACCTTCCATAATGACAAGGCTACCATACATTATAGTAACAAAAATATGAACAACAGACTACCTTTCCTTAGTGACAAGGCTACCATCAATTGGAGTAACAAAAATATCAACAAGAGACTACCTTCCATAACGACAAGGGTACCATCCATTGGAGTACCAAAAATCTCGAAAACATAATACCCTCTATAATGACAAGGCTACCATTCATTGGAGTAACAAAAATCTCGAAAATAGACTACCTTCCATAAAGATTAGGCTACCATCCATTGGAATAACAAAAATCTCAACAACAGACTACCTTCCATAATCACAAGGCTACCATACATTGTAGAAACAAAAATCTTAACAACACACTACCTTCCATAATGACAAGACCATCCATTGGAGTAACATAAATCACAACAACAAACTACCTTCTATAAACACAAGGCTACCATCCAATGGAGTAAAAAAATCTCGACAACATACTACCTTCCATAATGACAAGGCTATCATCCATTGGAGTAACAAAAATATCGACAACATACTACCTTCCGTAATGACAAGGCTACCATCTATTGGTGTAACATAAATCATGACAACAGACTGCCTTCCATAATGATAAGGCTACCATCCATTGGAGTAACAAAAATCACAACAACAAACTACCTTCTATAATGACAAGGCTACCATCCATTGGAGTAACAAAAATCTCGACAACAGACTACCTTCCATAATGAGAAGGCTACCACCCATTAGAGTAATATAAATATCAACAACATACTACCTTCCATAATGACAAGGCTACCATCCATTGGAATAATAAAAATCGCTACAACAGACTACCTTCCATAATGACAAGGCTACCATACATTATAGTAACAAAAATCTGAATAACATACTACCTTCCATAATGACAAGGCTACCATCCATTGGAGTAACAAAAATATCGACAACATACTACCTTCCATAATGAAAAGGCTACCATCTATTGGAGTAACAAAAATCGTGACAACAGACTACCTTCCATAATGACAAGGCTACAATCTGTAGTTGTTTAGTTATTGGCATACATTTTTGGTAAAACCAGGTGTGTGAATGTCATGACTGATGTCATAACATTCTAGTTTATTAGGTACTGATTTATTAGGTACCTTTGCAGAAAAATATTGTCTTACAGGTGCTGCTGTTTATGAGTGTGTATCTGAGCATTTTGCAAAAAGATCACATTTACCAAAATCAGTAGACAGGAATTCAGATGTTATAACAAATGTCAAGACATCCTGTTCTGAACTAACAGTTATGCAGTTTGGGTAATTCTGAGTTTTTTCAGGAAAATGACTCAGTCTTTCCAGGACAAAAAATCTCGTGGACTTGGGGTTAATCTAGCTCAACCCTAACCTGGTTGATAAAGTCTTGTGACCAAGTCTTAAGATCAAACGGAATTAACCCTAGCTTTTTGTGGAAACCCTAAGATGCGGCTGCTATATATTCAACAGGGCTGCTGTTTGGAATTCATACTTTTTGATAGAAGATCATTTAGGAGCTGTATAGTTTTAACTATTGTAATCCAAGCAAGTATCATTGTGATAAGTGACTTGGAATAGGTTTTAATTGTAAGGGTTTTTTACCACTCAAAGCTTTGAAGTAAGAGTGTTTTGTGTCTCTTCACTAAAGCTTTGAATCAAAGTCAAGTTAGGTTTATGTATCACTCAAAGTTGTGAAGCAAGAGTGTTTGTGTTGCTTGATTAAAAAGCTGTGAAGCATAGTCAAGTGTATGTTTTGAAGAGTGTCTTCATTAATTCATTAGTCAATTGTTTTAAGTATCACTGCTATGATTGAGGGGGAGTGAGTAGAAACTCAGGTTTAAGTTGTACTTAGATTGAAGTTGCATTGGGTAGGTCTTAAGTGAAGGAGATAAACTGGTTAGTTTATTCCTGAATTAATATCTCTTATAGTGGATTTCCTCCCTGGCTTGGTAGCCCCTAGAGTAGGTGTTGTTGCACACTGAACTGGGTGAACAATTGACTGTGTTATTTACTGTTTTTTGTATTTACTTTCTTATAGATAGTCAGATACGGTGTCATAACATTGAACGTGAAATTGAGTATCTGCAGCCAGAATTTCAATTGGCATCAGAGCAGGCACCCTGCCTGTATTACTGGGTGAGATCTAGGGATATCTATTTCTGGCACTATGGACAAAGAAGGAGTTTTTGGAAATAGACCACCCATTCTGGATGGAACAAATTATGACTACTGGAAACCTTGTATGATTGCCTTCTTAAAATCTCTGGACAAAAAGGCTTGGAGAGCTGCTGACAAAGGATGGAACCATCCCACCATAATTGAGAAAGATGGGACAATCAGTCTGAAGCCTGAGGAAGATTGGAGTAAAGAAGAAGATGAGTTAGTCCTGGGAAACTCCAAAGCTTTAAATGCCTTGTTCAATGGAATTGATAGAAACATATTCAGACTAGTACATCAATATGAACTGGCCCAGGAAGTTTGGGATACTCTCAAAACTACCCATGACGGCACTTCCAAAGTAAAAATGTCAAGGCTTCAGATGTTGACTACCAAGTTTGAGAATCTAAAAATGATGGAAGATGAAACCATTCATGAGTTTCTCATGAACATCTTGAAGTAACAAAAGGCTACCATCCATTAGAGTAAGAAAAATATGAACAACAGACTACCTTCCATAATGACAAGGCTACCATCCATTGGAGTAACAAAAATATCAACAAGAGACTACCTTCCATAATGACAAGGCTACCATCCATTAGAGTAACAAAAAATCTCGAAAACAGACTACCTTCCATAAAGACTAGGCTACCATCCCTGGGAATAACAAAAATCTCGACAACAGACTACCTTCCATAATGACAAGGCTACCATACATTATAGTAACAAAAATATGAACAACAGACTACCTTCCATAATGACAAGGCCACCATCCATTTGAGTAACAAAAATCTCGAAAACAAACTACCTTCCATAAAGACTAGGCTACCATCCATTGGAATAACAAAAATCTCGACAACAGACTACCTTCAATAGTGACAAGGCTACCATACATTTAGTATCAAAAATCTGAATAACAGACTACCTTCCATAATGAAAAGGCTACCATCCATTGGAGTAACAAAAATCACAACAACAAACAACCTTCTAGAATGACAAGGCTACCATCCATTGGAGTAACAAAAATCTCGACAATAGACTAACTTCCATAATGAAAAGGCTACCACCTATTAGAGTAACATAGATATCGACAACATACTACCTTCCATAATGACAAGGCTACGATCCATTGGAATAATAAAAATCTCGACAACAGACTACCTTCCATAATGACAAGGCTACCATCCAATGGAGTAACAAAAATCTCGACAACATGCTACCTTCCATAATGACAAGGATACCATCCATTGGAGTAACAAAAATATCGACAACATACTACCTTCCATATTGACAAGGCTACCATCTATTGGAGTAACAAAAATCGTGACAAAAAAATACCTTCCATAATGACAAGACTATCATCCATTGTAGTAACAAAAATCTTGACAACATACTACCTTCAATAATTACAAGGCTACAATCCATTGTAGTAACAAAAATATCGACAACATACTAACTTCCATAATGACAAGGCTACCATCCATTGTAGTAACAAAAATCTCGGCAACAGACTACCTTCAATAATGACAAGGCTACCATCCATTGGAGTAACAAAAATCTCGAAATAGACTACCTTCCATAAAGACTAGGCTAGCATTCATTAGAGTAACAAAAATCTGGACAATAGACTACCTTCCATAATGACAAGGCTACCATATATTATAGTAACAAAAATCCGAACAACAGACTATCTTCCATAATGACAAGGCTACCATCCATTGGAGTAACAAAAATCACAACAACAAACTACCTTCTATAATGACAAGGCTACCATCCATTGGAGTAACAAAAATCTCGACAACAGACTACCTTCCATAATGACAAGGCTACCACCGATTAGAGTAACATAGATATCCACAACATACTACCTTCCATAATGACAAGGCTACCATCCATTGGAATAATAAAAATCTCAACAACAGACTACCTTCCATAATGACAAGGCTACCATCCAATGGAGTAACAAAAATCTCGACAACATACTACCTTCCATAATGACAAGGCTACAATCAATTGTAGTAACAAAAATATCGACAACATACTACCTTCCATAATGACAAGGCTACTATCCATTGTAGTAACAAAAATCTCGACAACAGACTACGTTCAATAATGACAAGGCTACCATCCATTGGAGTAACAAAAATCTCGACAACAGACTACCTTCCATAATGACAAGGCTACCATCCATTAGAGTAAGAAAAATATGAACAAGAGACTACCTTCCATAATGACAAGGCTACCATCCATTGGAGTAACAAAAATATCAACAAGAGACTACCTTCCATAGTGACAAGGCTACAATCCATTGGAGTAACAAAAATATCAATAAGAGACTACCTTCCATAATGTCAAGGCTACCATCCATTAGAGTAACAAAAAATCTCGAAAAACAGACTACCTTCCATAAAGACTAGGCTACCATCCCTGGGAATAACAAAAATCTCGACAACAGACTACCTTCCATAATGACAAGGCTACCATACATTATAGTAACAAAAATATGATCAACAGACTACCTTCCATAATGACAAGGCCACCATCCATTTGAGTAACAAAAATCTCGAAAACAAACTACCTTCCATAAAGACTAGGCTACCATCCATTGGAATAACAAAAATCTCGACAACAGACTACCTTCAATAGTGACAAGGCTACCATACATTTAGTATCAAAAATCTGAATAACAGACTACCTTCCATAATGACAAGGCTACCATCCATTGGAGTAACAAAAATCACAACAACAAACTACCTTCTAGAATGACAAGGCTACCATCCATTGGAGTAACCAAAATCTCGACAATAAACTACCTTCCATTATGAAAAGGCTACCACCCATTAGAGTAACATAGATATCGACAACATACTACCTTCCATAATGACAAGGCTACGATCCATTGGAATAATAAAAATCTCGACAACAGACTACCTTCAATAGTGACAAGGCTACCATACATTTAGTAACAAAATTCTGAACAACATACTACCTTCCATAATGACAAGGATACCATCCAATGGAGTAACAAAAATCACAACAACAAACTACCTTCTATAATGACAAGGCTACCATCCATTGGAGTAACAAAAATCTCGTCAATAGACTACCTTCCATAATGACAAGGCTACCACCCATTAGAGTAACATAGATATCGACAACATACTACCTTCCATAATGACAAGGCTACCATCCATTGGAATAATAAAAATCTCGACAACAGACTATCTTCTATAATGACAAGGCTACCATCCAATGGAGTAGCAAAAATCTCGATAACATCCTACCTTCCATAATGACATGGCTACTATCCATTGTAGTAAAAAAAATATCGACAACATACTACCTTCCATAATGACAAGGCTACAATCCATTGTAGTAACAAAACTATCCACAACATACTACCTTCCATAATGACATGGCTACCATCCATTAGAGTAACAAAAATATCAACAAGACACTACCTTCCATAATGACAAGGCTACCATCTATTGAAGTACCAAAAATCTCGACAACAGAGAACCTTCTATAATGACAAGGCTACCATCCATTGGAGTAACAAAAATCTCGAAAACAAACTACCTTCCATAAAGACTAGGATACCATCCATTGGAATAACAAAAATCTCGACAACAGACTACCTTTAATAGTGACAAGGCTACCATACATTTAGTAACAAAAATCTGAACAACAAACTTCCTTCCATAATGACAAGGCTACCATCCATTGGAGTAACAAAAATCACAACAACAAACTACCTTCTATAATGACAAGGCTACCATCCATTGGAGTAACAAAAATCTCGACAATAGACTACCTTCAATAATGACTAGGCTACCACCCATTATAGTAACATAGATATCGACAACATACTACCTTACATAATGACAAGGCTACCATCCATTGGTATAATAAAAATCTCGACAACAGACTATCTTCCATAATGACAAGGCTACCGTCCAATGGAGTAACAAAAATCTCGACAACATCCTACCTTCCATAATGACAAGGCTACTATCCATTGTAGTAACAAAAATATCGACAACATACTACCTTCCATAATGACAAGGCTACAATCCATTGTAGTAACAAAAATATCCACAACATACTACCTTCCATAATCACAAGGCTACCATCCATTGTAGTAACAAAAATCTCGACAACAGACTACCTTCAATAATGACAAGGCTACCATCCATTGGAGTAACAAAAATCTCGACAATAGACTACCTTCCATAATGACAAAGCTACCATCCATTAGAGTAAGAAAAATATGAACAATAGACTACCTTCCATAATGACAAGGCTACCATCCACTGGAGTAACAAAAATGTCAACAAGAGACTACCTTCCATAATGACAAGGCTACCATCCGATGGAGTAACAAAAAATCTCGAAAACAGACTACCTTCCATAAAGACTAGGCTACCATCCCTGGGAATAACAAAAATATGAACAACAGACTACCATCCATAATGACAAGGCTACCATACATTATAGTAACAAAAATATGAACAACAGACTACCTTCCATATTGACAAGGCTACCATCCATTGGAGTAACAAAAATCTCGAGAACATGCTACCTTCTATAATGACAAGGCTACCATCCATTGGAGTAACAAAAATCTCGACAACAGACTACCTTCCATAATGACAAGGCTACCACTGATTAGAGTAACATAGATTTCCACAACATACAACCTTCCATAATGACAAGGCTACCATCCATTGGAATAATAAAAATCTCAACAACAGACTACCTTCCATAATTACAAGGCTACCATCCAATGGAGTAACAAAAATCTCGACAACATACTACCTTCCATAATGACAAGGCTACCATCCATTGGTGTAACAAAAATATCAACAAGAGACTACCTTCCATAGTGACAAGGCTACCATCCATTGGAGTAACAAAAATATCAACAAGAGACTACCTTCTATAATGTCAAGGCTACCATCCATTGGAGTACCAAAAATCTCGACAATAGAGTACCTTCTATAATGACAAGGCTACCATCCATTGGAGTAACAAAAATCTCGAAAACAAACTACCCTCCGTGAAGACTAGGATACCATCCATTGGAATAGCAAAAATCTCGACAACAGACTACCTTCAATAGTGACAAGGCTAACAAACATTTAGTAACAAAAATCTGAACAACAGACTACCTTCAATAGTGACAAGGCTACCATCCATTGGAGTAACAAAAATCACAACAACAAACTACCTTCTATAATGACAAGGCTACCATCCATTGGAATGACAAAAATCTCGACAATAGACTACCTTCCATAATGACAAGGCTACCACCCATTAGAGTAACATAGATATCGACAACATACTACCTTCCATAATGACAAGGCTACCATCCATTGGAATAATAAAAATCTCGACAACAAACTACCTTCCATAATGACAAGGCTATCATCCATTGTAGTAACAAAAATATCGACAACATACTACCTTCCATAATGACAAGGCTACAATCCATTGTAGTAACAAAAATATCCACAACATACTACCTTCCATAATGACAAGGCTACCATCCATTGTAGTAACAAAAGTCTCGAAAACAAATTACCTTCAATAATGACAAGGCTACCATCCATTGGAGTAACAAAAATCTCGACAATAGACTACCTTCCATAATGACAAGGCTACCATCCATTAGAGTAAGAAAAATCTGAACAACTGACTACCTTCCATAATGACAAGGCTACCATCCATTGGAGTAAGAAAAATCTCGAAAATAGACTACCTTTCATAAAGACTAGGCTACCATCCCTGGGAATAACAGAAATATGAACAAAAGACTACCTTCCATAATGACAAGGCTACCATACATTATAGTAACAAAAATATGAACAACATACTACCTTCCATAATGACAAGGCTACCATCCAATGGAGTAACAAAAATCTCGACAACATGCTACTTTCCATAATGACAAGGCTACCATACATTATAGTAACAAAAATATGAACAACAGACTACCTTCCATAATGACAAGGCTACCATCCAATGGAGTACCAAAAATCTCGACAACATGCTACTTTCCATAACGACAAGGCTACCATCCATTGGAGTAAAAAAAATATCGACAACATACTAACTTCCATAATGACAAGGCTACCATCTATTGGAGTAACAAAAATCTTGACAACAGACTACCTTCCATAATGACAAGGCTATCATCCATTGTAGTAACAAAAATCTAGACAACATACTACCTTCCATAATGACAAGGCTACATTCCATTGTAGTAACAAAAATATTCACAACATACTACCTTCCATAATGACATGGCTACCATCCATTGTAGTAACAAAAATCTCGACAACAGACTACCTGCAATAATGACAGGGCTACCATCCATTGGAGTAACAAAAATCTCGACAATAGACTACCTTCCATAATGACAAGGCTACCATATATTAGAGTAAGAAAAATCTGAACAACAGACTACCTTCCATAATGACAAGGCTACCGTCCATTGGAGTAACAAAAATGTCAACAAGAGACTACCTTCCATAATGACAAGGCAACCATCCGTTGGAGTAACAAAAAATCTCGAAAATAGGCTACCTTCCATAAAGACTAGGCTACCATCCCTGGGAATAACAAAAATATGAACAACAGACTACCTTCCATAATGACAAGGCTACCATACATTATAGTAACAAAAATATGAACAACATACTACCTTCCATAATGACAAGGCTACCATCCAATGGAGTAACAAAAATCTCGACAACATACTACTTTCCATAATGACAAGGCTACCATCCATTGGAGTAAAAAAAATATCGACAACATACTACCTTCCATAATGACAAGGCTACCATCTATTTGAGTAACAAAATCTTGACAAAAGTCTACCTTCCATAATGACAAGGCTATCATCCATTGTAGTGACAAAAATCTAGACAACATACTACCTTCCATAATGACAAGGCTACAATCCATTGTAGTAACAAAAATATCCACAACATACTACCTTCCATAATGACATGGCTACCATCCATTGGAGTAACAAAAAATCTCGAAAATAGGCTACCTTCCATAAAGACTAGGCTACCATCCCTGGGAATAACAAAAATATGAACAACAGACTACCTTCCATAATGACAAGGCTACCATACATTATAGTAACAAAAATATGAACAACAGACTACCTTCCATAATGACAAGGCTACCATCCAATGGAGTAATAAAAATCTCGACAACATGCTACTTTCCATAATGACAAGGCTACCATCCATTGGAGTAAAAAAAATATCGACAACATACTACCTTCAATAATGACAAGGCTACCATCTATTGGAGTAACAAAAATCTTGACAACAGACTACCTTCCATAATGACAAGGCTATCATCCATTGTAGTAACAAAAATCTAGACAACATACTACCTTCCATAATGACAAGGCTACAATCCATTGTAGTAACAAAAATATTCACAACATACTACCTTCCATAATGACATGGCTACCATCCATTGTAGTAACAAAAATCTCGACAACAGACTACCTGCAATAATGACAAGGCTACCATCCATTGGAGTAACAAAAATCTCGACAATAGACTACCTTCCATAATGACAAGGCTACCATATATTAGAGTAAGAAAAATCTGAACAACAGACTACCTTCCATAATGACAAGGCTACCATCCATTGGAGTAACAAAAATGTCAACAAGAGACTACCTTCCATAATGACAAGGCAACCATCCATTGGAGTAACAAAAAATCTCGAAAATAGGCTACCTTCCATAAAGACTAGGCTACCATCCCTGGGAATAACAAAATATGAACAACAGACTACCTTCCATAATGACAAGGCTACCATACATTATAGTAACAAAAATATGAACAACACACTACCTTCCATAATGACAAGGCTACCATCCAATGGAGTAACAAAAATCTCGACAACATGCTACTTTCCATAATGACAAGGCTACCATCCATTGGAGTAAAAAAAATATCGACAACATACTACCTTCCATAATGACAAGGCTACCATCTATTTGAGTAACAAAAATCTTGACAAAAGACTACCTTCCATAATGACAAGGCTATCATCCATTGTAGTAACAAAAATCTAGACAACATACTACCTTCCATAATGACAAGGCTACAATCCATTGTAGTAACAAAAATATCCACAACATACTACCTTCCATAATGACATGGCTACCATCCATTGTAGTAACAAAAATCTCGACAACAGACTACCTACAATAATGGCAAGGCTACCATCCATTGGAGTAACAAAAATCTCGACAATAGACTACCTTCCATAATGACAAGGCTACCATCCATTAGAGTAAGAAAAATCTGAACAACAGACTACCTTCCATAATGACAAGGCTACCATCCATTGGAGTAACAAAAATGTCAACAAGAGACTACCTTCCATAATGACAAGGCAACCATCCATCGGAGTAAGAAAAAATCTCGAAAATAGACTACCTTTCATAAAGACTAGGCTACCATCCCTGGGAATAACAAAAATATGAACAACAGACTACCTTCCATAATGACAAGGCTACCATACATTATAGTAACAAAAATATGAACAACAGACTACCTTCCATAATGAAAAGGCTACCATCCAATGGAGTAACAAAAATCTCGACAACATGCTACTTTCCATAATGACAAGGCTACCATCCATTGGAGTAAAAAAATATCGACAACATACTACCTTCCATAATGACAAGGCTACCATCTATTGGAGTAACAAAAATCTTGACAACAGACTACCTTCCATAATGACAAGGCTACCACCCATTAGAGTAACATAGATATCGACAACATACTACCTTCCATAATGACAAGGCTACCATCCAATGGAGTAACAAAAATCTCGACAACATGCTACCTTCCATAATGACAAGGCTACTATCCATTGTAGTAACAAAAATATCGAGATCATACTACCTTCCATAATGACAAGGCTACAATCCATTGTAGTAACAAAAATATCCACAACATACTACCTTCCATAATGAAAAGGCTACCATCCAATGGAGTTACAAAAATCTCGACAACATACTACCTTCCATAATGACAAGGCTACCATCCATTGGAGTAATAAAAATATCGACAACATACTACCTTCCATAATGAAAAGGCTACCATCTATTGGAGTAACAAAAATCGTGACAATAGACTACCTTCCATAATGACAAGGCTATCATCCATTGTAGTAACAAAAATCTTGACAACATAATACCTTCCATAATGACAAGGCTACAATCCATTGTAGTTACTAAAATATCGACAACATACTACCTTCCATAATTACAAGGCTACCATCCATTGTAGTAACAAAAAACTCGACAACAGACTACCTTCCATAATGACAAGGCTACCATCCAATGGCGTAAAAAAAATCTCGACAACAGACTACCTTCCATAATGACAAGTCTACCATCCATTGGAGTAACAAAAATATCGACAACAGACTACCTTCAATAATAACAAGGGTACCATCCATTGGAGTAACAAAAAAATCCACAAGAGACTACCTTCCATAATGATAAGGCTACCATCCATTAAAGTAATAAAAATCTTGACAACAGACTACCTTCTGTAATAACAAGGCTACCATCCATTAGAGTAACAAAAATCTCGACAACAGACTACCTTACATAATGACTAGGCTACTATCCACTGGAGTAACAAAGATATCAACAACAGACTACCTTTCATAATAACAAGGCTACAATCCATTGTAGTAAAAAAAATCTCGACAAAAGACTACCTTCCATAATGACAAGACTACCATCCGTTGTAGTAACAAAAATCTCGAAAATGATTCCCTTCAATTATGACAAGGCTACCATCCATTGGAGTAACAAAAATCATGACAACAGACTACCTTCCATAATGACAAGGCTACCATCCATTGGAGTAACAAAAATATCTACAAGAGACTACCTTCCATAATGACAAGGATACCATCGATTGGAGTACCATAAATCTTGACAACAGACTAATTTCTATAATGACAAGGCTACCATCCATTGAAGTACCAAAAATCTCGAAAATAGACTACCTTCCATAATGACAAGGCTACCATCCATTGGAGTAACAAAAATCTCGACAATATACTACCTTCCATAATGACAAGGCTACCATCCATTGGAGTAACAAAAATATCGACAACTTACTACCTTCCATAATGACAAGGCTACCATCTATTGGAGTAACAAAAATCGTGACAACAGACTACCTTCCATAATGACAAGGCTACCATCCATTGGAGTAACAAAAATCACAACAACAAACTACCTTTTATAATGACAAGGCTACCATCCATTAGAGTAACAAAAATCTCGACAACAGACTACCTTCCATAATGACAAGGCTACCACCCATTAGAGTAACATAGATATCGACAACAGACTACCTTCCATAATGACAAGGCTACCATCCATTGGAGTAACAATAATCACAACAACAAACTACCTTCTATAATGACAAGGCTACCATCCATTAGAGTAACAAAAATCTCGACAACAGACTACCTTCCATAATGACAAGGCTACCACCCATTAGAGTAACATAGATATCGACAACATACTACCTTCCATAATGACAAGGCTACCATTCATTGGAATAATAACAATCTTGACAACAGACTACCTTCCATAATGGCAAGGCTACCATCCTTTGGAGTAACAAAAATATCGACAACATACTACCTTCAATAATGACAAGGCTACCATCCATTGTAGTAACAAAAATCTCGACAACAGACTACCTTCAATAATGACAAGGCTACCATCCATTGGAGTAACAAAAATCTCGACAACAAACTACCTTCCATAATGACAATGCTACCATCCATTAAAGTAACAAAAATCTGAATGAAAGACTACCTTCCATAATGACAAGGCTACCATCCATTGGAGTAACAAAAATATCAACAAGAGACTACCTTCCATAATGACAAGGCTACCATCCATTGGAGTACGAATAATCTCGACAACAGTCTACCTTCTATAATGACAAGGCTACAATCCATTGGAGTAACAAAAATCTTGAAAATAGACTACCTTCCATATTGACAAGGCTACCATCTATTGGAGTAACAAAAATCGTGACAAAAGAATACCTTCCATGATGACAAGGCTATCATCCATTGTAGTAACAAAAATCTTGACAACATACTACCTTCAATAATTACAAGGCTACAATCCATTGTAGTAACAAAATTATCGACAACATACTACCTTCCATAATGACAAGGCTACCATCCATTGTAGTAACAAAAATCTCGGCAACAGACTACCTTCAATAATGACAAGGCTACCATCCATTGGAGTAACAAAAATCTCGAAACAGACTACCTTCCATAAAGACTAGGCTAGCATCCATTAGAGTAACAAAAATCTGGACAATAGACTACCTTCCATAATGACAAGGCTACCATATATTATAGTAACAAAAATCCGAACAACAGACTATCTTCCATAATGATAAGGCTACCATCCATTGGAGTAACAAAAATCACAACAACAAACTACCTTCTATAATGACAAGGCTACCATCCATTGGAGTAACAAAAATCTCAACAACAGACTACCTTCCATAATGACAAGGCTACCATCCAATGGAGTAACAAAAATCTCGACAACATACTACCTTCCATAATGACAAGGCTACAATCAATTGTAGTAACAAAAATATCGACAACATACTACCTTCAACAATGACAAGGCTACTATCCATTGTAGTAACAAAATTATCCACAACATACTACCTTCCATAATGACAAGGCTACCATCCATTGTAGTACCGAAAATCTCGGCAACCGACTACCTTCAATAATGACAAGGCTACCATCCATTGGAGTAACAAAAATCTCGACAATAGACTACCTTCCATAATGACAAGGCTACCATCCATTAGAGTAAGAAAAATATGAACAACAGACTACCTTCCATAATGACAAGGCTACCATCCATTGGAGTAACAAAAATATCAACAAGAGACTACCTTCCATAATGACAAGGCTACCATCCATTAGAGTAACAAAAAATCTCGAAAACAGACTACCTTCCATAAAGACTAGGCTACCATCCCTGGGAATAACAAAAATCTCGACAACAGACTACCTTCCATAATGACAAGGCTACCATACATTATAGTAACAAAAATATGAACAACAGACTACCTTCCATAATGACAAGGCCACCATCCATTTTAGTAACAAAAATCTCGAAAACAAACTACCTTCCATAAAGACTAGGCTACCATCCATTGGAATAACAAAAATCTCGACAACAGACTACCTTCAATAGTGACAAGGCTACCATACATTTAGTATCAAAAATCTGAATAACAGACTACCTTCCATAATGACAAGGCTACCATCCATTGGAGTAACAAAAATCATAACAACAAACTACCTTCTAGAATGACAAGGCTACCATCCATTGGAGTAACAAAAATCTTGACAATAGACTACCTTCCATAATGAAAAGGCTACCACCCATTAGAGTAACATAGATATCGACAACATACTGCCTTCCATAATGACAAGGCTACGATCCATTGGAATAATAAAAATCTCGACAACAGACTACCTTCCATAATGACAAGGCTACCATCCAATGGAGTAACAAAAATCTCGACAACATGCTACCTTCCATAATGACAAGGCTACCATCCATTGGAGTAACAAAAATATCGACAACAGACTACCTTCCATATTGACAAGGCTACCATGTATTGGAGTAACAAAAATCTCGACAACAAACTACCTTCCATAATGACAATGCTACCATCCATTAGAGTAACAAAAATCTGAATGAAAGACTACCTTCCATAATGACAAGGCTACCATCCATTGGAGTAACAAAAATATCAACAAGAGACTACCTTCCATAATGACAAGGCTACCATCCATTGGAGTACGAATAATCTCGACAACAGTCTACCTTCTATAATGACAAGGCTACAATCCATTGGAGTAACAAAAATCTTGAAAATAGACTACCTTCCATATTGACAAGGCTACCATCTATTGGAGTAACAAAAATCGTGACAAAAGAATACCTTCCATGATGACAAGGCTATCATCCATTGTAGTAACAAAAATCTTGACAACATACTACCTTTAATAATTACAAGGCTACAATCCATTGTAGTAACAAAAATATCGACAACATACTACCTTCCATAATGACAAGGCTACCATCCATTGTAGTAACAAAAATCTCGGCAACAGACTACCTTCAATAATGACAAGGCTACCATCCATTGGAGTAACAAAAATCTCGAAACAGACTACCTTCCATAAAGACTAGGCTAGCATCCATTAGAGTAACAAAAATCTGGACAACAGACTACCTTCCATAATGACAAGGCTACCATATATTATAGTAACAAAAATCCGAACAACAGACTATCTTCCATAATGATAAGGCTACCATCCATTGGAGTAACAAAAATCACAACAACAAACTACCTTCTATAATGACAAGGCTACCATCCATTGGAGTAACAAAAATCTCGACAACAGACTACCTTCCATAATGACAAGGCTACCATCCAATGGAGTAACAAAAATCTCGACAACATACTACCTTCCATAATGACAAGGCTACCATCCATTGGAGTAACAAAAATATCGACAACAGAGTACCTTCCATATTGACAAGGCTACCATGTATTGGAGTAACAAAAATCTCGACAACAAACTACCTTCCATAATGACAATGCTACCATCCATTAGAGTAACAAAAATCTGAATGAAAGACTACCTTCCATAATGACAAGGCTACCATCCATTGGAGTAACAAAAATATCAACAAGAGACTACCTTCCATAATGACAAGGCTACCATCCATTGGAGTACGAATAATCTCGACAACAGTCTACCTTCTATAATGACAAGGCTACAATCCATTGGAGTAACAAAAATCTTGAAAATAGACTACCTTCCATATTGACAAGGCTACCATCTATTGGAGTAACAAAAATCGTGACAAAAGAATACCTTCCATGATGACAAGGCTATCATCCATTGTAGTAACAAAAATCTTGACAACATACTACCTTCAATAATTACAAGGCTACAATCCATTGTAGTAACAAAAATATCGACAACATACTACCTTCCATAATGACAAGGCTACCATCCATTGTAGTAACAAAAATCTCGGCAACAGACTACCTTCAATAATGACAAGGCTACCATCCATTGGAGTAACAAAAATCTCGAAACAGACTACCTTCCATAAAGACTAGGCTAGCATCCATTAGAGTAACAAAAATCTGGACAACAGACTACCTTCCATAATGACAAGGCTACCATATATTATAGTAACAAAAATCCGAACAACAGACTATCTTCCATAATGATAAGGCTACCATCCATTGGAGTAACAAAAATCACAACAACAAACTACCTTCTATAATGACAAGGCTACCATCCATTGGAGTAACAAAAATCTCGACAACAGACTACCTTCCATAATGACAAGGCTACCATCCAATGGAGTAACAAAAATCTCGACAACATACTACCTTCCATAATGACAAGGCTACAATCAATTGTAGTAACAAAAATATCGACAACATACTACCTTCCACAATGACAAGGCTACTATCCATTGTAGTAACAAAATTATCCACAACATACTACCTTCCATAATGACAAGGCTACCATCCATTGGAGTACCGAAAATCTAGGCAACCGACTACCTTCAATATTGACAAGGCTACCATCCATTGGAGTAACAAAAATCTCGACAATAGACTACCTTCCATAATGACAAGGCTACCATCCATTAGAGTAAGAAAAATATGAACAACAGACTACCTTCCATAATGACAAGGCTACCATCCATTGGAGTAACAAAATTATCAACAAGAGACTACCTTCCATAATGACAAGGCTACCATCCATTAGAGTAACAAAAAATCTCGAAAACAGACTACCTTCCATAAAGACTAGGCTACCATCCTTGGGAATAACAAAAATCTCGACAACAGACTACCTTCCATAATGACAAGGCTGCCATACATTATAGTAACAAAAATATGAACAACAGACTACCTTCCATAATGACAAGGCCACCATCCATTTGAGTAACGAAAATCTCGAAAACAAACTACCTTCCATAAAGACTAGGCTACCATCCATTGGAATAACAAAAATCTCGACAACTGACTACCTTCAATAGTGACAAGGCTACCATACATTTAGTATCAAAAATCTGAATAACAGACTACCTTCCATAATGACAAGGCTACCATCCATTGGAGTAACAAAAATCACAACAACAAACTACCTTCTAGAATGACAAGGCTACCATCCATTGGAGTAACAAAAATCTTGACAATAGACTACCTTCCATAATGAAAAGGCTACCACCCATTAGAGTAACATAGATATCGACAACATACTGCCTTCCATAATGATAAGGCTACGATCCATTGGAATAATAAAAATCTCGACAACAGACTACCTTCCATAATGACAAGGCTACCATCCAATGGAGTAACAAAAATCTCGACAACATGCTACCTTCCATAATGACAAGGCTACCATCCATTGGAGTAACAAAAATATCGACAACATACTACCTTCCATATTGACAAGGCTACCATCTATTGGAGTAACAAAAATCGTGACAAAAAAATACCTTCCATAATGACAAGGCTATCATCCATTGTAGTAACAAAAATCTTGACAACATACTACCTTCAATAATTACAAGGCTACAATCCATTGTAGTAACAAAATATCGACAACATACTACCTTCCATAATGACAAGGCTACCATCCATTGTAGTAACAAAAATCTCGGCAACAGACTACCTTCAATAATGACAAGGCTACCATCCATTGGAGTAACAAAAATCTCGAAACAGACTACCTTCCATAAAGACTAGGCTAGCATCCATTAGAGTAACAAAAATCTGGACAACAGACTACCTTCCATAATGACAAGGCTACCATATATTATAGTAACAAAAATTCGAACAACAGACTATCTTCCATAATGACAAGGCTACCATCCATTGGAGTAACAAAAATCACAACAACAAACTACCTTCTATAATGACAAGGCTACCATCCATTGGAGTAACAAAAATCTCGACAACAGACTACCTTCCATAATGACAAGGCTACCACCGATTAGAGTAACATAGATATCCACAACATACTACCTTCCATAATGACAAGGCTACCATCCATTGGAATAATAAAAATCTCAACAATAGACTACCTTCCATAATGACTAGGCTACCATCAAATGGAGTAACAAAAATCTCGACAACATACTACCTTCCATAATGACAAGGCTACAATCAATTGTAGTAACAAAAATATCGACAACATACTACCTTCCACAATGACAAGGCTACTATCCATTGTAGTAACAAAAATCTCGATAACAGACTACCTTCAATAATGACAAGGCTACCATCCATTGGAGTAACAAAAATCTCGACAACAGACTACCTTCCATAATGACAAGGCTACCATCCATTAGAGTAAGAAAAATATGAACAAGAGACTACCTTCCATAATGACAAGGCTACCATCCATTGGAGTAACAAAAATATCAATAAGAGACTACCTTCCATAGTGACAAGGCTACCATCCATTGGAGTAACAAAAATATCAATAAGAGACTACCTTCCATAATTTCAAGGCTACCATCCATTAGAGTAACAAAAAATCTCGAAAACAGACTACCTTCCATAAAGACTAGGCTACCATCCCTGGGAATAACAAAAATCTCGACAACAGACTACCTTCCATAATGACAAGGCTACCATACATTATAGTAACAAAAATATGAACAACAGACTACCTTCCATAATGACAAGGCCACCATCAATTTGAGTAACAAAAATCTCGAAAACAAACTACCTTCCATAAAGACTAGGCTACCATCCATTGGAATAACAAAAATCTCGACAACAGACTACCTTCAATAGTGACAAGGCTACCATACATTTAGTATCAAAAATCTGAATAACAGACTACCTTCCATAATGACAAGGCTACCATCCATTGGAGTAACAAAAATCACAACAACAAACTACCTTCTAGAATGACAAGGCTACCATCCATTGGAGTAACAAAAATCTCGGCAACAGACTACCTTCAATAATGACAAGGCTACCATCCATTGGAGTAACAAAAATCTCGAAACAGACTACCTTCCATAAAGACTAGGCTAGCATCCATTAGAGTAACAAAAATCTGGACAACAGACTACCTTCCATAATGACAAGGCTACCATATATTATAGTAACAAAAATCCGAACAACAGACTATCTTCCATAATGATAATGCTACCATCCATTGGAGTAACAAAAATCACAACAACAAACTACCTTCTATAATGACAAGGCT
The DNA here is from genome assembly GCA_948472305.1 of Vicia faba. Taxonomy (NCBI): domain Eukaryota; kingdom Viridiplantae; phylum Streptophyta; class Magnoliopsida; order Fabales; family Fabaceae; genus Vicia; species Vicia faba. The sequence goes on along the minus strand of OX451737.1, from coordinate 797,349,906 downwards.
ACCATCCATTGGAGTAACAAAAATCTCGACAACAGACTACCTTCCATAATGACAAGGCTACCATCCAATGGAGTAACAAAAATCTCGACAACATACTACCTTCCATAATGACAAGGCTACAATCAATTGTAGTAACAAAAATATCGACAACATACTACCTTCCACAATGACAAGGCTACTATCCATTGTAGTAACAAAATTATCCACAACATACTACCTTCCATAATGACAAGGCTACCATCCATTGGAGTACCGAAAATCTAGGCAACCGACTACCTTCAATATTGACAAGGCTACCATCCATTGGAGTAACAAAAATCTCGACAATAGACTACCTTCCATAATGACAAGGCTACCATCCATTAGAGTAAGAAAAATATGAACAACAGACTACCTTCCATAATGACAAGGCTACCATCCATTGGAGTAACAAAAATATCAACAAGAGACTACCTTCCATAATGACAAGGCTACCATCCATTAGAGTAACAAAAAATCTCGAAAACAGACTACCTTCCATAAAGACTAGGCTACCATCCTTGGGAATAACAAAAATCTCGACAACAGACTACCTTCCATAATGACAAGGCTGCCATACATTATAGTAACAAAAATATGAACAACAGACTACCTTCCATAATGACAAGGCCACCATCCATTTGAGTAACGAAAATCTCGAAAACAAACTACCTTCCATAAAGACTAGGCTACCATCCATTGGAATAACAAAAATCTCGACAACTGACTACCTTCAATAGTGACAAGGCTACCATACATTTAGTATCAAAAATCTGAATAACAGACTACCTTCCATAATGACAAGGCTACCATCCATTGGAGTAACAAAAATCACAACAACAAACTACCTTCTAGAATGACAAGGCTACCATCCATTGGAGTAACAAAAATCTTGACAATAGACTACCTTCCATAATGAAAAGGCTACCACCCATTAGAGTAACATAGATATCGACAACATACTGCCTTCCATAATGATAAGGCTACGATCCATTGGAATAATAAAAATCTCGACAACAGACTACCTTCCATAATGACAAGGCTACCATCCAATGGAGTAACAAAAATCTCGACAACATGCTACCTTCCATAATGACAAGGCTACCATCCATTGGAGTAACAAAAATATCGACAACATACTACCTTCCATATTGACAAGGCTACCATCTATTGGAGTAACAAAAATCGTGACAAAAAAATACCTTCCATAATGACAAGGCTATCATCCATTGTAGTAACAAAAATCTTGACAACATACTACCTTCAATAATTACAAGGCTACAATCCATTGTAGTAACAAAATATCGACAACATACTACCTTCCATAATGACAAGGCTACCATCCATTGTAGTAACAAAAATCTCGGCAACAGACTACCTTCAATAATGACAAGGCTACCATCCATTGGAGTAACAAAAATCTCGAAACAGACTACCTTCCATAAAGACTAGGCTAGCATCCATTAGAGTAACAAAAATCTGGACAACAGACTACCTTCCATAATGACAGGCTACCATATATTATAGTAACAAAAATTCGAACAACAGACTATCTTCCATAATGACAAGGCTACCATCCATTGGAGTAACAAAAATCACAACAACAAACTACCTTCTATAATGACAAGGCTACCATCCATTGGAGTAACAAAAATCTCGACAACAGACTACCTTCCATAATGACAAGGCTACCACCGATTAGAGTAACATAGATATCCACAACATACTACCTTCCATAATGACAAGGCTACCATCCATTGGAATAATAAAAATCTCAACAATAGACTACCTTCCATAATGACTAGGCTACCATCAAATGGAGTAACAAAAATCTCGACAACATACTACCTTCCATAATGACAAGGCTACAATCAATTGTAGTAACAAAAATATCGACAACATACTACCTTCCACAATGACAAGGCTACTATCCATTGTAGTAACAAAAATCTCGATAACAGACTACCTTCAATAATGACAAGGCTACCATCCATTGGAGTAACAAAAATCTCGACAACAGACTACCTTCCATAATGACAAGGCTACCATCCATTAGAGTAAGAAAAATATGAACAAGAGACTACCTTCCATAATGACAAGGCTACCATCCATTGGAGTAACAAAAATATCAATAAGAGACTACCTTCCATAGTGACAAGGCTACCATCCATTGGAGTAACAAAAATATCAATAAGAGACTACCTTCCATAATTTCAAGGCTACCATCCATTAGAGTAACAAAAAATCTCGAAAACAGACTACCTTCCATAAAGACTAGGCTACCATCCCTGGGAATAACAAAAATCTCGACAACAGACTACCTTCCATAATGACAAGGCTACCATACATTATAGTAACAAAAATATGAACAACAGACTACCTTCCATAATGACAAGGCCACCATCAATTTGAGTAACAAAAATCTCGAAAACAAACTACCTTCCATAAAGACTAGGCTACCATCCATTGGAATAACAAAAATCTCGACAACAGACTACCTTCAATAGTGACAAGGCTACCATACATTTAGTATCAAAAATCTGAATAACAGACTACCTTCCATAATGACAAGGCTACCATCCATTGGAGTAACAAAAATCACAACAACAAACTACCTTCTAGAATGACAAGGCTACCATCCATTGGAGTAACAAAAATCTCGACAATAGACTACCTTCCATAATGAAAAGGCTACCACCCATTAGAGTAACATAGATTTCGACAACATACTACCTTCTATAATGACGAGGCTACGATCCATTGGAATAATAAAAATCTCGACAACAGGCTAACTTCAATAGTGACAAGGCTACCATACATTTAGTAACAAAATTATGAACAACAGACTACCTTCCATAATGACATGGATACCATCCAATGGAGTAACAAAAATCACAACAACAAACTACCTTCTATAATGACAAGGCTACCATCCATTGGAGTAAAAAAAATCTCGACAATAGACTACCTTCCATAATGACAAGGCTACCACCCATTAGAGTAACATAGATATCGACAACATACTACCTTCCATAATGACAAGGCTACCATCCATTGGAATAATAAAAATCTCGACAACAGACTATCTTCCATAATGACAAGGCTACCATCCAATGGAGTAGCAAAAATCTCGATAACATCCTACCTTCCATAATGACATGGCTACTATCCATTGTAGTAAAAAAAATATCGACAACATACTACCTTCCATAATGACAAGGCTACAATCCATTGTAGTAACAAAACTATCCACAACATACTACCTTCCATAATGACATGGCTACCATCCATTGGAGTAACAAAAATATCAACAAGAGACTACCTTCCATAATGACAAGGCTACCATCCATTGAAGTACCAAAAATCTCGACAACAGAGTACCTTCTATAATGACAAGGCTACCATCCATTGGAGTAACAAAAATCTCGAAAACAAACTACCTTCCATAAAGACTAGGATACCATCCATTGGAATAACAAAAATCTCGACAACAGACTACCTTTAATAGTGACAAGGCTACCATACATTTAGTAACAAAAATCTGAACAACAGACTTCCTTCCATAATGACAAGGCTACAATCCATTGGAGTAACAAAAATCTCGACAATAGACTACCTTCAATAATGACTAGGCTACCACCCATTATAGTAACATAGATATCGACAACATACTACCTTACATAATGACAAGGCTACCATCCATTGGAATAATAAAAATCTCGACAACAGACTATCTTCCATAATGACAAGGCTACCGTCCAATGGAGTAACAAAAATCTCGACAACATCCAACCTTCCATAATGACAAGGCTACTATCCATTGTAGTAACAAAAATATCGACAACATACTACCTTCCATAATGACAAGGCTACAATCCATTGTAGTAACAAAAATATCCACAACATACTACCTTCCATAATGACAAGGCTACCATCCATTGTAGTAACAAAAATCTCGACAACAGACTACCTTCAATAATGACAAGGCTACCATCCATTGGAGTAACAAAAATCTCGACAATAGACTACCTTCCATAATGACAAGGCTACCATCCATTAGAGTAAGAAAAATATGAACAATAGACTACCTTCCATAATGACAAGGCTACCATCCACTGGAGTAACAAAAATGTGAACAAGAGACTACCTTCCATAATGACAAGGCTACCATCCGATGGAGTAACAAAAAATCTCGAAAACAGACTACCTTCCATAAAGACTAGGCTACCATACCTGGGAATAACAAAAATATGAACAACAGACTACCATCCATAATGACAAGGCTACCATACATTATAGTAACAAAAATATGAACAACAGACTACCTTCCATATTGACAAGTCTACCATCCATTGGAGTAACAAAAATCTCGAGAACATGCTACCTTAATTAATGACAAGGCTACCATCCATTGGAGTAACAAAAATCTCGACAATAGACTACCTTCCATAATGACAAAGCTACCATCCATTGGAGTAACAAAAATGTCAACAACAGACTACCCTCCATAATGACAAGGCTACCATCCGATGGAGTAACAAAAAATCTCGAAAACATACTACCTTCCATAAAGACTAGGCTACCATCCCTGGGAATAACAAAAATATGAACAACAGACTACCATCCATAATGACAAGGCTACCATACATTATAGTAACAAAAATATGACCAACAGACTACCTTCCATATTGACAAGGCTACCATCCATTGGAGTAACAAAAATCTCGAGAACATGCTACCTTCTATAATGACAAGGCTACCATCCATTGGAGTAACAAAAATCTCGACAACAGACTACCTTCCATAATGACAAGGCTACCACTGATTAGAGTAACATAGATATCCACAACATACAACCTTCCATAATGACAAGGCTACCATCCATTGGAATAATAAAAATCTCAACAACAGACTACCTTCCATAATGACAAGGCTACCATCCAATGGAGTAACAAAAATCTCGACAACATACTACCTTCCATAATGACAAGGCTACAATCAATTGTAGTAACAAAAATATCGACAACATACTACCTTCCACAATGACAAGGCTACCATCCATTGTAGTAACAAAAATCTCGACAACAGACTACCTTCAATAATGACAAGGCTACAATCCATTGGAGTAACAAAAATCTCGACAACAGACTACCTTCCATAATGACAAGGCTACCATCCATTAGAGTAAGAAAAATATGAACAAGAGACTACCTTCCATAATGACAAGGCTACCATCCATTGGTGTAACAAAAATATCAACAAGAGACTACCTTCCATAGTGACAAGGCTACCATCCATTGGAGTAACAAAAATATCAACAAGACACTACCTTCCATAATGTCAAGCCTACCATCCATTGGAGTACCAAAAATCTCGACAATAGAGTACCTTCTATAATGACAAGGCTACCATCCATTGGAGTAACAAAAATCTCGAAAACAAACTACCTTCCATGAAAACTAGGATACCATCCATTGGAATAGCAAAAATCTCGACAACAGACTACCTTCAATAGTGACAAGGCTAACAAACATTTAGTAACAAAAATCTGAACAACAGACTACCTTCAATAATGACAAGGCTACCATCCATTGGAGTAACAAAAATCACAATAAAAAACTACCTTCTATGATGACAAGGCTACCATCCATTGGAGTGACAAAAATCTCGACAAGAGACTACCTTCCATAATGACAAGGCTACCACCCAATTGAGTAACATAGATATCGACAACATACTACCTTCCATAATGACAAGGCTACCATCCATTGGAATAATAAAAATCTCGACAACAAACTACCTTCCATAATGACAAGGCTACCATCCAATGGAGTAACAAAAATCTCGACAACATGCTACCTTCCATAATGACAAGGCTATCATCCATTGTAGTAACAAAAATCTAGACAACATACTACCTTCCATAATGACAAGGCTACAATCCATTGTAGTAACAAAAATATTCACAACATACTACCTTCCATAATGACATGGCTACCATCCATTGTAGTAACAAAAATCTCGACAACAGACTACCTGCAATAATGACAAGGCTACCATCCATTGGAGTAACAAAAATCTCGACAATAGACTACCTTCCATAATGACAAGGCTACCATCCATTAGAGTAAGAAAAATCTGAACAACAGACTACCTTCCATAATGACAAGGCTACCATCCATTGGAGTAACAAAAATGTCAACAAGAGACTACCTTCCATAATGACAAGGCAACCATCCATTAGAGTAAGAAAAAATCTCGAAAATAGACTACCTTTCATAAAGACTAGGCTACCATCCCTGGGAATAACAAAAATATGAACAACAGACTACCTTCCATAATGACAAGGCTACCATACATTATAGTAACAAAAATATGAACAACATACTACCTTCCATAATGACAAGGCTACCATCCAATGGAGTAACAAAAATCTCGACAACATGCTACTTTCCATAATGACAAGGCTACCATCCATTGGAGTAAAAAAAATATCGACAACATACTACCTTCCATAATGACAAGGCTACCATCTATTGGAGTAACAAAAATCTTGACAACAAACTACCTTCCATAATGACAAGGCTACCACCCATTAGAGTAACATAGATATCGACAACATACTACCTTCCATAATGACAAGGCTACCATCCAATGGAGTAACAAAAATCTCGACAACATGCTACCTTCCATAATGACAAGGCTACTATCCATTGTAGTAACAAAAATATCGACAACATACTACCTTCCATAATGACAAGGCTACAATCCATTGTAGTAACAAAAATATCCACAACATACTACCTTCCATAATGACAAGGCTACCATCCATTGTAGTAACAAAAATCTCGAAAACAGACTACCTTCAATAATGACAAGGCTATCATCCATTGGAGTAACAAAAATCTCGACAATAGACTACCTTCCATAATGACAAGGCTACCATCCATTAGAGTAAGAAAAATCTGAACAACAGACTACCTTCCATAATTACAAGGCTACCATCCATTGGAGTAACAAAAATGTCAACAAGAGACTACCTTCCATAATGACAAGGCAACCATCCATTGGAGTAACAAAAAATCTCGAAAATAGGCTACCTTCCATAACGACAAGGCTACCATCCCTAGGAATAACAAAAATATGAAAAACAGACTACCTTCCATAATGACAAGGCTACCATACATTATAGTAACAAAAATATGAACAACAGACTACCTTCCATAATGACAAGGCTACCATCCAATGGAGTAACAAAAAACTCGACAACATGCTACTTTCCATAATGACAAGGCTACCATCCATTGGAGTAAAAAAAATATCGACAACATACTACCTTCCATAATGACAAGGCTACCATCTATTGGAGTAACAAAAATCTTGACAACAGACTACCTTCCATAATGACAAGGCTATCATCCATTGTAGTAACAAAAATCTAGACAACATACAACCTTCCATAATGACAAGGCTACAATCCATTGTAGTAACAAAAATATTCACAACATACTACCTTCCATAATGACATGGCTACCATCCATTGTAGTAACAAAAATCTCGACAACAGACTACCTGCAATAATGACAAGGCTACCATCCATTGGAGTAACAAAAATCTCGACAATAGACTACCTTCCATAATGACAAGGCTACCATATATTAGAGTAAGAAAAATCTGAACAACAGACTACCTTCCATAATGACAAGGCTACCATCCATTGGAGTAACAAAAATGTCAACAAGAGACTACCTTCCATAATGACAAGGCAACCATCCATTGGAGTAACAAAAAATCTCGAAAATAGGCTACCTTCCATAAAGACTAGGCTACCATCCCTGGGAATAACAAAAATATGAACAACAGACTACCTTCCATATTGACAAGGCTACCATACATTATAGTAACAAAAATATGAACAACATACTACCTTCCATAATGACAAGGCTACCATCCAATGGAGTAACAAAAATCTCGACAACATGCTACTTTCCATAATGACAAGGCTACCATCCATTGGAGTAAAAAAAATATCGACAACATACTACCTTCCATAATGACAAGGATACCATCTATTGGAGTAACAAAAATCTTGACAAAAGACTACCTTCCATAATGACAAGGCTATCATCCATTGTAGTAACAAAAATCTAGACAACATACTACCTTCCATAATGACAAGGCTACAATCCATTGTAGTAACAAAAATATCCATAACATACTACCTTCCATAATGACATGGCTACCATCCGTTGTAGTAACAAAAATCTCGACAACAGACTACCTGCAATAATGACAAGGCTACCATCCATTGGAGTAACAAAAATCTCTACAATAGACTACCTTCCACAATGACAAGGCTACCATCCATTAGAGTAAGAAAAATCTGAACAACAGACTACCTTCCATAATGACAACGCTACCATCCATTGGAGTAACAAAAATGTCAACAAGAGACTACCTTCCATAATGACAAGGCAACCATCCATTGGAGTAAGAAAAAATCTCGAAAATAGACTTCCTTTCATAAAGACTAGGCTACCATCCCTGGGAATAACAAAAATATGAACAACAGACTACCTTCCATAATGACAAGGCTACCATACATTATAGTAACAAAAATATGAACAACAGACTACCTTCCATAATGACAAGGCTACCATCCAATGGAGTAACAAAAATCTCGACAACATGCTACTTTCCATAATGACAAGGCTACCATCCATTGGAGTAAAAAAAATATCGACAACATACTACCTTCCATAATGACAAGGCTACCACCCATTAGAGTAACATAGATATCAACAACATACTACCTTCCATAATGACAAGGCTACCATCCAATGGAGTAACAAAAATCTCGACAACATGCTACCTTCCATAATGACAAGGCTACTATCCATTGTAGTAACAAAAATATCGACAACATACTACCTTCCATAATGACAAGGCTACAATCCATTGTAGTAACAAAAATATCCACAACATACTACCTTCCATAATGACAAGGCTACCATCCATTGTAGTAACAAAAATCTCGAAAACAGACTACCTTCAATAATGACAAGGCTACCATCCATTCGAGTAACAAAAATCTCGACAATAGACTACCTTCCATAATGACAAGGCTACCATCCATTAGAGTAAGAAAAATCTGAACAACAGACTACCTTCCATAATGACAAGGCTACCATCCATTGGAGTAACAAAAATGTCAACAAGAGACTACCTTCCATAATGACAAGGCAACCATCCATTGGAGTAACAAAAAATCTCGAAAATAGGCTACCTTCCATAAAGACTAGGCTACCATCCCTGGGAATAACAAAAATATGAACAACAGAATACCTTCCATAATGACAAGGCTACCATACATTATAGTAACAAAAATATGAACAACAAACTACCTTCCATAATCACAAGGCTACCATCTAATGGAGTAACAAAAATCTCAACAACATGCTACTTTCCATAATGACAAGGCTACCATCCATTGGAGTAAAAAAAATATCGACAACATACTACCTTCCATAATGACAAGGCTACCATCTATTGGAGTAACAAAAATCTTGACAACAGACTACCTTCCATAATGACAAGGCTATCATCCATTGTAGTAACAAAAATCTAGACAACATACTACCTTCCATAATGACAAGGCTACAATCCATTGTAGTAACAAAAATATTCACAACATACTACCTTCCATAATGACATGGCTACCATCTATTGTAGTAACAAAAATCTCGACAACAGACTACCTGCAATAATGACAAGGCTACCATCCATTGGAGTAACAAAAATCTCGACAATAGACTACCTTCCATAATGACAAGGCTACCATATATTAGAGTAAGAAAAATCTGAACAACAGACTACCTTCCATAATGACAAGGCTACCATCCATTGGAGTAACAAAAATGTCAACAAGAGACTACCTTCCATAATGACAAGGCAACCATCCATTGGAGTAACAAAAAATCTCGAAAATAGGCTACCTTCCATAAAGACTAGGCTACCATCCCTAGGAATAACAAAAATATGAACAACAGACTACCTTCCATATTGACAAGGCTACCATACATTATAGTAACAAAAATATGAACAACATACTACCTTCCATAATGACAAGGCTACCATCCAATGGAGTAACAAAAATCTCGACAACATGCTACTTTCCATAATGACAAGGCTACCATCCATTGGAGTAAAAAAAATATCGACAACATACTACCTTCCATAATGACAAGGCTACCATCTATTGGAGTAACAAAAATCTTGACAAAAGACTACCTTCCATAATGACAAGGCTATCATCCATTGTAGTAACAAAAATCTAGACAACATACTACCTTCCATAATGACAAGGCTACAATCCATTGTAGTAACAAAAATATCCATAACATACTACCTTCCATAATGACATGGATACCATCCATTGTAGTAACAAAAATCTCGACAACAGACTACCTGCAATAATGACAAGGCTACCATCCATTGGAGTAACAAAAATCTCGACAATAGACTACCTTCCACAATGACAAGGCTACCATCCATTAGAGTAAGAAAAATCTGAACAACAGACTACCTTCCATAATAACAACGCTACCATCCATTGGAGTAACAAAAATGTCAACAAGAGACTACCTTCCATAATGACAAGGCAACCATCCATTGGAGTAAGAAAAAATCTCGAAAATAGACTGCCTTTCATAAAGACTAGGCTACCATCCCTGGGAATAACAAAAATATGAACAACAGACTACCTTCCATAATGACAAGGCTACCATACATTATAGTAACAAAAATATGAACAACAGACTACCTTCCATAATGACAAGGCTACCATCCAATGGAGTAACAAAAATCTCGACAACATGCTACTTTCCATAATGACAAGGCTACCATCCATTGGAGTAAAAAAAATATCGACAACATACTACCTTCCATAATGACAAGGCTACAACCCATTAGAGTAACATAGATATCAACAACATACTACCTTCCATAATGACAAGGCTACCATCCAATGGAGTAACAAAAATCTCGACAACATGCTACCTTCCATAATGACAAGGCTACTATCCATTGTAGTAACAAAAATATCGACAACATACTACCTTCCATAATGACAAGGCTACAATCCATTGTAGTAACAAAAATATCCACAACATACTACCTTCCATAATGACAAGGCTACCATCCATTGTAGTAACAAAAATCTCGAAAATAGACTACCTTCAATAATGACAAGGCTACCATCCATTGGAGTAACAAAAATCTCGACAATAGACTACCTTCCATAATGACAAGGCTACCATCCATTAGAGTAAGAAAAATCTGAACAACAGACTACCTTCCATAATGACAAGGCTACCATCCGTTGGAGTAACAAAAATGTCAACAAGAGACTACCTTCCATAATGACAAGGCAACCATCCATTGGAGTAACAAAAAATCTCGAAAATAGGCTACCTTCCATAAAGACTAGGCTACCATCCCTGGGAATAACAAAAATATGAACAACAGACTACCTTCCATAATGACAAGGCTACCATACATTATAGTAACAAAAATATGAACAACAGACTACCTTCCATAATGACAAGGCTACCATCCAATGGAGTAACAAAAAACTCGACAACATGCTACTTTCCATAATGACAAGGCTACCATCCATTGGAGTAAAAAAAATATTGACAACATACTACCTTCCATAATGACAAGGCTACCATCTATTGGAGTAACAAAAATCTTGACAACAGACTACCTTCCATAATGACAAGGCTATCATCCATTGTAGTAACAAAAATCTAGACAACATACTACCTTCCATAATGACAAGGCTACAATCCATTGTAGTAACAAAAATATTCACAACATACTACCTTCCATAATGACATGGCTACCATCCATTGTAGTAACAAAAATCTCGACAACAGACTACCTGCAATAATGACAAGGCTACCATCCATTGGAGTAACAAAAATCTCGACAATAGACTACCTTCCATAATGACAAGGCTACCATATATTAGAGTAAGAAAAATCTGAACAACAGACTACTTTCCATAATGACAAGGCTACCATCCATTGGAGTAACAAAAATGTCAACAAGAGACTACCTTCCATAATGACAAGGCAACCATCCATTGGAGTAACAAAAAATCTCGAAAATAGGCTACCTTCCATAAAGACTAGGCTACCATCCCTGGGAATAACAAAAATATGAACAACAGACTACCTTCCATATTGACAAGGCTACCATACATTATAGTAACAAAAATATGAACAACATACTACCTTCCATAATGACAAGGCTACCATCCAATGGAGTAACAAAAATCTCGACAACATGCTACTTTCCATAATGACAAGGCTACCATCCATTGGAGTAAAAAAAATATCGACAACATACTACCTTCCATAATGACAAGGCTACCATCTATTGGAGTAACAAAAATCTTGACAAAAGACTACCTTCCTTAATGACAAGGCTATCATCCATTGTAGTAACAAAAATCTAGACAACATACTACCTTCCATAATGACAAGGCTACAATCCATTGTAGTAACAAAAATATCCATAACATACTACCTTCCATAATGACATGGCTACCATCCGTTGTAGTAACAAAAATCTCGACAACAGACTACCTGCAATAATGACAAGGCTACCATCCATTGGAGTAACAAAAATCTCTACAATAGACTACCTTCCACAATGACAAGGCTACCATCCATTAGAGTAAGAAAAATCTGAACAACAGACTACCTTCCATAATGACAACGCTACCATCCATTGGAGTAACAAAAATGTCAACAAGAGACTACCTTCCATAATGACAAGGCAACCATCCATTGGAGTAAGAAAAAATCTCGAAAATAGACTTCCTTTCATAAAGACTAGGCTACCATCCCTGGGAATAACAAAAATATGAACAACAGACTACCTTCCATAATGACAAGGCTACCATACATTATAGTAACAAAAATATGAACAACAGACTACCTTCCATAATGACAAGGCTACCATCCAATGGAGTAACAAAAATCTCGACAACATGCTACTTTCCATAATGACAAGGCTACCATCCATTGGAGTAAAAAAAATATCGACAACATACTACCTTCCATAATGACAAGGCTACCACCCATTAGAGTAACATAGATATCAACAACATACTACCTTCCATAATGACAAGGCTACCATCCAATGGAGTAACAAAAATCTCGACAACATGCTACCTTCCATAATGACAAGGCTACTATCCATTGTAGTAACAAAAATATCGACAACATACTACCTTCCATAATGACAAGGCTACAATCCATTGTAGTAACAAAAATATCCACAACATACTACCTTCCATAATGACAAGGCTACCATCCATTGTAGTAACAAAAATCTCGAAAACAGACTACCTTCAATAATGACAAGGCTACCATCCATTGGAGTAACAAAAATCTCGACAATAGACTACCTTCCATAATGACAAGGCTACCATCCATTAGAGTAAGAAAAATCTGAACAACAGACTACCTTCCATAATGACAAGGCTACCATCCGTTGGAGTAACAAAAATGTCAACAAGAGACTACCTTCCATAATGACAAGGCAACCATCCATTGGAGTAACAAAAAATCTCGAAAATAGGCTACCTTCCATAAAGACTAGGCTACCATCCCTGGGAATAACAAAAATATGAACAACAGACTACCTTCCATAATGACAAGGCTACCATACATTATAGTAACAAAAATATGAACAACAAACTACCTTCCATAATCACAAGGCTACCATCCAATGGAGTAACAAAAATCTCGACAACATGCTACTTTCCATAATGACAAGGCTACCATCCATTGGAGTAAAAAAAATATCGACAACATACTACCTTCCATAATGACAAGGCTACCATCTATTGGAGTAACAAAAATCTTGACAACAGACTACCTTCCATAATGACAAGGCTATCATCCATTGTAGTAACAAAAATCTAGACAACATACTACCTTCCATAATGACAAGGCTACAATCCATTGTAGTAACAAAAATATTCACAACATACTACCTTCCATAATGACATGGCTACCATCCATTGTAGTAACAAAAATCTCGACAACAGACTACCTGCAATAATGACAAGGCTACCATCCATTGGAGTAACAAAAATCTCGACAATAGACTTCCTTCCATAATGACAAGGCTACCATATATTAGAGTAAGAAAAATCTGAACAATAGACTACCTTCCATAATGACATGGCTACCATCCATTGGAGTAACAAAAATGTCAACAAGAGACTACCTTCCAGAATGACAAGGCAACCATCCATTGGAGTAACAAAAAATCTCGAAAATAGGCTACCTTCCATAAAGACTAGGCTACCATCCCTGGGAATAACAAAAATATGAACAACAGACTACCTTCCATATTGACAAGGCTACCATACATTATAGTAACAAAAATATGAACAACAAACTACCTTCCATAATGACAAGGCTACCATCCAATGGAGTAACAAAAATCTCGACAACATGCTACTTTCCATAATGACAAGGCTACCATCCATTGGAGTAAAAAAAATATCGACAACATACTACCTTCCATAATGACAAGGCTACCATCTATTGGAGTAACAAAAATCTTGACAACAGACTACCTTCCATAATGACAAGGCTATCATCCATTGTAGTAACAAAAATCTAGACAACATACTACCTTCTATAATGACAAGGCTACAATCCATTGTAGTAACAAAAGTATTCACAACATACTACCTTCCATAATGACATGGCTACCATCCATTGTAGTAACAAAAATCTCGACAACAGACTACCTGCAATAATGACAAGGCTACCATCCATTGGAGTAACAAAAATCTCGACAATAGACTACCTTCCATAATGACAAGGCTACCATATATTAGAGTAAGAAAAATCTGAACAACAGACTACCTTCCATAATGACAAGGCTACCATCCATTGGAGTAACAAAAATGCCAACAAGAGACTACCTTCCATAATGACAAGGCAACCATCCATTGGAGTAACAAAAAATCTCGAAAATAGGCTACCTTCCATAAAGACTAGGCTACCATCCCTGGGAATAACAAAAATATGAACAACAGACTACCTTCCATAATGACAAGGCTACCATACATTATAGTAACAAAAATATGAACAACATACTACCTTCCATAATGACAAGGCTACCATCCAATGGAGTAACAAAAATCTCGACAACATGCTACTTTCCATAATGACAAGGCTACCATCCATTGGAGTAAAAAAAATATCGAAAACATACTACCTTCCATAATGACAAGGCTACCATCTATTGGAGTAACATAAATCTTGACAAAAGACTACCTTCCATAATGACAAGGTTATCATCCATTGTAGTAACAAAAATCTAGACAACATACTACCTTCCATAATGACAAGGCTACAATCCATTGTAGTAACAAACATATCCACAACATACTACCTTCTATAATGACATGGCTACCATCCATTATAGTAACAAAAATCTCGACAACAGACTACCTGCAATAATGACAAGGCTACCATCCATTGGAGTAACAAAAATCTCGACAATAGACTACCTTCCATAATGACAAGGCAACCATCCATTAGAGTAAGAAAAATCTGAACAACAGACTACCTTCGATAATGACAAGGCTACCATCCATTGGAGTAACAAAAATATCAACAAGAGACTACCTTCCATAATGACAAGGCTACCATCCATTGGAGTAACAAAAAATATGAACAACAGACTACCTTCCATAATGACAAGGCTACCATCCAATGGAGTAACAAAAATCTCGACAACATGCTACCTTACATAATGACAAGGCTACCATCCATTGGAGTAACAAAAATATCGATAACATACTACTTTCCATAATGACAAGGCTACCATCTAATGGAGTAACAAAAATATTGACAACAGACTACCTTCCATAATGACAAGGCTATCATCCATTGTAGTATCAAAAATCTCGACAACATACTACCTTCCATAATGACAAGGCTACAATCCATTGTAGTAACAAAAATATCCACAACATCATACCTTCCATAATGACAAGGCTACCATCCATTGGAGTAACAAAAAATATGAACAACAGACTACCTTCCATAATGACAAGGCTACCATCCAATGGAGTATCAAAAATCTCGACAACATGCTACCTTACATAATGACAAGGCTACCATCCATTGGAGTAACAAAAATATCGATAACATACTACCTTCCATAATGACAAGCCTACCATCTAATGGAGTAACAAAAATCTTGACAACAGACTACCTTCCATAATGACAAAGCTATCATCCATTGTAGTAACAAAAATCTCGACAACATACTACCTTCCATAATGACAAGGCTACAATCCATTGTAGTAACAAAAATATCCACAACATACTACCTTCCATAATGACAAGGCTACCATCCATTGTAGTAACAAAAATCTCGACAACAGACTACCTTCCATAATGACAAGGCTACCATCCGTTGGAGTAACAAAAATATCAACAAGAGACTACCTTCCATAATGACAAGGCTACCATCCATTGGAGTAACAAAAATTCTCGAAAACAGACTACCTTCCATAAAGACTAGGCTACCATCCCTGGGAATAACAAAAATCTCGACAACAGACTACCTTCCATAATGACAAGGCTACCATACATTATAGTAACAAAAATTTGAACAACAGACTACCTTCCATAATGACAAGGCTACCATCCATTAGAGTAACAAAAATCTCGAAAACAAACTACCTTCCATAAAGACTAGGCTACCATCCATTGGAATAACAAAAATCTCGACAACAGAATACCTTCAATAGTGACAAGGCTACCATACATTTAGTAACAAAAATCTGAACAACAGACTACCTTCCATAATGACACGGCTACCATCCATTGGAGTAACAAAAATCACAACAACAAACTACCTTCTAGAATGACAAGGCTACCATCCATTGGATTAACAAAATCTCGACAATAGACAACCTTCCATAATGACAAGGCTACCACCCATTAGAATAACATAGATATCGACAACATACTACCTTCCATAATGACAAGGCTACCATCCATTGGAATAATAAAAATCTCGACAACAGACTACCTTCCATAATGACAAGGCTACCGTCCAATGGAGTAACAAAAATCTCGACAACATGCTACCTTCCATAATGACAATGCTATCATCCATTGTAGTAACAAAAATCTTGACAACATACTACCTTCCATAATTATATGGCTACAATCCATTGTAGTAACAAAAATATCGACAACATACAACCTTCCATAATGACAAGGCTACCATCCATTGTAGTAACAAAAATCTCGACAACAGACTACCTTCAATAATGACAAGGCTACCATCCATTGGAGTAAAAAAAATCTCGACAACGAATTACCTTCCATAATGATAAGGCTACCATCCATTAGAGTAAAAAAAATTTGGACAACAGACTACCTTCCATAATGACAAGGCTACCATCCATTGAAGTAACAAAAATCTCGACAACAGACTAACTTCCATAATGACAAGGCTACCATCAATTGGAGAAATAAAAATCATGACAACAGACTACCTTCCATAACGACAAGGCTACCATCCATTGGAATAACAAAAATAAAGATAACAGACTACCTTCCATAATGATAAGGCTACCATCTAATGGAGTAACAAAAATATCAACAAGAGACTACCTTCTATAATGACAAGGCTACCATCCATTGGAGTAACAAAAATATCAACAAGAGACTACCTTCCATAATGACAAGGCTACCATCCATTGGAGTACTAAAAATCTCGACAACAGACTACCTTCCATAAAGACTAGGCTACCATCCATTGGAATAACAAAAATCTCGACAACAGACTACCTTCCATAATGACAAGGCTACCATACATTATAGTAACAAAAATCTGAACAACAAACTACCTTCCATACTGACAAGGCTACCATCCATTGGAGTAACAAAAATCACAACAACAAACTACCTTCTATAATTACAAGGCTACAATCCATTGGAGTAACAAAAATCTCGACAAAAGACTACCTTCCATAATGACAAGACTACCACCCATTAGAGTAACATAGATATCGACAACATACTACCTCCGATAATGACAAGGCTAACATCCATTGGAATAATAAAAATCTCGACAACAGACTACCTTCCATAATGACAAGGCTATCATCCATTGTAGTAACAAAAATTTTGACAACATACTACCTTCCATAATGACAAGGCTACAATCCATTGTAGTAGCAAAAATATCGACAACATACTACCTTACATAATGACAAGGCTAGCATCCATTGTAGTAACAAAAATCTTGACAACAGACTACCTTCAATAATGACAAGGCTACCATCCATTGGAGTAACAAAAATCTCGACAATAGACTACCTTCCATAATGACAAGGCTACCATCCATTAAAGTAAGAAAAATTTGAACAACAGACTACCTTCCATAATGACAAGGCTACCATCAATTGGAGTAACAAAAATGTCAACAAGAGACTACCTTCCATAATGACAAGGCTACCATCCATTGGAGTAACAAAAAATCTCGAAATAGACTACCTTCCATAAAGACTAGGCTACCATCCCTAGGAATAACAAAAATATGAGCAAAAAACTACCTTCCATAATGACAAGGCTACCATACATTATAGTAACAAAAATATGAACAACAGACTACCTTCCATAATGACAAGGCTACCATCCATTGGAGTAACAAAAATCTCGAAAAAAGACTACCTTCCATAATGACATGACTACCACCCAGTAGAGTAACATAGATATCGACAACATACTACCTTCGATAATGACAAGGCTACCATCCATTGGAATAATAAAAATCTCGAAAACAGACTACCTTCCATAATGACAAGGCTATCATCCATTGTAGTAACAAAAATCTTGACAACATACTACCTTCCATAATGACAAGGCTACAATCCATTGTAGTAACAAAAATATCGACAACATACTACCTTACATAATGACAAGGCTACCATCCATTGTAGTAACAAAAATCTCGACAACAGACTACCTTCAATAATGACAAGGCTACCATCCATTAGAGTAACAAAAATCACGACAATAGACTACCTTCCATAATGACAAGGCTACCATCCATTAGAGTAAGAAAAATCTGAACAACAGACTACCTTCCATTATGACAAGGCTACCATCCATTGGAGTAACAAAAATGTCAACAAGAGACTACCTTCCATAATGACAAGGCTACCATCCATTGGAGTAACAAAAAATCTCGAAATAGACTACCTTCCATAAAGACTAGGCTACTATTCCTGGGAATAACAAAAATATGAACAACAGACTACCTTCCATAATGACAAGGCTACCATACATTATAGTATCAAAAATATGAACAACAGACTACCTTCCATAATGACAAGGCTACCATCAATTGGAGTAACAAAAATATGAACAACAGACTACCTTCCATAATGACAAGGCTATCATCCAATGGAGTAACAAAAATATCGACAACATGCTACCTTCCATAATGACAAGGCTAGCATCCATCGGAGTAACAAAAATATCGACAACATACTACCTTCCATAATGACAAGACTACCACCCATTAGAGTAACATAGATATCGACAACATACTACCTTCCATAATGACAAGGCTACAATCCATTGTAGTAACAAAAATATCGACAACATACTACCTTACATAATTACAAGGCTACCATCCATTGTAGTAACAAAAATCTCGACAACAGACTACCTTCAATAATGACCAGGCTACCATCCATTGGAGTAACAAAAATCTGGACAATAGACTACCTTCCATAATGACAAGGCTACCATCCATTAGAGTAAGAAAAATCTGGACAACAGACTACCTTCCATAATGACAAGGCTACCATCCATTGGAGTAACAAAAATGTCAACAAGAGACTACCTTCCATAATGACAAGGCTACCATCCATTGGAGTAACAAAAAATCACGAAACAGACTACCTTCCATAAAGACCAGGCTACCATCCCTGGGAATAACTAAAATATGAACAACAGACTACCTTCCATAATGACAAGGCTACCATACATTATAGTAACAAAAATATGAACAACAGACTACCTTCCATAATGACAAGGCTACCATCCAATGGAGTAACAAAAATATCGACAAAATGCTACCTTCCATAATGACAAGGATACAATCCATTGTAGTAACAAAAATATCGACAACATACTACCTTACATAATGACAAGGCTACCATCCATTGTAGTAACAAAAATCTCGACAACAGACTACCTTCAATAATGACCAGGCTACCATCCATTGGAGTAACAAAAATCTGGACAATAGACTACCTTCCATAATGACAAGGCTACCATCCATTAGAGTAAGAAAAATCTGAACAACAGACTACCTTCCATAATGACAAGGCTACCATCCATTGGAGTAACAAAAATCTGAACAACAGACTACCTTCCATAATGACAAGGCTACCATCCATTGGAGTAACAAAAATGTCAACAAGAGACTACCTTCCATAATGAAAAGACTACCACCCATTAGAGTAACATAGATATCGACAACATACTACCTTCCATAATGACAAGGCTACCATCCATTGGAATAACAAAAATCTCGACAACAGACTACCTTCCATAATGACAAGGCTATCATCCATTGTAGTAACAAAAATCTTGACAACATACTACCTTCCATAATGACAAGGCTACCATCAATTGGAGTAACAAAAATATGAACAACAGACTACCTTCCATAATGACAAGGCTATCATCCAATGGAGTAACAAAAATATCGACAACATGCTACCTTCCATAATGACAAGGCTAGCATCCATCGGAGTAACAAAAATATCGACAACATACTACCTTCCATAATGACAAGACTACCACCCATTAGAGTAACATAGATATCGACAACATACTACCTTCCATAATGACAAGGCTACAATCCATTGTAGTAACAAAAATATCGACAACATACTACCTTACATAATTACAAGGCTACCATCCATTGTAGTAACAAAAATCTCGACAACAGACTACCTTCAATAATGACCAGGCTACCATCCATTGGAGTAACAAAAATCTGGACAATAGACTACCTTCCATAATGACAAGGCTACCATCCATTAGAGTAAGAAAAATCTGAACAACAGACTACCTTCCATAATGACAAGGCTACCATCCATTGGAGTAACAAAAATGTCAACAAGAGACTACCTTCCATAATGACAAGGCTACCATCCATTGGAGTAACAAAAAATCACGAAACAGACTACCTTCCATAAAGACCAGGCTACCATCCTTGGGAATAACTAAAATATGAACAACAGACTACCTTCCATAATGACAAGGCTACCATACATTATAGTAACAAAAATATGAACAACAGACTACCTTCCATAATGACAAGGCTACCATCCAATGGAGTAACAAAAATATCGACAAAATGCTACCTTCCATAATGACAAGGATACCATCCATTGGAGTAACAAAAATATCGACAACATACTACCTTCCATAATGACAAGGCTACCATATATTGGAGTAACAAAAATCTTGACAACAGACTACCTTCCATAATGACAAGGCTATCATCCATTGTAGTAACAAAAATCTAGACAACATACTACCTTCCATAATGACAAGGCTACAATCCATTGTAGTAACAAAAATATCCACAACATACTACCTTCCATAATGACAAGGCTACCATCCATTTAGTAACAAAAATCTCGACAACAGACTACCTTCAATAATGACAAGGCTACCATCCATTGGAGTAATAAAAATCTCGAAAATAGACTACCTTACATAATGACAAGGCTACCATCCATTGCAGTAACAAAAATCTCGACAACAGACTACCTTCAATAATGACAAGGCTACCATCCATTGGAGTAACAAAAATCTCGACAATAGACTACCTTCCATAATGACAAGACTACCACCCATTAGAGTAACATAGATATCAACAACATACTACCTTCCATAATGACAAGGCTACCATCCATTGAAGTAACAAAAATCTCGACAACAGACTAACTTCCATAATGACAAGGCTACCATCAATTGGAGAAATAAAAATCATGACAACAGACTACCTTCCATAACGACAAGGCTACCATCCATTGGAATAACAAAAATAAAGATAACAGACTACCTTCCATAATGATAAGGCTACCATCTAATGGAGTAACAAAAATATCAACAAGAGACTACCTTCTATAATGACAAGGCTACCATCCATTGGAGTAACAAAAATATCAACAAGAGACTACCTTCCATAATGACAAGGCTACCATCCATTGGAGTACCAAAAATCTCGACAACAGACTACCTTCCATAAAGACTAGGCTACCATCCATTGGAATAACAAAAATCTCGACAACAGACTACCTTCCATAATGACAAGGCTACCATACATTATAGTAACAAAAATCTGAACAACAAACTACCTTCCATACTGACAAGGCTACCATCCATTGGAGTAACAAAAATCACAACAACAAACTACCTTCTATAATTACAAGGCTACAATCCATTGGAGTAACAAAAATCTCGACAAAAGACTACCTTCCATAATGACAAGACTACCACCCATTAGAGTAACATAGATATCGACAACATACTACCTTCGATAATGACAAGGCTAACATCCATTGGAATAATAAAAATCTCGACAACATACTACCTTCCATAATGACAAGGCTACAATCCATTGTAGTAGCAAAAATATCGACAACATACTACCTTACATAATGACAAGGCTAGCATCCATTGTAGTAACAAAAATCTCGACAACAGACTACCTTCAAAAATGACAAGGCTACCATCCATTGGAGTAACAAAAATCTCGACAATAGACTACCTTCCATAATGACAAGGCTACCATCCATTAAAGTAAGAAAAATTTGAACAACAGACTACCTTCCATAATGACAAGGCTACCATCCATTGGAGAAACAAAAATGTCAACAAGAGACTACCTTCCATAATGACAAGGCTACCATCCATTGGAGTAACAAAAAATCTCGAAATAGACTACCTTCCATAAAGACTAGGCTACCATCCCTGGGAATAACAAAAATATGAACAACAAACTACCTTCCATAATGACAAGGCTACCTTACATTATAGTAACAAAAATATGAACAACAGACTACCTTCCATAATGACAAGCTACCATCCATTGGAGTAACAAAAATCTCGAAAAAAGACTACCTTCCATAATGACAAGACTACCACCCAGTAGAGTAACATAGATATCGACAACATACTACCTTCGATAATGACAAGGCTACCATCCATTGGAATAATAAAAATCTCGAAAACAGACTACCTTCCATAATGACAAGGCTATCATCCATTGTAGTAACAAAAATCTTGACAACATACTACCTTCCATAATGACAAGGCTACAATCCATTGTAGTAACAAAAATATCGACAACATACTACCTTACATAATGACAAGGCTACCATCCATTGTAGTAACAAAAATCTCGACAACAGACTACCTTCAATAATGACAAGGCTAGCATTCATTGGAGTAACAAAAATCACGACAATAGACTACCTTCCATAATGACAAGGCTACCATCCATTAGAGTAAGAAAAATCTGAACAACAGACTACCTTCCATAATGACAAGGCTACCATCCATTGGAGTAACAAAAATGTCAACAAGAGACTACCTTCCATAATAACAAGGCTACCATCAATTGGAGTAACAAAAAATCTCGAAATAGACTACCTTCCATAAAGACTAGGCTACCATTCTTGGGAATAACAAAAATATGAACAACAAACTACCTTCCATAATGACAAGGCTACCATACATTATAGTAACAAAAATATGAACAACAGACTACCTTCCATAATGACAAGGCTACCATCAATTGGAGTAACAAAAATATGAACAACAGACTACCTTCCATAATGACAAGGCTATCATCAAATGGAGTAACAAAAATATCGACAACATGCTACCTTCCATAATGACAAGGCTAGCATCCATCGGAGTAACAAAAATATCGACAACATACTACCTTTCATAATGACAAGACTACCACCCATTAGAGTAACATAGATATCGACAACATACTACCTTCCATAATAACAAGGCTACAATCCATTGTAGTAACCAAAATATCGACAACATACTACCTTACATAATGACAAGGCTACCATCCATTGTAGTAACAAAAATCTCGACAACAGACTACCTTCAATAATGACCAGGCTACCATCCTTTGGAGTAACAAAAATCTGGACAATAGACTACCTTCCATAATGACAAGGCTACCATCCATTAGAGTAAGAAAAATCTGAACAACAGACTACCTTCCATAATGACAAGGCTACCATCCATTGGAGTAACAAAAATGTCGACAAGAGACTACCTTCCATAATGACAAGGCTACCATCCATTGGAGTAACAAAAAATCACGAAACAGACTACCTTCCATAAAGACCAGGCTACCATCCCTTGGAATAACTAAAATATGAACAACAAACTACCTTCCATAATGACAAGGCTACCATACATTATAGTAACAAAAATATGAACAACAGACTACCTTCCATAATGACAAGGCTACCATCAATTGGAGTAACAAAAATATGAACAACAGACTACCTTCCATAATGACAAGGCTATCATCAAATGGAGTAACAAAAATATCGACAACATGCTACCTTCCATAATGACAAGGCTAGCATCCATCGGAGTAACAAAAATATCGACAACATACTACCTTCCATAATGACAAGACTACCACCCATTAGAGTAACATAGATATCGACAACATACTACCTTCCATAATAACAAGGCTACAATCCATTGTAGTAACAAAAATATCGACAACATACTACCTTACATAATGACAAGGCTACCATCCATTGTAGTAATAAAAATCTCGACAACAGACTACCTTCAATAATGACCAGGCTACCATCCATTGGAGTAACAAAAATCTGGACAATAGACTACCTTCCATAATGACAAGGCTACCATCCATTAGAGTAAGAAAAATCTGAACAACAGACTACCTTCCATAATGACAAGGCTACCATCCATTGGAGTAACAAAAATGTCAACAAGAGACTACCTTCCATAATGACAAGGCTACCATCCATTGGAGTAACAAAAAATCACGAAACAGACTACCCTCCATAAAGACCAGGCTACCATCCCTGGGAATAACTAAAATATGAACAACAGACTACCTTCCATAATGACAAGGCTACCATACATTATAGTAACAAAAATATGAACAACAAACTACCTTCCATAATGACAAGGCTACCATCCAATGGAGTAACAAAAATATCGACAAAATGCTACCTTCCATAATGACAAGGATACCATCCATTGTAGTAACAAAAATATCGACAACATACTACCTTACATAATGACAAGGCTACCATCCATTGTAGTAACAAAAATCTCGACAACAGACTACCTTCAATAATGACCAGGCTACCATCCATTGGAGTAACAAAAATCTGGACAATAGACTACCTTCCATAATGACAAGGCTACCATCCATTAGAGTAAGAAAAATCTGAACAACAGACTACCTTCCATAATGGCAAGGCTACCATCAATTGGAGTAACAAAAATGTCAACAAGAGACTACCTTCCATAATGACAAGGCTACCATCCATTGGAGTAACAAAAATCTCGAAAAAAGACTACCTTCCATAATGACAAGACTACCACCCAGTAGAGTAACATAGATATCGACAACATACTACCTTCGATAATGACAAGGCTACCATCCATTGTAATAATAAAAATCTCGAAAACAGACTACCTTCCATAATGACAAGGCTATCATCCATTGTAGTAACAAAAATCTTGACAACATACTACCTTCCATAATGACAAGGCTACAATCCATTGTAGTAACAAAAATATCGACAACATACTACCTTACATAATGACAAGGCTACCATCCATTGTAGTAACAAAAATCTCGACAACAGACTACCTTCAATAATGACAAGGCTAGCATTCATTGGAGTAACAAAAATCACGACAATAGACTACCTTCCATAATGACAAGGCTACCATCCATTAGAGTAAGAAAAATCTGAACAACAGACTACCTTCCATAATGACAAGGCTACCATCCATTGGAGTAACAAAAATGTCAACAAGAGACTACCTTCCATAATAACAAGGCTACCATCAATTGGAGTAACAAAAAATCTCGAAATAGACTACCTTCCATAAAGACTAGGCTACCATTCTTGGGAATAACAAAAATATGAACAACAAACTACCTTCCATAATGACAAGGCTACCATACATTATAGTAACAAAAATATGAACAACAGACTACCTTCCATAATGACAAGGCTACCATCAATTGGAGTAACAAAAATATGAACAACAGACTACCTTCCATAATGACAAGGCTATCATCAAATGGAGTAACAAAAATATCGACAACATGCTACCTTCCATAATGACAAGGCTAGCATCCATCGGAGTAACAAAAATATCGACAACATACTACCTTTCATAATGACAAGACTACCACCCATTAGAGTAACATAGATATCGACAACATACTACCTTCCATAATAACAAGGCTACAATCCATTGTAGTAACCAAAATATCGACAACATACTACCTTACATAATGACAAGGCTACCATCCATTGTAGTAACAAAAATCTCGACAACAGACTACCTTCAATAATGACCAGGCTACCATCCTTTGGAGTAACAAAAATCTGGACAATAGACTACCTTCCATAATGACAAGGCTACCATCCATTAGAGTAAGAAAAATCTGAACAACAGACTACCTTCCATAATGACAAGGCTACCATCCATTGGAGTAACAAAAATGTCGACAAGAGACTACCTTCCATAATGACAAGGCTACCATCCATTGGAGTAACAAAAAATCACGAAACAGACTACCTTCCATAAAGACCAGGCTACCATCCCTGGGAATAACTAAAATATGAACAACAGACTACCTTCCATAATGACAAGGCTACCATACATTATAGTAACAAAAATATGAACAACAGACTACCTTCCATAATGACAAGGCTACCATCAATTGGAGTAACAAAAATATGAACAACAGACTACCTTCCATAATGACAAGGCTATCATCAAATGGAGTAACAAAAATATCGACAACATGCTACCTTCCATAATGACAAGGCTAGCATCCATCGGAGTAACAAAAATATCGACAACATACTACCTTCCATAATGACAAGACTACCACCCATTAGAGTAACATAGATATCGACAACATACTACCTTCCATAATAACAAGGCTACAATCCATTGTAGTAACA
The DNA here is from genome assembly GCA_948472305.1 of Vicia faba. NCBI lineage: Eukaryota > Viridiplantae > Streptophyta > Magnoliopsida > Fabales > Fabaceae > Vicia > Vicia faba. The sequence goes on along the minus strand of OX451737.1, from coordinate 797,322,503 downwards.
AAAATATCGACAACATACTACCTTACATAATGACAAGGCTACCATCCATTGTAGTAACAAAAATCTCGACAACAGACTACCTTCAATAATGACCAGGCTACCATCCATTGGAGTAACAAAAATCTGGACAATAGACTACCTTCCATAATGACAAGGCTACCATCCATTAGAGTAAGAAAAATCTGAACAACAGACTACCTTCCATAATGACAAGGCTACCATCCATTGGAGTAACAAAAATGTCAACAAGAGACTACCTTCCATAATGACAAGGCTACCATCCATTGGAGTAACAAAAAATCACGAAACAGACTACCCTCCATAAAGACCAGGCTACCATCCCTGGGAATAACTAAAATATGAACAACAGACTACCTTCCATAATGACAAGGCTACCATACATTATAGTAACAAAAATATGAACAACAGACTACCTTCCATAATGACAAGGCTACCATCCAATGGAGTAACAAAAATATCGACAAAATGCTACCTTCCATAATGACAAGGATACCATCCATTGTAGTAACAAAAATATCGACAACATACTACCTTACATAATGACAAGGCTACCATCCATTGTAGTAACAAAAATCTCGACAACAGACTACCTTCAATAATGACCAGGCTACCATCCATTGGAGTAACAAAAATCTGGACAATAGACTACCTTCCATAATGACAAGGCTACCATCCATTAGAGTAAGAAAAATCTGAACAACAGACTACCTTCCATAATGACAAGGCTACCATCAATTGGAGTAACAAAAATGTCAACAAGAGACTACCTTCCATAATGACAAGGCTACCATCCATTGGAGTAACAAAAATCTCGAAAAAAGACTACCTTCCATAATGACAAGACTACCACCCATTAGAGTAACATAGATATCGACAACATACTACCTTCCATAATGACAAGGCTACCATCCATTGGAATAATAAAAATCTCGACAACAGACTACCTTCCATAATGACAAGGCTATCATCCATTGTAGTAACAAAAATCTTTACAACATACTACCTTCCATAATGACAAGGCTACAATCTATTGTAGTAACAAAAATATCGACAACATACTACCTTACATAATGACAAGGCTACCATCCATTGTAGTAACAAAAATCTCGACAACATACTACCTTCAATAATGACAAGGCTACCATCCATTGGAGTAACAAAAATCTCGACAATAGACTACCTTCCATAATGACAAGGCTACCATCCATTAGAGTAAGAAAAATCTGAACAACAGACTACCTTCCATAATGACAAGGCTACCATCCATTGGAGTAACAAAAATGTCAACAAGAGACTACCTTCCATAATGACAAGGCTACCATCCATTGGAGTAACAAAAAATCTCGAAATAGACTACCTTCCATAAAGACTAGGCTACCATCCGTGGGAATAACAAATATATGAACAACAGACTACCTTCCATAATGACAAGGCTACCATCCAATGGAGTAACAAAAATATCGACAAAATGCTACCTTCCATAATGACAAGGCTACCATCCATTGGAGTAACAAAAATCTCGACAAAAGACTACCTTCCATAATGACAAGACTACCACCCATTAGAGTAACATAGATATCGACAACATACTACCTTCCATAATGACAAGGCTACCATCCATTGGAATAATAAAAATCTCGACAACAGACTACCTTCCATAATGACAAGGCTATCATCCATTGTAGTAACAAAAATCTTGACAACATACTACCTTCCATAATGACAAGGCTACAATCCATTGTAGTAACAAAAATATCGACAACATACTACCTTACATAATGACAAGGCTACCATCCATTGTAGTAACAAAAATCTCGACAACAGACTACCTTCAATAATGACAAGGCTACCATCCATTGGAGTAACAAAAATCTCGACAATAGACTACCTTCCACAATGACAAGGCTACCATCCATTAGAGTAAGAAAAATCTGAACAACAGACTACCTTCCATAATGACAAGGCTACCATCCATTGGAGTAACAAAAATGTCAACAAGAGACTACCTTCCATAATGACAAGGCTACCATCCATTGGAGTAACAAAAAATCTCGACAACAGACTACCTTCCATAAAGACTAGGCTACCATCCCTGGGAATAACAAAAATATGAACAACAGACTACCTTCCATAATGACAAGGCTACCATACATTATAGTAACAAAAATATGAACAACAGACTACCTTCCATAATGACAAGGCTACCATCCAATGGAGTAACAAAAATATCGACAAAATTCTACCTTCCATAATGACAAGGCTACCATCTATTGGAGTAACAAAAATATCGACAACATACTACCTTCCATAATGACAAGGCTACCATCTATTGGAGTAAAAAAATCTTGACAACAGACTACCTTCCATAATGACAAGGCTATCATCCATTGTAGTAACAAAAATCTAGACAACATACTACCTTCCATAATGACAAGGCTACAATCCATTGTAGTAACAAAAATATCCACAACATACTACCTTCCATAATGACAAGGCTACCATCCATTGTAGTAACAAAAATCTCGACAACAAACTACCTTCAATAATGACAAGGCTACCATCCATTGGAGTAATAAAAATCTCGACAATAGACTACCTTCCATAATGACAAGGCTACCATCCATTAGAGTAAGAAAAATCTGAACAACAGACTACCTTCCATAATGACAAGGCTACTATCCATTGGAGTAACAAAAATGTCAACAAGACACTACCTTCCATAATGACAAGGCTACCATCCATTGGAGTAACAAAAAATCTCGAAAACAGACTACCTTCCATAAAGACTAGGCTACCATACATTATAGTAACAAAAATATGAACAACAGACTACCTTCCATAATGACAAGGCTATCATCCAATGGAGTAACAAAAATATCGACAACATGCTACCTTCCATAATGACAAGGCTAGCATCCATCGGAGTAACAAAAATATCGACAACATACTACCTTCCATAATGACAAGGCTACCATCCATTGGAATAATAAAAATCTCGACAACAGACTACCTTCCATAATGACAAGGCTATCATCCATTGTAGTAACAAAAATCTTGACAACATACTACCTTCCATAATGACAAGTCTACAATCCATTGTAGTAACAAAAATATCGACAACATACTACCTTACATAATGATAAGGCTACCATCCATTGTAGTAACAAAAATCTCGACAACAGACTACCTTCAATAATGACAAGGCTACCATCCATTGGAGTAACAAAAATCTGGATAATAGACTACCTTCCATAATGACAAGGCTACCATCCATTAGAGTATGAAAAATCTGAACAACAGACTACCTTCCATAATGACAAGGCTACCATCCATTGGAGTAAAAAAATGTCAACAAGAGACTACCTTCCATAATGACAAGGCTACCATCCATTGGAGTAACAAAAAATCTCGAAACAGACTACCTTCCATAAAGACTAGGCTACCATCCGTGGGAATAACAAAAATATGAACAACAGACTACCTTCCATAATGACAATGCTACCATACATTATAGTATCTAAAATATGAACAACAGACTACCTTCCATAATGACAAGACTACCATCCATTGGAGTAACAAAAATCTCGACAACATACTACCTTCCATAATGACAAGGCTACCATCTATTGGAGTAACAAAAATCTTGACAACAGACTACCTTCCATAATGACAAGGCTATCATCCATTGTAGTAACAAAAATCTAGACAACATACTACCTTCCATAATGATAAGGCTACCATCCATTGGAATAATAAAAATCTCGACAACAGACTACCATCCATAATGACAAGGCTATCATCCATTGTAGTAACAAAAATCTTGACAACATACTACCTTCCATAATGACAAGGCTACAATCCATAGTAGTATCAAAACCATCAACAACATACTACCTTACATAATGACAAGGCTACCATCCATTGTAGTAACAAAAATCTCGACAACAGACTACCTTCAATAATGAAAAGGCTACCATCCATTGGAGTAACAAAAATCTCGACAATAGACTACCTTCCATAATGACAAGGCTACCATCCACTAGAGTAAGAAAAATCTGAACAACAGACTACCTTCCATAATGACAAGGCTACCATCCATTGGAGTAACAAAAATGTCAACAAGAGACTACCTTCCATAATGACAAGGCTACCATCCATTGGAGTAACAAAAAATCTCGAAACAGACTACCTTCCATAAAGACTAGGCTACCATCCCTGGGAATAACAAAAATATGAACAACAGACTACCTTCCATAATGACAAGGCTACCATACATTATAGTAACAAAAATATGAACAACTAACTACCTTCCATAATGACAAGGCTACCATCCAATGGAGTAACAAAAATATCGACAAAATGCTACCTTCCATAATGACAAGGCTACCATCCATTGGAGTAACAAAAATATCGACAACATACTACCTTCCATAATGACAAGGCTACCATCTATTGGAGTAAAAAAAATCTTGACAATAGACTACCTTCCAAAATGACAAGGCTATCATCCATTGTAGTAACAAAAATCTAGACAACATACTACCTTCCATAATGACAAGGCTACAATCCATTGTAGTAACAAAAATATCCACAACATACTACCTTCCATAATGACAAGGCTACCATCCATTGTAGTAACAAAAATCTCGACAACAGACTACCTTCAATAATGACAAGGCTACCATCCATTGGAGTAATAAAAATCTCGACAATAGACTACCTTCCATAATGACAAGGCTACCATCATTTAGAGTAAGAAAAATCTGAACAACAGACTACCTTCCATAATGACAAGGCTACTATCCATTGGAGTAACAAAAATGTCAACAAGAGACTACCTTTCATAATGACAAGGCTACCATCCATTGGAGTAACAAAAAATCTCAAAAACAGACTACCTTCCATAAAGACTAGGCTACCATCCCTGGGAATAAAAAAAATATGAACAACAGACTACCTTCCATAATGACAAGGCTACCATACATTATAGTAACAAAAATATGAACAACAGACTACCTTCCATAATGACAAGGCTACCGTCCAATGGAGTAACAAAAATATCGACAACATGCTACCTTCCATAATGACAAGGCTAGCATCCATTGGAGTAACAAAAATATCGACAAAAGACTACCTTCCATAATGACAAGACTACCACTCATTAGAGTAACATAGATATCGACAACATACTACCTTCCATAATAACAAGTCTACCATCCATTGGAATAATAAAAATCTCGACAACAGACTACCTTCCATAATGACAAGGCTATAATCCATTGTAGTAACAAAAATCTTGACAACATACTACCTTCCATAATGACAAGGCTACAATCCATTGTAGTAACAAAAATATCGACAACATACTACCTTACATAATTACAAGGCTACCATCCATTTTAGTAACAAAAATCTCGACAACAGACTACCTTCAATAATGACAAGGCTACCATCCATTGGAGTAACAAAAATCTGGACAATAGACTACCTTCCATAATGACAAGGCTACCATCCATTAGAGTAAGAAAAATCTGAACAACAGACTACCTTCCATAATGACAAGGCTACCATCCATTGGAGTAACAAAAATGTCAACAAGAGACTACCTTCCATAATGACAAGGCTACCATCCATTGGAGTAACAAAAAATCTCGAAACAGACTACCTTCCATAAAGACTAGGCTACCATCCCTGGGAATAACAAAAATATGAACAACAGACTACCTTCCATAATGACAAGGCTACCATACATTATAGTAACAAAAATATGAACAACAGACTACCTTCCATAATGACAAGGCTACCATCCAATGGAGTAACAAAAATATCGACAAAATGCTACCTTCCATAATGACAAGGCTACCATCCATTGGAGTAACAAAAATATCGACAACATACTACCTTCCATAATGACAAGGCTACCATCTATTGGAGTAAAAAAAATCTTGACAATAGACTACCTTCCATAATGACAAGGCTATCATCCATTGTAGTAACAAAAATCTAGACAACATACTACCGTCCATAATGACAAGGCTACAATCCATTGTAGTAACAAAAATATCCACAACATACTACCTTCCATAATGACAAGGCTACCATCCATTGTATTAACAAAAATCTCGACAACAGACTACCTTCAATAATGGCAAGGCTACCATCCATTGGAGTAATAAAAATCTCGACAATAGACTACCTTCCATAATGACAAGGCTACCATCCATTAGAGTAAGAAAAATCTGAACAACAGACTACCTTCAATAATGACAAGGCTACCATCAATTGGAGTAATAAAAATCTCGACAATAGACTACCTTCCATAATGACAAGGCTACCATCCATTAGAGTAAGAAAAATCTGAACAACATACTACCTTCCATAATGACAAGGCTACTATCCATTGGAGTAACAAAAATGTCAACAAGAGACTACCTTTCATAATGACAAGGCTACCATCCATTGGAGTAACAAAAAATCTCGAAAACAGACTACCTTCCATAAAGACTAGGCTACCATCCCTGGGAATAAAAAAAATATGAACAACAGACTACCTTCCATAATGACAAGGCTACCATACATTATAGTAACAAAAATATGAACAACAGACTACCTTCCATAATGACAAGGCTACCGTCCAATGGAGTAACAAAAATATCGACAACATGCTACCTTCCATAATGACAAGGCTAGCATCCATTGGAGTAACAAAAATATCGACAACATACTACCTTCCATAATGACAAGACTACCACCCATTCGAGTAACATAGATATCGACAACATACTACCTTCCATAATGACAAGTCTACCATCCATTGGAATAATAAAAATCTCGATAACAGACTACCTTCCATAATGACAAGGCTATAATCCATTGTAGTAACAAAAATCTTGACAACATACTACCTTCCATAATGACAAGGCTACAATCCATTGTAGTAACAAAAATATCGACAACATACTACCTTACATAATTACAAGGCTAACATCCATTTTAGTAACAAAAATCTCGACAACAGACTACCTTTAATAATGACAAGGCTACCATCCATTGGAGTAACAAAAATCTCGACAATAGACTACCTTCCATAATGACAAGGCTACCATCCATTAGAGTAAGAAAAATCTGAACAACAGACTACCTTCCATAATGACAAGGCTACCATCCATTGGAGTAACAAAAATGTCAACAAGAGACTACCTTCCATAATGACAAGGCTACCATTCATTGGAGTAACAAAAAATCTCGAAACAGACTACCTTCCATAAAGACTAGGCTACCATCCCTAGGAATAACAAAAATATGAACAACATACTACCTTCCATAATTACAAGTCTACCATACATTATAGTAACAAAAATATAAACAACAGACTACCTTCCATAATGACAAGGCTACCATCCATTGGAGTAACAAAAATCTCGACAAAAGACTACCTTCCATAATGACAAGACTACCACTCATTAGAGTAACATAAATATCGACAACATACTACCTTCCATAATGACAAGGCTACCATCCATTGGAATAATAAAAATCTCGACAACAGACTACCTTCCATAATGACAAGGCTATCATCCATTGTAGTAACAAAAATCTTGACAACATACTACCTTCCATAATGACAAGGCTACAATCTAGTGTAGTAACAAAAATATCAACAACATACTACCTTACATAATGACAAGGCTACCATCCATTGTAGTAACAAAAATCTCGACAACAGACTACCTTCAATAATGACAAGGCTACCATCCATTGGAGTAACAAAAATCTGGACAATAGACTACCTTCCATAATGACAAGGCTACCATCCATTAGAGTAAGAAAAATCTGAACAACAGACTACCTTCCATAATGACAAGGCTACCATCCATTGGAGTAACAAAAATGTCAACAAGAGACTACCTTCCATAATGACAAGGCTACCATCCATTGGAGTAACAAAAAATCTCGAAACAGACTACCTTCCATAAAGACTAGGCTACCATCCCTGGGAATAACAAAAATATGAACAACAGACTACCTTCCATAATGACAAGGCTACCATACATTATAGTAACAAAAATCTAGACAACATACTACCTTCCATAATGACAAGGCTACAATTCATTGTAGTAACAAAAATATCCACAACATACTACCTTCCATAATGACAAGGCTACCATCCATTGTAGTAACAAAAATCTCGACAACAGACTACCTTCAATAATGACAAGGCTACCATCCATTGGAGTAATAAAAATCTCGACAATAGACTACCTTCCATAATGACAAGGCTACCATCCATTAGAGTAAGAAAAATCTGAACAACAGACTACCTTCCATAATGATAAGGCTACTATCCATTGGAGTAACAAAAATGTCAACAAGAGACTACCTTTCATAATGACAAGGCTACCATCCATTGGAGTAACAAAAAATCTCGAAAACAGACTACCTTCCATAAAGACTAGGCTACCATCCCTGGGAATAAAAAAAATATGAACAACAAACTACCTTCCATAATGACAAGGCTACCATACATTATAGTAACAAAAATATGAACAACAGACTACCTTCCATAATGACAAGGCTACCGTCCAATGGAGTAACAAAAATATCGACAACATGCTACCTTCCATAATGACAAGGCTAGCATCCATTGGAGTAACAAAAATATCGACAACATACTACCTTCCATAATGACAAGACTACCACCCATTCGAGTAACATAGATATCGACAACATACTACCTTCCATAATGACAAGTCTACCATCCATTGGAATAATAAAAATCTCGACAACAGACTACCTTCCATAATGACAAGGCTATAATCCATTGTAGTAACAGAAATCTTGACAACATACTACCTTCCATAATGACAAGGATACAATCCATCGTAGTAACAAAAATATCGACAACATACTACCTTACATAATTACAAGGCTACCATCCATTTTAGTCACAAAAATCTCGACAACAGACTACCTTTAATAATGACAAGGCTACCATCCTTTGGAGTAACAAAAATCTCGACAATAGACTACCTTCCATAATGACAAGGCTACCATCCATTAGAGTAAGAAAAATCTGAACAACAGACTACCTTCCATAATGACAAGGCTACCATCCATTGGAGTAACAAAAATGTCAACAAGAGACTACCTTCCATAATGACAAGGCTACCATTCATTGGAGTAACAAAAAATCTCGAAACAGACTACCTTCCATAAAGACTAGGCTACCATCCCTAGGAATAACAAAAATATGAACAACATACTACCTTCCATAATTACAAGTCTACCATACATTATAGTAACAAAAATATAAACAACAGACTACCTTCCATAATGACAAGGCTACCATCCATTGGAGTAACAAAAATCTCGACAAAAGACTACCTTCCATAATGACAAGACTACCACTCATTAGAGTAACATAAATATCGACAACATACTACCTTCCATAATGACAAGGCTACCATCCATTGGAATAATAAAAATCTCGACAACAGACTACCTTCCATAATGACAAGGCTATCATACATTGTAGTAACAAAAATCTTGACAACATACTACCTTCCATAATGACAAGGCTACAATCCAGTGTAGTAACAAAAATATCAACAACATACTACCTTACATAATGACAAGGCTACCATCCATTGTAGTAACAAAAATCTCGACAACAGACTACCTTCAATAATGACAAGGCTACCATCCATTGGAGTAACAAAAATCTGGACAATAGACTACCTTCCATAATGACAAGGCTACCATCCATTAGAGTAAGAAAAATCTGAACAACAGACTACCTTCCATAATGACAAGGCTACCATCCATTGGAGTAACAAAAATGTCAACAAGAGACTACCTTCCATAATGACAAGGCTACCATCCATTGGAGTAACAAAAAATCTCGAAACAGACTACCTTCCATAAAGACTAGGCTACCATCCCTGGGAATAACAAAAATATGAACAACAGACTACCTTCCATAATGACAAGGCTACCATACATTATAGTAACAAAAATATGAACAACAGACTACCTTCCATAATGACAAGGCTACCATCCAATGGAGTAACAAAAATATCGACAAAATGCTACCTTCCATAATGATAAGGCTACCATCCATTGGAGTAACAAAAATATCGACAACGTACTACCTTCCATAATGACAAGGCTACCATCTATTGGAGTAAAAAAAATCTTGACAATAGACTACCTTCCATAATGACAAGGCTATCATCCATTGTAGTAACAAAAATCTAGACAACATACTACCTTCCATAATGACAAGGCTACAATCCATTGTAGTAACAAAAATATCCACAACATACTACCTTCCATAATGACAAGGCTACCATCCATTGTATTAACAAAAATCTCGACAACAGACTACCTTCAATAATGACAAGGCTACCATCCATTGGAGTAATAAAAATCTCGACAATAGACTACCTTCCATAATGACAAGGCTACCATCCATTAGAGTAAGAAAAATCTGAACAACAGACTACCTTCCATAATGACAAGGCTACTATCCATTGGAGTAACAAAAATGTCAACAAGAGACTACCTTTCATAATGACAAGGCTACCATCCATTGGAGTAACAAAAAATCTCGAAAACAGACTACCTTCCATAAAGACTAGGCTACCATCCCTGGGAATAAAAAAAATATGAACAACAGACTACCTTCCATAATGACAAGGCTACCATACATTATAGTAACAAAAATATGAACAACAGACTACCTTCCATAATGACAAGGCTACCGTCCAATGGAGTAACAAAAATATCGACAACATGCTACCTTCCATAATGACAAGGCTAGCATCCATTGGAGTAACAAAAATATCGACAACATACTACCTTCCATAATGACAAGACTACCACCCATTCGAGTAACATAGATATCGACAACATACTACCTTCCATAATGACAAGTCTACCATCCATTGGAATAATAAAAATCTCGACAACAGACTACCTTCCATAATGACAAGGCTACAATCCATTGTAGTAACAAAAATATCGACAACATACTACCTTACATAATGACAAGGCTACCATCCATTGTAGTAACAAAAATCTCGGCAACAGACTACCTTTAATAATGACAAGGCTACCATCCATTGGAGTAACAAAAATCTCGACAATAGACTACCTTCCATAATGACAAGGCTACCATCCATTAGAGTAAGAAAAATCTGAACAACAGACTACCTTCCATAATGACAAGGCTACCATCCATTGGAGTAACAAAAATGTCAACAAGAGACTACCTTCCATAATGACAAGGCTACCATTCATTGGAGTAACAAAAAATCTCGAAACAGACTACCTTCCATAAAGACTAGGCTACCATCCCTAGGAATAACAAAAATATGAACAACATACTACCTTCCATAATTACAAGTCTACCATACATTATAGTAACAAAAATATAACCAACAGACTACCTTCCATAATGACAAGGCTACCATCCATTGGAGTAACAAAAATCTCGACAAAAGACTACCTTCCATAATGACAAGACTACCACTCATTAGAGTAACATAAATATCGACAACATACTACCTTCCATAATGACAAGGCTACCATCCATTGGAATAATAAAAATCTCGACAACAGACTACCTTCCATAATGACAAGGCTATCATCCATTGTAGTAACAAAAATCTTGACAACATACTACCTTCCATAATGACAAGGCTACAATCCAGTGTAGTAACAAAAATATCAACAACATACTACCTTACATAATGACAAGGCTACCATCCATTGTAGTAACAAAAATCTCGACAACAGACTACCTTCAATAATGACAAGGCTACCATCCATTGGAGTAAGAAAAATCTGGACAATAGACTACCTTCCATAATGACAAGGCTACCATCCATTAGAGTAAGAAAAATCTGAACAACAGACTACCTTCTATAATGACAAGGCTACCAACCATTGGAGTAACAAAAATGTCAACAAGAGACTACCTTCCATAATGACAAGGCTACCATCCATTGGAGTATCAAAAAATCTCGAAACAGACTACCTTCCATAAAGACTAGGCTACCATCCCTGGGAATAACAAAAATATGAACAACAGACTACCTTCCATAATGACAAGGCTACCATACATTATAGTAACAAAAATATGAACAACAGACTACCTTCCATAATGACAAGGCTACCATCCAATGGAGTAACAAAATTCTCGATAACATGCTACCTTCCATAATGACAAGGCTACCATCTATTGGAGTAACAAAAATCTTGACAATAGACTACCTTCCATAATGACAAGGCTACCACCCATTAGAGTAACATAGATATCGACAACATACTACCTTTCATAATGACAAGGCTACCATCCATTGGAATAATAAAAATCTCGACAACACACTACCTTCCATAATGACAAGGCTATCATCCATTGTAGTAAAAAAAATCTCGACAACATACTACCTTATATAATGACAAGGCTACAATCCATTGTAGTAATAGAAATATCCACAACATACTACCTTCCATAATGACAAGGCTACCATCCATTGTAGTAACAAAAAACTCGACAACAGACTACCTTCAATAATGACAAGGCTACCATCCATTGGAGTAACAAAAATCTCGACAATAGACTACCTTCCATAATGACAAGGCTACCATCCATTAGAGTAAGAAAAATCTGAAGAACAGACTACCTTCCATAATGACAAGGCTACCATCCATTGGAGTAACAAAAATGTCAACAAGAGACTACCTTCCATAATGACAAGGCTACCATCCATTGGAGTAACAAAAAATCTTGAAAACAGACTACCTTCCATAAAGACTAGGCTACCATCCCTGGGAATAACAAAAATATGAACAACAAACTACCTTCCATAATGACAAGGCTACCATACAGTATAGTAACAAAAATATGAACAACAGACTACCTTCCATAATGACAAGGCTACCATCCAATGGAGTAACAAAAATATCGACAACATGCTACCTTCCATAATGACAAGGCTACCATCCATTGGAGTAACAAAAATATCGACAACATACTACCTTCCATAATGACAAGACTACTACCCATTAGAGTAACATAGATATCGACAACATACTACCTTCCATAATGACAAGGCTACCATCCATTGGAATAATAAAAATCTCGACAACAGACTACCTTCCATAATGACAAGGCTATCATCCATTGTAGTAACAAAAATCTTGACAACATACTACCTTCCATAATGACAATGCTACAATCCATTGGTGTAACAAAAATCTGGACAATAGACTACCTTCCATAGTGACAAGGCTACCATCCATTAGAGTAAGAAAAATCTGAACAACAGACTACCTTCCATAATGACAAGGCTACCATCCATTGGAGTAACAAAAATGTCAACAAGAGACTACCTTCCATAATGACAAGGCTACCATCCATTGGAGTAACAAAAAATCTCGAAACAGACTACCTTCCATAAAGACTAGGCTACCATCCCTGGGAATAACAAAAATATGAACAACAGACTACCTTCCATAATGACAAGGCTACCATACATTATAGTAACAAAAATATGAACAACAGACTACCTTCCATAATGACAAGGCTACCATCCAATGGAGTAACAAAATTCTCGACAACATGCTACCTTCCATAATGACAAGGCTACCATCTATTGGAGTAACAAAAATCTTGACAATAGACTACCTTCCATAATGACAAGGCTATCATCCATTGTAGTAACAAAAATCTCGACAACATACTACCTTCCATAATGACAAGGCTACAATCCATTGTAGTAACAAAAATATCCACAACATACTACCTTCCGTAATGACAAGGCTACCATCCATTGTAGTAACAAAAATCTCGACAACAGACTACCTTCAATAATGACAAGGCTACCATCCATTGGAGTAACAAAAATCTTGACAATAGACTACCTTCCATAATGACAAGGCTACCATCCATTAGAGTAAGAAAAATCTGAACAATAGACTACCTTCCATAATGACAAGGCTACCATCCATTGGAGTAACAAAAATGTCAACAAGAGACTACCTTCCATAATGACAAGGCTACCATCCATTGGAGTAACAAAAAATCTCGAAAACAGACTACCTTCCATAAAGACTAGGCTACCATCCCTGGGAATAACAAAAATATGAACAACAGACTACCTTTCATAATGACAAGGCTACCATACAGTATAGTAACAAAAATATGAACAACAAACTACCTTCCATTATGACAAGGCTACCATCCAATGGAGTAACAAAAATATCGACAACATGCTACCTTCCATAATGACAAGGCTACCATCCATTGGAGTAACAAAAATATCGACAACATACTACCTTCCATAATGACAAGACTACCACCCATTAGAGTAACATAGATATCGACAACATACTACCTTCCATAATGACAAGGCTACCATCCATTGGAATAATAAAAATCTCGACAACAGACTACCTTCCATAATGACAAAGCTATCATCCATTGTAGTAACAAAAATCTTGACAACATACTACCTTCCATAATGACAAGGCTACAATCCATTGTAGTAACAAAAATATCGACAACATACTACCTTACATAATGACAAGGCTACCATCCATTGTAGTAACAAAAATCTCGACAACAGACTACCTTCAATAATGACAAGGCTACCATCCATTGGAGTAACAAAAAATCTCGAAAACAGACTACCTTCCATAAAGACTAGGCTACCATCCCTGGGAATAACAAAAATATGAACAACAAACTACCTTCCATAATGACAAGGCTACCATACAGTATAGTAACAAAAATATGAACAACAGACTACCTTCCATAATGACAAGGCTACCATCCAATGGAGTAACAAAAATATCGACAACATGCTACCTTCCATAATGACAAGGCTACCATCCATTGGAGTAACAAAAATATCGACAACATACTACCTTCCATAATGACAAGACTACCACCCATTAGAGTAACATAGATATCGACAACATACTACCTTCCATAATGACAAGGCTACAATCCATTGTAGTATCAAAAATATCGACAACATACTACCTTACATAATGACACGGCTACCGTCCATTGTAGTAACAAAAATCTCGACAACAGACTACCTTCAATAATGGCAAGGCTACCATCCATTGGTGTAACAAAAATCTAGACAATAGACTACCTTCCATAGTGACAAGGCTACCATCCATTAGAGTAAGAAAAATCTGAACAACAGACTACCTTCCATAATGACAAGGCTACCATCCATTGGAGTAACAAAAATGTCAACAAGAGACTACCTTCCATAATGACAAGGCTACCATCCATTGGAGTAACAAAAAATCTCGAAACAGACTACCTTCCATAAAGACTAGGCTACCATCCCTGGGAATAACAAAAATATGAACAACAGACTACCTTCCATAGTGACAACGCTACCATACATTATAGTAACAAAAATATGAACGACAGACTACCTTCCATAATGACAAGGCTACCATCCAATGGAGTAACAAAATTCTCGACAACATGCTACCTTCCATAATGACAAGGCTACCATCTATTGGAGTAACAAAAATCTTGACAATAGACTACCTTCCATAATGACAAGGCTATCATCCATTGTAGTAACAAAAATCTCGACAACATACTACCTTCCATAATGACAAGGCTACAATCCATTGTAGTAACAAAAATATCCACAACATACTACCTTCCATAATGACAAGGCTACCATCCATTGTAGTAACAAAAATCTCGACAACAGACTACCTTCAATAATGATAAGGCTACCATCCATTGGAGTAACAAAAATCTTGAAAATAGACTACCTTCCATAATGACAAGGCTACCATCCATTAGAGTAAGAAAAATCTGAACAACAGACTACCTTCCATAATGACAAGGCTACCATCCATTGGAGTAACAAAAATGTCAACAAGAGACTACCTTCCATAATGACAAGGCTACCATCCATTGGAGTAACAAAAAATCTCGAAAACAGACTACCTTCCATAAAGACTAGGCTACCATCCCTGGGAATAACAAAAATATGAACAACAGACTACCTTTCATAATGACAAGGCTACCATACAGTATGGTAACAAAAATATGAACAACAGACTACCTTCCATAATGACAAGGCTACCATCCAATGGAGTAACAAAAATATCGACAACATGCTACCTTCCATAATGACAAGGCTACCATCCATTGGAGTAACAAAAATATCGACAACATACTACCTTCCATAATGACAAGACTACCACCCATTAGAGTAACATAGATATCGACAACATACTACCTTCCATAATGACAAGGCTACCATCCATTGGAATAATAAAAATCTCGACAACAGACTACCTTCCATAATGACAAGGCTATCATCCATTGTAGTAACAAAAATCTTGACAACATACTACCTTCCATAATGACAAGGCTACAATCCATTGTAGTATCAAAAATATCGACAACATACTACCTTACATAATGACACGGCTACCGTCCATTGTAGTAACAAAAATCTCGACAACAGACTACCTTCAATAATGACAAGGCTACCATCCATTGGTGTAACAAAAATCTGGACAATAGACTACCTTCCATAGTGACAAGGCTACCATCCATTAGAGTAAGAAAAATCTGAACAACAGACTACCTTCCATAATGACAAGGCTACCATCCATTGGAGTAACAAAAATGTCAACAAGAGACTACCTTCCATAATGACAAGGCTACCATCCATTGGAGTAACAAAAAATCTCGAAACAGACTACCTTCCATAAAGACTAGGCTACCATCCCTGGGAATAACAAAAATATGAACAACAGACTACCTTCTATAATGACAAGGCTACCATACATTATAGTAACAAAAATATGAACAACAGACTACCTTCCATAATGACAAGGCTACCATCCAATGGAGTAACAAAATTCTCGACAACATGCTACCTTCCATAATGACAAGGCTACCATCTATTGGAGTAACAAAAATCTTGACAATAGACTACCTTCCATAATGACAAGGCTATCATCCATTGTAGTAACAAAAATCTCGACAACATACTACCTTCCATAATGACAAGGCTACAATCCATTGTAGTAACAAAAATATCCACAACATACTACCTTCCATAATGACAAGGCTACCATCCATTGTAGTAACAAAAATCTCGACAACAGACTACCTTCAATAATGATAAGGTTACCATCCATTGGAGTAACAAAAATCTTGACAATAGACTACCTTCCATAATGACAAGGCTACCATCCATTAGAGTAAGAAAAATCTGAACAACAGACTACCTTCCATAATGACAACGCTACCATCCATTGGAGTAACAAAAATGTCAACAAGAGACTACCTTCCATAATGACAAGGCTACCATCCATTGGAGTAACAAAAAATCTCGAAAACAGACTACCTTCCATAAAGACTAGGCTACCATCCCTGGGAATAACAAAAATATGAACAACAGACTACCTTTCATAATGACAAGGCTACCATACAGTATAGTAACAAAAATATGAACAACAGACTACCTTCCATAATGACAAGGCTACCATCCAATGGAGTAACAAAAATTTCGACAACATGCTACCTTCCATAATGACAAGGCTACCATCCATTGGAGTAACAAAAATATCGACAACATACTACCTTCCATAATGACAAGACTACCACCCATTAGAGTGACATAGATATCGACAACATACTACCTTCCATAATGACAAGGCTACCATCCATTGGAATAATAAAAATCTCGACAACAGACTACCTTCCATAATGACAAAGCTATCATCCATTGTAGTAACAAAAATCTTGACAACATACTACCTTCCATAATGACAAGGCTACAATCCATTGTAGTAACAAAAATATCGACAACATACTACCTTACATAATGACAAGGCTACCATCCATTGTAGTAACAAAAATCTCGACAACAGACTACCTTCAATAATGACAAGGCTACCATCCATTGGAGTAACAAAAATCTCGACAATAGACTACCTTCCATAATGACAAGGCTACCATCCATTAGAGTAAGAAAAATCGGAACAATAGACTACCTTCCATAATGACAAGGCTACCATCCATTGGAGTAACAAAAATGTCAACAAGAGACTACCTTCCATAATGACAAGGCTACCATCCATTGGAGTAACAAAAAATCCTGAAACAGACTACCTTCCATAAAGACTAGGCTACCATCCCTGGCAATAACAAAAATATGAACAACAGACTACCTTCCATAATGACAAGGCTACCATACATTATAGTAACAAAAATATGAACAACAGACTACCTTCCATATTGACAAGGCTACCATCTATTGGAGTAACAAAAATCTTGACAATAGACTACCTTCCATAATGACAAGGCTATCATCCATTGTAGTAACAAAAATCTCGACAACATACTACCTTCCATAATGACAAGGCTGCAATCCATTGTAGTAACAAAAATATCCACAACATACTACCTTCCATAATGACAAGGCTACCATCCATTGTAGTAACAA
Source organism: Vicia faba (assembly GCA_948472305.1). NCBI lineage: Eukaryota > Viridiplantae > Streptophyta > Magnoliopsida > Fabales > Fabaceae > Vicia > Vicia faba. Next base: position 797,303,967 of record OX451737.1, on the reverse strand, counting down.
AAATCTCGACAATAGACTACCTTCAATAATGACAAGGCTACCATCCATTAGAGTAACAAAAATCTTGACAATAGACTACCTTCCATAATGACAAGGCTACCATCCATTAGAGTAAGAAAAATCTGAACAATAGACTACCTTCCATAATGACAAGGCTACCATCCATTGGAGTAACAAAAATGTCAACAAGAGACTACCTTCCATAATGACAAGGCCACCATCCATTGGAGTAACAAAAAATCTCGAAAACAGACTACCTTCCATAAAGACTAGGCTACCATCCCTGGGAATAACAAAAATATGAACAACAGACTACCTTCCATAATGACAAGGCTACCATACAGTATAGTATCAAAAATATGAACAACAGACTACCTTCCATAATGACAAGGCTACCATCCAATGGAGTAACAAAAATATCGACAACATGCTACCTTCCATAATGACAAGGCTACCATCCATTGGAGTAACAAAAATATCGACAACATACTACCTTCCATAATGACAAGACTACCACCCATTAGAGTGACATAGATATCGACAACATAGTACCTTCCATAATGACAAGGCTACCATCCATTGGAATAATAAAAATCTCGACAACAGACTAGCTTCCATAATGACAAAGCTATCATCCATTGTAGTAACAAAAATCTTGACAACATACTACCTTCCATAATGACAAGGCTACAATCCATTGTAGTAACAAAAATATCGACAACATACTACCTTACATAATGACAAGGCTACCATCCTTTGTAGTAACAAAAATCTCGACAACAGACTACCTTCAATAATGACAAGGCTACCATCCATTGGAGTAACAAAAATCTCGACAATAGACTACCTTCCATAATGACAAGGCTACCATCCATTAGAGTAAGAAAAATCTGAACAACAGACTACCTTCCATAATGACAAGGCTACCATCAGTTGGAGTAACAAAAAATCTCGAAAACAGACTACCTTCCATAAAGACTAGGCTATTATCCCTGGGAATAACAAAAATCTCGACAACAGACTACCTTCCATAATGACAAGGCTACCATACATTATAGTAACAAAAATATGAACAACAGACTACCTTCCATAATGACAAGGCTACCATCCAATGGAGTAACAAAAATCTCAACAACATGCTACCTTCCATAATGACAAGGCTAGCATCCATTGGTGTAACAAAAATATCGACAACATACTACCTTCCATAATGACAAGGCTACCATCTATTGGAGTAACAAAAATCTTGACAACAGACTACCTTCCATAATGACAAGGCTATCATCCATTGTAGTAACAAAAATCTCGACAACATACTACGTTCCATAATGACAAGGCTACAATCCATTGTAGTATCAAAAATATCAATAACATACTACCTTCCATAATGACAAAGCTACCATCCATTTTAGTAACAAAAATCTCGAAAACAGACTACCTTAAATAGTGACAAGGCTACCATCCATTGGAGTAACAAAAATCTCGACAATAGACTACCTTCCATAATGACAAGGCTACCATCCATTAGAGTAAGAAAAATATGAACAATAGACTAGCTTCCATAATGACAAGGCTACCATCCATTGGAGTAACAAAAATGTCAACAAGAGACTACCTTCCATAATGACAAGGCTACCATCCATTGGAGTAACAAAAAATCTCAAAAACAGACTACCTTCCATAAAGACTAGGCAACCATCCCTAGGAATAACAAAAATATGAACAACAGACTACCTTCCATAATGACAAGGCTACCATACAGTATAATAACAAAAATATGAACAACAAACTACCTTCCATAATGACAAGGCTACCATACAGTATAATAACAAAAATATGAACAACAGACTACCTTCCATAATGACAAGGCTACCATCCAATGGAGTAACAAAAATATCGACAACATGCTACCTTCCATAATGACAAGGCTACCATCCATTGGATTAACAAAAATATCGACAACATACTACCTTCCATGATGACAAGACTACCACCCATTAGAGTAACATAGATATCGACAACATACTACCTTCCATAATGACAAGGCTACCATCCATTGGAATAATAAAAATCTCGACAACAGACTACCTTCCATAATGACAAGGCTATCATCCATTGTAGTAACAAAAATCTTGACAACATACTACCTTACATAATGACAAGGCTACCATCCATTGTAGTAACAAAAATCTCGACAACAAACTACCTTCAATAAAGACAAGGCTACCATCCATTGGAGTAACAAAAATCTCGACAATAGACTACCTTCCATAATGACAAGGCTACCATCCATTAGAGTAAGAAAAATCTGAACAACAGACTACCTTCCATAATGACAAAGCTTCCATCCATTGGAGTAACAAAAACATCAACAAGAGACTACCTTCCATAATGACAAGGCTACCATCAGTTGGAGTAACAAAAAATCTCGAAAACAGACTACCTTCCATAAAGACTAGGCTACCATCCCTGGGAATAACAAAAATCTCGACAACAGACTACCTTCCATAATGACAAGGCTACCATACATTATAGTAACAAAAATATGAACAACAGACTACCTTCCATAATGACAAGGCTACCATCCAATGGAGTAACAAAAATCTCAACAACATGCTACCTTCCATAATGACAAGGCTACCATCCATTGGTGTAACAAAAATATCGACAACATACTACCTTCCATAATGACAAGGCTACCATCTATTGGAGTAACAAAAATCTTGACAACAGACTACCTTCCATAATGACAAGGCTATCATCCATTGTAGTAACAAAAATCTCGACAACATACTACGTTCCATAATGACAAGGCTACAATCCATTGTAGTATCAAAAATATCAATAACATACTACCTTCCATAATGACAAAGCTACCATCCATTTTAGTAACAAAAATCTCGAAAACAGACTACCTTAAATAGTGACAAGGCTACCATCCATTGGAGTAACAAAAATCTCGACAATAGACTACCTTCCATAATGACAAGGCTACCATCCATTAGAGTAAGAAAAATATGAACAACAGACTAGCTTCCATAATGACAAGGCTACCATCCATTGGAGTAACAAAAATGTCAACAAGAGACTACCTTCCATAATGACAAGGCTACCATCCATTGGAGTAACAAAAAATCTCGAAAACAGACTACCTTCCATAAAGACTAGGCAACCATCCCTGGGAATAACAAAAATATGAACAACAGACTACCTTCCATAATGACAAGGCTACCATACAGTATAGTAACAAAAATATGAACAATAGACTACCTTCCATAATGACAAGGCTACCATCAAATGGAGCAACAAAAATCTCGACAACATGCTACCTTCCATAATGACAAGGCTACCATCCATTGGTGTAACAAAAATATCGACAACATACTACCTTCCATAATGACAAGGCTACCATCCATTGGAATAATAAAAATCTCGACAACAGACTACCTTCCATAATGACAAGGCTATCATCCATTGTAGTAACAAAAATCTTGACAACATACTACCTTCCATAATGACAAGGCTACAATCCATTGTAGTATCAAAAATATCGACAACATACTACCTTTTATAATGACAAGGCTACCATCCATTGGAGTAACAAAAATCTCGACAACAGACTACCTTCAATAATGACAAGGCTACCATCCATTGGAGTAACAAAAATCTGGACAATAGACTACCTTCCATAATGACAAGGCTACCATCCATTAGAGTAAGAAAAATCTGAACAACAGACTACCTTCCATAATGATAAGGCTACCATCCATTGGAGTAACAAAAATGTCAACAAGAGACTACCTTCCATAATGACAAGGCTACCATCCATTGGAGTAACAAAAAATCTCGAAACAGACTACCTTCCATAAAGACTAGGCTACCATCCCTGGGAATAACAAAAATATGAATAACAGACTACCTTCCATAATGACAAGGCTACCATACATTATAGTAACAAAAATATGAACAACAGACTACCTTCCATAATGACAAGTCTACCATTCAATGGAGTAACAAAAATCTCGACAACATGCAAACTTCCATAATGACAAGGCTACCATCTATTGGAGTAAAAAAAATCTTGACAATAGACTACCTTCCATAATGACAAGGCTACCATCCAATGGAGTAACAAAAATATCGACAACATGCTACCTTCCATAATGACAAGGCTACCATCCATTGGAGTAACAAAAATATCGACAACATACTACCTTCCATAATGACAAGACTACCACCCATTAGAGTATCATAGATATCGATAACATACTACCTTCCATAATGACAAGGCTACCATCCATTGGAATAATAAAAATCTCGACAACAGACTACCTTCCATAATGACAAGGCTATCATCCATTGTAGTAACAAAAATATCGACAACATACTACCTTACATAATGACAAGGCTACCATCCATTGGAGTAACAAAAATCTCGACAACAGACTACCTTCAATAATGAAAAGGCTACCATCCATTGGAGTAACAAAAATCTTGACAATAGACTACCTTCCATAATGACAAGGCTACCATCCATTAGAGTAAGAAAAATTTGAACAACAGACTACCTTCCATAATGACAAGGCTACCATCCATTGGAGTAACAAAAATGTCAACAAGAGACTACCTTCCATAATGACAAGGCTACCATCCATTGGAGAAACAAAAAATCTCGAAAACAGACTACCTTCCATAAAGACTAGGCTACCATCCCTGGGAATAACAAAAATATGAACAACAGACTACCTACCATAATGACAAGGCTACCATACAGTATAGTAACAAAAATATGAACAACAGACTACCTTCCATAATGACAAGGCTACCATCCAATGGAGTAACAAAAATATCGACAACATGCTACCTTCCATAATGACAAGGCTACCATCCATTGGAGTAACAAAAATATCGACAACATACTACCTTCCATAATGACAAGACTACCACCCATTAGAGTGACATAGATATCGACAACATACTACCTTCCATAATGACAAGGCTACCATCCATTGGAATAATAAAAATCTCGACAACAAACTACCTTCCATAATGACAAAGCTATCATCCATTGTAGTAACAAAAATCTCGACAACATACTACCTTCCATAATGACAAGGCTACAATCCATTGTAGTAACAAAAATATCCACAACATACTACCCTCCATAATGACAAGGCTACCATCCATTGTAGTAACAAAAATGTCGACAACAGACTACCTTCAATAATGACAAGGCTACCATCCATTGGAGTAACAAAAATCTTGACAATAGACTACCTTCCATAATGACAAGGCTACCATCCATTAGAGTAAGAAAAATCTGAACAACAGTCTACCTTCCATAATGACAAGGCTACCATCCATTAGAGTAACATAAATGTCAACAAGAGACTACCTTCCATAATGACAAGGCTACCATCCATTGGAGTAACAAAAAATCTCGAAAACAGACTACCTTCCATAAAGACTAGGCTACCATCCCTGGGAATAACAAAAATATGAACAACAGACTACCTTCCATAATGACAAGGCTACCATACAGTATAGTAACAAAAATATGAACAACAGACTACCTTCCATAATGACAAGGCTGCCATCCAATGGAGTAACAAAAATATCGACAACATGCTACCTTCCATAATGACAAGGCTACAATCCATTGTAGTATCAAAAATATCGACAACATACTACCTTTTATAATGACAAGGCTACCATCCATTGGAGTAACAAAAATCTCGACAACAGACTACCTTCAATAATGACAAGGCTACCATCCATTGGAGTAACAAAAATCTGGACAATAGACTACCTTCCATAATGACAAGGCTACCATCCATTAGAGTAAGAAAAATCTGAACAACAGACTACCTTCCATAATGATAAGGCTACCATCCATTGGAGTAACAAAAATGTCAACAAGAGACTACCTTCCATAATGACAAGGCTACCATCCATTGGAGTAACAAAAAATCTCGAAACAGACTACCTTCCATAAAGACTAGGCTACCATCCCTGGGAATAACAAAAATATGAATAACAGACTACCTTCCATAATGACAAGGCTACCATACATTATAGTAACAAAAATATGAACAACAGACTACCTTCCATAATGACAAGTCTACCATTCAATGGAGTAACAAAAATCTCGACAACATGCAAACTTCCATAATGACAAGGCTACCATCTATTGGAGTAAAAAAAATCTTGACAATAGACTACCTTCCATAATGACAAGGCTACCATCCAATGGAGTAACAAAAATATCGACAACATGCTACCTTCCATAATGACAAGGCTACCATCCATTGGAGTAACAAAAATATCGACAACATACTACCTTCCATAATGACAAGACTACCACCCATTAGAGTATCATAGATATCGATAACATACTACCTTCCATAATGACAAGGCTACCATCCATTGGAATAATAAAAATCTCGACAACAGACTACCTTCCATAATGACAAGGCTATCATCCATTGTAGTAACAAAAATATCGACAACATACTACCTTACATAATGACAAGGCTACCATCCATTGGAGTAACAAAAATCTCGACAACAGACTACCTTCAATAATGAAAAGGCTACCATCCATTGGAGTAACAAAAATCTTGACAATAGACTACCTTCCATAATGACAAGGCTACCATCCATTAGAGTAAGAAAAATTTGAACAACAGACTACCTTCCATAATGACAAGGCTACCATCAATTGGAGTAACAAAAATGTCAACAAGAGACTACCTTCCATAATGACAAGGCTACCATCCATTGGAGAAACAAAAAATCTCGAAAACAGACTACCTTCCATAAAGACTAGGCTACCATCCCTGGGAATAACAAAAATATGAACAACAGACTACCTACCATAATGACAAGGCTACCATACAGTATAGTAACAAAAATATGAACAACAGACTACCTTCCATAATGACAAGGCTACCATCCAATGGAGTAACAAAAATATCGACAACATGCTACCTTCCATAATGACAAGGCTACCATCCATTGGAGTAACAAAAATATCGACAACATACTACCTTCCATAATGACAAGACTACCACCCATTAGAGTGACATAGATATCGACAACATACTACCTTCCATAATGACAAGGCTACCATCCATTGGAATAATAAAAATCTCGACAACAAACTACCTTCCATAATGACAAAGCTATCATCCATTGTAGTAACAAAAATCTCGACAACATACTACCTTCCATAATGACAAGGCTACAATCCATTGTAGTAACAAAAATATCCACAACATACTACCCTCCATAATGACAAGGCTACCATCCATTGTAGTAACAAAAATGTCGACAACAGACTACCTTCAATAATGACAAGGCTACCATCCATTGGAGTAACAAAAATCTTGACAATAGACTACCTTCCATAATGACAAGGCTACCATCCATTAGAGTAAGAAAAATCTGAACAACAGTCTACCTTCCATAATGACAAGGCTACCATCCATTAGAGTAACATAAATGTCAACAAGAGACTACCTTCCATAATGACAAGGCTACCATCCATTGGAGTAACAAAAAATCTCGAAAACAGACTACCTTCCATAAAGACTAGGCTACCATCCCTGGGAATAACAAAAATATGAACAACAGACTACCTTCCATAATGACAAGGCTACCATACAGTATAGTAACAAAAATATGAACAACAGACTACCTTCCATAATGACAAGGCTGCCATCCAATGGAGTAACAAAAATATCGACAACATGCTACCTTCCATAATGACAAGGCTACCATCCATTGGAGTAACAAAAATATCGACAACATACTACCTTCCATAATGAAAAGACTACCACCCATTAGAGTGACATAGATATCGACAACATACTACCTTCCATAATGACAAGGCTACCATCCATTGGAATAATAAAAATCTCGACAACAGACTACCTTCCATAATGACAAAGCTATCATCCATTGTAGTAACAAAAATCTTGACAACATACTACCTTCCATAATGACAAGGCTACAATCCATTGTAGTAACAAAAATATCGACAACATACTACCTTACATAATGACAAGGCTACCATCCATTGTAGTAACAAAAATCTCGACAACAGACTACCTTCAATAATGACAAGGCTACCATCCATTGGAGTAACAAAAATCTCGACAATAGACTACCTTCCATAATGACAAGGCTACCATCCATTAGAGTAAGAAAAATCTGAACAACAGACTACCTTCCATAATGACAAGGCTTCCATCCATTGGAGTAACAAAAACGTCAACAAGAGACTACCTTCCATAATTACAAGGCTACCATCCGTTGAAGTAACAAAAAATCTCGAAAACAGACTACCTTCCATAAAGACTAGGCTACCATCCCTGGGAATAACAAAAATCTCGACAACAGACTACCTTCCATAATGACAAGGCTACCATACATTATAGTAACAAAAATATGACCAACAGACTACCTTCCATAATGACAAGGCAACCATCAAATGGAGTAACAAAAATCTCGACAACATGCTACCTTCCATAATGACAAGGCTACCATCCATTGGTGTAACAAAAATATCGACAACATACTACCTTCAATTATGACAAGGCTACCATCTATTGGAGTAACAAAAATCTTGACAACAGACTACCTTCCATAATGACAAGGCTATCATCCATTGTAGTAACAAAAATCTTGACAACATACTACCTTCCATAATGACAAGGCTACCATCCATTGGTGTAACAAAAATATCGACAACATACTACCTTCAATTATGACAAGGCTACCATCTATTGGAGTAACAAAAATCTTGACAACAGACTACCTTCCATAATGACAAGGCTATCATCCATTGTAGTAACAAAAATCTTGACAACATACTACCTTCGATAATGACAAGGCTACAATCCATTGTAGTAACAAAAATATCCACAACATACTACCTTCCATAATGACAAGGCTACCACCCATCAGAGTAACATAAATATCGACAACATACTACCTTCCATAATGACAAGGCTACCATCCATTGGAATAATAAAAATCTCGACAACAGACTACCTTCCATAATGACAAGGCTATCATCCATTGTAGTAACAAAAATCTTGACAACATACTACCTTCCATAATGACAAGGCTACAATCCATTGTAGTAACAAAAATATCGACAACATACTACCTTACATAATGACAAGGCTACCATCCATTGTAGTAACAAAAATCTCGACAACAGATTACCTTCAATAATGACAAGGCTACCATCCATTGGAGTAACAAAAATCTAGACAATAGACTACCTTCCATAATGACAAGGCTACCATCCATTAGAGTAAGAAAAATCTAAACAACCGACTACCTTCCATAATGACAAGGCTACCATCCATTGGAGTAACAAAAATGTCAACAAGAGACTACCTTCCATAATGACAAGGCTACCATCCATTGAAGTAACAAAAAATATCGAAACAGACTACCTTCCATAAAGACTAGGCTACCATCCCTGGGAATAACAAAAATATGAACAACAAACTACCTTCCATAATGACAAGGCTACCATACATTATAGTAACAAAAATATGAACAACGGACTACCTTCTATAATGACAAGGCTACCATCCAACGGAGTAACAAAATTCTCGACAACATGCTACCTTCCATAATGACAAGGCTACCATCTATTAGAGTAACAAAAATCTTGACAATAGACTACCTTCCATAATGACAAGGCTATCATCCATTGTAGTAACAAAAATCTCGACAACATACTACCTTCCATAATGACAAGGCTACAATCCATTGTAGTAACAAAAATATCCACAACATACTACCGTCCATAATGACAAGGCTACCATCCATTGTAGTAACAAAAAACTCGACAACAGACTACCTTCAATAATGACAAGGCTACCATCCATTAGAGTAACAAAAATCTTGACAATAGATTACCTTCCATAATGACAAGGCTACCATCCATTAGAGTAAGAAAAATCTGAACAACAGACTACCTTCCATAATGACAAGGCTACCATCCATTGTAGTAACAAAAATATCCACAACATACTACCTTCCATAATGACAAGGCTACCACCCATTAGTGTAACATAAATATCGACAACATACTACCTTCTATAATGACAAGGCTACCATCCATTGGAATAATAAAAATCTCGACAACAGACTACCTTCCATAATGACAAGGCTATCATCCATTGTAGTAACAAAAATCTTGACAACATACTACCTTCCATAATGACAAGGCTACAATCCATTGTAGTAACAAAAATATCGACAACATACTACCTTACATAATGACAAGGCTACCATCCATTGTAGTAACAAAAATCTCGACAACAGATTACCTTCAATAATGACAAGGCTAACATCCATTGGAGTAACAAAAATCTAGACAATAGACTACCTTCCATAATGACAAGGCTACCATCCATTAGAGTAAGAAAAATCTAAACAACAGACTACCTTCGATAATGACAAGGCTACCATCCATTGGAGTAACAAAAATGTCAACAAGAGACTACCTTCCATAATGACAAGGCTACCATCCATTGAAGTAACAAAAAATCTCGAAACAGACTACCTTCCATAAAGACTAGGCTACCATCCCTGGGAATAACAAAAATATGAACAACAAACTACCTTCCATAATGACAAGGCTACCATACATTATAATAACAAAAATAAGAACAACGGACTACCTTCTATAATGACAAGGCTACCATCCAACGGAGTCACAAAATTCTCGACAACATGCTACCTTCCATAATGACAAGGCTACCATCTATTAGAGTAACAAAAATCTTGACAATAGACTACCTTCCATAATGACAAGGCTATCATCCATTGTAGTAACAAAAATCTCGACAACATACTACCTTCCATAATGACAAGGCTACAATCCATTGTAGTAACAAAAATATCCACAACATACTACCTTCCATAATGACAAGGCTACCATCCATTGTAGTAACAAAAAACTCGACAACAGACTACCTTCAATAATGACAAGGCTATCATCCATTAGAGTAACAAAAATCTTGACAATAGATTACCTTCCATAATGACAAGGCTACCATCCATTAGAGTAATAAAATCTGAACAACAGACTACCTTCCATAATGACAAGGCTACCATCCATTGGAGTAACAAAAATGTCAACAAGAGACTACCTTCCATAATGACAAGGCTACCATCCATTGGAGTAACAAAAAATCTCGAAAACAGACTACCTTCCATAAAGACTAGGCTACCATCCCTGGGAATAACAAAAATATGAACAATAGACTACCTTCCATAATGACAAGGCTACCATACAGTATAGTAACAAAAATATGAACAACAGACTACCTTCCATAATGACAAGGCTACCATCCAATGGAGTAACAAAAATATCGACAACATGCTACCTTCCATAATGACAAGGCTACCATCCATTGGAGTAACAAAAATATCGACAACATACTACCTTCCATAATGACAAGACTACCACCCATTAGAGTAACATAGATATCGACAACATACTACCTTCCATAATGACATGGCTACCATCCATTAGAATAATAAAAATCTCGACAACAGACTACCTTCCATAATGACAAGGCTATCATCCATTGTAGTAACAAAAATCTTGACAACATACTACCTTACATAATGACAAGGCTACCATCCATTGTAGTAACAAAAATCTCGACAACAGACTACCTTCAATAAAGACAAGGCTACCATCCATTGGAGTAACAAAAATCTCGACAATAGACTACCTTCCATAATGACAAGGATACCATCCATTAGAGTAAGAAAAATCTGAACAACAGACTACCTTCCATAATGACAAGGCTTCAATCCATTGGAGTAACAAAAACGTCAACAAGAGACTACCTTCCATAATGACAAGGCTACCATCCGTTGGAGTAACAAAAAATCTCAAAAACAGACTACCTTCCATAAAGACTAGGCTACCATCCCTGGGAATAACAAAAATCTCGATAACAGACTACCTTCCATAATGACAAGGCTACCATACATTATAGTAACAAAAATATGAACAACAAACTACCTTCCATAATGACAAGGTTACCATCAAATGGAGTAACAAAAATCTCGACAACATGCTACCTTCCATAATGACAAGGCTACCATCCATTGATGTAACAAAAATATCGACAACATACTACCTTCAATTATGACAAGGCTACCATCTATTGGAGTAACAAAAATCTTGACAACAGACTACCTTCCATAATGACAAGGCTATCATCCATTGTAGTAACAAAAATCTTGACAACATACTACCTTCCATAATGACAAGGCTACCATCCATTGGTGTAACAAAAATATCGACAACATACTACCTTCAATTATGACAAGGCTACCATCTATTGGAGTAACAAAAATCTTGACAACAGACTACCTTCCATAATGACAAGGCTATCATCCATTGTAGTAACAAAAATCTTGACAACATACTACCTTCGATAATGACAAGGCTACAATCCATTGTAGTAACAAAAATATCCACAACATACTACCTTCCATAATGACAAGGCTACCACCCATTAGAGTAACATAAATATCGACAACATACTACCTTCTATAATGACAAGGCTACCATCCATTGGAATAATAAAAATCTCGACAACAGACTACCTTCCATAATGACAAGGCTATCATCCATTGTAGTAACAAAAATCTTGACAACATACTACCTTCCATAATGACAAGGCTACAATCCATTGTAGTAACAAAAATATCGACAACATACTACCTTACATAATGACAAGGCTACCATCCTTTGTAGTAACAAAAATCTCGACAACAGATTACCTTCAATAATGACAAGGCTAACATCCATTGGAGTAACAAAAATCTAGACAATAGACTACCTTCCATAATGACAAGGCTACCATCCATTAGAGTAAGAAAAATCTAAACAACAGACTACCTTCCATAATGACAAGGCTACCATCCATTGGAGTAACAAAAATGTCAACAAGAGACTACCTTCCATAATGACAAGGCTACCATCCATTGAAGTAACAAAAAATCTCGAAACAGACTACCTTCCATAAAGACTAGGCTACCATCCCTGGGAATAACAAAAATATGAACAACAAACTACCTTCCATAATGACAAGGCTACCATACATTATAGTAACAAAAATATGAACAACGGACTACCTTCTATAATGACAAGGCTACCATCCAACGGAGTAACAAAATTCTCGATAACATGCTACCTTCCATAATGACAAGGCTACCATCTATTAGAGTAACAAAAATCTTGACAATAGACTACCTTCCATAATGACAAGGCTATCATCCATTGTAGTAACAAAAATCTCGACAACATACTACCTTCCATAATGACAAGGCTACAATCCATTGTAGTAACAAAAATATCCACAACATACTACCTTCCATAATGACAAGGCTACCATCCATTGTAGTAACAAAAAACTCGACAACAGACTACCTTCAATAATGACAAGGCTACCATCCATTAGAGTAACAAAAATCTTGACAATAGATTACCTTCCATAATGACAAGGCTACCATCCATTAGAGTAAGAAAAATCTGAACAACAGACTACCTTCCATAATGACAAGGCTACCATCCATTGGAGTAACAAAAATGTCAACAAGAGACTACCTTCCATAATGACAAGGCTACCATCCATTGGAGTAACAAAAAATCTCGAAAACAGACTACCTTCCATAAAAACTAGGCTACCATCCCTGGGAATAACAAAAATATGAACAATAGACTACCTTCCATAATGACAAGGCTACCATACAGTATAGTAACAAAAATATGAACAACAGACTACCTTCCATAATGACAAGGCTACCATCCAATGGAGTAACAAAAATATCGACAACATGCTACCTTCCATAATGACAAGGCTACCATCCATTGGAGTAACAAAAATATCGACAACATACTACCTTCCATAATGACAAGACTACCACCCATTAGAGTAACATAGATATCGACAACATACTACCTTCCATAATGACAAGGCTACCATCCATTGGAATAATAAAAATCTCGACAACAGACTACCTTCCATAATGACAAGGCTATCATCCATTGTAGTAACAAAAATCTTGACAACATACTACCTTACATAATGACAAGGCTACCATCCATTGTAGTAACAAAAATCTTGACAACAGACTACCTTCAATAAAGACAAGGCTACCATCCATTGGAGTAACAAAAATCTTGACAATAGACTAACTTCCATAATGACAAGGATACCATCCATTAGAGTAAGAAAAATCTGAACAACAGACTACCTTCCATAATGACAAGGCTTCAATCCATTGGAGTAACAAAAACGTCAACAAGAGACTACCTTCCATAATGACAAGGCTACCATCCGTTGGAGTAACAAAAAATCTCGAAAACAGACTACCTTCCATAAAGACTAGGCTACCATCCCTGGGAATAACAAAAATATGAACAACAAACTACCTTCCATAATGACAAGGCTACCATACATTATAGTAACAAAAATATGAACAACAAACTACCTTCCATAATGACAAGGCTACCATCAAATGGAGTAACAAAAATCTCGACAACATGCTACCTTCCATAATGACAAGGCTACCATCCATTGGTGTAACAAAAATATCGACAACATACTACCTTCCATAATGACAAGGCTACCATCTATTGGAGTAACAAAAATCTTGACAACAGACTACCTTCCATAATGACAAGGCTATCATCCATTGTAGTAACAAAAATCTCGACAACATACTACCTTCCATAATGACAAGGCTACAATCCATTGTAGTAACAAAAATATCAACAACATACTACCTTCAATAATGACAAAGCTACCATCCATTGTAGTAACAAAAATCTCGACAACAGACTACCTTAAATAATGACAAGGCTACCATCCATTGGAGTAACAAAAATCTCGACAATAGACTACCTTCCATAATGACAAGGCTACCATCCATTAGAGTAAGAAAAATATGAACAACAGACTACCTTCCATAATGACAAGGCTACCATCCATTGGAGTAACAAAAATGTCAACAAGAGACTACCTTCCATAATGACAAGGCTACCATCCATTGGAGTAACAAAAAATCTCGAAAACAGACTACCTTCCATAAAGACTAGGCAACCATCCCTAGGAATAACAAAAATATGAACAACAGACTACCTTCCATAATGACAAGGCTACCATACAGTATAGTAACAAAAATATGAACAACAGAATACCTTCCATAATGACAAGGCTACCATCAAATGGAGTAACAAAAATCTCGACAACATGCTACCTTCCATAATGACAAGGCTACCATCCATTGGTGTAACAAAAATATCGACAACATACTACCTTCCATAATGACAAGGCTACCATCCATTGGAATAATAAAAATCTCGACAACAGACTACCTTCCATAATGACAAGGCTATCATCCATTGTAGTAACAAAAATATTGACAACATACTACCTTCCATAATGACAAGGCTACAATCCATTGTAGTAACAAAAATATCGACAACATACTACCTTACATAATGACCAGGCTACCATCCATTGGAGTAACAAAAATCTCGAAAACAGACTACCTTCAATAATGACAAGGATACCATCCATTGGAGTAACAAAAATCTGGACAATAGACTACCTTCCATAATGACAAGGCTACCATCCATTAGAGTAAGAAAAATCTGAACAACAGACTACCTTCCATAATGATAAGGCTATCATCCATTGGAGTAACAAAAATGTCAACAAGAGACTACCTTCCATAATGACAAGGCTACCATCCATTGGAGTAACAAAAAATCTCGAAATAGACTACCTTCCATAAAGACTAGGCTACCATCCCTGGGAATAACAAAAATATGAATAACAGACTACCTTCCATAATGACAAGGCTAACATACATTATAGTAACAAAAATATGAACAACAGACTACCTTCCATAATGACAAGGCTACCATCCAATGGAGTAACAAAAATCTCGACAACATGCTAACTTCCATAATGACAAGGCTACCATCTATTGGAGTAAAAAAAATCTTGACAATAGACTACCTTCCATAATGACAAGGCTACCATCCAATGGAGTAACAAAAATATTGACAACATGCTACCTTCCATAATGACAAGGCTACCATCCAATGGAGTAACAAAAATATCGACAACATACTACCTTCCATAATGACAAGACTACCACCCATTAGAGTATCATAGATATCGACAACATACTACCTTCCATAGTGACAAGGCTACCATCCATTGGAATAATAAAAATCTCGACAACAGACTACCTTCCATAATGACAAGGCTATCATCCATTGTAGTAACAAAAATCTTGACAACATACTACCTTCCATTATGACAAGGCTACAATCAATTGTAGTAACAAAAATATCGACAACATACTACCTTACATAATGACAAGGCTACCATCCATTGGAGTAACAAAAATCTCGACAACAGACTACCTTCAATAATGACAAGGCTACCATCCATTGGAGTAACAAAAAGCTGGACAATAGACTACCTTCCATAATGACAAGGCTACCATCCATTAGAGTAAGAAAAATCTAAACAACAGACTACCTTCCATAATGACAAGGCTACCATCCATTGGAGTAACAAAAATGTCAACAAGAGACTACCTTCCATAATGACAAGGCTACCATCCATTGGAGTAACAAAAAATCTCGAAAACAGACTACCTTCCATAAAGACTAGGCTACCATCCCTGGGAATAACAAAAATATGAACAATAGACTACCTTCCATAATGACAAGGCTACCATACAGTATAGTAACAAAAATATGAACAACATACTACCTTCCATTATGACAAGGCTACCATCCAATGGAGTAACAAAAATATCGACAACATGCTACCTTCCATAATGACAAGGCTACCATCCATTGGAGTAACAAAAATATCGACAACATACTACCTTCCATAATGACAAGACTACCACCCATTAGAGTAACATAGATATCGACAACATACTACCTTCCATAATGACAAGGCTACCATCCATTGGAATAATAAAAATCTCGACAACAGACTACCTTCCATAATGACAAGGCTATCATCCATTGTAGTAACAAAAATCTTGACAACATACTACCTTACATAATGACAAGGCTACCATCCATTGTAGTAACAAAAATCTCGACAACAGACTACCTTTAATAAAGACAAGCCTACCATCCATTGGAGTAACAAAAATCTCGACAATAGACTACCTTCCATAATGACAAGGATACCATCCATTAGAGTAAGAAAAATCTGAACAACAGACTACCTTCCATAATGACAAGGCTTCAATCCATTGTAGTAACAAAAATATCAACAACATACTACCTTCCATAATGACAAAGCTACCATCCATTGTAGTAACAAAAATCTCGACAACAGACTACCTTAAATAATGACAAGGCTACCATCCATTGGAGTAACAAAAATCTCGACAATAGACTACCTTCCATAATGACAAGGCTACCATCCATTAGAGTAAGAAAAATATGAACAACAGACTACCTTCCATAATGACAAGGCTACCATCCATTGGAGTAACAAAAATGTCAACAAGAGACTACATTCCATAATGACAAGGCTACCATCCATTGGAGTAACAAAAAATCTCGAAAACAGACTACCTTCCATAAAGACTAGGCACCCATCCCTGGGAATAACAAAAATATGAACAACAGACTACTTTCCATAATGACAAGGCTACCTTACAGTATAGTAACAAAAATATGAACAACAGACTACCTTCCATAATGACAAGGCTACCATCAATTGGAGTAACAAAAATCTCGACAACATGCTACCTTCCATAATGACAAGGCTACCATCCATTGGTGTAACAAAAATATCGACAACATACTACCTTCCATAATGACAAGGCTACCATCCATTGGAATAATAAAAATCTCGACAACAGACTACCTTCCATAATGACAAGGCTATCATCCATTGTAGTAACAAAAATCTTGACAACATACTACCTTCCATAATGACAAGGCTACAATCCATTGTATTAACAAAAATATCGACAACATACTACCTTACATAATGACTAGGCTACCATCCATTGGAGTAACAAAAATCTCGACAACAGACTACCTTCAATAATGACAAGGATACCATCCATTGGAGTAACAAAAATCTGGACAATAGACTACCTTCCATAATGACAAGGCTACCATCCATTAGAGTAAGAAAAATCTGAACAACAGACTACCTTCCATAATGATAAGGCTACCATCCATTGGAGTAACAAAAATGTCAACAGAAGACTACCTTCCATAATGACAAGGCTACCATCCATTGGAGTAACAAAAAATCTCGAAACAGACTACCTTCCATAAAGACTAGGCTACCATCCCTGGGAATAACAAAAATATGAATAACAGACTACCTTCCATAATGACAAGGCTACCATACATTATAGTAACAAAAATATGAACAACAGACTACCTTCCATAATGACAAGGCTACCATCCATTGGAGTAACAAAAATCTCGACAACATGCTAACTTCCATAATGACAAGGCTACCATCTATTGGAGTAAAAAAAATCTTGACAATAGACTACCTTCCATAATGACAAGGCTACCATCCAATGGAGTAAAAAAAATATTTACAACATGCTACCTTCCATAATGACAAGGCTACCATCCATTGGAGTAACAAAAATATCGACAACATACTACCTTCCATAATGACAAGACTACCACCCATTAGAGTATCATAGATATCGACAAAATACTACCTTCCATAATGACAAGGCTACCATCCATTGGAATAATAAAAATCTCGACAACAGACTACCTTCCATAATGACAAGGCTATCATCCATTGTAGTAACAAAAATCTTGACAACATACTACCTTCCATTATGACAAGGCTACAATCCATTGTAGTAACAAAAATATCGACAACATACTACCTTACATAATGACAAGGCTACCATCCATTGGAGTAACAAAAATCTCGACAACAGACTACCTTAAATAATGACAAGGCTACCATACATTGGAGTAACAAAAATCTGGACAATAGACTACCTTCCATAATGACAAGGCTACCATCCATTAGAGTAAGAAAAATCTAAACAACAGACTACCTTCCATAATGACAAGGCTACCATCCATTGGAGTAACAAAAAGGTCAACAAGAGACTACCTTCCATAATGACAAGGCTACCATCCATTGGAGTAACAAAAAATCTCGAAAACAGACTACCTTCCATAAAGACTAGGCTACCATCCCTGGGAATAACAAAAATATGAACAATAGACTACCTTCCATAATGACAAGGATACCATACAGTATAGTAACAAAAATATGAACAACAGACTACCTTCCATAATGACAAGGCTACCATCCAATGGAGTAACAAAAATATCGACAACATGCTACCTTCCATAATGACAAGGCTACCATCCATTGGAGTAACAAAAATATCGACAACATACTACCTTCCATAATGACAAGACTACCACCCATTAGAGTAACATAGATATCGACAACATACTACCTTCCATAATGACAAGGCTACCATCCATTGGAATAATAAAAATCTCGACAACAGACTACCTTCCATAATGACAAGGCTATCATCCATTGTAGTAACAAAAATCTTGACAACATACTACCTTACATAATGACAAGGCTACCATCCATTGTAGTAACAAAAATCTCGACAACAGACTACCTTTAATAAAGACAAGCCTACCATCCATTGGAGTAACAAAAATCTCGACAATAGACTACCTTCCATAATGACAAGGATACCATCCATTAGAGTAAGAAAAATCTAAACAACAGACTACCTTCCATAATGACAAGGCTTCAATCCATTGTAGTAACAAAAATATCAACAACATACTACCTTCCATAATGACAAAGCTACCATCCATTGTAGTAACAAAAATCTCGACAACAGACTACCTTAAATAATGACAAGGCTACCATCCATTGGAGTAACAAAAATCTCGACAATAGACTACCTTCCATAATGACAAGGCTACCATCCATTAGAGTAAGAAAAATATGAACAACAGACTACCTTCCATAATGACAAGGCTACCATCCATTGGAGTAACAAAAATGTCAACAAGAGACTACATTCCATAATGACAAGGCTACCATCCATTGGAGTAACAAAAAATCTCGAAAACAGACTACCTTCCATAAAGACTAGGCAACCATCCCTGGGAATAACAAAAATACGAACAACAGACTACCTTCCATAATGACAAGGCTACCATACAGTATAGTAACAAAAATATGAACAACAGACTACCTTCCATAATGACAAGGCTACCATCAATTGGAGTAACAAAAATATCGACAACATGCTACCTTCCATAATGACAAGGCTACCATCCATTGGTGTAACAAAAATATCGACAACATACTACCTTCCATAATGACAAGGCTACCATCCATTGGAATAATAAAAATCACGACAACAGACTACCTTCCATAATGACAAGGCTATCATCCATTGTAGTAACAAAAATCTTGACAACATACTACCTTCCATAATGACAAGGCTACAATCCATTGTATTAACAAAAATATCGACAACATACTACCTTACATAATGACAAGGCTACCATCCATTGGAGTAACAAAAATCTCGACAACAAACTACCTTCAATAATGACAAGGATACCATCCATTGGAGTAACAAAAATCTGGACAATAGAATACCTTCCATAATGACAAGGCTACCATCCATTAGAGTAAGAAAAATCTGAACAACAGACTACCTTCCATAATGATAAGGCTACCATCCATTGGAGTAACAAAAATGTCAACAAGAGACTACCTTCCATAATGACAAGGCTACCATCCATTGGAGTAACAAAAAATCTCAAAACAGACTACCTTCCATAAAGACTAGGCTACCATCCCTGGGAATAACAAAAATATGAATAACAGACTACCTTCCATAATGACAAGGCTACCATACATTATAGTAACAAAAATATGAACAACAGACTACCTTCCATAATGACAAGGCTACCATCCAATGGAGTAACAAAAATCTCGACAACTTGCTAACTTCCATAATGACAAGGCTACCATCTATTGGAGTAAAAAAAATCTTGACAATAGACTACATTCCATAATGACAAGGCTACCATCCAATGGAGTAACAAAAATATCGACAACATGCTACCTTCCATAATGACAAGGCTACAATCCATTGGAGTAACAAAAATATCGACAACATACTACCTTCCATAATGACAAGACTACCACCAATTAGAGTATCATAGATATCGACAACATACTACCTTCCATAATGACAAGGCTACCATCCATTGGAATAATAAAAATCTCGACAACAGACTACCTTCCATAATGACAAGGCTATCATCCATTGTAGTAACAAAAATCTTGACAACATACTACCTTCCATTATGACAAGGCTACAATCCATTGTAGTAACAAAAATATCGACAACATACTACCTTACATAATGACAAGGCTACCATCCATTGAAGTAACAAAAATCTCGACAACAGACTACCTTCAATAATGACAAGGCTACGATCCATTGGAGTAACAAAAATCTGGACAATAGACTACCTTCCATAATGACAAGGCTACCATCCATTAGAGTAAGAAAAATATAAACAACAGACTACCTTCCATAATGATAAGGCTACCATCCATTGGAGTAACAAAAATGTCAACAAGAGACTACCTTCCATAATGACAAGGCTACCATCCATTGGAGTAACAAAAAATCTCGAAACAGACTACCTTCCATAAAGACTAGGCTACCATCCATGGGAATAACAAAAATATGAATAACAGACTACCTTCCATAATGACAAGGCTACCATACATTATAGTAACAAAAATATGAAAAACAGATTACCTTCCATAATGACAAGGCTACCATCCAATGGAGTAACAAAAATCTCGACAACATGCTAACTTCCATAATGACAAGGCTACCATCTATTGGAGTAAAAAAAATCTTGACAATAGACTACCTTCCATAATGACAAGGCTATCATCCATTGTAGTAACAAAAATCTCGAAAATATACTACCTTCCATAATGACAAGGCTACAATCCATTGTAGTAACAAAAATATCCACAACATACTACCTTCCATAATGACAAGGCTAACATCCATTGTAGTAACAAAAATCTCGACAACAGACTACCTTCAATAATGACAAGGCTACCATCCATTGGAGTAACAAAAATCTCGACAATAGACTACCTTCCATAATGACAAGGCTACCATCCATTAGAGTAAGAAAAATCTGAACAACAGACTACCTTCCATAATGACAAGGCTACCATCCATTGGAGTAACAAAAATGTCAACCAGAGACTACCTTCCATAATGACAAGGCTACCATCCAATGGAGTAACAAAAATATCGACAACATGCTACCTTCCATAATGACAAGGCTACCGTCCATTGGAGTAACAAAAATATCGACAACATACTACCTTCCATAATGACAAGACAACCACCCATTAGAGTAACATAGATATCGACAACATACTACCTTCCATAATGACAAGGCTACCATCCATTGGAATAATAAAAATCTCGACAATAGACTACCTTCCATAATGACAAGGCTATCATCCATTGTAGTAAAAAAAATCTTGACAACATACTACCTTCCATAATGACAAGGCTGCAATCCATTATAGTAACAAAAATATCGACAACATACTACCTTACATAATGACAAGGCTACCATCCATTGTAGTAACAAAAATCTCGACAACAGACTACCTTCAATAATGACAAGGCTACCATCCATTGGAGTAACAAAAATCTGGACAATAGACTACCTTCCATAATGACAAGGCTACCATCCATTAGAGTAAGAAAAATCTGAAGAACAGACTACCTTCCATAATGACAAGGCTTCAATCCATTGGAGTAACAAAAACGTCAACAAGAGACTACCTTCCATAATGACAAGGCTACCATCCATTGGAGTAACAAAAAATCTCGAAAACAGACTACCTTCCATAAAGACTAGGCTACCATCCCTGGGAATAACAAATATATGAACAACAGACTACCTTCCATAATGACAAGGCTACCATACATTATAGTAACAAAAATATGAACAACAGACTACCTTCCATAATGACAAGGCTACCATCAAATGGAGTAACAAAAATCTCGACAACATGCTACCTTCCATAATGACAAGGCTACCATCCATTGGTGTAACAAAAATATCGACAACATACTACATTCCATAATGACAAGGCTATCATCTATTGGAGTAACAAAAATCTTAACAACAGACTACCTTCCATAATGACAAGGCTATCATCCGTTGTAGTAACAAATATCTCGACAACATACTATATTCCATAATGACAAGGCTACAATCCATTGTAGTAACAAAAATATCCACAACATACTACCTTCCATAATGACAAGGCTACCATCCATTGTAGTAACAAAAATCTCGACAACAGACTACCTTAAATAATGACAAGGCTACCATCCATTGGAGTAACAAAAATCTCGACAATAGACTACCTTCCATAATGACAAGGCTACCATCCATTAGAGTAAGAAAAATCTGAACAACAGACTACCTTCCATAATGACAAGGCTACCATCCATTGGAGTAACAAAAATGTCAACAAGAGACTACCTTCCATAATGACAAGGCTACCATCCATAAGAGTAACAAAAAATCTCCAAAACAGACTACCTTCCATAAAGACTAGGCTACCATCCCTGGGAGTAACAAAAATATGAACAACAGACTACCTTCCATAATGACAAGGCTACCATACAGTATAGTAACAAAAATATGAACAACAGACTACCTTCCATAATGACAAGGCTACCATCCAATGGAGTAACAAAAATATCGACAACAAGCTACCTTCCATAATGACAAGGCTACCATCCATTGGAGTAACAAAAATATCGACAACATACTACCTTCCATAATGACAAGACTACCACCCATTAGAGTAACATAGATATCGACAACATACTACCTTCCATAATGACAAGGCTACCATCCATTGGAATAATAAAAATCTTGACAACAGACTACCTTCCATAATGACAAGGCTATCATCCATTGTAGTAACAAAAATCTTGACAACATACTACCTTCCATAATGACAAGGCTACAATCCATTGTAGTAACAAAAATATCGACAACATACTACCTTACATAATGACAAGGCTACCATCCATTGGAGTAACAAAAATCTCGACAACAGACTACCTTCAATAATGACAAGGCTACCATCCATTGGAGTAACAAAAATATGGAAAATAGACTACCTTCAATAATGACAAGGCTACCATCCATTAGAGTAAGAAAAATCTGAACAACAGACTACCTTCCATAATGATAAGGCTACCATCCATTGCAGTAACAAAAATGTCAACAAGAGACTACCTTCCATAATGACAAGGCTACCATCCATTGGAATAATAAAAATCTCGACAACAGACTACCTTCCATAATGACAAGGCTATCATCCATTGTAGTAACAAAAATCTTGACAACATACTACCTTCCATAATGACAAGGCTACAATCCATTGTATTAACAAAAATATCGACAACATACTACCTTACATAATGACAAGGCTACCATCCATTGGAGTAACAAAAATCTCGACAACAGACTACCTTCAATAATGACAAGGATACCATCCATTGGAGTAACAAAAATCTGGACAATAGACTACCTTCCATAATGACAAGGCTACCATCCATTAGAGTAAGAAAAATCTAAACAACAGACTACCTTCCATAATGATAAGGCTACCATCCATCGGAGTAACAAAAATGTCAACAAGAGACTACCTTCCATAATGACAAGGCTACCATCCATTGGAGTAACAAAAAATCTCGAAACAGACTACCTTCCATAAAGACTAGGCTACCATCCCTGGGAATAACAAAAATATGAATAACAGACTACCTTCCATAATGACAAGGCTACCATACATTATAGTAACAAAAATATGAACAACAGACTACCTTCCATAATGACAAGGCTACCATCCAATGGAGTAACAAAAATCTCGACAACTTGCTAACTTCCATAATGACAAGGCTACCATCTATTGGAGTAAAAAAAATCTTGACAATAGACTACATTCCATAATGATAAGGCTACCATCCAATGGAGTAACAAAAATATCGACAACATGCTACCTTCCATAATGACAAGGCTACAATCCATTGGAGTAACAAAAATATCGACAACATACTACCTTCCATAATGACAAGACTACCACCCATTAGAGTATCATAGATATCGACAACATACTACCTTCCATAATGACAAGGCTACCATCCATTGGAATAATAAAAATCTCGACAACAGACTACCTTCCATAATGACAAGGCTATCATCCATTGTAGTAACAAAAATCTTGACAACATACTACCTTCCATTATGACAAGGCTACAATCCATTGTAGTAACAAAAATATCGACAACATACTACCTTACATAATGACAAGGCTACCATCCATTGAAGTAACAAAAATCTCGACAACAGACTACCTTCAATAATGACAAGGCTACCATCCATTGGAGTAACAAAAATCTGGACAATAGACTACCTTCCATAATGACAAGGCTACCATCCATTAGAGTAAGAAAAATCTAAACAACAGACTACCTTCCATATTGATAAGGCTACCATCCATTGGAGTAACAAAAATGTCAACAAGAGACTACCTTCCATAATGACAAGGCTACCATCCATTGGAGTAACAAAAAATCTCGAAACAGACTACCTTCCATAAAGACTAGGCTACCATCCCTGGGAATAACAAAAATATGAATAACAGACTACCTTCCATAATGACAAGGCTACCATACATTATAGTAACAAAAATATGAAAAACAGATTACCTTCCATAATGACAAGGCTACCATCCAATGGAGTAACAAAAATCTCGACAACATGCTAACTTCCATAATGACAAGGCTACCATCTATTGGAGTAAAAAAAATCTTGACAATAGACTACCTTCCATAATGACAAGGCTATCATCCATTGTAGTAACAAAAATCTCGAAAATATACTACCTTCCATAATGACAAGGCTACAATCCATTGTAGTAACAAAAATATCCACAACATACTACCTTCCATAATGACAAGGCTAACATCCATTGTAGTAACAAAAATCTCGACAACAGACTACCTTCAATAATGACAAGGCTACCATCCATTGGAGTAACAAAAATCTCGACAATAGACTACCTTCCATAATGATAAGGCTACCATCCATTAGAGTAAGAAAAATCTGAACAACAGACTACCTTCCATAATGACAAGGCTACCATCCATTGGAGTAACAAAAATGTCAACAAGAGACTACCTTCCATAATGACAAGGCTACCATCCAATGGAGTAACAAAAATATCGACAACATGCTACCTTCCATAATGACAAGGCTACCGTCCATTGGAGTAACAAAAATATCGACAACATACTACCTTCCATAATGACAAGACAACCACCCATTAGAGTAACATAGATATCGACAACATACTACCTTCCATAATGATAAGGCTACCATCCATTGGAATAATAAAAATCTCGACAACAGACTACCTTCCATAATGACAAGGCTATCATCCATTGTAGTAACAAAAATCTTGACAACATACTACCTTCCATAATGACAAGGCTGCAATCCATTATAGTAACAAAAATATCGACAACATACTACCTTACATAATGACAAGGCTACCATCCATTGTAGTAACAAAAATCTCGACAACAGACTACCTTCAATAATGACAAGGCTACCATCCATTGGAGTAACAAAAATCTCGACAATAGACTACCTTCCATAATGACAAGGCTACCATCCATTAGAGTAAGAAAAATCTGAAGAACAGACTACCTTCCATAATGACAAGGCTTCAATCCATTGGAGTAACAAAAACGTCAACAAGAGACTACCTTCCATAATGACAAGGCTACCATCCATTGGAGTAACAAAAAATCTCGAAAACAGACTACCTTCCATAAAGACTAGGCTACCATCCCTGGGAATAACAAATATATGAACAACAGACTACCTTCCATAATGACAAGGCTACCATACATTATAGTAACAAAAATATGAACAACAGACTACCTTCCATAATGACAAGGCTACCATCAAATGGAGTAACAAAAATCTCGACAACATGCTACCTTCCATAATGACAAGGCTACCATCCATTGGTGTAACAAAAATATCGACAATATACTACGTTCCATAATGACAAGGCTATCATCTATTGGAGTAACAAAAATCTTGACAACAGACTACCTTCCATAATGACAAGGGTACCATCCATTGTAGTAACAAATATCTCGACAACATACTATCTTCCATAATGACAAGGCTATCATCCATTGTAGTAACAAATATCTCGACAACATACTATCTTCCATAATGACAAGGCTACAATCCATTGTAGTAACAAAAATATCCACAACATACTACCTTCCATAATGACAAGGCTACCATCCATTGTAGTAACAAAAATCTCGACAACAGACTACCTTAAATAATGACAAGGCTACCATCCATTGGAGTAACAAAAATCTCGACAATAGACTACCTTCCATAATGACAAGGCTACCATCCATTAGAGTAAGAAAAATCTGAACAACAGGCTACCTTCCATAATGACAAGGCTACCATCCATTGGAGTAACAAAAATGTCAACAAGAGACTACCTTCCATAATGACAAGGCTACCATCCATTGGAGTAACAAAAAATCTCGAAAACAGACTACCTTCCATAAAGACTAGGCTACCATCCCTGGGAGTAACAAAAATATGAACAACAGACTACCTTCCATAATGACAAGGCTACCATACATTATAGTAACAAAAATATGAACAACAGACTACCTTCCATAATGACAAGGCTACCATCCAATGGAGTAACAAAAATATCGACAACAAGCTACCTTCCATAATGACAAGGCTACCATCCATTGGAGTAACAAAAATATCGACAACATACTACCTTCCATAATGACAAGACTACCACCCATTAGAGTAACATAGATATCGACAACATACTACCTTCCATAATGACAAGGCTACCATCCATTGGAATAATAAAAATCTCGACAACAGACTACCTTCCATAATGACAAGGCTATCATCCATTGTAGTAACAAAAATCTTGACAACATACTACCTTCCATTATGACAAGGCTACAATCCATTGTAGTAACAAAAATATCGACAACATACTACCTTACATAATGACAAGGCTACCATCCATTGGAGTAACAAAAATCTCGACAACAGACTACCTTCAATAATGACAAGGCTACCATCCATTGGAGTAACAAAAATATGGAAAATAGACTACCTTCCATAATGACAAGGCTACCATCCATTAGAGTAAGAAAAATATAAACAACAGACTACCTTCCATAATGATAAGGCTACCATCCATTGGAGTAACAAAAATGTCAACAAGAGACTACCTTCCATAATGACAAGGCTACCATCCATTGGAGTAACAAAAAATCTCGAAACAGACTACCTTCCATAAAGACTAGGCTACCATCCATGGGAATAACAAAAATATGAATAACAGACTACCTTCCATAATGACAAGGCTACCATACATTATAGTAACAAAAATATGAAAAACAGATTACCTTCCATAATGACAAGGCTACCATCCAATGGAGTAACAAAAATCTCGACAACATGCTAACTTCCATAATGACAAGGCTACCATCTATTGGAGTAAAAAAAATCTTGACAATAGACTACCTTCCATAATGACAAGGCTATCATCCATTGTAGTAACAAAAATCTCGAAAATATACTACCTTCCATAATGACAAGGCTACAATCCATTGTAGTAACAAAAATATCCACAACATACTACCTTCCATAATGACAAGGCTAACATCCATTGTAGTAACAAAAATCTCGACAACAGACTACCTTCAATAATGACAAGGCTACCATCCATTGGAGTAACAAAAATCTCGACAATAGACTACCTTCCATAATGACAAGGCTACCATCCATTAGAGTAAGAAAAATCTGAACAACAGACTACCTTCCATAATGACAAGGCTACCATCCATTGGAGTAACAAAAATGTCAACCAGAGACTACCTTCCATAATGACAAGGCTACCATCCAATGGAGTAACAAAAATATCGACAACATGCTACCTTCCATAATGACAAGGCTACCGTCCATTGGAGTAACAAAAATATCGACAACATACTACCTTCCATAATGACAAGACAACCACCCATTAGAGTAACATAGATATCGACAACATACTACCTTCCATAATGACAAGGCTACCATCCATTGGAATAATAAAAATCTCGACAATAGACTACCTTCCATAATGACAAGGCTATCATCCATTGTAGTAAAAAAAATCTTGACAACATACTACCTTCCATAATGACAAGGCTGCAATCCATTATAGTAACAAAAATATCGACAACATACTACCTTACATAATGACAAGGCTACCATCCATTGTAGTAACAAAAATCTCGACAACAGACTACCTTCAATAATGACAAGGCTACCATCCATTGGAGTAACAAAAATCTCGACAATAGACTACCTTCCATAATGACAAGGCTACCATCCATTAGAGTAAGAAAAATCTGAAGAACAGACTACCTTCCATAATGACAAGGCTTCAATCCATTGGAGTAACAAAAACGTCAACAAGAGACTACCTTCCATAATGACAAGGCTACCATCCATTGGAGTAACAAAAAATCTCGAAAACAGACTACCTTCCATAAAGACTAGGCTACCATCCCTGGGAATAACAAATATATGAACAACAGACTACCTTCCATAATGACAAGGCTACCATACATTATAGTAACAAAAATATGAACAACAGACTACCTTCCATAATGACAAGGCTACCATCAAATGGAGTAACAAAAATCTCGACAACATGCTACCTTCCATAATGACAAGGCTACCATCCATTGGTGTAACAAAAATATCGACAACATACTACATTCCATAATGACAAGGCTATCATCTATTGGAGTAACAAAAATCTTAACAACAGACTACCTTCCATAATGACAAGGCTATCATCCGTTGTAGTAACAAATATCTCGACAACATACTATATTCCATAATGACAAGGCTACAATCCATTGTAGTAACAAAAATATCCACAACATACTACCTTCCATAATGACAAGGCTACCATCCATTGTAGTAACAAAAATCTCGACAACAGACTACCTTAAATAATGACAAGGCTACCATCCATTGGAGTAACAAAAATCTCGACAATAGACTACCTTCCATAATGACAAGGCTACCATCCATTAGAGTAAGAAAAATCTGAACAACAGACTACCTTCCATAATGACAAGGCTACCATCCATTGGAGTAACAAAAATGTCAACAAGAGACTACCTTCCATAATGACAAGGCTACCATCCATAAGAGTAACAAAAAATCTCCAAAACAGACTACCTTCCATAAAGACTAGGCTACCATCCCTGGGAGTAACAAAAATATGAACAACAGACTACCTTCCATAATGACAAGGCTACCATACAGTATAGTAACAAAAATATGAACAACAGACTACCTTCCATAATGACAAGGCTACCATCCAATGGAGTAACAAAAATATCGACAACAAGCTACCTTCCATAATGACAAGGCTACCATCCATTGGAGTAACAAAAATATCGACAACATACTACCTTCCATAATGACAAGACTACCACCCATTAGAGTAACATAGATATCGACAACATACTACCTTCCATAATGACAAGGCTACCATCCATTGGAATAATAAAAATCTTGACAACAGACTACCTTCCATAATGACAAGGCTATCATCCATTGTAGTAACAAAAATCTTGACAACATACTACCTTCCATAATGACAAGGCTACAATCCATTGTAGTAACAAAAATATCGACAACATACTACCTTACATAATGACAAGGCTACCATCCATTGGAGTAACAAAAATCTCGACAACAGACTACCTTCAATAATGACAAGGCTACCATCCATTGGAGTAACAAAAATATGGAAAATAGACTACCTTCAATAATGACAAGGCTACCATCCATTAGAGTAAGAAAAATCTGAACAACAGACTACCTTCCATAATGATAAGGCTACCATCCATTGCAGTAACAAAAATGTCAACAAGAGACTACCTTCCATAATGACAAGGCTACCATCCATTGGAATAATAAAAATCTCGACAACAGACTACCTTCCATAATGACAAGGCTATCATCCATTGTAGTAACAAAAATCTTGACAACATACTACCTTCCATAATGACAAGGCTACAATCCATTGTATTAACAAAAATATCGACAACATACTACCTTACATAATGACAAGGCTACCATCCATTGGAGTAACAAAAATCTCGACAACAGACTACCTTCAATAATGACAAGGATACCATCCATTGGAGTAACAAAAATCTGGACAATAGACTACCTTCCATAATGACAAGGCTACCATCCATTAGAGTAAGAAAAATCTGAACAACAGACTACCTTCCATAATGATAAGGCTACCATCCATCGGAGTAACAAAAATGTCAACAAGAGACTACCTTCCATAATGACAAGGCTACCATCCATTGGAGTAACAAAAAATCTCGAAACAGACTACCTTCCATAAAGACTAGGCTACCATCCCTGGGAATAACAAAAATATGAATAACAGACTACCTTCCATAATGACAAGGCTACCATACATTATAGTAACAAAAATATGAACAACAGACTACCTTCCATAATGACAAGGCTACCATCCAATGGAGTAACAAAAATCTCGACAACTTGCTAACTTCCATAATGACAAGGCTACCATCTATTGGAGTAAAAAAAATCTTGACAATAGACTACATTCCATAATGATAAGGCTACCATCCAATGGAGTAACAAAAATATCGACAACATGCTACCTTCCATAATGACAAGGCTACAATCCATTGGAGTAACAAAAATATCGACAACATACTACCTTCCATAATGACAAGACTACCACCCATTAGAGTATCATAGATATCGACAACATACTACCTTCCATAATGACAAGGCTACCATCCATTGGAATAATAAAAATCTCGACAACAGACTACCTTCCATAATGACAAGGCTATCATCCATTGTAGTAACAAAAATCTTGACAACATACTACCTTCCATTATGACAAGGCTACAATCCATTGTAGTAACAAAAATATCGACAACATACTACCTTACATAATGACAAGGCTACCATCCATTGAAGTAACAAAAATCTCGACAACAGACTACCTTCAATAATGACAAGGCTACCATCCATTGGAGTAACAAAAATCTGGACAATAGACTACCTTCCATAATGACAAGGCTACCATCCATTAGAGTAAGAAAAATCTAAACAACAGACTACCTTCCATATTGATAAGGCTACCATCCATTGGAGTAACAAAAATGTCAACAAGAGACTACCTTCCATAATGACAAGGCTACCATCCATTGGAGTAACAAAAAATCTCGAAACAGACTACCTTCCATAAAGACTAGGCTACCATCCCTGGGAATAACAAAAATATGAATAACAGACTACCTTCCATAATGACAAGGCTACCATACATTATAGTAACAAAAATATGAAAAACAGATTACCTTCCATAATGACAAGGCTACCATCCAATGGAGTAACAAAAATCTCGACAACATGCTAACTTCCATAATGACAAGGCTACCATCTATTGGAGTAAAAAAAATCTTGACAATAGACTACCTTCCATAATGACAAGGCTATCATCCATTGTAGTAACAAAAATCTCGAAAATATACTACCTTCCATAATGACAAGGCTACAATCCATTGTAGTAACAAAAATATCCACAACATACTACCTTCCATAATGACAAGGCTAACATCCATTGTAGTAACAAAAATCTCGACAACAGACTACCTTCAATAATGACAAGGCTACCATCCATTGGAGTAACAAAAATCTCGACAATAGACTACCTTCCATAATGACAAGGCTACCATCCATTAGAGTAAGAAAAATCTGAACAACAGACTACCTTCCATAATGACAAGGCTACCATCCATTGGAGTAACAAAAATGTCAACCAGAGACTACCTTCCATAATGACAAGGCTACCATCCAATGGAGTAACAAAAATATCGACAACATGCTACCTTCCATAATGACAAGGCTACCGTCCATTGGAGTAACAAAAATATCGACAACATACTACCTTCCATAATGACAAGACAACCACCCATTAGAGTAACATAGATATCGACAACATACTACCTTCCATAATGACAAGGCTACCATCCATTGGAATAATAAAAATCTCGACAATAGACTACCTTCCATAATGACAAGGCTATCATCCATTGTAGTAAAAAAAATCTTGACAACATACTACCTTCCATAATGACAAGGCTGCAATCCATTATAGTAACAAAAATATCGACAACATACTACCTTACATAATGACAAGGCTACCATCCATTGTAGTAACAAAAATCTCGACAACAGACTACCTTCAATAATGACAAGGCTACCATCCATTGGAGTAACAAAAATCTCGACAATAGACTACCTTCCATAATGACAAGGCTACCATCCATTAGAGTAAGAAAAATCTGAAGAACAGACTACCTTCCATAATGACAAGGCTTCAATCCATTGGAGTAACAAAAACGTCAACAAGAGACTACCTTCCATAATGACAAGGCTACCATCCATTGGAGTAACAAAAAATCTCGAAAACAGACTACCTTCCATAAAGACTAGGCTACCATCCCTGGGAATAACAAATATATGAACAACAGACTACCTTCCATAATGACAAGGCTACCATACATTATAGTAACAAAAATATGAACAACAGACTACCTTCCATAATGACAAGGCTACCATCAAATGGAGTAACAAAAATCTCGACAACATGCTACCTTCCATAATGACAAGGCTACCATCCATTGGTGTAACAAAAATATCGACAACATACTACATTCCATAATGACAAGGCTATCATCTATTGGAGTAACAAAAATCTTAACAACAGACTACCTTCCATAATGACAAGGCTATCATCCGTTGTAGTAACAAATATCTCGACAACATACTATATTCCATAATGACAAGGCTACAATCCATTGTAGTAACAAAAATATCCACAACATACTACCTTCCATAATGACAAGGCTACCATCCATTGTAGTAACAAAAATCTCGACAACAGACTACCTTAAATAATGACAAGGCTACCATCCATTGGAGTAACAAAAATCTCGACAATAGACTACCTTCCATAATGACAAGGCTACCATCCATTAGAGTAAGAAAAATCTGAACAACAGACTACCTTCCATAATGACAAGGCTACCATCCATTGGAGTAACAAAAATGTCAACAAGAGACTACCTTCCATAATGACAAGGCTACCATCCATAAGAGTAACAAAAAATCTCCAAAACAGACTACCTTCCATAAAGACTAGGCTACCATCCCTGGGAGTAACAAAAATATGAACAACAGACTACCTTCCATAATGACAAGGCTACCATACAGTATAGTAACAAAAATATGAACAACAGACTACCTTCCATAATGACAAGGCTACCATCCAATGGAGT
This sequence comes from Vicia faba, assembly GCA_948472305.1. Taxonomy (NCBI): domain Eukaryota; kingdom Viridiplantae; phylum Streptophyta; class Magnoliopsida; order Fabales; family Fabaceae; genus Vicia; species Vicia faba. Next base: position 797,269,254 of record OX451737.1, on the reverse strand, counting down.
AACAAAAATATCGACAACAAGCTACCTTCCATAATGACAAGTCTACCATCCATTGGAGTAACAAAAATATCGACAACATACTACCTTCCATAATGACAAGACTACCACCCATTAGAGTAACATAGATATCGACAACATACTACCTTCCATAATGACAAGGCTACCATCCATTGGAATAATAAAAATCTTGACAACAGACTACCTTCCATAATGACAAGGCTATCATCCATTGTAGTAACAAAAATCTTGACAACATACTACCTTCCATAATGACAAGGCTACAATCCATTGTAGTAACAAAAATATCGACAACATACTACCTTACATAATGACAAGGCTACCATCCATTGGAGTAACAAAAATCTCGACAACAGACTACCTTCAATAATGACAAGGCTACCATCCATTGGAGTAACAAAAATATGGAAAATAGACTACCTTCAATAATGACAAGGCTACCATCCATTAGAGTAAGAAAAATCTGAACAACAGACTACCTTCCATAATGATAAGGCTACCATCCATTGCAGTAACAAAAATGTCAACAAGAGACTACCTTCCATAATGACAAGGCTACCATCCATTGGAATAATAAAAATCTCGACAACAGACTACCTTCCATAATGACAAGGCTATCATCCATTGTAGTAACAAAAATCTTGACAACATACTACCTTCCATAATGACAAGGCTACAATCCATTGTATTAACAAAAATATCGACAACATACTACCTTACATAATGACAAGGCTACCATCCATTGGAGTAACAAAAATCTCGACAACAGACTACCTTCAATAATGACAAGGATACCATCCATTGGAGTAACAAAAATCTGGACAATAGACTACCTTCCATAATGACAAGGCTACCATCCATTAGAGTAAGAAAAATCTGAACAACAGACTACCTTCCATAATGATAAGGCTACCATCCATCGGAGTAACAAAAATGTCAACAAGAGACTACCTTCCATAATGACAAGGCTACCATCCATTGGAGTAACAAAAAATCTCGAAACAGACTACCTTCCATAAAGACTAGGCTACCATCCCTGGGAATAACAAAAATATGAATAACAGACTACCTTCCATAATGACAAGGCTACCATACATTATAGTAACAAAAATATGAACAACAGACTACCTTCCATAATGACAAGGCTACCATCCAATGGAGTAACAAAAATCTCGACAACTTGCTAACTTCCATAATGACAAGGCTACCATCTATTGGAGTAAAAAAAATCTTGACAATAGACTACATTCCATAATGATAAGGCTACCATCCAATGGAGTAACAAAAATATCGACAACATGCTACCTTCCATAATGACAAGGCTACAATCCATTGGAGTAACAAAAATATCGACAACATACTACCTTCCATAATGACAAGACTACCACCCATTAGAGTATCATAGATATCGACAACATACTACCTTCCATAATGACAAGGCTACCATCCATTGGAATAATAAAAATCTCGACAACAGACTACCTTCCATAATGACAAGGCTATCATCCATTGTAGTAACAAAAATCTTGACAACATACTACCTTCCATTATGACAAGGCTACAATCCATTGTAGTAACAAAAATATCGACAACATACTACCTTACATAATGACAAGGCTACCATCCATTGAAGTAACAAAAATCTCGACAACAGACTACCTTCAATAATGACAAGGCTACCATCCATTGGAGTAACAAAAATCTGGACAATAGACTACCTTCCATAATGACAAGGCTACCATCCATTAGAGTAAGAAAAATCTAAACAACAGACTACCTTCCATATTGATAAGGCTACCATCCATTGGAGTAACAAAAATGTCAACAAGAGACTACCTTCCATAATGACAAGGCTACCATCCATTGGAGTAACAAAAAATCTCGAAACAGACTACCTTCCATAAAGACTAGGCTACCATCCCTGGGAATAACAAAAATATGAATAACAGACTACCTTCCATAATGACAAGGCTACCATACATTATAGTAACAAAAATATGAAAAACAGATTACCTTCCATAATGACAAGGCTACCATCCAATGGAGTAACAAAAATCTCGACAACATGCTAACTTCCATAATGACAAGGCTACCATCTATTGGAGTAAAAAAAATCTTGACAATAGACTACCTTCTATAATGACAAGGCTATCATCCATTGTAGTAACAAAAATCTCGAAAACCTACTACCTTCCATAATGACAAGGCTACAATCCATTGTAGTAACAAAAATATCCACAACATACTACCTTCCATAATGACAAGGCTAACATCCATTGTAGTAACAAAAATCTCGACAACAGACTACCTTCAATAATGACAAGGCTACCATCCATTGGAGTAACAAAAATCTCGACAATAGACTACCTTCCATAATGATAAGGCTACCATCCATTAGAGTAAGAAAAATCTGAACAACAGACTACCTTCCATAATGACAAGGCTACCATCCATTGGAGTAACAAAAATGTCAACAAAAGACTACCTTCCATAATGACAAGGCTACCATCCAATGGAGTAACAAAAATATCGACAACATGCTACCTTCCATAATGACAAGGCTACCGTCCATTGGAGTAACAAAAATATCGACAACATACTACCTTCCATAATGACAAGACAACCACCCATTAGAGTAACATAGATATCGACAACATACTACCTTCCATAATGACAAGGCTACCATCCATTGGAATAATAAAAATCTCGACAACAGACTACCTTCCATAATGACAAGGCTATCATCCATTGTAGTAACAAAAATCTTGACAACATACTACCTTCCATAATGACAAGGCTGCAATCCATTATAGTAACAAAAATATCGACAACATACTACCTTACATAATGACAAGGCTACCATCCATTGTAGTAACAAAAATCTCGACAACAGACTACCTTCAATAATGACAAGGCTACCATCCATTGGAGTAACAAAAATCTCGACAATAGACTACCTTCCATAATGACAAGGCTACCATCCATTAGAGTAAGAAAAATCTGAAGAACAGACTACCTTCCATAATGACAAGGCTTCAATCCATTGGAGTAACAAAAACGTCAACAAGAGACTACCTTCCATAATGACAAGGCTACCATCCATTGGAGTAACAAAAAATCTCGAAAACAGACTACCTTCCATAAAGACTAGGCTACCATCCGTGGGAATAACAAATATATGAACAACAGACTACCTTCCATAATGACAAGGCTACCATACATTATAGTAACAAAAATATGAACAACAGACTACCTTCCATAATGACAAGGCTACCATCAAATGGAGTAACAAAAATCTCGACAACATGCTACCTTCCATAATGACAAGGCTACCATCCATTGGTGTAACAAAAATATCGACAATATACTACGTTCCATAATGACAAGGCTATCATCTATTGGAGTAACAAAAATCTTGACAACAGACTACCTTCCATAATGACAAGGGTACCATCCATTGTAGTAACAAATATCTCGACAACATACTATCTTCCATAATGACAAGGCTATCATCCATTGTAGTAACAAATATCTCGACAACATACTATCTTCCATAATGACAAGGCTACAATCCATTGTAGTAACAAAAATATCCACAACATACTACCTTCCATAATGACAAGGCTACCATCCATTGTAGTAACAAAAATCTCGACAACAGACTACCTTAAATAATGACAAGGCTACCATCCATTGGAGTAACAAAAATCTCGACAATAGACTACCTTCCATAATGACAAGGCTACCATCCATTAGAGTAAGAAAAATCTGAACAACAGGCTACCTTCCATAATGACAAGGCTACCATCCATTGGAGTAACAAAAATGTCAACAAGAGACTACCTTCCATAATGACAAGGCTACCATCCATTGGAGTAACAAAAAATCTCGAAAACAGACTACCTTCCATAAAGACTAGGCTACCATCCCTGGGAGTAACAAAAATATGAACAACAGACTACCTTCCATAATGACGAGGCTACCATACATTATAGTAACAAAAATATGAACAACAGACTACCTTCCATAATGACAAGGCTACCATCCAATGGAGTAACAAAAATATCGACAACAAGCTACCTTCCATAATGACAAGGCTACCATCCATTGGAGTAACAAAAATATCGACAACATACTACCTTCCATAATGACAAGACTACCACCCATTAGAGTAACATAGATATCGACAACATACTACCTTCCATAATGACAAGGCTACCATCCATTGGAATAATAAAAATCTTGACAACAGACTACCTTCCATAATGACAAGGCTATCATCCATTGTAGTAACAAAAATCTTGACAACATACTACCTTCCATAATGACAAGGCTACAATCCATTGTAGTAACAAAAATATCGACAACATACTACCTTACATAATGACAAGGCTACCATCCATTGGAGTAACAAAAATCTCGACAACAGACTACCTTCAATAATGACAAGGCTACCATCCATTGGAGTAACAAAAATATGGAAAATAGACTACCTTCAATAATGACAAGGCTACCATCCATTAGAGTAAGAAAAATCTGAACAACAGACTACCTTCCATAATGATAAGGCTACCATCCATTGCAGTAACAAAAATGTCAACAAGAGACTACCTTCCATAATGACAAGGCTACCATCCATTGGAGTAACAAAAAATCTAAAAATAGACTACCTTCCATAAAGACTAGGCTACCATCCCTGGGAATAACAAAAATATGAACAACAGCCTACCTTCCATAATGACAAGGCTACCATCAAATGGAGTAACAAAAATCTCGACAACATGCTACCTTCCATAATGACAAGGCTACCATCCATTGGTGTAACAAAAATATCGACAACATACTACATTCCATAATGACAAGGCTACCATCCAATGGAGTAACAAAAATCTCGACAACATGCTAACTTCCATAAAGACAAGGCTACCATCTATTGGAGTAAAAAAAATCTTGACAATAGACTACCTTCCATAATGACAAGGCTATCATCCATTGTAGTAACAAAAATCTCGACAACATACTACCTTCCATAATGACAAGGCTACAATCCATTGTAGTAACAAAAATATCCACAACATACTACCTTCCATAATGACAAGGCTACCATCCATTGTAGTAACAAATATCTCGACAACATACTATCTTCCATAATGACAAGGCTATCATCCATTGTAGTAACAAATATCTCGACAACATACTATCTTCCATAATGACAAGGCTACAATCCATTGTAGTAACAAAAATATCCACAACATACTACCTTCCATAATGACAAGGCTACCATCCATTGTAGTAACAAAAATCTCGACAACAGACTACCTTAAATAATGACAAGGCTACCATCCATTGGAGTAACAAAAATCTCGACAATAGACTACCTTCCATAATGACAAGGCTACCATCCATTAGAGTAAGAAAAATCTGAACAACAGACTACCTTCCATAATGACAAGGCTACCATCCATTGGAGTAACAAAAATGTCAACAAGAGACTACCTTCCATAATGACAAGGCTACCATCCATTGGAGTAACAAAAAATCTCGAAAACAGACTACCTTCCATAAAGACTAGGCTACCATCCCTGGGAGTAACAAAAATATGAACAACAGACTACCTTCCATAATGACAAGGCTACCATACATTATAGTAACAAAAATATGAACAACAGACTACCTTCCATAATGACAAGGCTACCATCCAATGGAGTAACAAAAATATCGACAACAAGCTACCTTCCATAATGACAAGGCTACCATCCATTGGAGTAACAAAAATATCGACAACATACTACCTTCCATAATGACAAGACTACCACCCATTAGAGTAACATAGATATCGACAACATACTACCTTCCATAATGACAAGGCTACCATCCATTGGAATAATAAAAATCTTGACAACAGACTACCTTCCATAATGACAAGGCTATCATCCATTGTAGTAACAAAAATCTTGACAACATACTACCTTCCATAATGACAAGGCTACAATCCATTGTAGTAACAAAAATATCGACAACATACTACCTTACATAATGACAAGGCTACCATCCATTGGAGTAACAAAAATCTCGACAACAGACTACCTTCAATAATGACAAGGCTACCATCCATTGGAGTAACAAAAATATGGAAAATAGACTACCTTCAATAATGACAAGGCTACCATCCATTAGAGTAAGAAAAATCTGAACAACAGACTACCTTCCATAATGATAAGGCTACCATCCATTGCAGTAACAAAAATGTCAACAAGAGACTACCTTCCATAATGACAAGGCTACCATCCATTGGAGTAACAAAAAATCTAAAAATAGACTACCTTCCATAAAGACTAGGCTACCATCCCTGGGAATAACAAAAATATGAACAACAGCCTACCTTCCATAATGACAAGGCTACCATCAAATGGAGTAACAAAAATCTCGACAACATGCTACCTTCCATAATGACAAGGCTACCATCCATTGGTGTAACAAAAATATCGACAACATACTACATTCCATAATGACAAGGCTACCATCCAATGGAGTAACAAAAATCTCGACAACATGCTAACTTCCATAAAGACAAGGCTACCATCTATTGGAGTAAAAAAAATCTTGACAATAGACTACCTTCCATAATGACAAGGCTATCATCCATTGTAGTAACAAAAATCTCGACAACATACTACCTTCCATAATGACAAGGCTACAATCCATTACAGTAACAAAAATATCCACAACATACTACCTTCCATAATGACAAGGCTACCATCCATTGTAGTAACAAATATCTCGACAACATACTATCTTCCATAATGACAAGGCTATCATCCATTGTAGTAACAAATATCTCGACAACATACTATCTTCCATAATGACAAGGCTACAATCCATTGTAGTAACAAAAATATCCACAACATACTACCTTCCATAATGACAAGGCTACCATCCATTGTAGTAACAAAAATCTCGACAACAGACTACCTTAAATAATGACAAGGCTACCATCCATTGGAGTAACAAAAATCTCGACAATAGACTACCTTCCATAATGACAAGGCTACCATCCATTAGAGTAAGAAAAATCTGAACAACAGACTACCTTCCATAATGACAAGGCTACCATCCATTGGAGTAACAAAAATGTCAACAAGAGACTACCTTCCATAATGACAAGGCTACCATCCATTGGAGTAACAAAAAATCTCGAAAACAGACTACCTTCCATAAAGACTAGGCTACCATCCCTGGGAGTAACAAAAATATGAACAACAGACTACCTTCCATAATGACAAGGCTACCATACAGTATAGTAACAAAAATATGAACAACAGACTACCTTCCATAATGACAAGGCTACCATCCAATGGAGTAACAAAAATATCGACAACAAGCTACCTTCCATAATGACAAGGCTACCATCCATTGGAGTAACAAAAATATTGACAACATACTACCTTCCATAATGACAAGACTACCACCCATTAGAGTAACATAGATATCGACAACATACTACCTTCCATAATGACAAGGCTACCATCCATTGGAATAATAAAAATCTTGACAACAGACTACCTTCCATAATGACAAGGCTATCATCCATTGTAGTAACAAAAATCTTGACAACATACTACCTTCCATAATGACAAGGCTACAATCCATTGTAGTAACAAAAATATCGACAACATACTACCTTACATAATGACAAGGCTACCATCCATTGGAGTAACAAAAATCTCGACAACAGACTACCTTCAATAATGACAAGGCTACCATCCATTGGAGTAACAAAAATATGGAAAATAGACTACCTTCAATAATGACAAGGCTACCATCCATTAGAGTAAGAAAAATCTGAACAACAGACTACCTTCCATAATGATAAGGCTACCATCCATTGCAGTAACAAAAATGTCAACAAGAGACTACCTTCCATAATGACAAGGCTACCATCCATTGGAGTAACAAAAAATCTAAAAATAGACTACCTTCCATAAAGACTAGGCTACCATCCCTGGGAATAACAAAAATATGAACAACAGCCTACCTTCCATAATGACAAGGCTACCATCAAATGGAGTAACAAAAATCTCGACAACATGCTACCTTCCATAATGACAAGGCTACCATCCATTGGTGTAACAAAAATATCGACAACATACTACATTCCATAATGACAAGGCTACCATCCAATGGAGTAACAAAAATCTCGACAACATGCTAACTTCCATAAAGACAAGGCTACCATCTATTGGAGTAAAAAAAATCTTGACAATAGACTACCTTCCATAATGACAAGGCTATCATCCATTGTAGTAACAAAAATCTCGACAACATACTACCTTCCATAATGACAAGGCTACAATCCATTGTAGTAACAAAAATATCCACAACATACTACCTTCCATAATGACAAGGCTACCATCCATTGTAGTATCAAAAATCTCGACAACAGACTACCTTCCATAATGACAAGGCTACCATCCATTAGAGTAAGAAAAATCTGAACAACAGACTACCTTCCATAATGACAAGGCTACCATCCATTGGAGTAAGAAAAATGTCAACAAGAGACTACCTTCCATAATGACAAGGCTACCATCCATTGGAGTAACAAAAAATCTCGAAAACAGACTACCTTCCATAAAGACTAGGCTACCATCCCTGGGAATAACAAAAATATGAACAACAGACTATCTTCCATAATGACAAGGCTACCATACAGTATAGTAACAAAAATATGAACAACAGACTACCTTACATAATGACAAGGCTACCATCCATTGGAATAATAAAAATCTCGACAACAGACTACCTTCCATAATGACAAGGCTATCATCCATTGTAGTAACAAAAATCTTGACAACATACTACCTTCCATAATGACAATGCTACAATCCATTATAGTAACAAAAATATCGACAACATACTACCTTACATAATGACAAGTCTACCATCTATTGTAGTAACAAAAATCTCGACAACAGACTACCTTCAATAATGACAAGGCTACCTTCCATTGGAGTAACAAAAATCTCGACAATAGACTACCTTCCATAATGACAAGGCTACCATCCATTAGAGTAAGAAAAATCTGAACAACTGACTACCTTCCATAATGACAAGGCTTCCTTCCATTGGAGTAACAAAAATGTCAACAAGAGACTACCTTCCATAATGACAAGGCTACCATCCATTGGAGTAACAAAAAATCTCGAAAACAAGCTACCTTCCATAAAGACTAGGCTACCATCCCTGGGAATAAAAAAAATCTCGACAACAGACTACCTTCCATAATGACAAGGCTACCATCCATTGGTGTAACAAAAATATCGACAACATACTACATTCCATAATGACAAGGCTATCATCTATTGGAGTAACAAAAATCTTGACAACAGACTACCTTCCATAATGACAAGGGTACCATCCATTGTAGTAACAAATATCTCGACAACATACTATCTTCCATAATGACAAGGCTATCATCCATTGTAGTAACAAATATCTCGACAACATACTATCTTCCATAATGACAAGGCTACAATCCATTGTAGTAACAAAAATATCCACAACATACTACCTTCCATAATGACAAGGCTACCATCCATTGTAGTAACAAAAATCTCGACAACAGACTACCTTAAATAATGACAAGGCTACCATCCATTGGAGTAACAAAAATCTCGACAATAGACTACCTTCCATAATGACAAGGCTACCATCCATTAGAGTAAGAAAAATCTGAACAACAGACTACCTTCCATAATGACAAGGCTACCATCCATTGGAGTAACAAAAATGTCAACAAGAGACTACCTTCCATAATGACAAGGCTACCATCCATTGGAGTAACAAAAAATCTCGAAAACAGACTACCTTCCATAAAGACTAGGCTACCATCCCTGGGAGTAACAAAAATATGAACAACAGACTACCTTCCATAATGACAAGGCTACCATACAGTATAGTAACAAAAATATGAACAACAGACTACCTTCCATAATGACAAGGCTACCATCCAATGGAGTAACAAAAATATCGACAACAAGCTACCTTCCATAATGACAAGGCTACCATCCATTGGAGTAACAAAAATATCGACAACATACTACCTTCCATAATGACAAGACTACCACCCATTAGAGTAACATAGATATCGACAACATACTACCTTCCATAATGACAAGGCTACCATCCATTGGAATAATAAAAATCTTGACAACAGACTACCTTCCATAATGACAAGGCTATCATCCATTGTAGTAACAAAAATCTTGACAACATACTACCTTCCATAATGACAAGGCTACAATCCATTGTAGTAACAAAAATATCGACAACATACTACCTTACATAATGACAAGGCTACCATCCATTGGAGTAACAAAAATCTCGACAACAGACTACCTTCAATAATGACAAGGCTACCATCCATTGGAGTAACAAAAATATGGAAAATAGACTACCTTCAATAATGACAAGGCTACCATCCATTAGAGTAAGAAATATCTGAACAACAGACTACCTTCCATAATGATAAGGCTACCATCCATTGCAGTAACAAAAATGTCAACAAGAGACTACCTTCCATAATGACAAGGCTACCATCCATTGGAGTAACAAAAAATCTAAAAATAGACTACCTTCCATAAAGACTAGGCTACCATCCCTGGGAATAACAAAAATATGAACAACAGCCTACCTTCCATAATGACAAGGCTACCATCAAATGGAGTAACAAAAATCTCGACAACATGCTACCTTCCATAATGACAAGGCTACCATCCATTGGTGTAACAAAAATATCGACAACATACTACATTCCATAATGACAAGGCTACCATCCAATGGAGTAACAAAAATCTCGACAACATGCTAACTTCCATAAAGACAAGGCTACCATCTATTGGAGTAAAAAAAATCTTGACAATAGACTACCTTCCATAATGACAAGGCTATCATCCATTGTAGTAACAAAAATCTCGACAACATACTACCTTCCATAATGACAAGGCTACAATCCATTGTAGTAACAAAAATATCCACAACATACTACCTTCCATAATGACAAGGCTACCATCCATTGTAGTATCAAAAATCTCGACAACAGACTACCTTCCATAATGACAAGGCTACCATCCATTAGAGTAAGAAAAATCTGAACAACAGACTACCTTCCATAATGACAAGGCTACCATCCATTGGAGTAAGAAAAATGTCAACAAGAGACTACCTTCCATAATGACAAGGCTACCATCCATTGGAGTAACAAAAAATCTCGAAAACAGACTACCTTCCATAAAGACTAGGCTACCATCCCTGGGAATAACAAAAATATGAACAACAGACTACCTTACATAATGAGAAGGCTACCATCCATTGGAATAATAAAAATCTCGACAACAGACTACCTTCCATAATGACAAGGCTATCATCCATTGTAGTAACAAAAATATCGACAACATGCTACCTTCCATAATGACAAGGCTACCATCCATTGGAGTAACAAAAATCTCGACAACATGCTACCTTCCATAATGACAAGGCTACCATCCATTGGAGTAACAAAAATATCGACAACATACTACCTTACATAATGACAAGGCTACCATCCATTGTAGTAACAAAAATCTCGACAACAGACTACCTTCAATAATGACAAGGCTACCATCCATTGGAGTAACAAAAATCTCGACAATAGACTACCTTCCATAATGACAAGGCTACCATCCATTAGAGTAAGAAAAATCTGAACAACAGACTACCTTCCATAATGACAAGGCTTCCCTCCATTGGAGTAACAAAAATGTCAACAAGAGACTACCTTCCATAATGACAAGGCTACCATCCATTGGAGTAACAAAAAATCTAGAAAACAGACTACCTTCCATAAAGACTAGGCTACCATCCCTTGGAATAACAAAAATCTCGACAACAGACTACCTTCCATAATGACAAGGCTACCATACATTATAGTAACAAAAATATGAACAACAGACTACCTTCCATAATGACAAGGCTCCCATCCAATGGAGTAACAAAAATCTCGACAACATGCTACCTTCCATAATGACAAGGCTACCATCCATTGGAGTAACAAAAATATCGACAACATACTACCTTCCATAATGACAAGGCTACCATCTTTTGGAATAACAAAAATCTTGACAACAGACTACCTTCCATAATGACAAGGCTATCATCCATTGTAGTAACAAAAATCTCGACAACATACTACTTTCCATAATGACAAGGCTATAATCCATTGTAGTAACAAAAATATCCACAACATACTACCTTCCATAATGACAAGGCTACCATCCATTGTATTAATAAAAATCTCGACAACTGACTACCTTCAATAATGACAAGGCTACCATCCATTGGAGTAACAAAAATCTCGACAATAGACTACCTTCCATAATGACAAGGCTACCATCCATTAGAGTAAGAAAAATATGAACAATAGACTACCTTCCATAATGACATGGCTACCATCCATTGGAGTAACAAAAATATCAACAAGAGACTACCTTCCATAATGACAAGGCTACCATCCATTGGAGTAACAAAAAATCTTGAAAACATACTACCTTCCATAAAGACTAGGCTACCATCCATCGGAATAACAAAAATCTCGACAACATACTACCTTCCATAATGACAAGGCTACCATACATTATAGTAACAAAAATATGAACAACAGACTACCTTCCATAATGACAAGGCAACCATCCATTGGAGTAACAAAAATCTCGAAAAAAAACTACCTTCCATAAAGACTAGGCTACCATCCATTGGAATAACAAAAATCTCGACAACAGACTACCTTCAATAGTGACAAGGCTACCATACATTTAGTAACAAAAATCTGAACAACAGACTACCTTCCATAATGACAAGGCTACCATCCATTGGAGTAACAAAAATCACAACAACAAACTACCTTCTAGAATGACAAGGCTACCATCCATTGGAGTAACAAAAATCTCGACAACAGACTACCTTCCATAATGACAAGGCTACCATACATTATAGTAAACAAAATATGAACAACAGACTACCTTCCATAATGACAACGCTACCATCCAATGGAGTAACCAAAATCTCGACAACATGCTACCTTCCATAATGACAAGGCTACCATCCATTGGAGTAACAAAAATATCGACAACATACTACCTTCCATAATGACAAGGCTACCATCTTTTGGAATAACAAAAATCTTGACAACAGACTACCTTCAATAATGACAAGGCTACCATCCATTGGAGTAACAAAAATCTGGAAAATAGACTACCTTCCATAATGACAAGGCTACCATCCATTAGAGTAAGAAAAATCTGAACAACATACTACCTTCCATAATGATAAGGCTACCATCCATTGGAGTAACAAAAATGTCAACAAGAGACTACCTTCCATAATAACAAGGCTACCATCCATTGGAGTAACAAAAAATCTCGAAATAGACTACCTTCCATAAAGACTAGGCTACCATCCCTGGGAATAACAAAAATATGAACAACAGACTACCTTCCATAATGACAAGGCTACCATACATTATAGTAACAAAAATATGAACAACAGACTACCTTCCATAATGACAAGGCTACCATCCAATGGAGTAACAAAAATCTCGACAACATGCTAACTTCCATAATGACAAGGCTACCATCTATTCGAGTAAAAAAAATCTTGACAATAGACTACCTTCCAAAATGACAAGGCTATCATCCATTGCAGTAACAAAAATCTCGACAACATACTACCTTCCATAATGACAAGGCTACAATCCATTGTAGTAACAAAAATATCCACAACATACTACCTTCCATAATGACAAGGCTACCATCCATTGTAGTATCAAAAATCTCGACAACAGACTACCTTCAATAATGACAAGGCTACCATCCATTGGAGTAACAAAAATCTCGACAATAGACTACCTTCCATAATGACAAGGCTACCATCCATTAGAGTAAGAAAAATCTGAACAATAGACTACCTTCCATAATGACATGGCTACCATCCATTGGAGTAACAAAAATATCAACAAGAGACTACCTTCCATAATGACAAGGCAACCATCCATTGGAGTAACAAAAAATCTTGAAAACATACTACCTTCCATAAAGACTAGGCTACCATCCATCGGAATAACAAAAATATGAACAACATACTACCTTCCGTAATGACAAGGCTACCATACATTATAGTAACAAAAATATGAACAACAAACTACCTTCCATAATGACAAGGCAACCATCCATTGGAGTAACAAAAATCTCGAAAAAAAACTACCTTCCATAAAGACTTGGCTACCATCCATTGGAATAACAAAAATCTCGACAACAGACTACCTTCAATAGTGACAAGGCTACCATACATTTAGTAACAAAAATCTGAACAACAAACTACCTTCCATAATGACAAGGCTACCATCCATTGGAGTAACAAAAATCACAACAACAAACTACCTTCTAGAATGACAAGGCTACCATCCATTGGAGTAACAAAAATCTCGACAACAGACTACCTTCCATAATGACAAGGCTACCATACATTATAGTAAACAAAATATGAACAACAGACTACCTTCCATAATGACAACGCTACCATCCAATGGAGTAACCAAAATCTCGACAACATGCTACCTTCCATAATGACAAGGCTACCATCCATTGGAGTAACAAAAATATCGACAACATACTACCTTCCATAATGACAAGGCTACCATCTTTTGGAATAACAAAAATCTTGACAACAGACTACCTTCAATAATGACAAGGCTACCATCCATTGGAGTAACAAAAATCTGGAAAATAGACTACCTTCCATAATGACAAGGCTACCATCCATTAGAGTAAGAAAAATCTGAACAACAGACTACCTTCCATAATGACAAGGCTACCATCCATTGGAGTAACAAAAATGTCAACAAGAGACTACCTTCCATAATGACAAGGCTACCATCCATTGGAGTAACAAAAAATCTCGAAATAGACTACCTTCCATAAAGACTAGGCTACCATCCCTGGGAATAACAAAAATATGAACAACAAACTACCTTCCATAATGACAAGGCTACCATACATTATAGTAACAAAAATATGAACAACAGACTACCTTCCATAATGACAAGGCTACCATCCAATGGAGTAACAAAAATCTCGACAACATGCTAACTTCCATAATGACAAGGCTACCATCTATTGGAGTAAAAAAAATCTTGACAATAGACTACCTTCCAAAATGACAAGGCTATCATCCATTGTAGTAACAAAAATCTCGACAACATACTACCTTCCATAATGACAAGGCTACAATCCATTGTAGTAACAAAAATATCCACAACATACTACCTTCCATAATGACAAGGCTACCATCCATTGTAGTATCAAATATCTCGACAACAGACTACCTTCAATAATGACAAGGCTACCATCCATTGGAGTATTAAAAATCTCGACAATAGACTACCTTCCATAATGACAAGGCTACCATCCATTAGAGTAAGAAAAATCTGAACAACAGACTACCTTCCATAATGACAAGGCTACCATCCATTGGAGTAACAAAAATGTCAACAAGAGACTACCTTCCATAATGACAAGGCTACCATCCATTGGAGTAACAAAAAATCTCGAAAACAGACTACCTTCCATAAAGACTAGGCTACCATCCCTGGAAATAACAAAAATATGAACAACAGACTACCTTCCATAATGACAAGGCTACCATACAGTATAGTAACAAAAATATGAACAACAGACTACCTTACATAATGACAAGGCTACCATCCAATGGAGTAACAAAAATATCGACAACATACTACCTTCCATAATGACAAGGCTACCATCTATTGGAGTAACAAAAATCTTGACAACAGACTACCTTCCATAATGACAAGGCTATCATCCATTGTAGTAACAAAAATCTCGACAACATACTACCTTCCATAATGACAAGGCTACAATCCATTGTAGTAACAAAAATATGAACAACAGACTACCTTCCATAATGACAAGGCAACCATCCATTGGAGTAACAAAAATCTCGAAAAAAAACTACCTTCCATAAAGACTAGGCTACCATCCATTGGAATAACAAAAATCTCGACAACAGACTACCTTCAATAGTGACAAGGCTACCATACATTTAGTAACAAAAATCTGAACAACAAACTACGTTCCATAATGACAAGGCTACCATCCATTGGAGTAACAAAAATCACAACAACAAACTACCTTCTAGAATGACAAGGCTACCATCCATTGGAGTAACAAAAATCTCGACAACAGACTACCTTCCATAATGACAAGGCTACCATACATTATAGTAAACAAAATATGAACAACAGACTACCTTCCATAATGACAACGCTACCATCCAATGGAGTAACCAAAATCTCGACAACATGCTACCTTCCATAATGACAAGGCTACCATCCATTGGAGTAACAAAAATATCGACAACATACTACCTTCCATAATGACAAGGCTACCATCTTTTGGAATAACAAAAATCCTGACAACAGACTACCTTCAATAATGACAAGGCTACCATCCATTGGAGTAACAAAAATCTGGAAAATAGACTACCTTCCATAATGACAAGGCTACCATCCATTAGAGTAAGAAAAATCTGAACAACAGACTACCTTCCATAATGATAAGGCTACCATCCATTGGAGTAACAAAAATGTCAACAAGAGACTACCTTCCATAATGACAAGGCTACCATCCATTGGAGTAACAAAAAATCTCGAAATAGACTACCTTCCATAAAGACTAGGCTACCATCCCTGGGAATAACAAAAATATGAACAACAGACTACCTTCCATAATGACAAGGCTACCATACATTATAGTAACAAAAATATGAACAACAGACTACCTTCCATAATGACAAGGCTACCATCCAATGGAGTAACAAAAATCTCGACAACATGCTAACTTCCATAATGACAAGGCTACCATCAATTGTAGTAACAAAAATCTCGACAACATACTACCTTCCATAATGACAAGGCTACAATCCATTGTAGTAACAAAAATATCCACAACATACTACCTTCCATAATGACAAGGCTACCATCCATTGTAGTATCAAAAATCTCGACAACAGACTACCTTCAATAATGACAAGGCTACCATCCATTGGAGTATTAAAAATCTCGACAATAGACTACCTTCCATAATGACAAGGCTACCATCCATTAGAGTAAGAAAAATCTGAACAACAGACTACCTTCCATAATGACAAGGCTACCATCCATTGGAGTAACAAAAATGTCAACAAGAGACTACCTTCCTTAATGACAAGGCTACCATCCATTGGAGTAACAAAAAATCTCGAAAACAGACTACCTTCCATAAAGACTAGGCTACCATCCCTGGAAATAACAAAAATATGAACAACAGACTACCTTCCATAATGACAAGGCTACCACACAGTATAGTAACAAAAATATGAACAACAGACTACCTTACATAATGACAAGGCTACCATCCAATGGAGTAACAAAAATATCGACAACATGCTACCTTCCATAATGACAAGGCTACCATCCATTGGAGTAACAAAAATATCGACAACATACTACCTTCCATAATGACAAGACTACCACCCATTAGAGTAACATATATATCGACAACATACTACCTTCCATAATGACAAGGCTACCATCCATTGGAATAATAAAAATCTCGACAACAGACTACCTTCCATAATGACAAGGCTATCATCCATTGTAGTAATAAAAATCTTGACAACATACTACCTTCCATAATGACAATGCTACAATCCATTGTAGTAACAAAAATATCGATAACATACTACCTTACATAATGACAAGTCTACCATCCATTGTAGTAACAAAAATCTCGACAACAGACTACCTTCAATAATGACAAGGCTACCATCCATTAGAGTAAGAAAAATCTGAACAACAGACTACCTTCCATAATGACAAGGCTTCCATCCATTGGAGTAACAAAAATGTCAACAAGAGACTACCTTTCATAATGACAAGGTACCATCCATTGGAGTAACAAAAAATCTCGAAAACAAACTACCTTCCATAAAGATTAGGCTACCATCCCTGGGAATAAAAAAAATCTCGACAACAGACTACCTTCCATAATGACAAGGCTACTATACATTATAGTTACAAAAATATGAACAACAGACTACCTTCCATAATGACAAGGCTACCATCCAATGGAGTAACAAAAATCTCGACAACATGCTACCTTCCATAATGACAAGGCTACCATCCATTGGAGTAACAAAAATATCGACAACATACTACCTTCCAAAATGACAAGGCTACCATCCATTGGAGTAACAAAAATCACAACAACAAACTACCTTCCATAATGACAAGGCTACCATCCATTGGAGTAACAAAAATCTCGACAACAGACTACCTTCCATAATGACAAGGCTACCATACATTATAGTAAACAAAATATGAACAACAGACTACCTTCCATAATGACAAGGCTACCATCTTTTGGAATAACAAAAATCTTGACAACAGACTACCTTCAATAATGACAAGGCTACCATCCATTGGAGTAACAAAAATCTGGAAAATAGACTACCTTCCATAAAGACTAGGCTACCATCCATTAGAGTAACAAAAATCTTAACAATAGACTACCTTCCATAATGACATGGCTACCATCCATTGGAGTAACAAAAATATCAACAAGAGACTACCTTCCATAATGACAAGACAACCATCCATTGGAGTAACAAAAAATCTTGAAAACATACTACCTTCCATAAAGACTAGGCTACCATCCATCGGAATAACAAAAATCTCGACAACATACTACCTTCCGTAATGACAAGGCTACCATACATTATAGTAACAAAAATCTCGACAACAGACTACCTTCCATAATGACAAGGCAACCATCCATTGGAGTAACAAAAATCTCGAAAAAAAACTACCTTCCATAAAGACTAGGCTACCATCCATTGGAATAACAAAAATCTCGACAACAGACTACCTTCAATAGTGACAAGGCTACCATACATTTAGTAACAAAAATCTGAACAACAAACTACCTTCCATAATGACAAGGCTACCATCCATTGGAGTAACAAAAATCACAACAACAAACTACCTTCTAGAATGACAAGGCTACCATCCATTGGAGTAACAAAAATCTCGACAACATGCTACCTTCCATAATGACAAGGCTACCATCCATTGGAGTAACAAAAATATCGACAACATACTACCTTCCATAATGACAAGGCTACCATCTTTTGGAATAACAAAAATCTTGACAACAGACTACCTTCAATAATGACAAGGCTACCATCCATTGGAGTAACAAAAATCTGGAAAATAGACTACCTTCCATAAAGACTAGGCTACCATCCATTGGAGTAACAAAAATATCAACAAGAGACTACCTTCCATAATGACAAGGCTACCATCCATTGGAGTAAGAAAAATCTGAACAACAGACTACCTTCCATAATGATAAGGCTACCATCCATTGGAGTAACAAAAATGTCAACAAGAGACTACCTTCCATAATGACAAGGCTACCATCCATTGGAGTAACAAAAAATCTCGAAATAGACTACCTTCCATAAAGACTAGGCTACCATCCCTGGGAATAACAAAAATATGAACAACAGACTACCTTCCATAATGACAAGGCTACCATACATTATAGTAACAAAAATATGAACAACAGACTACCTTCCATAATGACAAGGCTACCATCCAATGGAGTAACAAAAATCTCGACAACATGCTAACTTCCATAATGACAAGGCTACCATCTATTGGAGTAAAAAAAATCTTGACAATAGACTACCTTCCATAATGACAAGGCTATCATCCATTGTAGTAACAAAAATCTCGACAACATACTACCTTCCATAATGACAAGGCTACAATCCATTGTAGTAACAAAAATATCCACAACATACTACCTTCCATAATGACAAGGCTACCATCCATTGTAGTATCAAAAATCTCGACAACAGACTACCTTCAATAATGACAAGGCTACCATCCATTGGAGTATTAAAAATCTCGACAATAGACTACCTTCCATAATGACAAGGCTACCATTCATTAGAGTAAGAAAAATCTGAACAACAGACTACCTTCCATAATGACAAGGCTACCATCCATTGGAGTAACAAAAATGTCAACAAGAGACTACCTTCCATAATGACAAGACAACCATCCATTGGAGTAACAAAAAATCTTGAAAACATACTACCTTCCATAAAGACTAGGCTACCATCCATCGGAATAACAAAAATCTCGACAACATACTACCTTCCATAATGACAAGGCTACCATACAGTATAGTATCAAAAATATGAACAACAGACTACCTTACCTAATGACAAGGCTACCATCCAATGGAGTAACAAAAATATCGACAACATGCTACCTTCCATAATGACAAGGCTACCATCCATTGGAGTAACAAAAATATCGACAACATACTACCTTCCATAATGACAAGACTACCACCCATTAGAGTAACATAGATATCGACAACATACTACCTTCCATAATGACAAGGCTACCATCCATTGGAATAATAAAAATCTCGACAACAGACTACCTTCCATAATGACAAGGCTATCATCCATTGTAGTAACAAAAATCTTGACAACATACTACCTTCCATAATGACAATGCTACAATCCATTGTAGTAACAAAAATATCGATAACATACTACCTTACATAATGACAAGTATACCATCCATTGTAGTAACAAAAATCTCGACAACAGACTACCTTCAATAATGGCAAGGCTACCTTCCATTGGAGTAACAAAAATCTCGACAATAGACTACCTTCCATAATGACAAGGCTACCATCCATTAGAGTAAGAAAAATCTGAACAACAGACTACCTCCCATAATGACAAGGCTTCCATCCATTGGAGTAACAAAAATGTCAACAAGAGACTACCTTCCATAATGACAAGGCTACCATCCATTGGAGTAACAAAAAATCTCGAAAACAAACTACCTTCCATAAAGATTAGGCTACCATCCCTGGGAATAAAAAAAATCTCGACAACAGACTACCTTCCATAATGACAAGGCTATTATACATTATAGTTACAAAAATATGAACAACAGACTACCTTCCATAATGACAAGGCTACCATCCAATGGAGTAACAAAAATCTCGACAACATGCTACCTTCCATAATGACAAGGCTACCATCCATTGGAGTAACAAAAATATCGACAACATACTACCTTCCATAATGACAAGGCTACCATCTATTGGAGTAACAAAAATCTTGACAACAGACTACCTTCCATAATGACAAGGCTATCATCCATTGTAGTAACAAAAATCTCGACAACATACTACCTTCCATAATGACAAGGCTACAATCCATTGTAGTAACCAAAATATCCACAACATACTACCTTCCATAATGACAAGGCTACCATCCATTGTAGTAACAAAAATCTCGACAACAGACTACCTTCAATAATGACAAGGCTACCATCCATTGGAGTAACAAAAATCTCGACAATAGACTACCTTCCATAATGACAAGGCTACCATCCATTAGAGTAAGAAAAATCTGAACAACAGACTACCTTCCATAATGACAAGGCTTCCATCCATTGGAGTAACAAAAATGTCAACAAGAGACTACCTTCCATAATGACATAGCTACCATCCATTGGAGTAACAAAAAATCTAGAAAACAGACTACCTTCCATAAAGATTAGGCTACCATCCCTTGGAATAACAAAAATCTCGACAACAGACTACCTTCCATAATGACAAGGCTACCATACATTATAGTAACAAAAATATGAACAACAGACTACCTTCCATAATGACAAGGCTACCATCCAATGGAGTAACAAAAATCTCGACAACATGCTACCTTCCATAATGACAAGGCTACCATCCATTGGAGTAACAAAAATATCGACAACATACTACCTTCCATAATGACAAGGCTACCATCTTTTGGAATAACAAAAATCTTGACAACAGACTACCTTCCATAATGACAAGGCTATCATCCATTGTAGTAACAAAAATCTCGACAACATACTACTTTCCATAATGACAAGGCTATAATCCATTGTAGTAACAAAAATATCCACAACATACTACCTTCCATAATGACAAGGCTACCATCCATTGTATTAATAAAAATCTCGACAACAGACTACCTTCAATAATGACAAGGCTACCATCCATTGGAGTAACAAAAATCTCGACAATAGACTACCTTCCATAATGACAAGGCTACCATCCATTAGAGTAAGAAAAATCTTAACAATAGACTACCTTCCATAATGACATGGCTACCATCCATTGGAGTAACAAAAAATCTTGAAAACATACTACCTTCCATAAAGACTAGGCTACCATGCATCGGAATAACAAAAATCTCGACAACATACTACCTTCCATAATGACAAGGCTACCATACATTATAGTAACAAAAATATGAACAACAGACTACCTTCCATAATGGCAAGGCATTCATCCATTGGAGTAACAAAAATCTCGAAAAAAAACTACCTTCCATAAAGACTAGGCTACCATCCATTGGAATAACAAAAATCTCGACAACAAACTACCTTCAATAGTGACAAGGCTACCATACATTTAGTAACAAAAATCTGAACAACAGACTACCTTCCATAATGACAAGGCTACCATCCATTGGAGTAACAAAAATCACAACAACAAACTACCTTCTAGAATGACAAGGCTACCATCCATTGGAGTAACAAAAATCTCGACAACAGACTACCTTCCATAATGACAAGGCTACCATACATTATAGTAAACAAAATATGAACAACAGACTACCTTCCATAATGACAACGCTATCATCCATTGGAGTAACAAAAAATCTCGAAAACATGCTACCTTCCATAATGACAAGGCTACCATCCATTGGAGTAACAAAAATATCAACAACATACTACCTTCCATAATGACAAGGCTACCATACATCATAGTAACAAAAATATGATCAACAGACTACCTTCCATAATGACAAGGCTATGATCCATTGGAGTAACAAAAAATATCGAAAACAGACTACCTTCCATAAAGACTAGGCTACCATCCATCGGAATAACAAAAATCTCGACAACAGACTACCTTCCATAATGACAAGGCTACCATACATTATAGTAACAAAAATATGAACAACAGACTACCTTCTATAATGACAAGGCAACCATCCATTGGAGTAACAAAAATCTCGAAAACAAACTACCTTCCATAAAGACTAGGCTACCATCCATTGGAATAACAAAAATCTCGAC
Organism: Vicia faba; assembly: GCA_948472305.1. Taxonomy (NCBI): domain Eukaryota; kingdom Viridiplantae; phylum Streptophyta; class Magnoliopsida; order Fabales; family Fabaceae; genus Vicia; species Vicia faba. Next base: position 797,245,919 of record OX451737.1, on the reverse strand, counting down.
AACAGACTACCTTTAATAGTGACAAGGCTACCATCTTTTGGAATAACAAAAATCTTGACAACAGACTACCTTCCATAATGACAAGGCTATCATCCATTGTAGTAACAAAAAACTCGACAACATACTACTTTCCATAATGACAAGGCTATAATCCATTGTAGTAACAAAAATATCCACAACATACTACCTTCCATAATGACAAGGCTACCATCCATTGTATTAACAAAAATCTCGACAACAAACTACCTTCAATAATGACAAGGCTACCATCCATTGGAGTAACAAAAATCTCGACAATAGACTACCTTCCATAATGACAAGGCTACCATCCATTAGAGTAAGAAAAATCTGAACAACAAACTACCTTCCATAATGACATGGCTACCATCCATTGGAGTAACAAAAATATCAACAAGAGACTACCTTCCATAATGACAAGGCTACCATCCATTGGAGTAACAAAAAATCTTGAAAACAGACTACCTTCCATAAAGACTAGGCTACCATCCATCGAAATAACAAAAATCTCGACAACAGACTACCTTCCATAATGACAAGGCTACCATACATTATAGTAACAAAAATATGAACAACAGACTACCTTCCATAATGACAAGGCAACCATCCATTGGAGTAACAAAAATCTCAAAAACAAACTACCTTCCATAAAGACTAGGCTACCATCTATTGGAATAACAAAAATCTCGACAACAGACTACCTTCAATAGTGACAAGGCTACCATACATTTAGTAACAAAAATCTGAACAACAGACTACCTTCCATAATGACAAGGCTACCATCCATTGGAGTAACAAAAATCACAACAACAAACTACATTCTAGAATGACAAGGCTACCATCCATTGGAGTAACAAAAATCTCGACAATAGACTACCTTCCATAATGACAAGGCTACCATACATTATAGTAAACAAAATATGAACAACAGACTACCTTCCATAATGACAACGCTACCATCCAATGGAGTAACCAAAATCTCGACAACATGCTACCTTCCATAATGACAAGGATACCATCCATTGGAGTAACAAAAATATCGACAACATACTACCTTCCATAATGACAAGGCTACCATCTTCTGGAATAACAAAAATCTTGACAACAGACTACTTTCCATAATGACAAGGCTATCATCCATTGTAGTATCAAAAATCTCGACAACATTCTACTTTCCATAATGACAAGGTTATAATCCATTGTAGTAACAAAAATATCCACAACATACTACCTTCCATAATGACAAGGCTACCATCCATTGTATTAACAAAAATCTCGACAACAGACTACCTTCAATAATGACAAGGCTACCATCCATTGGAGTAACAAAAATCTCGACAATAGACTACCTTCCATAATAACAAGGTTACCATCCATTAGAGTAAGAAAAATCTGCACATCTGACTACCTTCCATAATGACAAGGCTACCATCCATGGAGTAAAAAAAATATCAACAAGTGACTACCTTCCATAATGACAAGGCTACCATCCATTGGAATAATAAAAATCTCGACAACAGACTACTTTCCATAATGACAAGGCTACCATCCAATGGAGTAACAAAATTCTCGACAACATACTACCTTCCATAATGACAAGGCTACCATCCATTGGAGTAACAAAAATATCGACAACATACTACCTTCCATAATGACAAGGCTACCATCCATTGGAGTAACAAAAATATCGACAACATACTACCTTCCATAATGACAAGGCTACCATCCATTGTAGTAACAAAAATCTCGACAACAGACTACCTTCAATAATGACAAGGCTACCATCCATTGGAGTAACAAAAATCTCGATAACAGACTACCTTCCATAATGACAAGGTTAGCATCCATAAGAGTAACAAAAATCTGAACAACAGACTACCTTCCATAATGACAAGGCTACCATCCATTAGAGTAACATAGATATCGATAACATACTACCTTCCATAATGACAAGGCTACAATCCTTTGGAATAATAAAAATCTGAACAACAAACTACCTTTCATAATGACAAGGCTACCATCCATTGGAATAACAAAAATCATAACAACAAACTACCTTCTATAATGACAAGGCTACCATCCATTGGAGTAACAAAAATCTCGAAAACAGACTACCTTCCATAATGACAAGGCTACCACCCATTAGAATAACATTGATATAGACCACATAAGTACCTTCCATAATGACAAGGCTACCATCCATTGGAATAATAAAAATCCCGACAACAGACTACCTTCAATAATGACAAGGCTATCATCCATTGGAATAACAAAAATCTCGACAACAGACTACCTTCCATAATGACAAGGCTACCATACATTGTAGTAAAAAAAATCTGAACAACAGACTACCTTCCATAATGACAATGCTACCATCCTTTGGAGTAACAAAAATCACAACAACAAACTACCTTCTATAATGACAAGGCTACCATCCCTTGGAGTAACAAAAATCTCGAAAAAAGACTACCTTCAATAAAGACTAGGCTACCATCCATTGGAATAACAAAAATCTCGACAACAGACAACCTTACATATTGACTAGGCTACCATCCATTGGAGTATCAAAGATATCGACAATAGACTACCTTTCATAATAACAAGGCTTCAATCCATTGTATTAACCAAAATCTCGACAAAAGACTACCTTCCATAATAACAAGGCTACCATCTGTTGTAGTAACAAAAATCTCGAAAACAGACTCCCTTCAATAATGACAAGGCTACCATCCATTGGAGTAACAAAAATCATGACAACAGACTACCTCCCATAATGACAAGGCTACCATCCATTAGAATAACGAAAATATGGACAACAGACTACCTTTTATAATGATAAGGCTACCATCCATTGGAGTAACAAAAATATCAACAAAAGACTAACTTCCATAATAACAAGGCTACCATCCATTGGAGTACCATAAATCTTGACAACAGACTAATTTCTATAATGACAAGGCTACCATCCATTGGAGTAACAAAAATCTCGATAACAGACTACCTTCCATAATGACAAGGCTACCATCCATTGGAGCAACAAAAATATCAACAAGAGACTACCTTCCATAATGACAAGGCTACCATCCATTGGAGTAACAAAAATATCAACAAGAGACTACCTTCCATAATGACAAGGCTACCATCCATGGCAATACCAATAATCTCGACAACATACTACCTTCTATAATGACAAGGCTACCATCCATTGGAGTAACAAAAATCTTGACAATAGACTACCTTCCATAATGACAAGGCTACCACCCATTAGAGTAACATAGATATCGACAACATACTACCTTCCATAATGACAAAGCTACCATCCATTGGAGTAACAAAAATATCAACAACATACTACCTTCCACCATGACAAGGCTACCATCTATTGGAGTAACAAAAATCTTGACAACAGACTACCTCCCATTATGACAAGGCTATCATCCATTGTAATAACAAAAATCTCGACAACATACTACCTTCCATAATGACAAGGCTACAATCCATTGTAGTAACAAAAACTTCGACAACATACTACCTTCCATAATGACCAGGCTACCATCCATTCTAGTAACAAAAATCTCGACAACAGACTACCTTCAATAATGACAAGGCTACCATCCATTGGAGTAACAAAAATCTCGACAACAAACTACCTTCCATAATGACAAGGCTACCATCCATTAGAGTAACAAAAATCTGAATAACAGACTACCTTCCGTAATGACAAGGCTACCATCCATTAGAGTAACATAGATATCGATAACATACTACCTTCCATAATGACAAGGCTACAATCCTTTGGAATAATAAAAATCTGAACAACAGACTACCTTTTATAATGACAAGGCTACCATCCATTGGAATAAAAAAAATCATAACAACAAACTACCTTCTATAATGACAAGGCTACCATCCATGGGAGTAACAAAAATCTCAAAAACAGAACACCTTCCATAATGACAAGGCTACCACCCATTAGAGTAACATTGATATAGACCACATACTACCTTCCATAATGACAAGGCTACCATCCATTGGAATAATGAAAATCTCGACAACAGACTACCTTCCATAATGACAAGGCTACCATACATTGTAGTAAAAAAAATCCGAACAACAGACTACCTTCCATAATGACAAGGCTACCATCCTTTGGAGTAACAAAAAGCACAACAACAAACTACCTTCTATAATGACCAAGGCTACCATCCTTTGGAGTAACAAAAATCTCGACAACAGACTACCTTCTATAATGACAAGGCTACCATCCATTGGAGTAACAAAAATCTCGAAAATAGACTACCTTCCATAAAGACTAGGCTACCATCCATTGGAATGACAAAAATCTCGACAACAGACAACCTTACATACTAACTAGGCTACCATCCATTGGAGTAACAAAGATATCGACAACAGACTACCTTTCATAATAACAAGGCTTCAATCCATTGTATTAACCAAAATCTCGACAAAAGACTACCTTCCATAATAACAAGGCTACCATTTGTTGTAGTAACAAAAATATCGAAAACAGACTCCCTTCAATAATGACAAGGCTACCATCCATTGGAGTAACAAAAATCATGACAATAGACTACCTCCCATAATGACAAGGCTACCATCCATTAGAATAACAAAAATGTGGACAACAGACTACCTTTTATAATGACAAGGCTACCATCCATTGGAGTAACAAAAATATCAACAAGAGACTACCTTCCATAATAACAAGGCTACCATCCATTGGAGTACCATAAATATCGACAACAGACTACTTTCTATAATGACAAGGCTACCATCCATTGGAGTAACAAAAATCTCGATAACAGACTACCTTCCATGATGACAACGCTACCATCCATTGGAGTAACAAAAATATCAACAAGAGACTACCTTCCATAATGACAAGGCTACCATCCATTGGAGTATAAAAATATCAACAAGAGACTACCTTCCATAATGACAAGGCTACCATCCATGGCAATACCAATAAACTAGACAACAGACTACCTTCTATAATGACAACGCTACCATCCATTGGAGTAACAAAAATCTCGACAATAGACTACCTTCTATAATGCCAAGGCTACCACCCATTAGAGTAACATAGATATCGACAACATACTACCTTCCATAATCACAAGGCTACCATCCATTGGAATAATAAAAATATCGACAACATATTACCTTCCATAATGACAAGGCTATCATCCATTGTAATAACAAAAATCTCGACAACATACTACCTTCCATAATGACAAGGCTACAATCCATTGTAGTAACAAAAATATCGACAACATACTACCTTCCATAATGACCAGGCTACCATCCATTGTACTAACAAAAATCTCGACAACAGACTACCTTCAATAATGACAAGGCGACCATCCATTGGAGTAACAAAAATCTCGACAATAGACTACCTTCCATAATGACAAGGCTACCATCCATTAGAGTAACAAAAATCTGAACAACAGACTACCTTCCATAATGACAAGGCTACCATCCATTATAGTAACATAGATATCGATAACATACTACCTTCCATAATGACAAGACTACAATCCATTAGAATAATAAAAATTTGAACAACAGACTACCTTCCACAATGACAAGGCTACCATCCGTTAGAGTAATATAGATATCGACCACATACTATATTCCATAATGATAAGGCTACCATCCATTGGAATAATAAAAATCTCGACAACAGACTACCTTCCATAATGACAAGGCTACCATTTATTAGAATAACAAAAATCTCGACAAAAGACTACCTTCCATAATGACAAGGCTACCATACATTGTAGTAAAAAAAATATGAACAACAAACTACCTTCTATAATGACAAGGCTACCATCCTTTGGAGTAACAAAAATCACAACAACAAACTACCTTCTATAATGACAAGGCTACCATCCATTAGAGTAACAAAAATATCAACAACATACTACCTTCTATAATGACAAGGCTACCATCCATTGGAGTAACAAAAATATCGAAAACAGACTACCTTCCATAAGGACTACGCTACCATCCATTGGAATATTAAAAATCTCGACAACAGACTACCTTCCATAATGACAAGGCTACCATCCATTAAAGTAACATAGATATCGATAACATACTACCTTCCATAATGACAAGGCTACAATCCATTAGAATAATAAAAATTTGAACAACAGACTACCTTCCATAATGACAAGGCTACCACCCGTTAGAGTAACATAGATATAGACCACATACTACATTCCATAATGACAAGGCTACCATCCATTGGAATAATAAAAATCTCGACAACAGACTACCTTCAAATATGACAAGGCTACCATCCATTAGAATAACAAAAATCTCGACAACAGACTACCTTCCATAATGACAAGGCTACCATACATTGTAGTAAAAAAAATATGAACAACAAACTACCTTCCATAATGACAAGGCTACCATCCTTTGGAGTAACAAAAATTACAACAACAAACTACCTTCTATAATGACAAGGCTACCATCCATTAGAGTAACAAAAATATCAACAACAGACTACCTTCTATAATGACAAGGCTACCATACATTGGAGTAACAAAAATATCTAAAACAAACTACCTTCCATAAAGACTAGGCTACCATCCATTGGAATATTAAAAATCTCGACAACAGACTACCTTACATACTGTCTAGGCTATCATCCATTGGAGTAACAAAGATATCGACAACTGACTACCTTTCATAATAACAAGGCTTCAATCCATTGTATTAACCAAAATCTCGACAAAAGACTACCTTCCATAATGACAAGGCTACCATTTGTTGTAGTAACAAAAATCTCGAAAACAGACTCCCTTCAATAATGACAAGGCTACCATCCATTGGAGTAACAAAAATCATGACAGCAGACTACCTCCCATAATGACAAGGCTATCATCCATTAGAATAACAAAATTATGGACAACAGACTACCTTTTATAATGACAAGGCTACCATCCATTGGAGTAACAAAAATATCAACAAGAGACTACCTTCCATAATAACAAGGATACCATCCATTGGAGTACCATAAATCTCGACAACAGACTACATTCTATAATGATAAGGCTACCATCCATTGGAGTAAAAAAATTCTCGAAAATAGACTACCTTCCTTAATGACAAGGCTACCATCCATTGGAGTAACAAAAATATCAACAAGAGACTACCTTCTATAATGACAAGGCTAACATCCATTGGAGTAATAAAAATATCAACAAAAGACTACCTTCCATAATGACAAGGCTACCATCCATTGGAGTAACAAAAATATCAACAAGAGACTACCTACCATAATGACAAGGCTACCATCCATGGCAATACCAATAATCTCGAAAACAGACTACCTTCTATAATGACAAGGCTACCATCCATTGGAGAAACAAAAATCTCAACAATAGACTACCTTTTATAATGACAAGGCTACCACCCCTTAGAGTAACATAGATATCGACAACATACTACCTTCCATAATCACAAGGCTACCATCCATTGGAATAAAAAAAATCTCGACAACAGACTACGTTCCATAATGACAAGGCTACCATTCAATGGAGTAACAAAAATCTCGACAACATACTACCTTCCATAATGAAAAGGCTACCATCCATTGGAGTAACAAAAATATCGACAACATACTACCTTCCATAATGACAAGGCTACCATCTATTAGAGTAACAAAAATCTTGACAACAGACTACCTTCCATAATGACAAGGCTATCATCCATTGTAATAACAAAAATCTCGACAACATACTACCTTCCATAATGACAAGGCTAGAATCCATTGTAGTAACAAAAATATCGACAACATACTACCTTCCATAATGAACAGGCTACCATCCATTGTACTAACAAAAATCTCGACAACAGACTACCTTCAATAATGACAAGGCTACCATCCACTGGAGTAACAAAAATCTCGACAATAGGCTACATTCCATAATGACAAGGCTACCATCCGTTAGAGTAACAAAAATCTGAACAACAGACTACCTTCAATAATGACAAGGCTACCATCCATTATAGTAACATAGATATCGATAACATACTACCTTCCATAATGACAAGGCTACAATCCATTAGAATAATAAAAATTTGAACAACAGACTACCTTCCATAATGACAAGGCTACCACCCGTTAGAGTAACATAGATATAGACCACATACTACATTCCATAATGACAAGGCTACCATCCATTGGAATAATAAAAATCTCGACAACAGACTACCTTCAAAAATGACAAGGCTACCATCCATTAGAATAACAAAAATCTCGACAACAGACTACCTTCCATAATGACAAGGCTACCATACATTGTAGTAAAAAAAATATGAACAACAAACTACATTCCATAATGACAAGGCTACCATCCTTTGGAGTAACAAAAATTACAACAACAAACTACCTTCTATAATGACAAGGCTACCATCCATTAGAGTAACAAAAATATCAACAACAGACTACCTTCTATAATGACAAGGCTACCATCCATTGGAGTAACAAAAATATCTAAAACAGACTACCTTCCATAAAGACCAGGCTACCATCCATTGGAATATTAAAAATCTCGACAACAGACTACCTTACATACTGACTAGGCTATCATCCATTGGAGTAACAAAGATATCGACAACTGACTACATTTCATAATAACAAGGCTTTAATCCATTCTATTAACCAAAATCTCGACAAAAGACTACCTTCCATAATGACAAGGCTACCATCTGTTGTAGTAACAAAAATCTCGAAAACAGACTCCCCTCAATAATGACAAGCCTACCATCCATTGGAGTAACAAAAATCATGACAACAGACAACCTCCCATAATGACAAGGCTACCATCCATTAGAATAACAAAAATATGGACAACAGACTACCTTTTATAATGACAAGGCTACCATCCATTGGAGTAACAAAAATATCAACAAGAGACTACCTTCCATAATAACAAGGCTACCATCCATGGCAATACCAATAATCTCGACAACAAACTACCTTCTATAATGACAAGGCTATCATCCATTGGAGTAACAAAAATCTCGACAATAGAATACCTTCCATAATGACAAGGCCACCACCCATTAGAGTAACATAGATATCGACAACATACTAACTTCCTTAATGACAAGGCTACCATCCATTGGAATAATAAAAATCTCGACAACAGACTACGTTCCATAATGACAAGGCTACCATCCAATGGAGTAAAAAAAATCTCGACAATATACTACCTTCAATAATGACAAGGCTACCATCCATTGGAGTAAAAAAAATATCGACAACATAATACCTTCCATAATGACAAGGCTACCATCTATTGGAGTAACAAAAATCTTGACAACAGACTACCTTCCATAATGACAAGGCTATCATCCATTGTAGTAACAAAAATCTCGACGACATACTACCTTCCATAATGACAAGGCTATAATCCAAAGTAGGAACAAAAATCTCGACAACAGACTACCTTCCATAATGACAAGGCTACCATCCATTAGAGTAACAAAATTCTGGAAAACAGACTACCTTCCATAATGACAAAGCTACCATCCATTGGAATAAAAAAAATATCGATAACACACTACCTTCCATAATGACAAGGCTACAATCCATTGGAATAATAAAAATCTAAACAATAGACTACCTTTCATAATGACAAGGCTACCATGCATTGGAATAACAAAAATCACAACAACAAACTACCTTCTATAATGACAAGGCTACCATCCATTGGAGTAACAAAAATCTAAAAAACAGACTACCTTCCATAATGACAAGGCTACCACCCATTAGAGTAACATAGATATAGACCACATACTACATTCCATAATGACAAGGCTACCATCCATTGGAATAATAAAAATCTCGACAACAGACTACCTTCAAAAATGACAAGGCTACCGTCCATTGAAATAACAAAAATCTCGACAACAGACTACCTTCCATAATGACAAGGATACCATACATTGTAGTAAAAAAAATTTGAACAACAGACTACCTTCCATAATGACAAGGCTACCATCCTTTGGAGTAACAAAAATCTCGACAACAGACTACCTTCCATAATGACAAGGCTACCATCCATTAAAGTAACAAAATTCTGAACAACAGACTACCTTCCATAATGACAAGGCTACCATCCGTTAGAGTAACATAGATATCGATAACATACAACCTTCCATAATGACAAGGCTACAATCCATTGGAATAATAAAAATCTAAACAACAGACTACCTTCCACAATGATAAGGATACCATCCATTGGAATAACAAAAATCACAACAACAAACTACCTTCTATAATGACAAGGCTACCATCCATTGGAGTAACAAAAATCTCGAAAACAGACTACCTTGTATAATGACAAGGCTACCATCTGTTGTAGTAACAAAAATCTCAAAAACAGACCCCCTTCAATAATTACAAGGCTACCATCCATTAGAGTAACATAGATATCGATAACATACTACCTTCCATAATGACAAGGCTACAATCCATTGGAATAATAAAAGTCTAAACAACAGACTTCCTTCCATAATGACAAGGCTACCGTACATTGGAATAACAAAAATCACAACAACAAACTACCTTCTATAATGACAAGGCTACCACCCATTAGAGTAACATAGATATAGACCACATACTACCTTCCATAATGATAAGGCTACCATCCATTGGAATAATAAAAATCTCGACAACAGACTACCTTCAAAAATGACAAGGCTACCATCCATTGGAATAACAAAAATCTCGACAATAGACTACCTTCCATAATGACAAGGCTACCATACATTGTAGTAAAAAAAATCTGAACAACAGACTACCTTCCATAATGACAAGGCTACCATCCATTAGAGTAACAAAAATATCAACAACAGACTACCTTCTATAATGACAAGGCTACCATTCATTGGAGTAACAAAAATATCGAAAATAGACTACCTTCCATAAAGACTAGGCTACCATCTATTGGAATATTAAAAATCTCGACAACAAACTACCTTACATACTGACTAGGCTATCATCCATTGGAGTAACAAAAATCATGACAACAAACTACCTCCCATAATGACAAGGCTACCATCCATTAGAATAACAAAAATATGGACAACAGACTACCTTTTATAATGACAAGGCTACCATCCATTGGAGTAACAAAAATATCAACAAGAGACTACCTTCCATAAAAACAAGGCTACCATCCATTGGAGTACCATAAATCTCGACAACAGACTACTTTCTATAATGACAAGGCTACCATCCATTGGAGTAACAAAACTCTCGAAAACATACTACCTTCCATAATGACAAGGCTACCATCCATTGGAGTAACAAAAATATCAACAAGAGACTACCTTCCATAATGACAAGGCTACCATCAATTGGAGTAACAAAAATATCAATAAGAGACTTCCTTGCATAATGACAAGGCTACCATCTATTGGAGTACCAAAAATCTTGACAACAGACTACCTTCTATAATGACAAGGCTACCATCCATTGGAATAACAAAAATCTCGACAACAGACTACCTTCTATAATGGCAAGGCTACCATATATTGTAGTAACAAAAATCTGAACAACAGACTACCTTCAATAATGACAAGGCTACCATCCATTGGAGTACCATAAATCTCGACAACAAACTACTTTCTATAATGACAAGGCTACCATCCATTGGAGTAACAAAAATATAAACAAGAGACTACCTTCCATAATGACAAGGCTACCATCCATTGGAGTAACAAAAAAATCAACAAGAAACTACCTTCCATAATGACAAGGCTACCATCCATTGGAGTACCAAAAATCTCGACAATAAACTACCTTCCATAATGACAAGTATACCATACATTATAGTAACAAAAATCTAAACAACAGACTACCTTCTATAATGACAAGGCTACCATCCATTGAAGTAACAAAAATCACAACAAGAAACTACCTTCTATAATGACAAGGCTACCATCCATTGGAGTAACAAAAATCTCGACAACAGACTACCTTCCATAATGACAAGGCTACAACCCATTAGAGTAATATAGATATCGATAACATACTACCTTCCATAATGACAAGGCTACCATCGATTGGAATAATAAAAATCTGAACAACAGACTACCTTCCATAATGACAAGGCTACCATCCATTGGATTAACAAAAATCACAACAACAAACTACCTTCTATAATGACAAGGCTACCATCCATTGGAGTAACAAAAATCTCGAAAACAGACTATCTTCCATAATGACAAGGCTACCACCCATTAGAGTAAAATAGATATCGACCACATACTACCTTCCATAATGACAAGGCTACCATCCATTGGAATAATAAAAATCTCGACAACAGACTACCTTCCATAATTACAAGGCTACCATCCGTTGGAATAACAAAAATCTCGACAATAGACTACCTTCAATAATGACAAGGCTACCATACATTGTAGTTAAAAAAATCTGAACAACAGACTACCTTCCATAATGACAAGGCTACAATCCTTTGGAGTAACAAAAATCACAACAACAGACTACCTTCTATAATGAAAAGGCAACCATCCATTGGAGTAACAAAAATCTTAACAACAGACTACCTTCCATAATGACAAGGCTACCATCCATTGGAGTAACAAAAATCTCGAAAATAGACTACCTTCAATAAAGACTAGGCTTCCATCCATTAGTATAACAAAAATCTCGACAACAAACTACCTTACATAATGACTAGGATACCATCCTTTGGAGTAACAAAGATATCGACAACAGAATACCTTTCATAATAACAAGGCTTCATTCCATTGTATTAACCAAAATCTCGACAAAAGACTACCTTCCATAATGACAAGGCTACCATCTGTTGTAGTTACAAAAATCTCGAAAACAGACTCCCTTCAATAATGACAAGGCTACCATCCATTGGAGTAACAAAAATCATGACAACAGACTACCTCCCATAATGACAAGGCTACCATCCATTAGAATAACAAAAATATGGACAACAGACTACCTTCTATAATGACAAGGCTACCATCAATTGGAGTAACAAAAATATCAAAAAGAGACTACCTTCCATAATAACAAGGCTACCATCCATTCGGGTACCATAAATCTCGACAACAGACTACTTTCTATAATGACAAGGCTACCATCCATTGGAGTAACAAAAATCTCGAAAACAGACTACCTTCCATAATGACAAGGCTACCATCCATTGGAGTAACAAAAATATCAACAAGAGACTACCTTCCATAATGACAATGCTACCATCCATTGGAGTAACAAAAATATCAACAAGAGACTACCTTCCATAATGAAAAGGCTACCATCCATGGCAATACCAAAAATCTCGACAACAGACTACCTTCTATAATGACAAGGCTACCATCCATTGGAGTAACAAAAATATCAACAAGAGACTACCTTCCATAAAAACAAGGCTACCATCCATTGGAGTACCATAAATCTCGACAACAGACTACTTTATATAATGACAAGGCTACCATCCATTGGAGTAACAAAAATCTCGAACATAGACTACCTTCCATAATGACAAGGCTACCATCCATTGGAGTAACAAAAATATCAACAAGAGACTACCTTCCATAATTACAAGGCTACCATCAATTGGAATAACAAAAATATCAAGAAGAGACTACCTTCCATAATTACAAGGCTACCATCCATGGCAATACCAAAAATATCGACAATAGACTACCTTCTATAATGACAAGGCTACCATCCATTGGAGTAACAAAAATCTCGAAAACAGACTACCTTCCATAAAGACTAGGCTACCATCCATTGGAATAACAAAAATCTCGACAATAGAGTACGTTCCATAACATCAAGGCTACCATACATTGTAGTAACAAAAATCTGAACAACAAACTACCTTCCATAATGACAAGGCTACCATCCATTGGAGTACCATAAATCTCGACAACAAACTACTTTCTATAATGACAAGGCTACCATCCATTGGAGTAACAAAAATCTCGAAAATAAACTATCTTCCATAAAGACTAGGCAACCATCCATTGGAATAACAAAAATCTCGACAATACACTACCTTCCATAATGACAAGGCTACCATACATTGTAGTAATAAAAATCTGAACAACAGACTACCTTCTATAATGACAAGGCTACCATCCATTGGAGTAACAAAAATCACAACAACAAACTACCTTCTATAATGACAAGGCTACCATCCATTGGAGTAACAAAAATCTCGACAACAGACTACCTTCCGTAATGACAAGGCTACAACCCATTAGAGTAATATAGATATCGATAACATACTAACTTCCATAATGACAAGGCTACCATCGATTGGAATAATAAAAATCTGAACAACAGACTACCTTCCATAATGACAAGGCTACCATCCATTGGAATAACAAAAATCACAACAACAAACTACCTTCTATAATGACAAGGCTACCATCCATTGGAGTCACAAAAATATCGAAAACAGACTACCTTCCATTATGACAAGGCTACCACCCATTAGAGTAACATAGATGTCGACCACATACTACCTTCCAATAGGACAAGGCTATCATCCATTGGAATAATAAATATCTCGACAAAAGACTATCTTCCATAATGACAAGGCTACCATCCATTGGAATAACAAAAATCTCGACAATAGACTACCTTCAATAATGACAAGGCTACCATATATTGTAGTAAAAAAAATCTGAACAACAGACTACCTTCCATAATGACAAGGCTACCATCCTTTGGAGTGACAAAAATCAGAACAACAAACTACCTTCTATAATGAAAAGGCTACCATCCATTGGAGTAACGAAAATCTCAACAACAGACTACCTTCTATAATTACAAGGCTACCATCCATTGGAGTAACAAAAATCTCGAAAATAGACTACCTTCCATAAAGACTAGGCTTCCATCCATTGAATAACAAAAATCTCGACAACAAACTACCTTACATAATGACTAGGATACCATCCATTGGAGTAACAAAGATATCGACAACAAAATACCTTTCATAATAACAAGGCTTCAATCCATTGTATTAACCAAAATCTCCACAAAAGACTACCTTCCATAATGACAAGGCTACCATCTGTTGTAGTAACAAAAATCTCGAAAATAGACTCCCTTCAATAATGACAAGTCTACCATCCATTTGAGTAACAAAAATCATGACAACAGACTACCTCCCATAATGACAAGGCTACCATCCATTAGAATAACAAAAATATGGACAACAGACTACCTTCTATAATGACAAGGCTACCATCAATTAGAGTAACAAAAATATCAACAAGAGACTACCTTCCATAATAACAAGGCTACCATCCATTCGAGTACCATAAATCTCGACAATAGACTACTTTCTATAACGAAAAGGCTACCATCCATTGGAGTAAAAAAAATCTCGAAAATAGACTACCTTCCATAATGACAAGGCTACCATCCATTGGAGTAACAAAAATATCAACAAGAGACTACCTTCCATAATGACAAGGCTACCATCCATTGGAGTAACAAAAATATCAAAAAGAGACTACCTTCCATAATGAAAAGGCTACCATCCATGGCAATACCAAAAATCTCGACAACAGACTACCTTCTATAATGACAAGGCTACCATCCATTGGAGTAACAAAAATCTCGAAAATAAACTACCTTCCAAAAAGACTAGGCTACCATACATTGGAATAACAAAAATCTCGACAACAAACTACCTTCCATAACGACAAGGCTACCATACATTGTAGTAACAAAAATCTGAACAACAGACTACCTTCTATAATGACAAGGCTACCATCCATTGGAGTACCATAAATCTCGACAACAAACTAATTTTTATAATGACAATGCTACCATCCATTGGAGTAACAAAAATCTCGAAAACAGATTACCTTCCATAATGACAAGGCTACCATCCATTGGAGTAACAAAAATATCAACAAGATACTACCTTCCATAATAACAAGGCTACCATCCATTGGAGTAACAAAAATATCAACAAGAGACTACCTTCCATAATGACAAGGCTACCATCCATTGGAGTACCAAAAATCTCGACAACAGACTACCTTCTATAATGACAAGGCTACCATCCATTGGAGTAACAAAAATCTCGAAAATAGACTACCTTCCATAAAGACTAGGCTAACATCCATTGGAATAACAAAAATCAAGACAACTGACTACCTTCTATAACGACAGGGCTACCATACATTGTAGTAACAAAAATCTGAACAACAGACTACCTTCCATAATGACAAGGCTACCATCCATTAGAGTAACAAAAATCACAACAACAAACTACCATATATAATAACAAGGCTACCATCCATTGGAGTGACATAGATATCGACAACAGACTACCTTTCATAATAACAAGGCTACAATCCATTGTAGTAACCAATATCTCGACAAAAGACTACCTTCCATAATGACAAGGCTACCATCCGTTGTAGTAACAAAAATCTCGAAAATAGACTCCCTTCAATAATGACAAGGCTACCATCCATTGGAGTAACAAAAATCATGACAATAGACTACCTTCCATAATGACAAGGCTACCATCCATTAAAAATACAAAAATCTGGACAACAGACTACCTTCCATAATGGCAAGGATACCATCCATTAGAGTAACAAAAATCATGACAACAGGCTTCAATCCATAATGGCAAGGCTACCATCCATTTGATTAACATAGATATCGATAACATACTACCTTCCGTAATGACAAGGTTACCATCCATTGGAGTAACAAAAATCACGACAATAACTACCTTCCATAATGATAAGGCTACCATCAAATGGAGTAAAAAAAATCTCGAAAACAGACTACCTTGCATAATGACAAGGCTACCATACATTGGAGTACCATAAATCTCGACAACAGACTACTTTCTATAATGACAAGGCTACCATACATTGGAGTAACAAAAATCTCGAAAACAGACTACCTTCCATAAAGACTAGGCTACCATCCATTGGAATAACAAAAATCACGACAACAAACTACCTTCCATAATGACAAGGCTACCATCCAATAGAATAACAAAATTATGGACAACAGACTACCTTCCATAATGACAAGGCTACCATCCAATGGAGTAAAAAAAATCAACAAGAGACTACCTTCCATAATGGCCAGGCTACCATCCATTGGAGTACCATAAATCTCGACAACATACTAATTTCTATAATGACAAGGCTACCATCCATTAGAGTAACAAAAATCTCGAAAATAGACTACCTTCCATAATGACAAGGCTACCATCCATTGGAGTAACAAAAATATCAACAAGAGACTACCTTCCATAATGACAAGGCTACCATCCATTGGAGTAACAAAAATCTCGAAAATAGACAACCTTCCATAAATACTACCTTCTATAATGACAAGGCTACCATCCAATGGATTAACAAAAGTATCAAAAAGAGACAACCTTCCATAATGACGAGGCTACCATCCATTGGAGTACCATAAATCTCGACAACAGACTACTTTCTATAATGACAAGGCTATCATCCATTGGAGTAACAAAAATATCGAAAACAGACTACCTTCCATAAAGACTAGGCTACCATCCATTGGAATAACAAAAATCACGACAATAGACTACCTTCCATAATGACAAGGCTACCATACATTGTAGTAACAAAAATCTGAACAACAGACTACCTTCCATAATGTCAAGGCTACCAACCATTGGAGTAACAAAAATCACAACAACAGACTACCTTCAATAATGACAAGGCTACCACCCATTAGAGTAACAAACATATAGATAACGACAACATACTACCTTCCATAATGACAAGGCTACCATCCAATGGAGTAACAAAAATCACGATAACATACTACCTTCCATAATAACAAGGCTACCATCCATTGGAGTTACAAAAATATCGACAACATACTACCTTCCATAATGACAAGGCTACCATCCATTCGAGTAACAAAAATCTCGACAACAGACTATTATCAATAATAACAAGGCTACCATCTTTTTTAGTAACAAAAATGTCGACAATAGACTACCTTCCATAATGACAAGGCTACCATCCATTGGAGTAACAAAGATATCAACAACAGACTACCTTTCATAATGACAAGGCTACCATCCATTGGAATAACAAAAATATCGACTACAGACTACCTTCCATAATGACAAGGATACCATCCATTGGAGTAACAAAAATCATGACAACAGACTTCAATCCATAATGGCAAGGCTACCATCCATTGGATTCACATAGATATCGATAACATACTACCTTCCATAATTACAAGGTTACCAGCCATTGGAGTAACAAAAATCACGACAACAGACTACCTTCAATAATGACAAGGCTACCTTCCATTGGAATAACAAAAATCTCGACAACAGACTAACTTCAATAATGACAAGGCTACCATCAAATGGAGTAACAAAAATCTCAAAAATAGACTACCTTCCATAATGACAGGGCTACCATCCATTGGAGTACAATAAATCTCGACAAGAGACTACTTTCTATAATGGCAAGGCTACTATCCATTAGAGTAACAAAAATCTCGAAAACAGACTACCTTCCATAATGACAAGGCTACCATCCATTGGAATAACAAAAATCACGACAACAGATTACCTTCCATAATGACAAGGCTACCATCCATTAGAATAACAAAAATCTGGACAACAGACTACCTTCCATAATGAGAAGGCTACCATCCATTGGAGTAACAAAAAAATCAACAAGAGACTACCTTCCACAATGACCAGGCTACCATCCATTGGAGTACCATAAATCTCGACAACAGAATACTTTCTATAAAGACAAGGTTACTATCCATTAGAGTAACAAAAATATCGAAAATAGACTACCTTCCATAATGACAAGGCTACCATCCATTGGAGTAACAAAAATCTCGAAAACAGACTACCTTCCATAAATACTACCTTCTATAATGACAAGGCTACCATCCATTGGATTAACAAAAATATCAACAAGAGACAACCTTCCATAATGACAAGGCTAACATCCATTGGAGTACCATAAATCTCGACAACAAACTACTTTCTATAATGACAAGACTACCATCCATTGGAGTAACAAAAATCTCGAAAACAGACTACCTTCCATAAAGACTAGGCTACCATCCATTGGAATAACAAAAATAACGACAATAGACTACCTTCCATAATGACAAGGCTACCATACAATGTAGTAACAAAAATCTGAACAACAGACTACCTTCCATAATGACATGTCCACCATCCATTGGAGTAACAAAAATCACAACAACATACTACCTTCTATAATGACAAGGCTACCATCAATTGGAGTAACAAAAATATCGACAATAGACTACCTTCCATAATGACAAGGCTACCACCCATTAGAGTAACATAGATAACGATACCATACTACCTTTCATAATGACAACGCTACCATCCATTGGAATAATAAAAATATCGACAACAGACTACCTTCCATAATGACAAGGCTATCATCCATTGGAGTAACAAAAATCTCGACAACAGACTAACTTACATAATGACTAGGCTACCATCCATTGGAGTAACAAAGATATCTACAACAGACTACCTTTCATAAAGAAAAGGCGACAATCAATTGTAGTACCAAAAATCTCGACAAAAAACTACTCTCCATAATGACAAGGCTACCATCAATTGTAGTAACAAAAATCTCGACAACAGACAACCTTCAATAATGACAAGGCTACCATCCATTGGAGTAACAAAAATCATGACAACAGACTACCTTCCATAATGACAAGGCTACCATCCAATGGAGTAACAAAAATCTCGAGAACAGACTACCTTCCATAATGACAAGGCTACCATCCATTGGAGTAACAAAAATCTCGAAAATAGACTACATTCCATAATTACTAGGCTACCATCTAGTGGAATAACAAAAATCTCGACAATAGACTAACTTCCATAATGACAAGGCTACCATACATTATAGTAACAAAAATCTAAACAACAGACTACCTTCCATAATGACAAGGCTACCATCCATGGGAGTAAGAAAAATCACAACAACATACTACCTTCCATAATGACAAGGCTACCATATATTGGAGTAATAAAAATATCGAGAATAGACTACCTTCCGTAATGACAAGGCTACCATCCATTGGAGTATTAAAAATCTCGACAATAGACTACCTTATATAATGACTAGGCTACCATCCATTTGAGTAACAAACATATTGACAACAAAGTACTTTTCATAATGTCAAGGCTACAATCCTTTGTAGTAACAAAAATATCAACAAAAGACTACTTTCCATAATGACAAGGCTACCATCCATTCGAGTAACAAAAATCTCGACCACATACTACTATCCATAATGACAAGGCTACCATCCATTTGAATAACAAAAATGACGATAATAGACTACCTTCCATAATGACTAGGCTACCATCTAGTGGAATAACAAAAATCTCGAC
Organism: Vicia faba; assembly: GCA_948472305.1. Lineage (NCBI taxonomy): Eukaryota > Viridiplantae > Streptophyta > Magnoliopsida > Fabales > Fabaceae > Vicia > Vicia faba. Next base: position 797,225,412 of record OX451737.1, on the reverse strand, counting down.
AACAGACTACCATCCATAATGACAAGGATACCATCCATTGGAGTAACAAAAATCATAACAACAAACTTCATTCCATAATGGCAAGGATACCATCCATTGGATTAACATAGATATCGATAACATACTACCTTTCATAATGACAAGGATACCATCCATTGGAGTTACAAAAATCACGACAATAGACTACCTTCAATAATGACAAGGCTACCATCAAATGGAGTAACAAAAATCTTGAAAACAGACTACCTTCCATAATGACAAGGCTACCATCCATTAGAGTAATAAAAATATCGACAATAGAATATCTTCCATAATAACAAGGGTACCATACATTGGAGTAAAAAAATATCCACATGAGACTACCATCCATAATGACAAGGTTACCATCAATTAAAGTAATAAAAATATCGACAACAGACTACCTTCCATAATGACAAGGCTATCATTCATTGGAGTAACAAAAATCTCGACAACAGACTACCTTACATAATGACTAGGCTACCATCCATTGGAGTAACAAAGATATCGACAACAAACAACCTTTCATAATGACGAGGCTATCATCCATTCTAGTAACAAAAATCTCGACAACAGACTACCTTCCATAATGACAAGGCTACCATCCATTAGAATAACAAAAATTTGGACAACAGACTACCTTCCATAATGACAAGGCTACCATCTATTGGAGTAACAAAAATATCAACAAGAGACTACCTTCCATAATGAAAGGGCTACCATCCAATGAAGTAACAAAAATCTCGACAACAGACTACCTTCAATAATGACAAGGCTACCATCCATTGGAGTAACAAAAATATCGACAACAGAATACCTTCCATAATAACAAGGCTACCATCCATTGGAGTAACAAAAATCACGACAACATAGTACCTTCCATAATGACAAAGCTACCATCAATTGGAGTAACAAAAATATCGACAACAAACTACCTTCAATAATGACAAGGCTACCATCCATTGGAGTAACAAAAATATCGACAACAGAATACCTTACATAATGACTAGGATACCATCCATTGCAGTAACAAAGATATCGACAATAGACTACCTTTCATAATGACAAGGCTACAATCAATTGTAGTACCAAAAATGTCGACAAAAGACTACCCTCCATAATGACAAGGCTACCATCAATTATAGTAATAAAAATCCCGACAACAGACTACCTTCAATAATGACAAGGCTACCATCCATTGGAGTAAAAAAAATCACAACAACAGACTATCTTCCATAATGACAAGGCTACCATCCATTAGAATAACAAAAATCTAGACAACAAACTACCTTCCATAATGACAAGGCTACCATCCATTGGAGTAACAAAAATCACAACAACAGACTACCTTCAATAATGACAAGGCTACCACCCATTAGAGTAACATAGATAACGACAACATACTACCTTCCATAATGACAAGGCTACCATCCATTGGAATAATAAAAATCTCGACAATAGACTACCTTCCATAATGACAAGGCTACCATCCAATGGATTAACAAAAATCTCGATAACATACTACCTTCCATAATGACAAGGCTACCATCCATTGGAGTTACACAAATATCGACAACATACTACCTTCCATAATGACAAGGCTACAATCCATTGTAGTAACAAAATACTCGACAACAGACTACCTTCAATAATGACAAGGCTACAATCCATTGGAGTAACAAAAATCTTGACAACAGACTACCTTCCGTAATGAGAAGGCTACCATCAATTAGAGTAACAAAAATCTGGACAACAGACTACCTTCCATAATGACAAGGCAACCATCCATTAGAGTAACAAAAATATCAACAAGAGACTACCTTCCATACTGACAAGGCTACCATCCAATGGAGTAACAAAAATATCGAGAACAAACTATCTTCCATAATGACAAGGCTACCATCCATTGGAGTAAGAAAAATCTCGAAAACAGACTACATTCTATAATGGCAAGGCTACTATCCATTAGAGTAACAAAAATCTCGAAAACAAACTACCTTCCATAATGACAAGGCTACCATCCATTGGAATAACAAAAATCACGACAACAGATTACCTTCCATAATGACAAGGCTACCATCCATTAGAATAACAAAAATCTGGACAACAGACTACCTTCCATAATGAGAAGGCTACCATCCATTGGAGTAACAAAAAAATCAACAAGAGACTACCTTCCACAATGACCAGGCTACCATCCATTGGAGTACCATAAATCTCGACAACAGACTACTTTCTATAAAGACAAGGTTACTATCCATTAGAGTAACAAAAATATCGAAAATAGACTACCTTCCATAATGACAAGGCTACCATCCATTGGAGTAACAAAAATCTCGAAAATAGACTACCTTCCATAAATACTACCTTCTATAATGACAAGGCTACCATCCATTGGATTAACAAAAATATCAACAAGAGACAACCTTCCATAATGACAAGGCTAACATCCATTGGAGTACCATAAATCTCGACAACAGACTACTTTCTATAATGACAAGACTACCATCCATTGGAGTAACAAAAATCTCGAAAACAGACTACCTTCCATAAAGACTAGGCTACCATCCATTGGAATAACAAAAATAACGACAACAGACTACCTTCCATAATGACAAGGCTACCATACAATGTAGTAACAAAAATCTGAACAACAGACTACCTTCCATAATGACATGTCCACCATCCATTGGAGTAACAAAAATCACAACAACATACTACCTTCTATAATGACAAGGCTACCATCAATTGGAGTAACAAAAATATCGACAATAGACTACCTTCCATAATGACAAGGCTACCACCCATTAGAGTAACATAGATAACGATACCATACTACCTTTCATAATGACAACGCTACCATCCATTGGAATAATAAAAATATCGACAACAGACTACCTTCCATAATGACAAGGCTATCATCCATTGGAGTAACAAAAATCTCGACAACAGACTAACTTACATAATGACTAGGCTACCATCCATTGGAGTAACAAAGATATCTACAACAGACTACCTTTCATAATGAAAAGGCGACAATCAATTGTAGTACCAAAAATCTCGACAAAAAACTACTCTCCATAATGACAAGGCTACCATCAATTGTAGTAACAAAAATCTCGACAACAGACTACCTTCAATAATGACAAGGCTACCATCCATTGGAGTAACAAAAATCATGACAACAGACTACCTTCCATAATGACAAGGCTACCATCCAATGGAGTAACAAAAATCTCGAGAACAGACTACCTTCCATAATGACAAGGCTACCATCCATTGGAGTAACAAAAATCTCGAAAATAGACTACATTCCATAATTACTAGGCTACCATCTAGTGGAATAACAAAAATCTCGACAATAGACTAACTTCCATAATGACAAGGCTACCATACATTATAGTAACAAAAATCTAAACAACAGACTACCTTCCATAATGACAAGGCTACCATCCATGGGAGTAAGAAAAATCACAACAACATACTACCTTCCATAATGACAAGGCTACCATATATTGGAGTAATAAAAATATCGAGAATAGACTACCTTCCGTAATGACAAGGCTACCATCCATTGGAGTATTAAAAATCTCGACAATAGACTACCTTATATAATGACTAGGCTACCATCCATTTGAGTAACAAACATATTGACAACAAAGTACTTTTCATAATGTCAAGGCTACAATCCTTTGTAGTAACAAAAATATCAACAAAAGACTACTTTCCATAATGACAAGGCTACCATCCATTCGAGTAACAAAAATCTCGACCACATACTACTATCCATAATGACAAGGCTACCATCCATTTGAATAACAAAAATGACGATAATAGACTACCTTCCATAATGACTAGGCTACCATCTAGTGGAATAACAAAAATCTCGACAACAGACTACCATCCATAATGACAAGGATACCATCCATTGGAGTAACAAAAATCATAACAACAAACTTCATTCCATAATGGCAAGGATACCATCCATTGGATTAACATAGATATCGATAACATACTACCTTTCATAATGACAAGGATACCATCCATTGGAGTTACAAAAATCACGACAATAGACTACCTTCAATAATGACAAGGCTACCATCAAATGGAGTAACAAAAATCTCGAAAACAGACTACCTTCCATAATGACAAGGCTACCATCCATTAGAGTAATAAAAATATCGACAATAGAATATCTTCCATAATAACAAGGGTACCATACATTGGAGTAAAAAAATATCCACATGAGACTACCATCCATAATGACAAGGTTACCATCAATTAAAGTAATAAAAATATCGACAACAGACTACCTTCCATAATGACAAGGCTATCATTCATTGGAGTAACAAAAATCTCGACAACAGACTACCTTACATAATGACTAGGCTACCATCCATTGGAGTAACAAAGATATCGACAACAAACAACCTTTCATAATGACGAGGCTATCATCCATTCTAGTAACAAAAATCTCGACAACAGACTACCTTCCATAATGACAAGGCTACCATCCATTAGAATAACAAAAATTTGGACAACAGACTACCTTCCATAATGACAAGGCTACCATCTATTGGAGTAACAAAAATATCAACAAGAGACTACCTTCCATAATGAAAGGGCTACCATCCAATGAAGTAACAAAAATCTCGACAACAGACTACCTTCAATAATGACAAGGCTACCATCCATTGGAGTAACAAAAATATCGACAACAGAATACCTTCCATAATAACAAGGCTACCATCCATTGGAGTAACAAAAATCACGACAACATAGTACCTTCCATAATGACAAAGCTACCATCAATTGGAGTAACAAAAATATCGACAACAAACTACCTTCAATAATGACAAGGCTACCATCTATTGGAGTAACAAAAATATCGACAACAGAATACCTTACATAATGACTAGGATACCATCCATTGCAGTAACAAAGATATCGACAATAGACTACCTTTCATAATGACAAGGCTACAATCAATTGTAGTACCAAAAATGTCGACAAAAGACTACCCTCCATAATGACAAGGCTACCATCAATTATAGTAATAAAAATCCCGACAACAGACTACCTTCAATAATGACAAGGCTACCATCCATTGGAGTAAAAAAAATCACAACAACAGACTATCTTCCATAATGACAAGGCTACCATCCATTAGAATAACAAAAATCTAGACAACAAACTACCTTCCATAATGACAAGGCTACCATCCATTGGAGTAACAAAAATCACAACAACAGACTACCTTCAATAATGACAAGGCTACCACCCATTAGAGTAACATAGATAACGACAACATACTACCTTCCATAATGACAAGGCTACCATCCATTGGAATAATAAAAATCTCGACAATAGACTACCTTCCATAATGACAAGGCTACCATCCAATGGATTAACAAAAATCTCGATAACATACTACCTTCCATAATGACAAGGCTACCATCCATTGGAGTTACACAAATATCGACAACATACTACCTTCCATAATGACAAGGCTACAATCCATTGTAGTAACAAAAATCTCGACAACAGACTACCTTCAATAATGACAAGGCTACAATCCATTGGAGTAACAAAAATCTTGACAACAGACTACCTTCCGTAATGAGAAGGCTACCATCAATTAGAGTAACAAAAATCTGGACAACAGACTACCTTCCATAATGACAAGGCAACCATCCATTAGAGTAACAAAAATATCAACAAGAGACTACCTTCCATACTGACAAGGCTACCATCCAATGGAGTAACAAAAATATCGAGAACAAACTATCTTCCATAATGACAAGGCTACCATCCATTGGAGTAAGAAAAATCTCGAAAACAGACTACATTCCATAATTACTAGGCTACCATCTAGTGGAATAACAAAAATCTCGACATTAGACTAACTTCCAAAATGACAAGGCTGCCATACATTATAGTAACAAAAATCTGAACAACAGACTACCTTCCATAATGACAAGGCTACCATCCAAGGGAGTAAGAAAAATCACAATAACATACTACCTTCCATAATGACAAGGCTACCATCTATTGGAGTAACAAAAATCTCGAGAGCAGACTACCTTCCATAATGACAAGGCTACCGTCCATTGGAGTATTAAAAATCTCGACAATAGACTACCTTACATAATGACTAGGCTACCATCCATTTAAGTAACAAACATATTGAAAACAAACTACTTTTCATAATGTCAAGGCTACAATCCATTGTAGTAACAAAAATATCGACAAAAGACTACCTTCCATAATGACAAGGCTACCATCCATTGGAGTAACAAAAATCTCGACAACAGACTATTATCCATAATAACAAGGCTACCATCTTTTTGAGTAACAAAAATGTCGACAATAGACTACCTTCCATAATGACTAGGCTACCATCCATTGGAGTAACAAAGATATCAACAACAGACTACCTTTCATAATGACAAGGCTACAATCCATTGGAATAACAAAAATATCGACTACAGACTACCTTCCATAATGACAAGGATACCATCCATTGGAGTAACAAAAATCATGACAACAGACTTCAATCCATAATGGCAAGGCTATTATCCATTGGATTCACATAGATATCGATAACATACTACCTTCCATAATTACAAGGCTACCAGCCATTGGAGTAACAAAAATCACGACAATAGACTACCTTCAATAATGACAAGGCTACCTTCCATTGGAATAACAAAAATCTCGACAACAGACTAACTTCAATAATGACAAGGCTACCATCAAATGGAGTAACAAAAATCTCAAAAATACACTACCTTCCATAATGACAAGGCTACCATCCATTGGAGTACAATAAATCTCGACAACAAACTACTTTCTATAATGGCAAGGCTACTATCCATTAGAGTAACAAAAATCTCGAAAACAGACTACCTTCCATAATGACAAGGCTACCATCCATTGGAATAACAAAAATCACGACAACAGACTACCTTCCATAATGACAAGGCTACCATCCATTAGAGTAACAAAAATATCAACAAGGGACTACCTTCCATACTGACAAGGCTACCATCCAATGGAGTAACAAAAATATCGAGAACAAACTATCTTCCATAATGACAAGGCTACCATCCATTGGAGTAAGAAAAATCTTGAAAACAAACTACATTCCATAATTACTAGGCTACCATCTAGTGGAATAACAAAAATCTCGACATTAGACTAACTTCCAAAATGACAAGGCTGCCATACATTATAGTAACAAAAATCTGAACAACAGACTACCTACCATAATGACAAGGCTACCATCCAAATGAGTAAGAAAAATCACAATAACATACTACCTTCCATAATGACAAGGCTACCATCTATTGGAGTAACAAAAATCTCGAGAGCAGACTACCTTCCATAATGACAAGGCTACCGTCCATTGGAGTATTAAAAATCTCGACAATAGACTACCTTACATAATGACTAGGCTACAATCCATTTCAGTAACAAACATATTGAAAACAAACTACTTTTCATAATGTCAAGGCTACAATCCATTGTAGTAACAAAAATATCGACAAAAGACTACCTTCCATAATGACAAGGCTACCATCCATTGGAGTAACAAAAATCTCGACAACAGACTATTATCCATAATAACAAGGCTACCATATTTTTGAGTAACAAAAATGTCGACAATAGACTACCTTCCATAATGACTAGGCTACCATCCATTGGAGTAACAAAGATATCAACAACAGACTACCTTTCATAATGACAAGGCTACCATCCATTGGAAAAACAAAAATATCGATTACAGACTACCTTCCATAATGACAAGGATACCATCCATTGGAGTAACAAATATCATGACAACAGACTTCAATCCATAATGGCAAGGCTACTATCCATTGGATTCACATAGATATCGATAACATACTACCTTCCATAATTACAAGGCTACCAGCCATTGGAGTAACAAAAATCACGACAACAGACTACCTTCAATAATGACAAGGCTACCTTCCATTGGAATAACAAAAATCTCGACAAGAGACTAACTTCTATAATGACAAGGCTACCATCAAATGGAGTAACAAAAATCTCAAAAATACACTACCTTCCATAATTACAAGGCTACCATCCATTGGAGTACAATAAATCTCGACAACAGACTACTTTCTATAATGGCAAGGCTACTATCCATTAGAGTAACAAAAATCTCGAAAACAGACTACCTTCCATAATGACAAGGCTACCATCCATTGGAATAACAAAAATCATGACAACAAACTACCTTCCATAATGACAAGGCTACCATCCATTAGAATAACAAAAATCTGGACAACATTCTACCTTCCATAATGAGAAGGCTACCATCCATTGGAGTAACAAAAAAATCAACAAGAGACTACCTTCCACAATGACCAGGCTACCATCCATTGGAGTACCATAAATCTCGACAACATACTACTTTCTATAAAGACAAGGCTACCATCCATTAGAGTAACAAAAATCTCGAAAACAGACTACCTTCCATAATGACAAGGCTACCATCCATTGGAGTAACAAAAATATCAACTAGAGACTACCTCGCATAATGACAAGGCTACCATCCATTGGAGTAACAAAAATCTCGAAAATAGACTACCTTCCAAAAATACTACCTTCTATAATGACAAGGCTACCATCCATTGGAGTAACAAAAATATCAACAAGAGACAACCTTGCATAATGACAAGGCTACCATACATTGGAGTACCATAAATCTCGACAACAGACTACTTTCTATAATGACAAGGCTACCATACATTGGAGTAACAAAAATCTCGAAAACAGACTACCTTCCATAAAGACTAGGCTACCATCCATTGGAATAACAAAAATCACGACAACAAACTACCTTCCATAATGACAAGGCTACCATCCAATAGAATAACAAAATTATGGACAACAGACTACCTTCCATAATGACAAGGCTACCATCCAATGGAGTAAAAAAAATCAACAAGAGACTACCTTCCATAATGGCCAGGCTACCATCCATTGGAGTACCATAAATCTCGACAACATACTAATTTCTATAATGACAAGGCTACCATCCATTAGAGTAACAAAAATCTCGAAAATAGACTACCTTCCATAATGACAAGGCTACCATCCATTGGAGTAACAAAAATATCAACAAGAGACTACCTTCCATAATGACAAGGCTACCATCCATTGGAGTAACAAAAATCTCGAAAATAGACAACCTTCCATAAATACTACCTTCTATAATGACAAGGCTACCATCCAATGGATTAACAAAAGTATCAAAAAGAGACAACCTTCCATAATGACGAGGCTACCATCCATTGGAGTACCATAAATCTCGACAACAGACTACTTTCTATAATGACAATGTTATCATCCATTGGAGTAACAAAAATCTCGAAAACAGACTACCTTCCATAAAGACTAGGCTACCATCCATTGGAATAACAAAAATCACGACAATAGACTACCTTCCATAATGACAAGGCTACCATACATTGTAGTAACAAAAATCTGAACAACAGACTACCTTCCATAATGTCAAGGCTACCATCCATTGGAGTAACAAAAATCACAACAACAGACTACCTTCAATAATGACAAGGCTACCACCCATTAGAGTAACAAACATATAGATAACGACAACATACTACCTTCCATAATGACAAGGCTACCATCCATTGGAATAATAAAAATCTCGACAATAGACTACCTTCCATAATGACAAGGCTACCATCCAATGGAGTAACAAAAATCACGATAACATACTACCTTCCATAATAACAAGGCTACCATCCATTGGAGTTACAAAAATATCGACAACATACTACCTTCCATAATGACAAGGCTACCATCCATTCGAGTAACAAAAATCTCGACAACAGACTATTATCAATAATAACAAGGCTACCATCTTTTTGAGTAACAAAAATGTCGACAATAGACTACCTTCCATAATGACTAGGCTACCATCCATTGGAGTAACAAAGATATCAACAACAGACTACCTTTCATAATGACAAGGCTACCATCCATTGGAATAACAAAAATATCGACTACAGACTACCTTCCATAATGACAAGGATACCATCCATTGGAGTAACAAAAATCATGACAACAGACTTCAATCCATAATGGCAAGGCTACCATCCATTGGATTCACATAGATATCGATAACATACTACCTTCCATAATTACAAGGTTACCAGCCATTGGAGTAACAAAAATCACGACAACAGACTACCTTCAATAATGACAAGGCTACCTTCCATTGGAATAACAAAAATCTCGACAACAGACTAACTTCAATAATGACAAGGCTACCATCAAATGGAGTAACAAAAATCTCAAAAATAGACTACCTTCCATAATGACAAGGCTACCATCCATTGGAGTACAATAAATCTCGACAAGAGACTACTTTCTATAATGGCAAGGCTACTATCCATTAGAGTAACAAAAATCTCGAAAACAGACTACCTTCCATAATGACAAGGCTTCCATCCATTGGAATAACAAAAATCACGACAACAGATTACCTTCCATAATGACAAGGCTACCATCCATTAGAATAACAAAAATCTGGACAACAGACTACCTTCCATAATGAGAAGGCTACCATCCATTGGAGTAACAAAAAAATCAACAAGAGACTACCTTCCACAATGACCAGGCTACCATCCATTGGAGTACCATAAATCTCGACAACAGACTACTTTCTATAAAGACAAGGTTACCATCCATTAGAGTAACAAAAATATCGAAAATAGACTACCTTCCATAATGACAAGGCTACCATCCATTGGAGTAATAAAAATCTCGAAAACAGACTACCTTCCATAAATACTACCTTCTATAATGACAAGGCTACCATCCATTGGATTAACAAAAATATCAACAAGAGACAACCTTCCATAATGACAAGGCTAACATCCATTGGAGTACCATAAATCTCGACAACAGACTACTTTCTATAATGACAAGACTACCATCCATTGGAGTAACAAAAATCTCGAAAACAGACTACCTTCCATAAAGACTAGGCTACCATCCATTGGAATAACAAAAATAACGACAACAGACTACCTTCCATAATGACAAGGCTACCATACAATGTAGTAACAAAAATCTGAACAACAGACTACCTTCCATAATGACATGTCCACCATCCATTGGAGTAACAAAAATCACAACAACATACTACCTTCTATAATGACAAGGCTACCATCAATTGGAGTAACAAAAATATCGACAATAGACTACCTTCCATAATGACAAGGCTACCACCCATTAGAGTAACATAGATAACGATACCATACTACCTTTCATAATGACAAGGCTACCATCCATTGGAATAATAAAAATATCGACAACATACTACCTTCCATAATGACAAGGTTATCATCCATTGGAGTAACAAAAATCTCGACAACAGACTAACTTACATAATGACTAGGCTACCATCCATTGGTGTAACAAAGATATCTACAACAGACTACCTTTCATAATGAAAAGGCGACAATCAATTGTAGTACCAAAAATCTCGACAAAAAACTACTCTCCATAATGACAAGGCTACCATCAATTGTAGTAACAAAAATCTCGACAACAGACTACCTTCAATAATGACAAGGCTACCATCCATTGGAGTAACAAAAATCATGACAACAGACTACCTTCCATAATGACAAGGCTACCATCCAATGGAGTAACAAAAATCTCGAGAACAGACTACCTTCCATAATGACAAGGCTACCATCCATTGGAGTAACAAAAATCTCGAAAACAGACTACATTCCATAATTACTAGGCTACCATCTAGTGGAATAACAAAAATATCGACAATAGACTAACTTCCATAATGACAAGGCTACCATACATTATAGTTACAAAAATCTAAACAACAGACTACCTTCCATAATGACAAGGCTACCATCCATGGGAGTAAGAAAAATCACAACAACATACTACCTTCCATAATGACAAGGCTACCATATATTGGAGTAATAAAAATATCGAGAATAGACTACCTTCCGTAATGACAAGGCTACCATCCATTGGAGTATTAAAAATCTCGACAATAGACTACCTTATATAATGACTAGGCTACCATCCATTTGAGTAACAAACATATTGACAACAAAGTACTTTTCATAATGTCAAGGCTACAATCCTTTGTAGTAACAAAAATATCAACAAAAGACTACTTTCCATAATGACAAGGCTACCATCCATTTGAATAACAAAAATGACGATAATAGACTACCTTCCATAATGACTAGGCTACCATCTAGTGGAATAACAAAAATCTCGACAACAGACTACCATCCATAATGACAAGGATACCATCCATTGGAGTAACAAAAATCATAACAACAAACTTCATTCCATAATGGCAAGGATACCATCCATTGGATTAACATAGATATCGATAACATACTACCTTTCATAATGACAAGGATACCATCCATTGGAGTTACAAAAATCACGACAATAGACTACCTTCAATAATGACAAGGCTACCATCAAATGGAGTAACAAAAATCTCGAAAACAGACTACCTTCCATAATGACAAGGCTACCATCCATTAGAGTAATAAAAATATCGACAATAGAATATCTTCCATAATAACAAGGGTACCATACATTGGAGTAAAAAAATATCCACATGAGACTACCATCCATAATGACAAGGTTACCATCAATTAAAGTAATAAAAATATCGACAACAGACTACCTTCCATAATGACAAGGCTATCATTCATTGGAGTAACAAAAATCTCGACAACAGACTACCTTACATAATGACTAGGCTACCATCCATTGGAGTAACAAAGATATCGACAACAAACAACCTTTCATAATGACGAGGCTATCATCCATTCTAGTAACAAAAATCTCGACAACAGACTACCTTCCATAATGACAAGGCTACCATCCATTAGAATAACAAAAATTTGGACAACAGACTACCTTCCATAATGACAAGGCTACCATCAATTGGAGTAACAAAAATATCAACAAGAGACTACCTTCCATAATGAAAGGGCTACCATCCAATGAAGTAACAAAAATCTCGGCAACAGACTACCTTCAATAATGACAAGGCTACCATCCATTGGAGTAACAAAAATATCGACAACAGAATACCTTCCATAATAACAAGGCTACCATCCATTGGAGTAACAAAAATCACGACAACATAGTACCTTCCATAATGACAAAGCTACCATCAATTGGAGTAACAAAAATATCGACAACAAACTACCTTCAATAATGACAAGGCTACCATCCATTGGAGTAACAAAAATATCGACAACAGAATACCTTACATAATGACTAGGATACCATCCATTGCAGTAACAAAGATATCGACAATAGACTACCTTTCATAATGACAAGGCTACAATCAATTGTAGTACCAAAAATGTCGACAAAAGACTACCCTCCATAATGACAAGGCTACCATCAATTATAGTAATAAAAATCCCGACAACAGACTACCTTCAATAATGACAAGGCTACCATCCATTGGAGTAAAAAAAATCACAACAACAGACTACCTTCCATAATGACAAGGCTACCATCCATTAGAATAACAAAAATCTAGACAACAAACTACCTTCCATAATGACAAGGCTACCATCCATTGGAGTAACAAAAATCACAACAACAGACTACCTTCAATAATGACAAGGCTACCACCCATTAGAGTAACATAGATAACGACAACATACTACCTTCCATAATGACAAGGCTACCATCCATTGGAATAATAAAAATCTCGACAATAGACTACCTTCCATAATGACAAGGCTACCATCCAATGGATTAACAAAAATCTCGATAACATACTACCTTCCATAATGACAAGGCTACCATCCATTGGAGTTACACAAATATCGACAACATACTACCTTCCATAATGACAAGGCTACAATCCATTGTAGTAACAAAAATCTCGACAACAGACTACCTTCAATAATGACAAGGCTACAATCCATTGGAGTAACAAAAATCTTGACAACAGACTACCTTCCGTAATGAGAAGGCTACCATCAATTAGAGTAACAAAAATCTGGACAACAGACTACCTTCCATAATGACAAGGCAACCATCCATTAGAGTAACAAAAATATCAACAAGAGACTACCTTCCATACTGACAAGGCTACCATCCAATGGAGTAACAAAAATATCGAGAACAAACTATCTTCCATAATGACAAGGCTACCATCCATTGGAGTAAGAAAAATCTCGAAAAAAGACTACATTCCATAATTACTAGGCTACCATCTAGTGGAATAACAAAAATCTCGACATTAGACTAACTTCCAAAATGATAAGGCTGCCATACATTATAGTAACAAAAATCTGAACAACAGACTACCTTCCATAATGACAAGGCTACCATCCAAGGGAGTAAGAAAAATCACAATAACATACTACCTTCCATAATGACAAGGCTACCATCTATTGGAGTAACAAAAATCTCGAGAGCAGACTACCTTCCATAATGACAAGGCTACCGTCCATTGGAGTATTAAAAATCTCGACAATAGACTACCTTACATAATGACTAGGCTACCATCCATTTCAGTAACAAACATATTGAAAACAAACTACTTTTCATAATGTCAAGGCTACAATCCATTGTAGTAACAAAAATATCGACAAAAGACTACCTTCCATAATGACAAGGCTACCATCCATTGGAGTAACAAAAATCTCGACAACAGACTATTATCCATAATAACAAGGCTACCATCTTTTTGAGTAACAAAAATGTCGACAATAGACTACCTTCCATAATGACTAGGCTACCATCCATTGGAGTAACAAAGATATCAACAACAGACTACCTTTCATAATGACAAGGCTACAATCCATTGGAATAACAAAAATATCGACTACAGACTACCTTCCATAATGACAAGGATACCATCCATTGGAGTAACAAAAATCATGACAACAGACTTCAATCCATAATGGCAAGGCTACTATCCATTGGATTCACATAGATATCGATAACATACTACCTTCCATAATTACAAGGCTACCAGCCATTGGAGTAACAAAAATCACGACAACAGACTACCTTCAATAATGACAAGGCTACCTTCCATTGGAATAACAAAAATCTCGACAACAGACTAACTTCAATAATGACAAGGCTACCATCAAATGGAGTAACAAAAATCTCAAAAATACACTACCTTCCATAATGACAAGGCTACCATCCATTGGAGTACAATAAATCTCGACAACAAACTACTTTCTATAATGGCAAGGCTACTATCCATTAGAGTAACAAAAATCTCGAAAACAGACTACCTTCCATAATGACAAGGCTACCATCCATTGGAATAACAAAAATCACGACAACAGACTACCTTCCATAATGACAAGGCTACCATCCATTAGAGTAACAAAAATATCAACAAGGGACTACCTTCCATACTGACAAGGCTACCATCCAATGGAGTAACAAAAATATCGAGAACAAACTATCTTCCATAATGACAAGGCTACCATCCATTGGAGTAAGAAAAATCTTGAAAACAAACTACATTCCATAATTACTAGGCTACCATCTAGTGGAATAACAAAAATCTCGACATTAGACTAACTTCCAAAATGACAAGGCTGCCATACATTATAGTAACAAAAATCTGAACAACAGACTACCTTCCATAATGTCAAGGCTACCATCCAAATGAGTAAGAAAAATCACAATAACATACTACCTTCCATAATGACAAGGCTACCATCTATTGGAGTAACAAAAATCTCGAGAGCAGACTACCTTCCATAATGACAAGGCTACCGTCCATTGGAGTATTAAAAATCTCGACAATAGACTACCTTACATAATGACTAGGCTACCATCCATTTCAGTAACAAACATATTGAAAACAAACTAATTTTCATAATGTCAAGGCTACAATCCATTGTAGTAACAAAAATATCGACAAAAGACTACCTTCCATAATGACAAGGCTACCATCCATTGGAGTAACAAAAATCTCGACAACAGACTATTATCCATAATAACAAGGCTACCATATTTTTGAGTAACAAAAATGTCGACAATAGACTACCTTCCATAATGACTAGGCTACCATCCATTGGAGTAACAAAGATATCAACAACAGACTACCTTTCATAATGACAAGGCTACCATCCATTGGAAAAACAAAAATATCGATTACAGACTACCTTCCATAATGACAAGGATACCATCCATTGGAGTAACAAATATCATGACAACAGACTTCAATCCATAATGGCAAGGCTACTATCCATTGGATTCACATAGATATCGATAACATACTACCTTCCATAATTACAAGGCTACCAGCCATTGGAGTAACAAAAATCACGACAACAGACTACCTTCAATAATGACAAGGCTACCTTCCATTGGAATAACAAAAATCTCGACAAGAGACTAACTTCAATAATGACAAGGCTACCATCAAATGGAGTAACAAAAATCTCAAAAATACACTACCTTCCATAATTACAAGGCTACCATCCATTGGAGTACAATAAATCTCGACAACAGACTACTTTCTATAATGGCAAGGCTACTATCCATTAGAGTAACAAAAATCTCGAAAACAGACTACCTTCCATAATGACAAGGCTACCATCCATTGGAATAACAAAAATCATGACAACAGACTACCTTCCATAATGACAAGGCTACCATCCATTAGAATAACAAAAATCTGGACAACATTCTACCTTCCATAATGAGAAGGCTACCATCCATTGGAGTAACAAAAAAATCAACAAGAGACTACCTTCCACAATGACCAGGCTACCATCCATTGGAGTACCATAAATCTCGACAACATACTACTTTCTATAAAGACAAGGTTACCATCCATTAGAGTAACAAAAATATCGAAAATAGACTACCTTCCATAATGACAAGGCTACCATCCATTGGAGTAACAAAAATATCAACAAGAGACTACCTTCCATAATGACAAGGCTACCATCCATTGGAGTAACAAAAATCTCGAAAACAGACTACCTTCCATAAATACTACCTTTTATAATGACAAGGCTACCATCCATTGGATTAACAAAAATATCAACAAGAGACAACCTTCCATAATGACAAGGCTACCATCCATTGGAGTACCATAAATCTCGACAACAGACTACTTTCTATAATGACAAGGCTACCATCCATTGGAATAACAAAAATAACGACAACAGACTACCTTCCATAATGACAAGGCTACCATACAATGTAGTAACAAAAATCTGAACAACAGACTACCTTCCATAATGACAAGTCCACCATCCATTGGAGTAACAAAAATCACAACAACATACTACCTTCTATAATGACAAGGCTACCATCAATTGGAGTAACAAAAATATCGACAATAGACTACCTTCCATAATGACAAGGCTACCACCCATTAGAGTAACATAGATAACGATACCATACTACCTTTCATAATGACAAGGCTACCATCCATTGGAATAATAAAAATATCGACAACAGACTACCTTCCATAATGACAAGGCTATCATCCATTGAAGTAACAAAAATCTCGACAACAGACTAACTTACATAATGACTAGGCTACCATCCATTGGAGTAACAAAGATATCTACAACAGACTACCTTTCATAATGACAAGGCGACAATCAATTGTAGTACCAAAAATCTCGACAAAATACTACTCTCCATAATGACAAGGCTACCATCAATTGTAGTAACAAAAATCTCGACAACAGACTACCTTCAATAATGACAAGGCTACCATCCATTGGAGTAACAAAAATCTTGACAACAGACTACCTTCCATAATGACAAGGCTACCATCCAATGGAGTAACAAAAATCTCGAGAACAGACTACCTTCCATAATGACAAGGCTACCATCCATTGGAGTAACAAAAATCTCGAAAACAGACTACATTCCATAATTACTAGGCTACCATCTAGTGGAATAACAAAAATCTCAACAATAGACTAACTTCCATAATGACAAGGCTACCATACATTATAGTAACAAAAATCTAAACAACAGACTACCTTCCATTATGACAAGGCTACCATCCATGGGAGTAAGAAAAATCACAACAACATACTACCTTCCATAATGACAAGGCTACCATCTGTTGGAGTAATAAAAATATCGAGAATAGACTACCTTCCGTAATGACAAGGCTACCATCCATTAGAGTATTAAAAATATCGACAATAGACTACCTTATATAATGACTAGGCTACCATCCATTTGAGTAACAAACATATTGACAACAAAGTACTTTTCATAATGTCAAGGCTACAATCCTTTGTAGTAACAAAAATATCAACAAAAGACTACTTTCCATAATGACAAGGCTACCATCCATTGGAGTAACAAAAATATCGACCACATACTACTATCCATAATGACAAGGCTACCATCCATTTGAATAACAAAAATGTCGTTAATAGACTACCTTCCATAATGACTAAGCTACCATCTAGTGGAATAACAAAAATCTCGACAACAGACTACCTTCCATAATGACAAGGATACCATCCATTGGAGTAACAAAAATCATAACAACAAACTTCATTCCATAATGGCAAGGATACCATCCATTGGATTAACATAGATATCGATAACATACTACCTTTCATAATGACAAGGATACCATCCATTGGAGTTACAAAAATCACGACAATAGACTACCTTCAATAATGACAAGGCTACCATCAAATGGAGTAACAAAAATCTCAAAAATACACTACCTTCCATAATGACAAGGCTACCATCCATTGGAGTACAATAAATCTCGACAACAAACTACTTTCTATAATGGCAAGGCTACTATCCATTAGAGTAACAAAAATCTCGAAAACACACTACCTTCCATAATGGCAAGGCTACCATCCATTGGAATAACAAAAATCACGACAACAGACTACCTTCCATAATGACAAGGCTACCATCCATTAGAATAACAAAAATCTGGACAACAGACTACCTTCCATAATGAGAAGGCTACCATCCATTGGAGTAACAAAAAAATCAACAAGAGACTACCTTCCACAATGACCAGGCTACCATCCATTGGAGTACCATAAATCTCGACAACATACTACTTTCTATAAAGACAAGGTTACCATCCATTAGAGTAACAAAAATATCGAAAATAGACTACCTTCCATAATGACAAGGCTACCATCCATTGGAGTAACAAAAATATCAACAAGAGACTACCTTCCATAATGACAAGGCTACCATCCATTGGAGTAACAAAAATCTCGAAAACAGACTACCTTCCATAAATACTACCTTTTATAATGACAAGGCTACCATCCATTGGATTAACAAAAATATCAACAAGAGACAACCTTCCATAATGACAAGGCTACCATCCATTGGAGTACCATAAATCTCGACAACAGACTACTTTCTATAATGACAAGGCTACCATCCATTGGAATAACAAAAATAACGACAACAGACTACCTTCCATAATGACAAGGCTACCATACAATGTAGTAACAAAAATCTGAACAACAGACTACCTTCCATAATGACAAGTCCACCATCCATTGGAGTAACAAAAATCACAACAACATACTACCTTCTATAATGACAAGGCTACCATCAATTGGAGTAACAAAAATATCGACAATAGACTACCTTCCATAATGACAAGGCTACCACCCATTAGAGTAACATAGATAACGATACCATACTACCTTTCATAATGACAAGGCTACCATCCATTGGAATAATAAAAATATCGACAACAGACTACCTTCCATAATGACAAGGCTATCATCCATTGAAGTAACAAAAATCTCGACAACAGACTAACTTACATAATGACTAGGCTACCATCCATTGGAGTAACAAAGATATCTACAACAGACTACCTTTCATAATGACAAGGCGACAATCAATTGTAGTACCAAAAATCTCGACAAAATACTACTCTCCATAATGACAAGGCTACCATCAATTGTAGTAACAAAAATCTCGACAACAGACTACCTTCAATAATGACAAGGCTACCATCCATTGGAGTAACAAAAATCTTGACAACAGACTACCTTCCATAATGACAAGGCTACCATCCAATGGAGTAACAAAAATCTCGAGAACAGACTACCTTCCATAATGACAAGGCTACCATCCATTGGAGTAACAAAAATCTCGAAAACAGACTACATTCCATAATTACTAGGCTACCATCTAGTGGAATAACAAAAATCTCGACAATAGACTAACTTCCATAATGACAAGGCTACCATACATTATAGTAACAAAAATCTAAACAACAGACTACCTTCCATTATGACAAGGCTACCATCCATGGGAGTAAGAAAAATCACAACAACATACTACCTTCCATAATGACAAGGCTACCATCTGTTGGAGTAATAAAAATATCGAGAATAGACTACCTTCCGTAATGACAAGGCTACCATCCATTGGAGTATTAAAAATCTCGACAATAGACTACCTTATATAATGACTAGGCTACCATCCATTTGAGTAACAAACATATTGACAACAAAGTACTTTTCATAATGTCAAGGCTACAATCCTTTGTAGTAACAAAAATATCAACAAAAGACTACTTTCCATAATGACAAGGCTACCATCCATTGGAGTAACAAAAATATCGACCACATACTACTATCCATAATGACAAGGCTACCATCCATTTGAATAACAAAAATGTCGTTAATAGACTACCTTCCATAATGACTAAGCTACCATCTAGTGGAATAACAAAAATCTCGACAACAGACTACCTTCCATAATGACAAGGATACCATCCATTGGAGTAACAAAAATCATAACAACAAACTTCATTCCATAATGGCAAGGATACCATCCATTGGATTAACATAGATATCGATAACATACTACCTTTCATAATGACAAGGATACCATCCATTGGAGTTACAAAAATCACGACAATAGACTACCTTCAATAATGACAAGGCTACCATCAAATGGAGTAACAAAAATCTCAAAAATACACTACCTTCCATAATGACAAGGCTACCATCCATTGGAGTACAATAAATCTCGACAACAAACTACTTTCTATAATGGCAAGGCTACTATCCATTAGAGTAACAAAAATCTCGAAAACAGACTACCTTCCATAATGGCAAGGCTACCATCCATTGGAATAACAAAAATCACGACAACAGACTACCTTCCATAATGACAAGGCTACCATCCATTAGAATAACAAAAATCTGGACAACAGACTACCTTCCATAATGAGAAGGCTACCATCCATTGGAGTAACAAAAAAATCAACAAGAGACTACCTTCCACAATGACCAGGCTACCATCCATTGGAGTACCATAAATCTCGACAACATACTACTTTCTATAAAGACAAGGTTACCATCCATTAGAGTAACAAAAATATCGAAAATAGACTACCTTCTATAATGACAAGGCTACCATCCATTGGAGTAACAAAAATATCAACAAGAGACTACCTTGCATAATGACAAGGCTACCATCCATTGGAGTAACAAAAATCTCGAAAATAGACTACCTTCCATAAATACTACCTTCTATAATGACAAGGCTACCATCCATTGGATTAACAAAAATATCAACAAGAGACAACCTTCCTTAATGACAAGGCTACCATCCATTGGAGTACCATAAATCTCGACAACAGACTACTTTCTATAATGACAAGACTACCATCCATTGGAATAACAAAAATAACGACAACAGACTACCTTCCATAATGACAAGGCTACCATACAATGTAGTAACAAAAATCTGAACAACAGACTACCTTCCATAATGACAAGTCCACCATCCATTGGAGTAACAAAAATCACAACAACATACTACCTTCTATAATGACAAGGCTACCATCAATTGGAGTAACAAAAATATCGACAATAGACTACCTTCCATAATGACAAGGCTACCACCCATTAGAGTAACATAGATAACGATACCATACTACCTTTCATAATGACAAGGCTACCATCCATTGGAATAATAAAAATATCGACAACAGACTACCTTCCATAATGACAAGGCTATCATCCATTGGAGTAACAAAAATCTCGACAACAGACTAACTTACATAATGACTAGGCTACCATCCATTGGAGTAACAAAGATATCTACAACAGACTACCTTTCATAATGACAAGGCGACAATCGATTGTAGTACCAAAAATCTCGACAAAATACTACTCTACATAATGACAAGGCTACCATCAATTGTAGTAACAAAAATCTCGACAACAGACTACCTTCAATAATCACAAGGCTACCATCCATTGGAGTAACAAAAATCTTGACAACAGACTACCTTCCATAATAACAAGGCTACCATCCAATGGAGTAACAAAAATCTCGAGAACAGACTACCTTCCATAATGACAAGGCTACCATCCATTGGAGTAAAAAAAATCTCGAAAACAGACTACATTCCATAATTACTAGGCTACCATCTAGTGGAATAACAAAAATCTCGACAATAGACTACCTTTCATAATGACTAAGCTACCATCTAGTGGAATAACAAAAATCTCGACAACAGACTACCTTCCATAATGACAAGGATACCATCCATTGGAGTAACAAAAATCATAACAACAAACTTCATTCCATAATGGCAAGGATACCATCCATTGGATTAACGTAGATATCGATAACATACTACCTTTCATAATGACAAGGATACCATCCATTGGAGTTACAAAAATCACGACAATAGACTACCTTCAATAATGACAAGGCTACCATCAAATGGAGTAACAAAAATCTCGAAAACAGACTACCTTCCATAATGACAAGGCTACCATCCATTAGAGTAATAAAAATATCGACAATAGAATATCTTCCATAATAACAAGGGTACCATACATTGGAGTAAAAAAATATCCACATGAGACTACCATCCATAATGACAAGGTTACCATCAATTAAAGTAATAAAAATATCGACAACAGACTACCTTCCATAATGACAAGGCTATCATCCATTGGAGTAACAAAAATCTCGACAACAGACTACCTTACATAATGACTAGGCTACAATCCATTGGAGTAACAAAGATATCAACAACAGACAACCTTTCATAATGACGAGGCTATCATCCATTCTAGTAACAAAAATCTTGACAACAGACTACCTTCCATAATGACAAGGCTACCATCCATTAGAATAACAAAAATTTGGACAACAGACTACCTTCCATAATGACAAGGCTACCATCAATTGGAGTAACAAAAATATCAACAAGAGACTACCTTCCATAATGAAAGGGCTTCCATCCATTGGAGTAACAAAAATCTAGACAACAAACTACCATCCATAATGACAAGGCTACCATCCATTGGAGTAACAAAAATCACGACAACATACTACCTTCCATAATGACAAAGCTACCATCTATTGGAGTAACAAAAATCTCGACAACAGACTACCTTCAATAATGACAAGGCTACCATCCATTGGAGTAACAAAAATATCGACAACAGAATACCTTACATAATGACTAGGATACCATCCATTGCAGTAACAAAGATATCGACAATAGACTACCTTTCATAATGACAAGGCTCAATAAATTGTAGTACCAAAAATGTCGGCAAAAGACTACCCTCCATAATGACAAGGCTACCATCAATTATAGTAATAAAAATCCCGACAAAAGACTACCTTCAATAATGACAAGGCTACCATCCATGGGAGTAACAAAAATCACGACAACAGACTACCTTCCATAATGACAAGGCTACCATCCATTAGAATAACAAAAATCTAGACAACAAACTACCTTCCATAATGACAAGGCTACCATCCATTGGAGTAACAAAAATATCAACAAGAGACTACCTTCCATAATGACAAGGTTACCATCCATCGGAGTACCAAAAATCTCGACAACAAACTACCTTCTATAATGACAAGGATACCATCTATTAGACTAACAAAAATCTCGAAAATAGACTACCTTCCATAATGACTAGGCTACCATCCATTGGAATAACAAAAATCTCGAAAAAAGACTACCTTCCATAATGACAAGGCTACCATCCATTGGAGTAACAAAAATCTCGACAACATACTACCTTCCGTAATGACAAGGCTACCATCAATTTGAGTAATAAAAATGTTGACAATAGACTACCTTCCATAATGACTAGGCTACCATCCATTGGAGTAACAAAGATATCAACAACATACTATCTTTCATAATGACTAGGCTACCATGCATTGGAATAACAAAAATCTCGACAACAGACTACCTTCCATAATGAAAAGGCTACCATTCATTGGAGTAACAAAAATCTTGAAAACAGACTACCATCCATAATGGCAAGGCTACAATCCATTGGATTAACATAGATATCGATAACATACTACCTTCCATAATGACAAGGCTACCATCCATTGGAGTAACAAAAATCACGACAACAGACTACCTTCCATAATGACAAGGCTACCTTCCATTGGAATAACAAAAATCACGACAGCAGACTACCTTCCATAATGTCAAGGCTACCATCCAATGGAGTAACAAAAATCTCGACAACAGACTACCTTCCATAATGACTAGGCTACCATCCATTGGAGTATAAAAAATTTGGACAACAGACTACCTTATATAATTACAAGGCTACCATCCATTAGAGTACAAAAATCTCGACAACAGACTACCTTCTATAATGACTAGGCTACCATCCATTGGAGTAACAAAGATATCGAAAACATACTTCATTCCATAATGACAAGGCTACCATACATTGGAGTAACAAAAATATCGACAATAGAATACCTTCCATAATGTCAAGGTTACCATCCATTAAAGTAATAAAAATATTGACAACAGACTACCTTCCATAATGACAAGGCTATCATCCATTGGAGTAACAAAAATCTCCACAACAGACTACCTTATATAATGACTAGGCTACAATCCAATGGAGTAACCAAAATCTCGACAACATACTACCTTCCATAATGACAAGGCTACCATCAATTGGAGTAACAAAAATATCGACAACAAACAACCTTCAATAATGACAAGGCTACCATCCATTGGAGTAAAAAAAATATCGACAACAGAATACCTTCCAAAATAACAAGGGTACCACACATTGGAGTAAAAAAAATATCCACAAGAGACTACCTTCCATAATGACAAGGTCACCATCCATTAAAGTAACAAAAATCTCGACAACAGACTACCTTACATAATGACTAGGCTACCATCCATTGCAGTAACAAAGATATCGACAATAGAGTACCTTTCATAATGACAAGGCTACAATCAATTGTAGTACCAAAAATGTCGACAAAAGACTACCCTCCATAATGACAAGGCTACCATCAATTATAGTAATAAAAATCTCGACAACAAACTATCTTCTATAATGATAAGGCTACCATCTATTGGACTAACAAAAATCTCGAAAACAAACTACCTTCCATAATGACTAGGCTACCATCCATTGGAATAACAAAAATCTCAACAACAGACTACCTTCCATAACGACAAGGCTACCATACATTGCAGTAACAAAAATCTAAACAATAGACTACCTTCCATAATTACTAGGCTACCATCCAGTGGAATAACAAAAATCTCGACAATAGACTAACTTCCATAAGGACAAGGCTACCATACATTATAGTAACAAAAATCTGAACAATAGACTACCTTCCATAATAACAAGGCTACCATCCATTGGAGTAACAAAAATCACAACAACATACTACCTTCCATAATGACAAGGCTACCATCTGTTGGAGTAAAAAAAATCTCGAGAATAGACTACCTTCCATAATGACAAGGCTACCATCCATTGGAGAATTAAAAATCTCGACAATAGACTACCTTACATAATGACTAGGCTACCATCTATTTGAGTAACAAACATATTGACAACAAACTACTTTTCATAATGTCAAGGATACAATCCATTGTAGTAACAAAAATATCGACAAAAGACTACCTTCCATAATGACAAGGCTACCATCCATTGGAGTAACAAAAATCTCGACAACATACTACCTTCCATAATAACAATGCTACCAGCAATTTGAGTAACAAAAATGTCGACAATAGACTACCTTCCATAATGACTAGGCTACCATCAGTTGGAGTAACAAAGATATCAACAACATACTATCTTTCATAATGACAACGCTACCATGCATTGGAATAACAAAAATCTCGACAACAGACTACCTTCCATAATGAAAAGGCTACCATTCATTGGAGTAACAAAAATCTTGACAACAGACTACCATCCATAATGACAAGGCTACCATCCATTGGATTAACATAGATATCGATAACATGGTACCTTCCATAATGACAAGGCTACCATCCATTGGAGTACAATAAATCTCGACAATAGACTACCTTACATAATGACTAGGCTACCATCCAATGGAGTAACCAAAATCTCGACAACATACTACCTTCCATAATGACAAGGCTACCATCAATTGGAGTAACAAAAATATCGACAACAAACTACCTTCAATAATGACAAGGCTACCATTCATTGGAGTAACAAAAATATCGACAACAGAATACCTTCCAAAATAACAAGGGTACCACACATTGGAGTAAAAAAAATATCCACAAGAGACTACCTTCCATAATGACAAGGTTACCATCCATTAAAGTAATAAAAATATTGACAACAGACTACCTTCCATAATGACAAGGCTATCATCCATTGGAGTAACAAAAATCTCGACAACAGACTACCATACATAATGACTAGGCTACCATCCATTGCAGTAACAAAAATATCGACAACAGACTACCTTCCATAATGACAAGGATACCATCCATTGTGGTAACAAAAATCATGACAACAGACTTCAATCCATAATGGCAAGGCTACCATCCATTGGATTCACATAGATATCGATAACATACTACCTTCCATTATTACAAGGCTACCAGCCATTGGAGTAACACAAATCACGACAACAGACTACCTTCAATAATGACAAGGCTACCTTCCATTGGAATAACAAAAATCTCGACAACAGACTAACTTCAATAATGACAAGGCTACCATCAAATGGAGTAACAAAAATCTCAAAAATAGACTACGTTCCATAATGACAAGGCTACCATCCATTGGAGTACAATAAATCTCGACAACAGACTACCTTACATAATGACTAGGCTACCATCCAATGGAGTAACCAAAATCTCGACAACATACTACCTTCCATAATGACAAGGCTACCATCAATTGGAGTAACAAAAATATCGACAACAAACTACCTTCAATAATGACAAGGCTACCATCCATTGGAGTAACAAAAATATCGACAACAGAATACCTTCCAAAATAACAAGGGTACCACACATTGGAGTAAAAAAATATCCCCAAGAGACTACCTTCCATAATGACAAGGTTACCATCCATTAAAGTAATAAAAATATCGACAACAGACTACCTTCCATAATGACAAGGCTATCATGCATTGGAGTAACAAAAATCTCGACAACAGACTACCTTACATAATGACTAGGCTACCATCAATTGCAGTAACAAAGATATCGACAATAGACTACCTTTCATAATGACAAGGCTACAATCAATTGTAGTACCAAAAATGTCGACAAAAGACTACCCTCCATAATGACAAGGCTACCATCAATTATAGTAATAAAAATCTCGACAATAGACTACCTTCAATAATGACAAGGCTACCATCCATTGGAGTAACAAAAATCTGGACAACAGACTACCTTCCATAATGAAAAGGCTACCATCCATTAGAATAACAAAAATATGGACAACAAACTACCTTCCATAATGACAAGGCTACCATCTATTGGACTAAGAAAAATCTCGAAAACAGACTACCTTCCATAATGACTAGGCTACCATCCATTAGAATAACAAAAATCTCGACAACAGACTACCTTCCATAATGACAAGGCTACCATACATTGTAGTAACAAAAATCTAAACAATAGATTACCTTCCATAATTACTAGGCTACCATCCAGTGGAATAACAAAAATCTCGACAATAGACTAACTTCCATAAGGACAAGGCTACCATACATTATAGTAACAAAAATCTGAACAATAGACTACCTTCCATAATAACAAGGCTACCATCCATTGGAGTAACAAAAATCACAACAACATACTACCTTCCATAATGACAAGGCTACCATCTGTTGGAGTAAAAAAAATCTCGAGAATAGACTACCTTCCATAATGACAAGGCTACCATCCATTGGAGTATTAAAAATCTCGACAATAGACTACCTTACATAATGACTAGGCTACCATCTATTTGAGTAATAAACATATTGACAACAAACTACTTTTCATAATTTCAAGGATACAATCCATTGTAGTAACAAAACTATCGACAAAAGACTACCTTCCATAATGACAAGGCTACCATCCATTGGAGTAACAAAAATCTCGACAACATACTACCTTCCATAATGACAATGCTACCATCAATTTGAGTAACAAAAATGTCGACAATTGACTACCTTCCATAATGACTAGGCTACCATCCATTGGAGTATCAAAGATATCAACAACATACTACCTTTCATAATGACAAGGCTACCATCCATTAGAATAACAAAAATCTCGACAACAGACTACCTTCCATAATGAAAAGGCTACCATCCAATGGAGTAACAAAAATCTCGACAACAGACTACCTTCCATAATGACAAGGCTACCATCCATTGGAGTAACACAAATATCGACAACAGAATACCTTCCATAATAACAAGGGTACCATACATTGGAGTAAAAAAAATATCCACAAGAGACTACCTTCCATAATGACAAGGTTACCATCCATTAAAGTAATAAAAATATCGACAACAGACTACCTTCCATAATGACAAGGCTATCATCCATTGGAGTAACAAAAATCTCGACAACAGACTACCTTACATAATGACTAGGCTACCATCCATTGCAGTAACAAAGATATCGACAATAGACTACCTTTCATAATGACCAGGCTACAATCAATTGTAGTACCAAAAATGTCGACAAAAGACTACCCTCCATAATGACAAGGCTACCATCAATTATATTAATAAAAATCTTGACAATAGACTACCTTCAATAATGACAAGGCTACCATCCATTGGAGTAACAAAAATCTGGACAACAGACTACCTTCCATAATGAAAAGGCTACCATCCATTAGAATAACAAAAATATGGACAACAAACTACCTTCCATAATGACAAGGCTACCATCCATTGGAGTAACAAAAATATCAACAAGAGACTACCTTCCATAATGACAAGGTTACCATCCATTGGAGCACCAAAAATCTCGACAACAAACTATCTTCTATAATGACAAGGCTACCATCTATTGGACTAACAAAAATCTCGAAAACAGACTACCTTCCATAATGACTAGGCTACCATCCATTGGAATAACAAAAATCTCGACAACAGACTACCTTCCATAATGACAAGGCTACCATACATTGTAGTAACAAAAATCTAAACAATAGACTACCTTCCATAATTACTAGGCTACCATCCAGCGGAATAACAAAAATCTCGACAATAGACTAACTTCCATAAGGACAAGGCTACCATACATTATAGTAACAAAAATCTGAACAATAGACAACCTTCCATAATAACAAGGCTACCATCCATTGGAGTAACAAAAATCACAACAACATACTACCTTCCATAATGATAAGGCTACCATCTGTTGGAGTAAAAAAAATCTCGAGAATATACTACCTTCCATAATGACAAGGCTACCATCCATTGGAGTATTAAAAATCTCGACAATAGACTACCTTACATAATGACTAGGCTACCATCTATTTGATTAACAAACATATTGACAACAAACTACTTTTCATAATTTCAAGGATACAATCCATTGTAGTAACAAAAATATCGACAAAAGACTACCTTCCATAATGACAAGGCTACCATCCATTGGAGTAACAAAAATCTCAACA
This sequence comes from Vicia faba, assembly GCA_948472305.1. Lineage (NCBI taxonomy): Eukaryota > Viridiplantae > Streptophyta > Magnoliopsida > Fabales > Fabaceae > Vicia > Vicia faba. The sequence goes on along the minus strand of OX451737.1, from coordinate 797,195,389 downwards.
ACATACTACCTTCCATAATGACAATGCTACCATCAATTTGAGTAACAAAAATGTCGACAATAGACTACCTTCCATAATGACTAGGCTACCATCCATTGGAGTATCAAAGATATCAACAACATACTACCTTTCATAATGACAAGGCTACCATCCATTAGAATAACAAAAATCTCGACAACAGACTACCTTCCATAATGAAAAGGCTACCATCCATTGGAGTAACAAAAATCTTGACAACAGACTACCATCCATAATGGCAAGGCTACCATCCATTGGATTAAGATAAATATCGATAACATACTACCTTCCATAATGAAAAGGCTACCATCCATTGGAGTAACAAAAATCACGACAATAGAATACCTTCCATAATGACAAGGCTACCATCCAATGGAGTAACAAAAATCTTGACATCAGACTACCTTCCATAATGACAAGGCTACCATCCATTGGAGTAACAAAAATATCGACAACAGAATTCCTTCCATAATAACAAGGGTACCATACATTGGAGTAAAAAAAATATCCACAAGAGACTACCTTCCATAATGACAAGGTTACCATCCATTAAAGTAATAAAAATATCGACAACAGACTACCTTCCATAATGACAAGGCTATCATTAATTGGAGTAACAAAAATCTCGACAATAGACTACCTTAAATAATGACTAGGCTACCATCCATTGCAGTAACAAAGATATCGACAATAGACTACCTTTCATAATGACCAGGCTACAATCAATTGCAGTACCAAAAATGTCGACAAAAGACTACCCTCCATAATGACAAGGCTACCATCAATTATATTAATAAAAATCTTGACAATAGACTACCTACAATAATGACAAGGCTACCATCCATTGGAGTAACAAAAATCTGGACAACAGACTACCTTCCATAATGAAAAGGCTACCATCCATTAGAATAACAAAAATATGGACAACAAACTACCTTCCATAATGACAAGGCTACCATCCATTGGAGTAACAAAAATATCAACAAGAGACTACCTTCCATAATGACAAGGTTACCATCCATTGGAGTACCAAAAATCTCGACAACAAACTATCTTCTATAATGACAAGGCTACCATCTATTGGACTAACAAAAATCTCGAAAACGGACTACCTTCCATAATGACTAGGCTACCATCCATTGGAATAACAAAAATCTCGACAACAGACTACCTTCCATAATGACAAGGCTACCATACATTGTAGTAACAAAAATCTAAACAATAGACTACCTTCCATAATTACTAGGCTACCATCCAGCGGAATAACAAAAATCTCGACAATAGACTAACTTCCATAAGGACAAGGCTACCATACATTATAGTAACAAAAATCTGAACAATAGACAACCTTCCATAATAACAAGGCTACCATCCATTGGAGTAACAAAAATCACAACAACATACTACCTTCCATAATGACAAGGCTACCATCTGTTGGAGTAAAAAAAATCTCGAGAATAGACTACCTTCCATAATGACAAGGCTACCATCCATTGGAGTATTAAAAATCTCGACAATAGACTACCTTACATAATGACTAGGCTACCATCTATTTGAGTAACAAACATATTGACAACAAACTACTTTTCATAATTTCAAGGATACAATCCATTGTAGTAACAAAAATATCGACAAAAGACTACCTTCCATAATGACAAGGCTACCATCCATTGGAGTAACAAAAATTTCGACAACATACTACCTTCCATAATGACAATGCTACCATCAATTTGAGTAACAAAAATGTCGACAATAGACTACCTTCCATAATGACTAGGCTACCATCCATTGGAGTATCAAAGATATCAACAACATACTACCTTTCATAATGACAAGGCTACCATCCATTAGAATAACAAAAATCTCGACAACAGACTACCTTCCATAATGAAAAGGCTACCATCCATTGGAGTAACAAAAATCTTGACAACAGACTACCATCCATAATGGCAAGGCTACCATCCATTGGATTAAGATAAATATCGATAACATACTACCTTCCATAATGACAAGGCTACCATCCATTGGAGTAACAAAAATCACGACAATAGAATACCTTCCATAATGACAAGGCTACCATCCAATGGAGTAACAAAAATCTTGACATCAGACTACCTTCTATAATGACAAGGCTACCATCCATTGGAGTAACAAAAATATCGACAACAGAATTCCTTCCATAATAACAAGGGTACCATACATTGGAGTAAAAAAAATATCCACAAGAGACTACCTTCCATAATGACAAGGTTACCATCCATTAAAGTAATAAAAATATCAACAACAGACTACCTTCCATAATGACAAGGCTATCATTAATTGGAGTAACAAAAATCTTGACAATAGACTACCTTACATAATGACTAGGCTACCATCCATTGCAGTAACAAAGATATCGACAATAGACTACCTTTCATAATGACCAGGCTACAATCAATTGCAGTACCAAAAATGTCGACAAAAGACTACCCTCCATAATGACAAGGCTACCATCAATTATATTAATAAAAATCTTGACAATAGACTACCTTCAATAATGACAAGGCTACCATCTATTGGAGTAACAAAAATCTGGACAACAGACTACCTTCCATAATGAAAAGGCTACCATTCATTAGAATAACAAAAATATGGACAACAAACTACCTTCCATAATGACAAGGCTACCATCCATTGGAGTAACAAAAATATCAACAAGAGACTACCTTCCATAATGACAAGGTTACCATCCATTGGAGTACCAAAAATCTCGACAACAAACTATCTTCTATAATGACAAGGCTACCATCTATTGGACTAACAAAAATCTCGAAAACAGACTACCTTCCATAATGACTAGGCTACCATCCATTGGAATAACAAAAATCTCGACAACAGACTACCTTCCATAATGACAAGGCTACCATACATTGTAGTAACAAAAATCTAAACAATAGACTACCTTCCATAATTACTAGGCTACCATCCAGCGGAATAACAAAAATCTCGACAATAGACTAACTTCCATAAGGACAAGGCTACCATACATTATAGTAACAAAAATCTGAACAATAGACAACCTTCCATAATAACAAGGCTACCATCCATTGGAGTAACAAAAATCACAACAACATACTACCTTCCATAATGACAAGGCTACCATCTGTTGGAGTAAAAAAAATCTCGAGAATAGACTACCTTCCATAATGACAAGGCTACCATCCATTGGAGTATTAAAAATCTCGACAATAGACTACCTTACATAATGACTAGGCTACCATCTATTTTAGTAACAAACATATTGACAACAAACTACTTTTCATAATTTCAAGGATACAATCCATTGTAGTAACAAAAATATCGACAAAAGACTACCTTCCATAATGACAAGGCTACCATCCATTGGAGTAACAAAAATTTCGACAACATACTACCTTCCATAATGACAATGCTACCATCAATTTGAGTAACAAAAATGTCGACAATAGACTACCTTCCATAATGACTAGGCTACCATCCATTGGAGTATCAAAGATATCAACAACATACTACCTTTCATAATGACAAGGCTACCATCCATTAGAATAACAAAAATCTCGACAACAGACTACCTTCCATAATGAAAAGGCTACCATCCATTGGAGTAACAAAAATCTTGACAACAGACTACCATCCATAATGGCAAGGCTACCATCCATTGGATTAAGATAAATATCGATAACATACTACCTTCCATAATGACAAGGCTACCATCCATTGGAGTAACAAAAATCACGACAATAGACTACCTTCCATAATGACAAGGCTACCTTCCATTGGAATAACAAAAGTCTCTACAACAGACTACCTTCCATAATGACAAGGCTACCATCCAATGGAGTAACAAAAATCTCGACAACAGACTACCTTCCATAATGACAAGGCTACCATCCATTGGAGTAACAAAAATATCGACAACAGAATACCTTCCATAATAACAAGGGTACCATACATTGGAGTAAAAAAAATATCCACAAGAGACTACCTTCAATAATGACAAGGTTACCATCCATTAACGTAATAAAAATATCGACAATAGACTACCTTCCATAATGACAAGGCTATCATCCATTGGAGTAACAAAAATCTCGACAACAGACTACCTTACATAATGACTAGGCTACCATCCATTGCATTAACAAAGATATCGACAATAGACTACCTTTCATAATGACAAGGATACAATCAATGGTAGTACCAAAAATGTCGACAAAAGACTACCCTCCATAATTGCAAGACTACCATCAATTTTAGTAATAAAAATCTCGACAACAGACTACCTTCAATAATGACATGGCTACCATCCATTGGAGTAACAAAAATCATGACAACAAACTACCTTCCATAATGACAAGGCTACCATCCATTAGAATAACAAAAATTTGGACAACAAACTACCTTCCATAATGACAAGGCTACCATCCATTGGAGTAACAAAATCACCAACAAGAGACTACCTTCCATAATGACAAGGTTTCCATCCATTGGAGTACCAAAAATCTCGACAACAAACTACCTTCTATAATGACAAGGCTACCATCTATTGGACTAACAAAAGTCTCGAAAACAGACTACCTTCCATAATGACTAGGCTACCATCCATTGGAATAACAAAAATCTTGACAACCGATTACCTTCCATAATGACAAGGCTACCATACATTGTAGTAACAAAAATCTGAACAATAGACTACCTTCCATAATTACTAGGCTACCATCCAGTGTAATAACAAAAATCTCGACAATAGACTAACTTCCATAAGGACAAGGCTACCATACATTATAGTAACAAAAATCTGAACAATAGACTACCTTCCATAATAACAAGTTTACCATCCATTGGAGTAACAAAAATCCAAACAACATACTACCTTCCATAATGACAAGGCTACCATCTGTTGGAGTAAAAAAAATCTCGAGAACAGACTACCTTCCATAATGACAAGGCTACCATCCATTGGAGTATTAAAAATCTCGACAATAGACTACCTTACATAATGACTAGGCTACCATCTATTTGAGTAACAAACATATTGACAACAAACTACTTTTCATAATGTCAAGGATACAATCCATTGTAGTAACAAAAATATCGACAAAAGACTACCTTCCATAATGACAAGGCTACCATCCATTGGAGTATCAAAAATCTCGACAACATACTACCTTCCATAATGACAAGGCTACCATCAATTTGAGTAATAAAAATGTCGACAATAGACTACCTTCCATAATGACTAGGCTACCATCCATTGGAGTATACAAAATTTGGACAACAGACTACCTTCCATAATTACAAGGCTACCATCCATTGGAGTAACAAAAATCTCGACAACAGACTACCTTCCATAATGACTAGGCTACAATCCATTGGAGTAACAAAGATATCGAAAACATACTTCATTCCATAATGACAAGGATACAATCCATTATAGTAACAAAAATCTCGACAACATACTACCTTCCATAATGACAAGGCTACCATCCATTGGAGTAACAAAAATATCGACAACAGACTACCTTCAATAATGACAAGGCTACCATCCATTGGAGTCACAAAAATATCGACAATAGAATACCTTCCATAATAACAAGGGTACCATACATTGGAGTCAAAAAAATATCCACAAGAGACTACCTTCCATAATGTCAAGGTTACCATCCATTAAAGTAATAAAAATATTGACAACAGACTACCTTCCATAATGACAAGGCTATCATCCATTGGAGTAACAAAAATCTCAACAACAGACTACCTTACATAATGACTAGGCTACCATCCAATGGAGTAACCAAAATCTCGACAACATACTACCTTCCATAATGACAAGGCTGCCATCAATTGGAGTAACAAAAATATCGACAACAAACTACCTTAAATAACGACAAGGCTACCATCCATTGGAGTAACAAAAATATCGACAACATAATACCTTCCAAAATAAGAAGGGTACCACACATTGGAGTAAAAAAAATATCCACAAGAGACTATCTTCAATAATGACAAGGTTACCATCCATTAAAGTAATAAAAATATCGACAACAGACTACCTTCCATAATGACAAGGCTATCATCCATAGGAGTAACAAAAATCTCGACAACAGACTACCTTACATAATGACTAGGCTACCATCCATTGCAGTAACAAAGATATCGACAATAGACTACCTTTCATAATGACAAGGCTACAATCAATTGTAGTACCAAAAATGTCGACAAAAGACTACCCTCCATAATGACAAGGCTACCATCAATTATAGTAATAAAAATCTCGACAATAGACTACCTTCAATAATGACAAGGCTACCATCCATTGGAGTAACTAAAATCTGGACAACAGACTACCTTCCATAATCAAAAGGCTACCATCCATTAGAATAACAAAAATATGGACAACAAACTACCTTCCATAATGACAAGGCTACCATCCATTGGAGTAACAAAAATATCAACAACAGACTACCTTCAATAATGACAAGGCTACCATCCATTGGAGTAACAAAAATATCGATAATAGAATACCTTCCATAATAACAAGGGTACCATACATTGGAGTAAAAAAAATATCCACAAGAGACTACCTTCCATAATGTCAAGGTTACCATCCACTAAAGTAATAATAATATCGATAACATACTACCTTCCATAATGACAAGGCTACCATCCATTGGAGTAACAAAAATCACGACAATAGACTACCTTCCATAATGACAAGGCAACCTTCCATTGGAATAACAAAAATCTCTACAACAGACTACCTTCCATAATGACAAGGCTACCATCCAATGGAGTAACAAAAATCTCGACAACAGACTACCTTCCATAATAACAAGGCTACATCCATTGGAGTAACAAAAATATCGACAACAGAATACCTTCCATAATAAGAAGGGTACCATACATTGGAGTAAAAAAAATATCCACAAGAGACTACCTTCCATAATGACAAGGTTACCATCCATTAAAGTAATAAAAATATCGACAACAGACTACCTTCCATAATGACAAGGCTATCATCCATTGGAGTAACAAAAATCTCGACAACAGACTACCTTACATAATGACTAGGCTACCATCCATTGCAGTAACAAAGATATCGACAATAGACTACCTTTCATAATGACAAGGCTACGATCAATTGTAGTACCAAAAATGTCGACAAAAGACTACCCTCCATAATGACAAGGCTACCATCAATTATAGTAATAAAAATTTCGACAATAGACTACCTTCAATAATGACAAGGCTACCATCCATTGGAGTAACAAAAATCTGGACAACAGACTACCTTCCATAATGAAAACGCTACCATCCATTAGAATAACAAAAATATGGACAACAAACTACCTTCCATAATGACAAGGCTACCATCCATTGGAGTAACAAAAATATCAACAAGAGACTACCTTCCATAATGACAAGGTTACCATCCATTGGAGTACCAAAATTCTCGACAACAAACTATCTTCTATAATGACAAGGCTACCATCTATTGGACTAACAAAAATCTCGAAAACAGACTACCTTCCATAATGACTAGGCTACCATCCATTGGAATAACAAAAATCTCGACAACAGACTACCTTCCATAATGACAAGGCTACCATACATTGTAGTAACAAAAGTCTAAACAATAGACTACCTTCCATAATTACTAGGCTACCATCCAGTGGAATAACAAAAATCTCGACAATAGACTAACTTCCATAAGGACAAGGCTACCATACATTATAGTAACAAAAATCTGAACAATAGACTACCTTCCATAATAACAAGGCTACCATCCATTGGAGTAACAAAAATCACAACAACATACTACCTTCCATAATGACAACGCTACCATCTGTTGGAGTAAAAAAAATCTCGAGAATAGACTACCTTCCATAATGACAAGGCTACCATCCATTGGAGTATTAAAAATCTCGACAATAGACTACCTTACATAATGACTAGGCTACCATCTATTTGAGTAACAAACATATTGACAACAAACTACTTTTCATAATTTCAAGGATACAATCCATTGTAGTAACAAAAATATCGACAAAAGACTACCTTCCATAATGACAAGGCTACCATCCATTGGAGTAACAAAAATCTCGACAACATACTACCTTCCATAATGACAATGCTACCATCAATTTGAGTAACAAAAATGTCGACAATAGACTACCTTCCATAATGACTAGTCTACCATCCATTGGAGTATCAAATATATCAACAACATACTACCTTTCATAATGACAAGGATACCATCCATTCGAATAACAAAAATCTCGACAACAGACTACCTTCCATAATGAAAAGGCTACCATCCATTGGAGTAACAAAAATCTTGACAACAGACTACCATCCATAATGGCAAGGCTACCATCCATTGGATTAAGATAGATATCGATAACATACTACCTTCCATAATGACAAGGCTACCATCCATTGGAGTAACAAAAATCACGACAATAGACTACCTTCCATAATGACAAGGCTACCTTCCATTGGAATAACAAAAATCTCTACAACAGACTACCTTCCATAATGACAAGGCTACCATCCAATGGAGTAACAAAAATCTCGACAACAGACTACCTTCCATAATGACAAGGCTACATCCATTGGAGTAACAAAAATATCGACAACAGAATACCTTCCATAATAACAAGGGTACCATACATTGGAGTAAAAAAAATATCCACAAGAGACTACCTTCCATAATGACAAGGTTACCATCCATTAAAGTAATAAAAATATCGACAACAGACTACCTTCCATAATGACAAGGCTATCATCCATTGGAGTAACAAAAATCTCGACAACAGACTACCTTACATAATGACTAGGCTACCATCCATTGCTGTAACAAAGTCATCGACAATACTCTACCTTTCATAATGACAAGGCTACAATCAATTGTAGTACCAAAAATGTCGACAAAAGACTACCCTCCATAATGACAAGGCTACCATCAATTATATTAATAAAAATCTCGACAATAGACTACCTTCAATAATGACAAGGCTACCATCCATTGGAGTAACAAAAATCTGGACAACAGACTACCTTCCGTAATGAAAACGCTACCATCCATTAGAATAACAAAAATATGGACAACAAACTACCTTCCATAATGACAAGGCTACCATCCATTGGAGTAACAAAAATATCAACAAGAGACTACCTTCCATAATGACAAGGTTACCATCCATTGGAGTACCAAAAATCTCGACAACAAACTATCTTCTATAATGACAAGGCTACCATCTATTGGACTAACAAAAATCTCGAAAACAGACTACCTTCCATAATGACTAGGCTACCATCCATTGGAATAACAAAAATCTCGACAACAGACTACCTTCCATAATGACAAGGCTACCATACATTGTAGTAACAAAATTCTAAACAATAGACTACCTTCCATAATTACTAGGCTACCATCCAGTGGAATAACAAAAATCTCGACAATAGACTAACTTCCATAAGGACAAGGCTACCATACATTATAGTAACAAAAATCTGAACAATAGACTACCTTCCATAATAACAAGGCTACCATCCATTGGAGTAACAAAAATCACAACAACATACTACCTTCCATAATGACAAGGCTACCATTTGTTGGAGTAAAAAAAATCTCGAGAATAGACTACCTTCCATAATGACAAGGCTACCATCCATTGGAGTATTAAAAATCTCGACAATAGACTACCTTACATAATGATTAGGCTACCATCTATTTGAGTAACAAACATATTGACAACAAACTACTTTTCATAATTTCAAGGATACAATCCATTGTAGTAACAAAAATATCGACAAAAGACTACCTTCCATAATGACAAGGCTACCATCCATTGGAGTAACAAAAATCTCGACAACATACTACCTTCCATAATGACAATGCTAACATCAATTTGAGTAACAAAAATGTCGACAATAGACTACCTTCCATAATGACTAGGCTACCATCCATTGGAGTATCAAAGATATCAACAACATACTACCTTTCATAATGACAAGGCTACCATCCATTAGAATAACAAAAATGTCGACAACAGACTACCTTCCATAATGAAAAGGCTACCATCCATTGGAGTAACATAAATCTTGACAACAGACTACCATCCATAATGGCAAGGCTACCATCCATTGGATTAAGATAGATATCGATAACATAGTACCTTCCTTAATGACAAGGCTACCATCCATTGGAGTAACAAAAATCACGACAATAGACTACCTGCCATAATGACAAGGCTACCTTCCATTGGAATAACAAAAATCTCTACAACAGACTACCTTCCATAATGACAAGGCTACCATCCAATGGAGTAACAAAAATCTCGACAACAGACTACCTTCCATAATGACAAGGCTACCATCCATTGGAGTAACAAAAATATCGACAACAGAATACCTTCCATAATAACAAGGGTACCATACATTGGAGTAAAAAAAATATCCACAAGAGACTACCTTCCATAATGACAAGGTTACCATCCATTAAAGTAATAAAAATATCGACAACAGACTACCTTCCATAATGACAAGGCTATCATCCATTGGAGTAACAAAAATCTCGACAACAGACTACCTTACATAATGACTAGGCTACCATCCATTGCAGTAACAAAGATATCGACAATAGACTACCTTTCATAATGACAAGGATACAATCAATGGTAGTACCAAAAATGTCAACAAAAGACTACCCTCCATAATGGCAAGACTACCATCAATTATAGTAATAAAAATCTCGACAACAGACTACCTTCAATAATGACAAGGCTACCATCCATTGGAGTAACAAAAATCATGACAACAAACTACCTTCCATAATGACAAGGCTACCATCCATTAGAATAACAAAAATCTGGACAACAAACTACCTTCCATAATGACAAGGCTACCATCCATTGGAGTAACAAAAATATCAACAAGAGACTACCTTCCATAATGACAAGGTTACCATCCATTGGAGTTACAAAAATCTCGACAACAAACTACCTTCTATAATGACAAGGCTACCATCTATTGGACTAACAAAAATCTCGAAAACAGACTACCTTCCATAATGACTAGGCTACCATCCATTGGAATAACAAAAATCTCGACAACCGATTACCTTCCATAATGACAAGGCTATCATACATTGTAGTAACAAAAATCTGAACAATAGACTACCTTCCATAGTTACTAGGCTACCATCCGGTGTAATAACAAAAATCTCGACAATAGACTAACTTCCATAAGGACAAGGCTAACATACATTATAGTAACAAAAATCTGAACAATAGACTACCTTCCATAATAACAAGGCTACCATCCATTGGAGTAACAAAAATCCCAACAACATACTACCTTCCATAATGACAAGGCTACCATCTGTTGGAGTAAAAAAAATCTCGAGAACAGACTACCTTACATAATGACTAGGCTACCATCTATTTGAGTAACAAACATATTGACAACAAACTACTTTTCATAATGTCAAGGATACAATCCATTGTAGTAACAAATATATCGATAAAAGACTACCTTCCATAATGACAAGGCTACCATCCATTGGAGTAACAAAAATCTAGACAACATACTACCTTCCATAATGACAAGGCTACCATCAATTTGAGTAACAAAAATGTCGACAATAGACTACCTTCCATAATGACTAGGCTACCATCCATTGGAGTAACAAAGATATCAACAACATACTACCTTTCATAATGACAAGGCTACCATCCATTGGAATAACAAAAATCTCGACAACAGACTACCTTCCATAATGAAAAGGCTACCATCCATTGGAGTAACAAAAATCTTGACAACAGACTACCATCCATAATGGCAAGGCTACCATCCATTGGATTAACATAGATATCGATAACATACTACCTTCCATAATGACAAGGCTACCATCCATTGGAGTAACAAAAATCACGACAATTGACTACCTTCCATAATGACAAGGCTACCTTCCATTGGAATAACAAAAATCTCGACAACAGACTACCTTCCATAATGACAAGGCTACCATCCAATGGAGTAACAAAAATCTTGACAACAAACTACCTTCCATAATGACAAAGCTACCATCCATTGGAGTAACAAAAATATCGACAACAGAATACCTTCCATAATAACAAGGGTACCATACATTGAAGTAAAGAAAATATCCACAAGAGACTACCTTCCATCATGACAAGGTTACCATCCATTAAAGTAATAAAAATCTCGACAACAGACTACCTTCCATAATGACAAGGCTATCATCCATTGGAGTAACAAAAATCTCGACAACAGACTACCTTACATAATGACTAGGCTACCATCCAATGGAGTAACAAAAATCTCGACAACATACTACCTTCCATAATGACAAGGCTACCATCAATTGGAGTAACAAAAATTTCGACAACAGACTACCTTCAATAATGACAAGGCTACCATCCTTTGGAGTAACAAAAATATCGACAACAGAATACCTTCCAAAATAACAAGGGTACCATACATTGGAGTAAAAAAAATATCCACAAGAGACTACCTTCCATAATGACAAGGTTACCATCCATTAAAGTAATAAAAATATCGACAACAGACTACCTTCCGTAATGACAAGGCTATCATCCATTGGAGTAACAAAAATCTCGACAATAGACTACCTTACATAATGACTAGGCTACCATCCATTGCAGTAACAAAGATATCGACAATAGACTACCTTTCATAATGACAAGGCTACAATCAATTGTAGTACCAAAAATGTCGACAAAAGACTACCCTCCATAATGACAAGACTACCATCAATTATAGTAATAAAAATCACGACAACAGACTACCTTCAATAATCACAAGGCTACCATCCATTGGAGTAACAAAAATCTTGACAACAGACTACCTTCCATAATGACAAGGCTACCATCCATTAGAATAACAAAAATCTGGACAATAAACTACCTTCCATAAAGACAAGGCTACCATCCATTGGAGTAACAAAAATATCAACAAGAGACTACCCTCCATAATGACAAGGTTACCATCCATTGGAGTACCAAAAATCTCGACATCAAACTACCTTCTATAATGACAAGGCTACCATCTATTGGACTAACAAAAATCTCGAAAACAGACTACCTTCCATAATGACTAGGCTAACATCCATTGGAATAACAAAAATCTCGACAACCGATTACCTTCCATAATGACAAGGCTACCATACATTGTAGTAACAAAAATCTGAACAATAGACTACCTTCCATAATTACTAGGCTACCATCCAGTGTAATAACAAAAATCTCGACAATAGACTAACTTCCATAAGGACAAGGCTACCATACATTATAGTAACAAAAATCTGAACAATAGACTACCTTCCATAATAACAAGGCTACCATCCATTAGAGTAACAAAAATCCCAACAACATACTACCTTCCATAATGACAAGGCTACCATCTGTTGGAGTAAAAAAAATCTCGAGAACAGACTACCTTCCATAATGACAAGGCTACCATACATTGGAGTATTAAAAATCTCGACAATAGACTACCTTACATAATGACTAGGCTACCATCTATTTGAGTAACAAACATATTGACAACAAACTACTTTTCATAATGTCAAGGATACAATCCATTGTAGTAACAAAAATATCGACAAAAGACTACCTTCCATAATGACAAGGCTACCATCCATTGGAGTAACAAAAATCTCGACAACATACTACCTTCCATAATGACAAGGCTACCATCAATTTGAGTAACAAAAGTGTCGACAATAGACTACCTTCCATAATGACTAGGCTACCATCCATTGGAGTAACAAAGATATCAACAACATACTACCTTTCATAATGACAAGGCTACCATCCATTGGAATAACAAAAATCTCGACAACAGACTACCTTCCATAATGAAAAGGCTACCATCCATTGGAGTAACAAAAATCTTGACAACAGACTATCATCCATAATGGCAAGGCTACCATCCATTGGATTAACATAGATATCGATAACATACTACCTTCCATAATGACAAGGCTACCATCCATTGGAGTAACAAAAATCACGACAATAGACTACCTTCCATAATGACAAGGCTACCTTCCATTGGAATAACAAAAATCTCGACAACAGACTACCTTCCATAATGACAAGGGTACCATCCAATGGAGTAACAAAAATCTCGACAACAAACTACCTTCCATAATGACAAGGCTACCATCCATTGGAGTAACAAAAATATCGACAACAGAATACCTTCCATAATAACAAGGGTACCATACATTGAAGTAAAAAAAATATCCACAAGAGACTACCTTCCATCATGACAAGGTTACCATCCATTAAAGTAATAAAAATCTCGACAACAGACTACCTTCCATAATGACAAGGCTATCATCCATTGGAGTAACAAAAATCTCGACAACAGACTACCTTACATAATGACTAGGCTACCATCCAATGGAGTAACAAAAATCTCGACAACATACTACCTTCCATAATGACAAGGCTACCATCAATTGAAGTAACAAAAATTTCGACAACAGACTACCTTCAATAATGACAAGGCTACCATCCTTTGGAGTAACAAAAATATCGACAACAAAATACCTTCCAAAATAACAAGGGTACCATACATTGGAGTAAAAAAAATATCCCCAAGAGACTACCTTCCATAATGACAAGGTTACCATCCATTAAAGTAATAAAAATATCGACAACAGACTACCTTCCATAATGACAAGGCTATCATCCATTGGAGTAACAAAAATCTCGACAATAGACTACCTTACATAATGACTAGGCTACCATCCATTGCAGTAACAAAGATATCGACAATAGACTACCTTTCATAATGACAAGGCTACAATCAATTGTAGTACCAAAAATGTCGACAAAAGACTACCCTCCATAATGACAAGACTACCATCAATTATAGTAATAAAAATCACGACAACAGACTACATTCAATAATGACAAGGCTACCATCCATTGGAGTAACAAAAATCTTGACAACAGACTACCTTCCATAATGACAAGGCTACCATCCATTAGAATAACAAAAATCTGGACAACAAACTACCTTCCATAATGACAAGGCTACCATCCATTGGAGTAACAAAAATATCAACAAGAGACTACCCTCCATAATGACAAGGTTACCATCCATTGGAGTACCAAAAATCTAGACAACAAACTACCTTCTATAATGACAAGGCTACCATCTATTGGACTAACAAAAATCTCGAAAACAGACTACCTTCCATAATGACTAGGCTACCATCCATTGGAATAACAAAAATCTCGATAACCGATTACCTTCCATAATGACAAGGCTACCATACATTGTAGTAACAAAAATCTGAACAATAGACTACCTTCCATAATTACTAGGCTACCATCCAGTGTAATAACAAAAATCCCGACAATAGACTAACTTCCATAAGGACAAGGCTACCATACATTATAGTAACAAAAATCTGAACAATAGACTACCTTCCATAATAACAAGGCTACCATCCATTGGAGTAACAAAAATCCCAACAACATACTACCTTCCATAATGACAAGGCTACCATCTATTGGAGTAAAAAAAATCTCGAGAACAGACTACCTTCCATAATGACAAGGCTACCATCCATTGGAGTATTAAAAATCTCGACAATAGACTACCTTACATAATGACTAGGCTACCATCTATTTGAGTAACAAACATATTGACAACAAACTACTTTTCATAATGTCAAGGATACAATCCATTGTAGTAACAAAAATATCGACAAAAGACTACCTTCCATAATGACAAGGCTACCATCCATTGGAGTAACAAAAATCTCGACAACATACTACCTTCCATAATGACAAGGCTACCATCAATTTGAGTAACAAAAATGTCGACAATAGACTACCTTCCATAATGACTAGGCTACCATCCATTGGAGTAACAAAGATATCAACAACATACTACCTTTCATAATGACAAGGCTACCATCCATTGGAATAACAAAAATCTCAACAACAGACTACCTTCCATAATGAAAAGGCTACCATCCATTGGAGTAACAAAAATCTTGACAACAGACTACCATCCATAATGGCAAGGCTACCATCCATTGGATTAACATAGATATCGATAACATACTACCTTCCATAATGACAAGGCTACCATCCATTGGAGTAACAAAAATCACGACAATAGACTACCTTCCATAATGACAAGGCTACCTTCCATTGGAATAACAAAAATCTCGACAACAGACTACCTTCCATAATGACAAGGCTACCATCCAATGGAGTAACAAAAATCTCGACAACAAACTACCTTCCATAATGACAAGGCTACCATCCATTGGAGTAACAAAAATATCGACAACAGAATACCTTCCATAATAACAAGGGTACCATACATTGAAGTAAAAAAAATATCCACAAGAGACTACCTTCCATCATGACAAGGTTACCATCCATTGGAGTAACAAAAATCTTGACAACAGACTACCATCCATAATGGCAAGGCTACCATCCATTGGATTAACATAGATATCGATAACATACTACCTTCCATAATGACAAGGCTACCATCCATTGGAGTAACAAAAATCAAGACAACAGACTACCTTCCATAATGACAAGGCTACCTTCCATTGGAATAACAAAAATCTCGACAACAGACTACCTTCCATAATGACAAGGCTACCATCCATTGGAGTAACAAAAATATCCACAACAGAATACCTTCCATAATAACAAGGGTACCATACATTGAAGTAAAAAAAATATCCACGAGAGACTACCTTCCATCATGACAAGGTTACGATCCATTAAAGTAATAAAAATCTCGACAACAGACTACCTTCCATAATGACAAGGCTATCATCCGTTGGAGTAACAAAAATCTCGACAACAGACTACCTTACATAATGACGAGGCTACAATCCATTGGAGTAACAAAGATATCGACAACAAACTACCTTTCATAATGACAAGGCTACAATCAATTATAGTACCAAAAATGTCGACAAAATACTACCCTCCATAATGACAAGGCTACCATCAATTGTAGTAACAAAAATCTCGAAAACAGACTACCTTCAATAATGACAAGGCTACCAACCATTGTAGTAACAAAAATCTTGACAATAGACTACCTTCCATAATGAAAAGGCTACCATCCATTAGAATAACAAGAATCTGGACAACAAACTACCTTCCATAATGACAAGGCTACCATCCATTTGAGTAACAAAAAATATCACCAAGAGACTACCTTCCATAATGACAGGGCTACCATCCATTGGAGTACCCAAAATCTCGAAAACAAATAACCTTCCATAATGACAAGGCTACCTTCCATTGGAATAACAAAAATCTCGACAACAGACTACTTTCCATAATGACAAGGCTACCATCCAATGGAGTAACAAAAATCTCGACAACAAACTACCTTCCATAATGACAAGGCTACCAACCATTGGAGTAACAAAAATATCGACAACATAATACCTTCCATAATAACAAGGGTACCATACATTGAAGTAAAAAAAATATCCACAAGAGACTACCTTCCATCATGACAAGGTTACCATCCATTAAAGTAATAAAAATCTCGACAACAGACTACCTTCCATAATGACAAGGCTATCATCCATTGGAGTAACAAAAATCTCGACAACAGACTACCTTACATAATGACTAGGCTAACATCCAATGGAGTAACAAAAATCTCGACACCATACTACCTTCCATAATGACAAGGCTACCATCAATTGGAGTAACAAAAATTTTGACAACAGACTACCTTCAATAATGACAAGGCTACCATCCATTGGAGTAACAAAAATATCGACAACAGAATACCTTCCAAAATAACAAGGTACCATACATTGGAGTAAAAAAAATATCCACAAAAGACTACCTTCCATAATGACAAGGTTACCATCCATTAAAGTAATAAAAATATCGACAACAGACTACCTTCCATAATCACAAGGCTATCATCCATTGGAGTAACAAAGATATCGACAATAGACTACCTTTCATAATGACAAGGCTACAATCAATTGTAGTACCAAAAATGTCGACAAAAGACTACCCTCCATAATGACAAGACTACCATCAATTATAGTAATAAAAATCTCGACAACATACTACCTTCCATAATGACAAGGCTACCATACATTGTAGTAACAAAAATCTGACAATAGACTACCTTCCATAATTACTAGGCTACCATCCAGTGTAATAACAAAAATCTCGACAATAGACTAACTTCCATAAGGACAAGGCTACCATACATTATAGTAACAAAAATATGAACAATAGACTACCTTCCATAATGACAAGGCTACCATCCATTGGAGTATTAAAAATCTCGACAATAGACTACCTTCCACAATGACAAGGCTACCATCCATTGGAGTAACAAAAATTTCGACCACATACTACCTTCCATAATGACAAGGCTACCATCAATTTGACTAACAAAAAGGTCGACAATAGACTACCTTCCATAATGACTAGGCTACCATCCATTGGAGTGACAAAGATATCAACAACATACTACCTTTCATAATGACGAGGCTACCATCCATTGGAATAACAAAAATCTCGACAACAGACTACCTTCCATAATGAAAAGGCTACCATCCATTGGAGTAACAAAAATCTTGACAACAGACTACCATCCATAATGGCAAGGCTACCATCCATTGGATTAACATATATATCGATAACATACTACCTTCCATAATGACAAGGCTACCATCCATTGGAGTAACAAAAATCACGACAACAGAATACCTTCCATAATGACAAGGCTACCTTCCATTGGAATAACAAAAATCTCGACAACAGACTACCTTCCATAATGAAAAGGCTACCATCCATTAGAGTAACAAAAATATCGACAACAGAATACCTTCCATAATAACAAGGGTACCATACATTGAAGTAAAAAAAATATCCACAAGAGACTACCTTCCATCATGACAAGGTTACCATCCATTAAAGTAATAAAAATCTCGACAACAGACTACCTTCCATAATGACAAGGCTATCATCCGTTGGAGTAACAAAAATCTCCACAACAGACTACCTTACATAATGACAAGGCTACAATCCATTGGAGTAACAGAGATATCGACAACAGACTACCTTTCATAATGACAAGGCTACAATCAATTGTAGTACCAAAAATGTCGACAAAATACTACCCTCCATAATGACAAGGCTACCATCAATTGTAGTAACAAAAATCTCGACAACAAACTACCTTCAATAATGACAAGGCTACCATCCATTGTAGTAACAAAAATCTTGACAACAGACTACCTTCCATAATGACAAGGCTACCATCCATTAGAATAACAAGAATCTGGACAACAGACTACCTTCAATAATGACAAGGCTACCATCCATTGGAGTAACAAAAAATATCAACAAGAGACTACCTTCAATAATGATAGGGCTACCATCCATTGGAGTACCCAAAATCATGACAACAAACTACCTTCTATAATGACAAGGCTACCATCCATTGGAGTAACAAAAATCTCGACAACAGACTACCTTCTATAATGACAAGGCTACCATCCAATGGTGTAACAAAAATCTCGACAACAGACTACCTTCAATAATGACAAGGCTACCATCAATTGGAGTAAAAAAATATCGACAACAGAATACCTTCCATAATAACAAGGGTACCATACATTGGAGTAAAAAAAATATCCACAAGAGACTACCTTCCATAATATCAAGGTTACCATCCATTAAAGTAATAAAAATATCGACAACAGACTACCTTCCATAATGACAAGGCTATCATCCATTGGAGTAACAAAAATCTCGACAATAGACTACCTTACATAATGACTAGGCTACCATCCAATGGAGTAACAAAAATCTCGACAACATACTACCTTCCATAATGACAAGGCTACCATCAATTGGAGTAACAAAAATTTCGACAACAGACTACCTTCAATAATGACAAGGCTACCATCCATTGGAGTAACAAAAATATCGAAAACAGAATACCTTCCAAAATAACAAGGGTACCATGCATTGGAGTAAAAAAAATATCCACAAGAGACTACCTTCCATAATGACAAGGTTACCATCCATTAAAGTAATAAAAATATCGACAACAGACTACCTTCCATAATGACAAGGCTATCATCCATTGGAGTAACAAAAATATCGACAATAGACTACCTTACATAATGACTAGGCTACCATCCATTGCAGTAACAAAGATATCGACAATAGACTACCTTTCATAATGACAAGGCTACAATCAATTTTAGTACCAAAAATGTCGACAAAAGACTACCCTCCATAATGACAAGACTACCATCAATTATAGTAATAAAAATCACGACAACAGACAACCTTCAATAATGACAAGGCTACCATCCATTGGAGTAACAAAAATCTTGACAACAGACTACCTTCCATAATGACAAGGCTACCATCCATTAGAATAACAAAAATCTGGACAACAAACTACCTTCCATAATGACAAGGCTACCATCCATTGGAGTAACAAAAATATCAACAAGAGACTACCTTCCATAATGACAAGGTTACCATCCATTGGAGTACCAAAAATATCGACAACAAACTACCTTCTATAATGACAAGGCTACCATCTATTGGACTAACAAAAATCTCGAAAACAGACTACCTTCCATAATGACTAGGCTACCATCCATTGGAATAACAAAATCTCGACAACAGATTACCTTCCATAATGACAAGGCTACCATACATTGTAGTAACAAAAATCTGAACAATAGACTACCTTCCATAATTACTAGGCTACCATCCAGTGTAATAACAAAAATCTCGACAATAGACTAACTTCCATAAGGACAAGGCTACCATGCATTATAGTAACAAAAATATGAACAATAGACTACCTTCCATAATGACAAGGCTACCATCCATTGGAGTATTAAAAATATCGACAATAGACTACCTTACATAATGACTAGGCTACCATCTATTTGAGTAACAAACATATTGACAACAAACTACTTTTAAAATGTCAAGGATACAATCCATTGTAGTAACAAAAATATCGACAAAAGACTAGCTTTCATAATGACAAGGCTACCATCCATTGGAGTAACAAAAATTTCGACAACATACTACCTTCCATAATGACAAGGCTACCATCAATTTGAGTAACAAAAAGGTCGACAATAGACTACCTTCCATAATGACTAGGCTACCATCCATTGGAGTGACAAAGATATCAACAACATACTACCTTTCATAATGACAAGGCTACCATCCATTTGAATAACAAAAATCTCGACAACAGACTACCTTCCATAATGAAAAGGCTACTATCCATTAGAGTAACAAAAATCTTGACAACAGACTACCATCCATAATGGCAAGGCTACCATCCATTGGATTAACATAGATATCGATAACATACTACCTTCCATAATGACAAGGCTACCATCCATTGGAGTAACAAAAATCACGACAACAGACTACCTTCCATAATGACAAGGCTACCTTCCATTGGAATAACAAAAATCTCGACAATAGACTACCTTCCATAATGACAAGGCTACCATCCATTGGATTGACAAAAATATCGACAACAGAATACCTTCCATAATAACAAGGGTACCATACATTGAAGTAAAAAAAATTTCCACAAGAGACTACCTTCCATCATGACAAGGTTACCATCCATTAAAGTAATAAAAATCTCGACAACAGACTACCTTCCATAATGACAAGGCTATCATCCATTGGAGTAACAAAAATCTCGACAACAGACTACCTTACATAATGACAAGGCTACAATCCATTGAAGTAACAAAGATATCGACAACAGACTACCTTTCATAATGACAAGGCTACAATCAATTGTAGTACCAAAAATGTCGACAATATACTACCCTCCATAATGACAAGGCTACCATCAATTGTAGTAACAAAAATCTCGACAACAGACTACCTTCAATAATGACAAGGCTACCATCCATTGTAGTAACAAAAATCTTGACAACAGACTACCTTCCATAATGACAAGGCTACAATCCATTAGAATAACAAGAATCTGGACAACAGACGACCTTCAATAATGACAAGGCTACCATCCATTGGAGTAATAAAAAATATCAACAAGAGACTACCTTCCATAATGACAGGGCTACCATCCATTGGAGTACCCAAAATCTCGACAATAAACTACCTTCTATAATGACAAGGCTACCATCCAATGGTGTAACAAAAATCTCGACAACAGACTACCTTCAATATTGACAAGGCTACCATCAATTGGAGTAAAAAAATATCGACAACAGAATACCTTCCATAATGACAAGGCTACCATCCATTGGATTGACAAAAATATCGACAACAGAATACCTTCCATAATAACAAGGGTACCATACATTGAAGTAAAAAAAATTTCGACAAGAGACTACCTTCCATCATGACAAGGTTACCATCCATTAAAGTAATAAAAATCTCGACAACAGACTACCTTCCATAATGACAAGGCTATCATCCATTGGAGTAACAAAAATCTCGACAACAGACTACCATCCATAATGGCAAGGCTAACATCCATTGGATTAACATAGATATCAATAACATACTACCTTCCATAATGACAAGGCTACCATCCATTGGAGTAACAAAAATCACGACAACAGACTACCTTCCATAATGACTAGGCTACCATCCATTGGAGTAACAAAGATATCAACAACAGACTACCTTCAATAATGACAAGGCTACCATCCATTGGAGTAACAAAAATCTTGACAACAGACTACCTTCCATAATGACAAGGCTACAATCCATTAGAATAACAAGAATCTGGACAACAGACTACCTTCATTAATTACAAGGCTACCATCCATTAGAGTAATAAAAAATATCAACAAGAGACTACCTTCCATAATGACAGGGCTACCATCCATTGGAGTACCCAAAATCTCGACAATAAACTACCTTCTATAATGACAAGGCTACCATCCAATGGTGTAACATAAAATCTCGACAACAGACTACCTTCAATAATGACAAGGCTACCATCAATTGGAGTAAAAAAATATCGACAACAGAATACCTTCCATAATAACAAGGGTACCATACATTGGAATAAAAAAAATATCCACAAGAGACTACCTTCCATAATGTCAAGGTTACCATCCATTAAAGTAATAAAAATATCGACAACAGACTACCTTCCATAATGATAAGGCTATCATCCATTGGAGTAACAAAAATCTCGACAACAGACTACCTTCCATAATGACAAGGCTACCATCCATTGGAGTAACAAAAATCTTGACAACAGACTACCATCCATAATGGCAAGGCTAACATCCATTGGATTAACATAGATATCAATAACATACTACCTTCCATAATGACAAGGCTACCATCCATTGGAGTAACAAAAATCACGACAACAGACTACCTTCCATAATGACTAGGCTACCATCCATTGGAGTAACAAAGATATCAACAACAGACTACCTTCAATAATGACAAGGCTACCATCCAATGGAGTAACAAAAATCTCGACAACAGACTACCTTCCATAATGATAAGGCTACCATCCATTGGAGTAACAAAAATATCAACAACAAAATACCTTCCATAATAACAAGGGTACCATACATTGAAGTTAAAAAAATATCCACAAGAGACTACCTTCCATCATGACAAGGTTACCATCCATTAAAGTAATAAAAATCTCGAAAATAGACTACCTTCCATAATGACTAGGCTACCATCCATTGGAATAACAAAAATCTCGAAAACAGACTACCTTCCATAATGACAAGGCTACCATACATTATAGTGACAAAAATCTGAACAATAGACTACCTTCTATAATAACAAGGCTACAATCCATTGGAGTAACAAAAATCACAACAACATACTACCTTCCATAATGACAAGGCTACCATCTGTTGGAGTAACAAAAATCTCGAGAATAGACTGTTAGAACAATGTTTGAATCTACTACCCTATATTTAAGTTTTTATGATAACAAAGTGAAAAGATATAGTATTTATAAGTTTCATGTTTGAACTATCTGCTGCCTAAAATTACTATGTTCTGACTTGCAGATACTCTGATTGATATAAGCAAGATCACATTTATTCAGCATCAGAACTTGATTTCATACACCAGCATCAGAAGTTGCTACATCAGAACGTCAAAATCAGATGATCAACTCACGTACATGCTGAAGCCTGATGAACAAGACTGCGCTCAACACTCTGATACAGAAACAATAGTTCATCAGCAGCGAAGCAGAATCAGAATGAGCCAAGCCAGAACTTGCATTAAGTAAGCAACGGTACTGTGCATTGAAAGCGAATTAATTCCAACGGCCTCATTCCAGACAAGATCTGCTCAATAAGGAAAGCTTGTTATTAGCATTAAATAAAGAATATTGCATCCAACGTTCATCATCTCAAGTGCTATATAAACAAGGCTTTGAAGATTATAATGGCTAATGCTCTCAAAATCTCCACACGCACAAAAGCTGAACCATAATCTTCGTTCTACCAGTTTTGCTAAACCACATACTCTGATATTCCATTACTATTTAGCAATCTAGTTTCTAAGCTTCAATTTGTGTATACATCACAGTTGTGATACAGTTTTGTAGAAAACATCCACACACATAGTTTTATCTCTTTGTAAGAAAGTGTTACCTTGACAAACCGGGTTGTGGTTTGAATCAAGAAGGCTTTAGCAGTTGTTAAAGAAGTCTGTAATATTCAGTTGAATATAGTGGATTAAGACCTCGTTGGAGAGAGGCGAAATCACCTTGACGGGTGGACTGGAGTAGTTTGAGATCAAACGAACCAGGATAAAAATATCGTGTTCATTGCTTTAGATTTCAGTTTTACAATTCAACCCCCCCTTCTTGTGTTTTTCACCACTTCAATTGGCATCAGAGCGCCTGGTTCTGAGCTAAAACACTTAACCGTGTCAGTACAAGATCCAGCGTCAGAAAAACACAATGGCAGGAAACAATTCTCACATCAGCAATGACAACAATGAGGACAGAGACAGATTCAGTGGCAAACCTCCAGTCTTTGATGGAGAAAACTTTGATTACAGGAAAGACAGAATTGAAAGCTTCTGTCTGGCACATGATGCTGATCTGTGGGATATGGTGACAGATGGATACACGCACCCTGTGAATGCAAGTGGTCAGAAGATTGATAGAAAAACAATGTCTGATCAACAAAAGCGTGACTTCAAGAATCACCACAAGGCCAGAACCATCCTCCTCAGTGCCATCTCCTATACTGAGTATGAAAAGATCTCCAACAGAGACACAGCAAAGAATATTTTTGATTCTCTTAGAATGACGCATAAGGGCAACGTTCAGGTCAAAGAAACAAAAGCTCTGGCGCTCATTCAGAAGTATGAGGCGTTCAAAATGGAAGAATCTGAATCCATTGAAACTATGTTCTCTAGATTCCAGATTCTGGTAGCTGGTCTCAAAGTTCTGGACAAAGGATACTCTACTGCTGACCATGTCAAGAAAATCATCAGAAGTTTACCCAAGCAGTGGAGGCCTATGGTTACTGCTCTGAAGCTAGCTAAAGATCTCAACAAAATCACTCTGGAGGAACTTATCAGCTCCCTCAGAAGTCATGAGATAGAGCTAGAAGCTGATGAGCCTCAAAAGCAAGGTAAGCCATTAGCATTAAAATCTAACAGAAAATTTGAGTCTAAAGTTTTGCAGGCAGTTGAAGAAACATCTGATGGATCCTCATCAGAAGAAGACGAACTATCCCTTCTCTCCAGAAGAGTAAATCAACTGTGGAAGCAAAGACAAAGGAAGTTCAGGAATCCCAGAAGATCTGATCAGAACGAGTCTTCTTCCAGATACAGAAGGACAGATTCTTCCTCTGGATACAGAAGATCTGAAGGCTCCTCCAGTAGCAAAAAGCCAAACACCAAAGACATCATCTGCTACGAGTGCAATGAGCAAGGACACTACAAGAGTGACTTCCCAAAGCTTCAGAGGGAAAAGCCCAAAAAGAAGTTTGGAAGAGAGAAGAAGAAAAGTCTCATGGCCACATGGGATGACTCTGACTCGTCTGAAGCTGACTCAGAATCAGATGATGAAAGGGCAAACATAGCTCTCAAGGCTAACATTTCAGAAGATAGTGAAGCTTCTGAATCAGACTCAGAATCAGACACTGAAGAGGTATTTCCTAACTTCGCTGTTAACTTTACAAAGGCTGAACTTGCTGAAAGCCTTAATGAGATTCTGGAACGTTATCAGCAAATTAGAGCTAAATTCAGAGACCTGAAAAGGAATCTTGAATCTGACTCTAATAAGTCTGAGAGTCTCAAATTGGAAAATTCTGAGCTGAGAAATAAGATTTCAAAATTAGAAAACTCTTTACAAAACTCTCAGAAGGAACCAATTTCTGAAACTCCCAGCAACGCTGATGAGATCATCAAGGAGTATGATCACAGTTTCCAGAAGTTCCTAGCTAAAAGCATAGATAGAAGCAGAATGGCTTCAATGATCTATGGAGTTAGCAGAAACGGCAGGAAAGGAATAGGATACCAAGGTAAGGTTCCTACACCAAAGAATGTCATGGACTTAACCATTAAACACAATCCTCTAAATTCACACTTTGTGTATGGTCACACACATGATATCAAATATACTAGCAGTAAGCACTCTGTGAAACCAAAATTCAACCAGAGTTTTGGTAAAACTAACAAATCAGGACCCAAGAAAATCTGGGTACCTAAGGATAAAATAATACATGTTGCAGATATCTTTAGCAGCAAGTCAGAAACACCAGTCATGGTACCTGGACTCTGGCTGCTCACGACACATGACGGGAAGAAGGCATATGTTCCAAAGCCTGGAACTTAAGCCTGGAGGCCACGTTGGCTTTGGAGGCAATCAGAGGGGAAAGATAATTGGCTCTGGAACTGTAGGTAATGGAAATCTTCCCTCTATTAATAATGTTCTGCTAGTAGATGGATTGATGCATAATCTGTTATCCATAAGTCAATTAAGTGATAACGGTTATGATATAATCTTTAATCAAAAATCATGTAAAGCTGTTAGTCAGAAAGATGGGACTATCCTGTTTAATGGTAAGAGGAAAAACAACATTTACAAAATCAAACTTTCTGAACTAAAGAGTCATAATGTAAAATGTCTTCTGTCTGTTAACAACGAGCAGTGGATCTGGCACAGAAGATTGGGGCATGTTAGTATGAGAAGAATATCTCAGATTAACAAACTCAATCTGGTCAGAGGACTTCCTAATCTGAAGTTCAATTTAGATGCTCTGTGTGAAGCATGTCAGAAAGGAAAATTTGCAAAACCTTCTTTTAAATCCAAAAATGTTGTTTCCACCTCTAAGCCATTAGAACTTCTGCACATTGACTTATTTGGACCAGTTAAAACTGCTTCAGTCAGTGGTAAGAAGTATGGGTTAGTAATCGTAGATGACTATAGCAGATGGACATGGGTAAAGTTCTTAAGACACAAGGACGAGTCACACTCTGTGTTTGTTACCTTCTGTAACCAAGTTCAAAATGAAAAAGATCTTAGAATCGTTAAAGTCAGAAGTGATCATGGTGGAGAATTTGAAAATAAAGATTTTGAGTCATTCTTTAATGACAAAGGCATTCTGCATGATTTCTCTTGTCCTAGAACTCCCCAACAAAATGGAGTTGTAGAACGAAAGAACAGAACATTGCAAGAAATGGCCAGAACCATGATCAATGAGACAAACGTTGCTAAGACTTTCTGGGCAGAGGCAATAAACACAGCGTGCTACATTCAGAATAGAATCTCAATAAGACCTATTCTGGAAAAGACTCCATATGAATTGTGGAAGAACAGAAAGCCCAACATTTCATATTTTCATCCATTTGGATGTACTTGCTTTATATTAAATACAAAGAGTTATTTGAACAAGTTTGACTCTAAGGCACAGAAGTGTATTATGTTAGGATACTCTGAACGCTCAAGAAGGTACAGAGTATACAATACAGAAACACAGATTGTGGAAGAATCAATCAGTGTTCGTTTTGATGATAAGCTTGACTCTGAAAAGTCAAAGCAGAATGAAGTGTTTGCAGGTATAGAAATTGAATTTGCAGGTTCTGAAGACAAGTCATCAGAAGCTCTCAACACAGACATTCCTTCAACATCTGAAAGGAGCACTGCTAGAAATCCTACAACAGCTGCTGATCAACCTCAGAAGAGATTACCCAGAAGCAGCTTGGATCACCCAGAAGAGACTATCCTAGGAAGAAAGGAAGATCCAATCAAAACAAGAGCAAGCTTCAGAAACTCTGAAGAAACTCTTATGGGACTGGTGTCTCTGATTGAACCTTCTTTTATTGATGAAGCACTTCTAGATAATGACTGGATTCTGGCAATGCAAGAAGAGCTGAATCAATTCACCAGAAACGACGTATGGGATCTCGTTCCCAGACCAAAAGGATTCAACGTCATTGGAACAAGATGGGTGTTCAGAAACAAGCTAAATGAACAAGGTGAAGTCATCAGAAACAAGGCACGACTGGTTGCACAAGGTTATAGTCAGCAAGAGGGGATAGACTATACAGAAACCTTTTCCCCAGTCGCCAGGTTAGAATCTATCAGACTTTTAATTTCATTTGCTGTTAATAGAGGCATCACTCTGTATCAGATGGATGTCAAAAGTGCATTCTTAAATGGTTATATAGAAGAAGAAGTTTATGTTCACCAACCCCCAGGTTTTGAAAATACAAAACATCCAGAACATGTTTTCAAACTAAAGAAGTCACTGTATTGTCTGAAACAAGCTCCCAGAGCTTGGTATGAAAGGCTAAGTAACTTTCTGCTTGAAAATGAATTCACCAGAGGGAAAGTGGACACTACTCTATTCTGTAAAACAGTTAAGAGTGACATCTTAGTCTGTCAAATCTATGTTGATGATATCATTTTTGGTTCTACTAATCCTTCTCTTGGAAGAAAATTTGCTAAGTGTATGCAGGCAGAATTTGAGATGAGCCTCATGGGGGAACTGAAATTCTTTCTAGGAATTCAGATCAATCAAACTCCAGAAGGAACTTACATTCATCAGAGCAAATACATCAGAGATCTTCTGAAGAAATTTGACCTCTCAGAATGTAAGCCATCAAAGATTCCAATGCATCCCACGTGCATTCTGGAAAGAGAAGAGGTAAGCAAAAGTGTAGAACAGAAAGTCTACAGAGGTATGATTGGTTCTCTCCTCTATCTGACTGCTTCAAGACCTGACATACTATTCAGTGTTTGTATCTGTGCTAGATTCCAATCAGATCCTAGAGAATCTCACTTAACAGCTGTTAAGCGAATTTTCAAGTATCTGAAAGGTACTACTAATCTGGGTTTGTTTTATAGAAAATCTAGTGATTACAGCTTAGTAGGCTACTGTGATGCTGATTTTGCTAGAGACAGAGTGGAACGTAAAAGTACTTCTGGAAGCTGCCAGTTTCTGGGAGAAAATCTGATCTCTTGGTCCAGCAAAAGGCAATCAATAATTGCTCTGTCAACAGCAGAAGCTGAGTACATAGCAACAGCAGGATGTAGCACACAAATGCTCTGGATGAAAAGTCAGCTTGAAGACTTCCAGATTTTTGAGAGTAACATTCCTATACTTTGTGATAATACTTCTGCTATTTGCTTAAGTAAAAATCCTATTTTACATTCTAGAGCTAAGCATATAGAAATAAAACATCACTTCATTAGGGACTATATTCAGAAAGGTATTTTGAACTTAAAATTTATAGATACAGACCATCAATGGGCTGATATCTTTACTAAACCCCTTTCAGAAGATAGGTTTAATTTCATTCTGAAACATCTCAGCATGAAAGTGTGCCCAGAGTGAAAATGTTTTAATTCCATATATTTACTTTCAGAATGTAATTATTTTACTGTGAACTTCTGATCAATCTCCTTTCAGAAAGATAGAACATGCAGATTGTATCAGATGCAAGTCTAAAGATCTGAGAGTCTAAGCTCAAAGACAGACGTGCTGATCACTACATCAAACAAGTGTCATCCAATCATCAGCATATCTCTGAAGTAGAACGCGTGCACGCTTCTGAGAAGGCAAAGCGCTGATTGGGTGCATTGAGACACATGTCTGGTAACTGTTTTTAAGTATCTTTCTCAAATCCCCCAAAATCAGCAAGCATTTAATGAAAAGTAATCATGCTTTTAAATGGCAATCATGATTTTTCTCTCTCTTAAAAAACGTTTATCTTTTCAAAATAGTTTTGGAAAACTCTATTTAAGCACATTAATCTCTCATTCTTATTCTTTACGCTTTTTCACTATCACTCAAGCATTTTCTGCATATTTCTGAGTTCATCTCTTGCAAACCTTTTTCCTCAGTTCATTCTCAAAACCCTTTTAGTGTGAACATGGCAACCTCCAGCAGCGTTTCTGCAGGTAATCAGAAGAAAGCATCATCTGAGCAATATCAAGTGCCACTCAGAACTCTCCTCACTCCGGTGAAGAACCTTGAAGTGCTCTCTGAGTTAATCATTGATTTTGAAAGCTTGAAGGAGAATGGCTTTGACCTAACTGAAGAAGTTAGGGCTCAAAAGTGGGAAAGGTATTTCGATAGGTTGGTTGGACCAACATTCCCAGCGCTGGTCAAGGAATTTTGGATTCACGCCAAGGTTTCAACACATCTAGTCATCTCTTCTGTTATGGGAAAGAAGATTGTGATTTCTGAAGATCTCATTGCAAGGCTAATCGGTCAAAGTGGTGGTGGCGTCCGTTGTGTGGACATGGCTGAAAGATATGCTGATATAGGTGTGGTAGCTAACAGGATTTTCACTCTTGGGATGCCCAGCAGCAAGATTAAGGATCTTAAGGATCATTTCAGAGTATGGGCTAAGATTATTCTGGGATGTTTCAACCACAGGAAACCAACAAGTTCTCCTGATTACATAAACGTGGATCAGCAGTTTCTGATCTACTTTATTGATCAGAAGATAAAGATCAATCTGGCTCACTTCCTGTTCAACCATCTCAAAACCAGTGTGAAAGAAACAAGGGAAGAAGAAAGAACCAAGAGGGACTGGATACCTTTTGGAAGGTTGATATCAGATATTCTGACAGAGAATAGGCTGATTGAACATCTGATAGAAGCTCAAGAGCTGAGCACTATTGAACCAACAATTGGGAAACCTCTGAACGCAAAGAACCTGAAAAAGATGAAGCTGATAGAGAATATTCAGAAGGAACCCAGAGCTACTTCCACTGCTGATATCTCCAGCAGAAGAGTGCCTCTGAGTGATTTTCCGTTATTCTCTGCAATTGAATCCAAACCAGAGATGTTTCTCAGGTACCCAGATGCGTACAAGGCAGATGATATAGATCCAAAGCTGAATATCAGAGATCTGCATCAACCCCAACCAGAAGTGACTCTGAAGAAGACAAAGAAGAGGAAAGCGCCATCAGAAGGACCATCTCAGCAGACCCCAAAGAAAAGAGGTATTTCATCTGCTGCCCCTGTTTTAATTTCATCTACTATTCCAACATCTATCCCTCCTCAAACCTCTCATAGAATATCAATTCCCATCCCTACCATTGATGAAACCGTACAAGAAGAAGACCCTTCTGAGGCATTAAAACTCAGAAGACCTAGAACCAAACACCCCAAACAACCAACAATTTCAACAACATCAGCACTTGACCAAGTGTTGTCTGATATTGAGCGTCAACATGCCTCTTCTCAACCAAACTCTGAACCACAAAATGCTCCTCCTCCACAACCAGAACAACAACAACAACCAGAACCAGAACCAGAACAACAACAACAACCACTCACAGAAGAACCTCTGATCCCTGAGCAATCAAAGATTCCACCTCCCTCTCCCCAACCAGAAATAAATCCACCTTCACCACAAATAGAGTTTCACCACTCTGAAACTCCTTCCCCTCATCAATCTGAACCTCATTCACCTCAACCATCACCACTGGCAATTCAGTTGCCATGTGGAACAACTGTTGTCATGCCCCAGTTACCATCCTCATCAGAATCGACACCTCCAAATACTCCCAAAACACCACCCAGTCCAATCGTCATCTCTGATTCTGATACCCCTTCTCCAAAACAAACAGCCTCTCAGAAAACCTCTGAAAACCCCAGCAGGACTTTCATTGACTTAACCAGTCTTGACCGTCTTGCTGATCTAAAACACAAAATTTCCATCCCAAAACCAAAGCAACCAGATGTTGGCTCTGGTATTTTGAATTTTGAAACAGGTGTGCTGCAATGGATTGCTTCTTTGAAGCAAGTCTGTCCGGGAATGATTGACCCAGCTGCTTCTGATCAGCTCTGGTCACAGTTCAGACTTTGGGTACGTGCTGAAGCCCTCAAGTTGCAGGATATCAACTATGAGCAGGCTCAACAAAATTTCAGCAAACTTTTGAATGAAGTTGGAAGTATGCTTCTGAAAGAGGACGTGCTCCCTCTGGACAGTGAACCTTGGTCTGAGAAACAGCAAGCTGCAAAGGTGCAACCATCAGAAGAAGACAAGACCATTCAGGCTGAAAGTCAAGCAGAGGATGTTGCTGAAAGTTCTGAGAAGCCTCCTCCTTCTGATGCTTCTCAAGCTGCCTTGGACAGGCAGACTCTGGAAGAACTAAGGCTAAATGACATGCGTCTGCAGCAGCGGATGGATGAAAACGATCAGAAGATGAAAGAGAGAATGGATGTGCAGGACAGCAAGATTGACACTGTTGTCAGCATGGTGCATAAGCAGAATGAAACTTCTGAAAAGATTCAAGCCATGCTGGAGAGCCTGTTCACACGCTTGCCTCCTCAACCTTAAATCTTTTCTTCCATGCATGACCTTTTTCATGTTTTACTTGATTTTCTAATGTACTGTTTGATTATGTTTTGTAATATTTTCTTGTTTTGATTCTGAACTATATTAATATGATTAGTTTTTCTGATCTTAATTGTTTTAGCACATCACCAACACTTTTTGATTGCTGACAAAAAGGGGGAGAACAAGAATGATATTTAAATCAATAACGGGCTAACTAGACAGAAATTCTCAAACATTCTAACTCTATTACTTGAAATGTTTTTTCTGTTTTGTTTAAAGTCTACAGGCACAAGGAAGCTCCTGGAAACTCTGAAGACTAGAAGCTCTGATCAATATGAAGAAGCTCTGATCAATACGAAGTTGCTCTGATCAATATGAAGTTCTGATCCAAAGCAAAGCTCTGACAAGAAAAGCTCTGAAGCTCTGCTCTGACATAAAGCTTCTGATAAGTCAAAGACTCTGATAATCTGATGTTCAAAGAAAGAAAAAGATCTGATCCTGAAGAACACGTATAATCAAAGGGAAGTAATCAACTCAGGGGGAGTATCTCTTAACTCTGACTTCTCCGTACTTCTTACTCTGATACATTTTCCAGATACCTTTTCACGTTATTTTTCATTTAAAATATCTAGTTTTTGTCATCATCAAAAAGGGGGAGATTGTTAGAACAATGTTTGAATCTACTACCCTATATTTAAGTTTTGATGATAACAAAGTGAAAAGATATAGTATTTATAAGTTTCATGTTTGAACTATCTGCTGCCTAAAATTACTATGTTCTGACTTGCAGATACTCTGATTGATATAAGCAAGATCACATTTATTCAGCATCAGAACTTGATTTCAGACACCAGCATCAGAAGTTGCTACATCAGAACGTCAAAATCAGATGATCAACTCACGTACATGCTGAAGCCTGATGAACAAGACTGCGCTCAACACTCTGATACAGAAACAATAGTTCATCAGCAGCGAAGCAGAATCAGAATGAGCCAAGCCAGAACTTGCATTAAGTAAGCAACGGTACTGTGCATTGAAAGCGAATTAATTCCAACGGCCTCATTCCAGAAAAGATATGCTCAATAAGGAAAGCTTGTTATTAGCATTGAATCAAGAATATTGCATCCAACGTTCATCATCTCAAGTGCTATATAAACAAGGCTTTGAAAATTATAATGGCTAATGCTCTCAAAATCTCCACACGCACAAAAGCTGAACCATAATCTTCGTTCTACCAGTTTTGCTAAACCACATACTCTGATATTCCATTACTGTTTAGCAATCTAGTTTCTAAGCTTCAATTTGTGTATACATCACAGTTGTGATACAGTTTTGTAGAAAACATCCACACACATAGTTTTATCTCTTTGTAAGAAAGTGTTACCTTGACAAACCGGGTTGTGGTTTGAATCAAGAAGGCTTTAGCAGTTGTTAAAGCAGTCTGTAATATTCAGTTGAATATAGTGGATTAAGACCTCGTTGGAGAGAGGCGAAATCACCTTGACGGGTGGACTGGAGTAGTTTGAGATCAAACGAACCAGGATAAAAATATCGTGTTCATTGCTTTAGATTTCAGTTTTACAATTCAACCCCCCCTTCTTGTGTTTTTCACCACTTCATAGACTACCTTCCATAATGACAAGGCTACCATCCATTGGAGTATTAAAAATCTCGACAATAGACTACCTTAAATAATGACTAGGCTACCATCCATTTGAGTAACAAACATATTGACAACAAACTACTTTTCATAATGTCAAGGCTACAATCCATTGTAGTAACAAAAATATCGACAACAAAATACCTTCCATAATAACAAGGGTACCATACATTGAAGTAAAAAAAATATCCACAAGAGACTACCTTCCATCATGACAAGGTTACCATCCATTAAAGTAATAAAAATCTCGACAACAGACTACCTTCCATAATGAAAAGGCTATCATCCATTGGAGTAACAAAAATCTCGACAACAGACTACCTTACATAATGACAAGGCTACCATCCATTGGAGTAACAAAGATATCGACAATAGACTACCTTTCATAATGACAAGGCTACAATCAATTGTAGTACCAAAAATGTCGACAAAATACTACCCTCCATAATGACAAGGCTACCATCAATTGTAGTAACAAAAATATCGACAATAGACTACCTTCAATAATGACAAGGCTACCATCCATTGTAGTAACAAAAATCTTGACAACATACTACCTTCCATAATGACAAGGCTAACATCCATTAGAATAATTAAAAATCTGGACAACAGACTACCTTCCATAATGACAAGGCTACCATCCATTGGAGTAACAAAAATATCAACAAGAGACTACCTTCCATAGTGACAGGGCTACCATCTATTGGAGTACCAAAAATCTCGACAACAAACTACCTTCTATAATGACAAGGCTACCATCCATTGGAGTAACAAAAATCTCGACAACAGACTACCTTCCGTAATGACAAGGCTACCATCCAATGGTGTAACAAAAATCTCGACAACAGACTACCTTCAATAATGACAAGGGTACCATACATTGGAGTAAAAAAAATATTGACAACAGACTACCTTCAATAATGACAAGGCTACCATCCATTGGAGTAACAAAAATATCGACAACATAATACCTTCCAATATAACAAGGGTACCATACATTGGAGTAAAAAAAATATCCACAAGAGACTACCTTCCATAATGACAAGGTTACAATCCATTAAAGTAATAAAAATATCGACAACAGACTACCTTCCATAATGACAAGGCTATCATCCATTGGAGTAACAAAAATCTCGACAACAGACTACCTTACATAATGACTAGGCTACCATCCATTGGAGTAACAAAAATCTTGACAACAGACTACCTTCAATAATGACAAGGCTACCATCCATTGGAGTACCAAAAATCTCGACAACAAACTACCTTCTATAATGACAAGGCTACCATCCATTGGAATAACAAAAATCTCGACAACAGACTACCTTCAATAATGACAAGGATACCATCCATTGGAGTACCAAAAATCTCGACAACAAACTACCTTCTATAATGACAAGGCTACCATCCATTGGAGTAACAAAAATCTCGACAACAGACTACCTTCCATAATGACAAGGCTACCATCCAATGGGGTAACAAAAATCTCGACAACAAACTACCTTCAATAATGACAAGGCTACCATCAATTGGAGTAAAAAAATATCGACAACAGAATACCTTCCATAATAACAAGGGTACCATACATTGGAGTAAAAAAAATATCCACAAGAGACTACCTTCCATAATTTCAAGGTTACCATCCATTAAAGTAATAAAAATATCGACAACAGACTACCTTCCATAATGACAAGGCTATCATCCATTGGAGTAACAAAAATCTCGACAACAGGCAACCTTCCATAATGACAAGGCTACCATCCATTGGAGTAACAAAAATCTTGACAACAGACTACCATCCATAATGGCAAGGCTACCATCCATTGGATTAACATAGATATTGATAACATACTACCTTCCATAATGACAAGGCTACCATCCATTGGAGTAACAAAAATCACGACAACTGACTACCTTCCATAATGACTAGGCTACCATCCATTGGAGTAACAAAGATATCAACAGCAGACTACCTTTAACAATGACAAGGCTTCCATCCATTGGAATAACAATAATCTCGACAACAGACTACCTTCCATAATGACAAGGCTACCATCCATTGGAGTAACAAAAATCTTGACAACAGAATACCATCCATAATGGCAAGCCTACCATCCATTGGATTAACATAGATATTGATAACATACTACCTTCCATAATGACAATGCTAGCATACATTGGAGTAACAAAAATCACGATAACAGACTACCTTCCATAATGACAAGGCTACCTTCCATTGGAATAACAAAAATCTCGACAACAGACTACCTTCAATAATGAAAAGGCTATCATCCAATGGAGTAACAAAAATCTCGACAACAAACTACCTTCCATAATGACAAGGCTACCATCCATTGGAGTAACAAAAATATCGATAACAAAATACCTTCCATAATAACAAGGGTACCATACATTGAAGTAAAAAAAATATCCACAAGAGATTACCTTCCATCATGACAAGGTTACCATCCATTAAAGTAATAAAAATCTCGACAACAGACTACCTTCCATAATGACAAGGCTATCATCCATTGGAGTATAAAAAATATCGACAACAGACTACCTTGCATAATGACAAGGCTACCATCCATTGGAGTAACAAAGATATCGACAATAGACTACCTTTCATAATGACAAGGCTACAATCAATTGTAGTACCAAAAATGTTGACAAAATACTACCCTCCATAATGACAAGGCTACCATCAATTGTAGTAACAAAAATCTCGACAACAGACTACCTTTAATAATGACAAAGCTACCATACATTGTAGTAACAAAAATCTTGACAACAGGCTACCTTCCATAATGACAAGGCTACCATCCATTGGAGTAACAAAAATATCAACAAGAGACTACCTTCCATAATGACAGGGCTACCATCCATTGGAGTACCAAAAATCTCGACAACAAACTACCTTCTATAATGACAAGGCTACCATCCATTGGAGTAACAAAAATCTCGAGAACAGACTACCTTCCATAATGACAAGGCTACCATCCATTGGAGTATTAAAAATCTCGACAATAGAATACCTTAAATAATGACTAGGCTACCATCCATTTGAGTAACAAACATATTGACAACAAACTACTTTTCATAATGTCAAGGCTACAATCCATTGTAGTAACAAAAATATCGACAAAAGACTACCTTCCATAATGACAAGGCTACCATCCATTAAAGTAACAAAAATCTCGACAACATAATACCTTCCATAATGATAAGGCTACCATCCATTGGAGTAACAAAAATCATGACAACAGACTACCATCCATAATGGAAAGGCTACCATCCATTGGATTAACATAGATATCAATAACATATTACCTTCCTTAATGACAAGGCTACCATCCATTGGAGTAACAAAAATCACGACAACAGACTACCTTTCATAATGACAAGGCTACCTTCCATTGGAATAACAAAAATCTCGACAACAGATTACCTTCAATACTGACAAGGCTACCATCCAATGGAGTAACAAAAATCTCGACAACAGACTACCTTCCATAATTACAAGGCTACCATCCATTGGAGTAACAAAAATATCGACAAAAAAATTCCTTCCATAATAACAAGGGTACCATACATTGAAGTAAAAAAAATATCCACAAGAGACTACCTTCCATCATGACAAGGTAACCATCCATTAGAGTAATAAAAATCTCGACAACAGACTACCTTCCATAATGAAAAGGCTATCATCCATTGGAGTAACAAAAATCTCGACAACAGACTACCTTACATAATGACAAGGCTACCATCCATTGGAGTAACAAAGATATCGACAATAGACTACCTTTCATAATGACAAGGCTACAATCAATTGTAGTACCAAAAATGTCGACAAAATACTACCCTCCATAATGACAAGGCTACCATCAATTGTAGTAACAAAAATATCGACAATAGACTACCTTCAATAATGACAAGGCTACCATCCATTGTAGTAACAAAAATCTTGACAACATACTACCTTCCATAATGACAAGGCTAACATCCATTAGAATAATTAAAAATCTGGACAACAGACTACCTTCCATAATGACAAGGTACCATCCATTGGAGTAACAAAAATATCAACAAGAGACTACCTTCCATAGTGACAGGGCTACCATCTATTGGAGTACCAAAAATCTCGACAACAAACTACCTTCTATAATGACAAGGCTACCATCCATTGGAGTAACAAAAATCTCGACAACAGACTACCTTCCATAATGACAAGGCTACCATCCAATGGTGTAACAAAAATCTCGACAACAGACTACCTTCAATAATGACAAGGGTACCATACATTGGAGTAAAAAAAATATTGACAACAGACTACCTTCAATAATGACAAGGCTACCATCCATTGGAGTAACAAAAATATCGACAACATAATACCTTCCAATATAACAAGGGTACCATACATTGGAGTAAAAAAAATATCCACAAGAGACTACCTTCCATAATGACAAGGTTACAATCCATTAAAGTAATAAAAATATCGACAATAGACTACCTTCCATAATGACAAGGCTATCATCCATTGGAGTAACAAAAATCTCGACAACAGACTACCTTACATAATGACTAGGCTACCATCCATTGGAGTAACAAAAATCTTGACAACAGACTACCTTCAATAATGACAAGGCTACCATCCATTGGAGTACCAAAAATCTCGACAACAAACTACCTTCTATAATGACAAGGCTACCATCCATTGGAATAACAAAAATCTCGACAACAGACTACCTTCAATAATGACAAGGATACCATCCATTGGAGTACCAAAAATCTCGACAACAAACTACCTTCTATAATGACAAGGCTACCATCCATTGGAGTAACAAAAATCTCGACAACAGACTACCTTCCATAATGACAAGGCTACCATCCAATGGGGTAACAAAAATCTCGACAACAGACTACCTTCAATAATGACAAGGCTACCATCAATTGGAGTAAAAAAATATCGACAACAGAATACCTTCCATAATAACAAGGGTACCATACATTGGAGTAAAAAAAATATCCACAAGAGACTACCTTCCATAATGTCAAGGTTACCATCCATTAAAGTAATAAAAATATCGACAACAGACTACCTTCCATAATGACAAGGCTATCATCCATTGGAGTAACAAAAATCTCGACAACAGGCAACCTTCCATAATGACAAGGCTACCATCCATTGGAGTAACAAAAATCTTGACAACAGACTACCATCCATAATGGCAAGGCTACCATCCATTGTATTAACATAGATATTGATAACATACTACCTTCCATAATGACAAGGCTACCATCCAATGGAGTAACAAAAGTCACGACAACAGACTACCTTCCATAATTACTAGACTACCATCCATTGGAGTAACAAAGATATCAACAGCAGACTACCTTTAATAATGACAAGGCTTCCATGCATTGGAATAACAATAATCTCGACAACAGACTACCTTCCATAATGACAAGGCTACCATCCATTGGAGTAACAAAAATCTTGACAACAGAATACCATCCATAATGGCAAGCCTACCATCCATTGGATTAACATAGATATTGATAACATACTACCTTCCATAATGACAATGCTACCATACATTGGAGTAACAAAAATCCCGATAACAGACTACCTTCCATAATGACAAGGCTACCTT
Organism: Vicia faba; assembly: GCA_948472305.1. Classification (NCBI taxonomy): domain Eukaryota; kingdom Viridiplantae; phylum Streptophyta; class Magnoliopsida; order Fabales; family Fabaceae; genus Vicia; species Vicia faba. The sequence goes on along the minus strand of OX451737.1, from coordinate 797,155,169 downwards.
CCATTGGAATAACAAAAATCTCGACAACAGACTACCTTCAATAATGAAAAGGCTATCATCCAATGGAGTAACAAAAATCTCGACAACAAACTACCTTCCATAATGACAAGGCTACCATCCATTGGAGTAACAAAAATATCGACAACAGAATACCTTCCATAATAACAAGGGTACCATACATTGAAGTAAAAAAAATATCCACAAGAGATTACCTTCCATCATGACAAGGTTACCATCCATTAAAGTAATAAAAATCTCGACAACAGACTACCTTCCATAATGACAAGGCTACCATCCATTGGAGTATAAAAAAATATCGACAACAGACTACCTTGCATAATGACAAGGCTACCATCCATTGGAGTAACAAAGATATCGACAATAGACTACCTTTCATAATGACAAGGCTATAATCAATTGTAGTACCAAAAATGTTGACAAAATACTACCCTCCATAATGACAAGGCTACCATCAATTGTAGTAACAAAAATCTCGACAACAGACTACCTTTAATAATGACAAAGCTACCATACATTGTAGTAACAAAAATCTCGACAACAAACTACCTTCCATAATGACAAGGCTACCATCCATTGGAGTAACAAAAATATCAACAACAGAATACCTTCCATAATAACAAGGGTACCATACGTTGAAGTAAAAAAATATCCACAAGAGATTACCTTCCATCATGACAAGGCTACCATCCATTAAAGTAATAAAAATCTCGACAACAGACTACCTTCCATAATGACAAGGCTACCATCCATTGGAGTATTAAAAATCTCGACAATAGACTACCTTAAATAATGACTAGGCTACCATCCATTTGAGTAACAAACATATTGACAACAAACTACTTTTCATAATGTCAAGGCTACAATCCATTGTAGTAACAAAAATATCGACAAAAGACTACCTTCCATAATGACAAGGCTACCATCCATTGAAGTAACAAAAATCTCGACAACATAATACCTTCCATAATGACAAGGCTACCATCCATTGGAGTAACAAAAATCATGACAACAGACTACCATCCATAATGGAAAGGCTTCCATCCATTGGATTAACATAGATATCGATAACATACTACCTTCCATAATGACAAGGCTACCATCCATTGGAGTAACAAAAATCACGACAACAGACTACCTTTCATAATGACAAGGCTACCTTCCCTTGGAATAAAAAAAATCTCGACAACAGATTACCTTCAATACTGACAAGGCTACCATCCAATGGAATAACAAAAATCTCGACAACAGACTACCTTCCATAATTACAAGGCTACCATCCATTGGAGTAACAAAAATATTGACAACAAAATACCTTCCATAATAACAAGGGTACCATACATTGAAGTAAAAAAAATATCCACAAGAGACTACCTTCCATCATGACAAGGTTACCATCCATTAAAGTAATAAAAATCTCGACAACAAACTACCTTCCATAATGACAAGTCTATCATCCATTGGAGTAACAAAAATCTCGACAACAGACTACCTTACATAATGACAAGGCTACCATCCATTGGAGTAACAAAGATATCGACAATAGACTACCTTTCATAATGACAAGGCTACAATCAATTGTAGTACCAAAAATGTCGACAAAATACTACCCTCTATAATGACAAGGCTACCATCAATTGTAGTAACAAAAATATCGACAATAGACTACCTTCAATAATGACAAGGCTACCATCCATTGTAGTAACAAAAATTTTGACAACAGACTACCTTCCATAACGACAAGGCTAACATCCATTAGAATAATAAAAATCTGGACAACAAACTACCTTCCATAATGACAAGGCTACCATCAATTGGAGTAACAAAAATATCAACAAGAGACTACCTTCCATAATGACAGGGCTACCAGCCATTGGAGTACCAAAAATCTCGACAACAAACTACCTTCTATAATGACAAGGCTACCATCCATTGGAGTAACAAAAATCTCGACAACAGACTACCTTCCATAATGACAAGGCTACCATCCAATGGTGTAACAAAAATCTCGACAATAGACTACCTTCAATAATGACAAGGCTACCATCCATTGGAGTAAAAAAAATATCGACAACAGAATACCTTCCATAATAACAAGGGTACCATACATTGGAGTAAAAAAAATATCCACAAGAGACTATGTTCCATAATGTCAAGGTTACCATCCATTAAAGTAATAAAAATATCGACAATAGACTACCTTCCATAATGACAAGGCTATCATCCATTGGAGTAATAAAAATATCGACAACAGACTACCTTACATAATGACTAGGCTACCATCCAATGGAGTAACAAAAATCTCGAAAACATACTACCTTCCATAATGACAAGCCTACCATCCATTGGAGTAACAAAAATATTGACAACAGACTACCTTCAATAATGACAAGGCTACCATCCATTGGAGTAACAAAAATATCGATAACATAATACCTTCCAAAATAACAAGGGTACCATACATTGGAGTAAAAAAATATCCACAAGAGACTACCTTCCATAATGACAAGGTTACAATCCATTAAAGTAATAAAAATATCGACAATAGACTACCTTCCATAATGACAAGGCTATCATCCATTGGAGTAACAAAAATCTCGACAACAGACTACCTTACATAATGACTAGGCTACCATCCATTGGAGTAACAAAAATCTTAAAAACAGACTACCTTCAATAATGACAAGGCTACCATCCATTGGAGTACCAAAAATCTCGACAACAAACTACCTTCTATAATGACAAGGCTACCATCCATTGGAATAACAAAAATCTCGACAACAGACTACCTTCAATAATGACAAGGATACCATCCATTGGAGTACCAAAAATCTCGACAACAAACTACCTTCTATAATGACAAGGCTACCATCCATTGGAGTAACAAAAATCTCGACAACAGACTACCTTCCATAATGACAAGGCTACCATCCAATGGGGTAACAAAAATCTCGACAACAGACTACCTTCAATAATGACAAGGCTACCATCAATTGGAGTAAAAAAATATCGACAACAGAATACCTTCCATAATAACAAGGGTACCATACATTGGAGTAAAAAAAATATCCACAAGAGACTACCTTCCATAATGTCAAGGTTACCATCCATTAAAGTAATAAAAATATCGACAACAGACTACCTTCCATAATGACAAGGCTATCATCCATTGGAGTAACAAAAATCTCGACAACAGGCAACCTTCCATAATGACAAGGCTACCATCCATTGGAGTAACAAAAATCTTGACAACAGACTACCATCCATAATGGCAAGGCTACCATCCATTGGATTAACATAGATATTGATAACATACTACCTTCCATAATGACAAGGCTACCATCCATTGGAGTAACAAAAATCACGACAACAGACTACCTTCCATAATTACTAGGCTACCATCCATTGGAGTAACAAAGATATCAACAGCAGACTACCTTTAATAATGACAAGGCTTCCATCCATTGGAATAACAATAATCTCGACAACATACTACCTTCCATAATGACAAGGCTACCATCCATTGGAGTAACAAAAATCTTGACAACAGAATACCATCCATAATGGCAAGCCTACCATCCATTGGATTAACATAGATATTGATAACATACTACCTTCCATAATGACAATGCTACCATACATTGGAGTAACAAAAATCACGATAACAGACTACCTTCCATAATGACAAGGCTACCTTCCATTGGAATAACAAAAATCTCGACAACAGACTACCTTCAATAATGAAAAGGCTATCATCCAATGGAGTAACAAAAATCTCGACAACAAACTACCTTCCATAATGACAAGGCTACCATCCATTGGAGTAACAAAAATATCGACAACAGAATACCTTCCATAATAACAAGGGTACCATACATTGAAGTAAAAAAAATATCCACAAGAGATTACCTTCCATCATGACAAGGTTACCATCCATTAAAGTAATAAAAATCTCGACAACAGACTACCTTCCATAATGACAAGGCTACCATCCATTGGAGTATAAAAAAATATCGACAACAGACTACCTTGCATAATGACAAGGCTACCATCCATTGGAGTAACAAAGATATCGACAATAGACTACCTTTCATAATGACAAGGCTACAATCAATTGTAGTACGAAAAATGTTGACAAAATACTACCCTCCATAATGACAAGGCTACCATCAATTGTAGTAACAAAAATCTCGACAACAGACTACCTTTAATAATGACAAAGCTACCATAAATTGTAGTAACAAAAATCTCGACAACAAACTACCTTCCATAATGACAAGGCTACCATCCATTGGAGTAACAAAAATATCAACAACAGAATACCTTCCACAATAACAAGGGTACCATACGTTGAAGTAAAAAAATATCGACAAGAGATTACCTTCCATCATGACAAGGCTACCATCCATTAAAGTAATAAAAATCTCGACAACAGACTACCTTCCATAATGACAAGGCTACCATCCATTGGAGTATTTAAAATCTCGACAATAGACTACTTTAAATAATGACTAGGCTACCATCCATTTGAGTAACAAACATATTGACAACAAACTACTTTTCATAATGTCAAGGCTACAATCCATTGTAGTAACAAAAATATCGACAAAAGACTACCTTCCATAATGACAAGGCTACCATCCATTGAAGTAACAAAAATCTCGACAACATAATACCTTCCATAATGACAAGGCTACCATCCATTGGAGTAACAAAAATCATGACAACAGACTACCATCCATAATGGAAAGGCTACCATCCATTGGATTAACATAGATATCGATAACATACTACCTTCCATAATGACAAGGCTACCATCCATTGGAGTAACAAAAATCACGACAACAGACTACCTTTCATAATGACAAGGCTACCTTCCCTTGGAATAACAAAAATCTCGACAACAGATTACCTTCAATACTGACAAGGCTACCATCCAATGGAATAACAAAAATCTCGACAACAGACTACCTTCCATAATTACAAGGCTACCATCCATTGGAGTAACAAAAATATTGACAACAAAATACCTTCCATAATAACAAGGGTACCATACATTGAAGTAAAAAAAATATCCACAAGAGACTACCTTCCATCATGACAAGGTTACCATCCATTAAAGTAATAAAAATCTCGACAACAAACTACCTTCCATAATGACAAGTCTATCATCCATTGGAGTAACAAAAATCTCGACAACAGACTACCTTACATAATGACAAGGCTACCATCCATTGGAGTAACAAAGATATCGACAATAGACTACCTTTCATAATGACAAGGCTACAATCAATTGTAGTACCAAAAATGTCGACAAAATACTACCCTCTATAATGACAAGGCTACCATCAATTGTAGTAACAAAAATATCGACAATAGACTACCTTCAATAATGACAAGGCTACCATCCATTGTAGTAACAAAAATTTTGACAACAGACTACCTTCCATAACGACAAGGCTAACATCCATTAGAATAATAAAAATCTGGACAACAAACTACCTTCCATAATGACAAGGCTACCATCAATTGGAGTAACAAAAATATCAACAAGAGACTACCTTCCATAATGACAGGGCTACCAGCCATTGGAGTACCAAAAATCTCGACAACAAACTACCTTCTATAATGACAAGGCTACCATCCATTGGAGTAACAAAAATCTCGACAACAGACTACCTTCCATAATGACAAGGCTACCATCCAATGGTGTAACAAAAATCTCGACAACAGACTACCTTCAATAATGACAAGGCTACCATCCATTGGAGTAAAAAAAATATCGACAACAGAATACCTTCCATAATAACAAGGGTACCATACATTGGAGTAAAAAAAATATCCACAAGAGACTATGTTCCATAATGTCAAGGTTACCATCCATTAAAGTAATAAAAATATCGACAATAGACTACCTTCCATAATGACAAGGCTATCATCCATTGGAGTAATAAAAATATCGACAACAGACTACCTTACATAATGACTAGGCTACCATCCAATGGAGTAACAAAAATCTCGAAAACATACTACCTTCCATAATGACAAGCCTACCATCCATTGGAGTAACAAAAATATTGGCAACAGACTACCTTCTATAATGACAAGGCTACCATCCATTGGAGTAACAAAAATCTCGACAACAGACTACCTTCAATAATGATAAGGCTACCATCCATTGGAGTAAAAATATATCGACAACAGAATACCTTCCATAATGACAAGGTTACCATCCATTGGAGTAACAAAAATCTCGACAACAGACTACCTTCCATAATGACAAGGCTATCATCCATTGGAGTAAAAAAAATCTCGACAACAGACTACTTTACATAATGAATAGGCTACCATCCAATGGAGTAACTAGAATCTAGACAACATACTACCTTCCATAATGACAAGGCTACCATCCATTGGAGTAACAAAAATATTGGCAACAGACTACCTTCAATAATGACAAGGCTACCATCCATTGGAGTAACAAAAATATCGACAACAGAATACCTTCCAAAATAACAAGGGTACCATACATTGAAGTAAAAAAAATATCCACAACAGACTACCTTCCATAATGTCAAGATTACCATCCATTAAAGTAATAAAAATATCGACAACAGACTACCTTCCATAATGACAAGGCTATCATCCATTGGAGTAACAAAAATCTCGACAACAGAATACCTTCCATAATGACAAGGCTACCATCCATTGGAGTAACAAAAATCTTGACAACAGACTTCCATCCATAATGGCAAGGCTACCATCCATTGGATTAACATAGATATCGATAACATACTACCTTCCATAATAACAAGGCTACCATCCATTGGAGTGACAAAAATCACGACAACAGACTACCTTCCATAATGACTAGGCTACCATCCATTGGAGTAACAAAGATATCAACAACAAACTACCTTTCATAATGACAAGGCTTCCATCCATTGGAATAACAATAATCTCGAAAACATACTACCTTCCATAATGACAAGGCTACCATCCATTGGAGTAACAAAAATCTTGACAACAGACTACCATCCATAATGGCAAGGCTACCATCCATTGGATTAACATAGATATTGATAACATACTACCTTCCATAATGACAAGGCTACCATACATTGGAGTAACAAAAATCACGATAACAGACTCCTTCCATAATGACAAGGCTACCTTCCATTGGAATAACAAAAATCTCGACAACAGACTACCTTCAATAATGAAAAGGCTACCATCCAATGGAGTAACAAAAATCTCGACAACAGACTACCTTCCATAATGAAAAGGCTACCATCCATTGGAGTAACAAAAATATCCACAACAGAATACCTTCCATAATGACAAGGCTACCATCCATTGGAGTAACAAAAATCTTGACAACAGACTTCCATCCATAATGGCAAGGCTACCATCCATTGGATTAACATAGATATCGATAACATACTACCTTCCATAATAACAAGGCTACCATCCATTGGAGTGACAAAAATCACGACAACAGACTACCTTCCATAATGACTAGGCTACCATCCATTGGAGTAACAAAGATATCAACAACAAACTACATTTCATAATGACAAGGCTTCCATCCATTGGAATAACAATAATCTCGAAAACATACTACCTTCCATAATGACAAGGCTACCATCCATTGGAGTAACAAAAATCTTGACAACAGACTACCATCCATAATTGCAAGGCTACCATCCATTGGATTAACATAGATATTGATAACATACTACCTTCCATAATGACAAGGCTACCATACATTGGAGTAACAAAAATCACGATAACAGACTCCTTCCATAATGACAAGGCTACCTTCCATTGGAATAACAAAAATCTCGACAACAGACTACCTTCAATAATGAAAAGTCTACCATCCAATGGAGTAACAAAAATCTCGACAATAGACTACCTTCCATAATGAAAAGGCTACCATCCATTGGAGTAACAAAAATATCGACAACAGAATACCTTCCATAATAACAAGGGTACCATACATTGAAGTAAAAAAAATATCCACAAGAGACTACCTTCCATCATGACAAGGTTACCATCCATTAAAGTAATAAAAATCTCGACAATAGACTACCTTCCATAATGACAAGGCTATCATCCATTGTAGTAAAAAAAATATCGACAACAGACTACCTTACATAATGACAAGGCTACCATCCATTGGAGTAACAAAGATATCGACAACAGACTACCTTTCATAATTACAAGGCTACAATCAATTGTAGTACCAAAAATGTTGACAAAATACTACCCTCCATAATGACAAGGCTACCATCAATTGTAGTAACAAAATCTCGACAACAGACTACCTTTAATAATGACAAGGCTACCATCCATTGTAGTAACAAAAATCTTGACAACAGGCTACCTTCCATAATGACAAGGCTACCATCCATTGGAGTAACAAAAATATCAACAAGAGACTACCTTCCATAATGCCAGGGCTACCATCCATTGGAGTACCAAAAATCTCGACAACAAACTACCTTCTATAATGACAAGGCTACCATCCATTGGAGTAACAAAAATCTCGACAACATACTACCTTCAATAATGACAAGGCTACCATCCATTGGAGTAAAAAAATATCGACAGCAGAATACCTTCCATAATGACAAGGTTACCATCCATTAAAGTAATAAAAATCTCGACAACAGACTACCTTACATAATGACTAGGCTACCATCCATTGGAGTAACAAAGATATCGACAACAGACTACCTTTCATAATGACAAGGCTACAATCAATTGTAGTACCAAAAATGTTGACAAAAGACTACCCTCCATAATGACAAGGCTACCATCAATTATAGTAATAAAAATCTCGACAACAAACTACCTTCAATAATGACAAGGCTACCATCCATTGGAGTAACAAAAATCTTCACAACAGACTACCTTCCATAATGACAAGGCTACCATCCATTATAATAACAAAAATCTGGAAAACAGACTACCTTCCATAATGACAAGGCTACCATCCATTGGAGTAACAAAAATATCAACAAGAGACTACCTTCCATAATGACAAGCCTACCATCCATTGGAGTACCAAAAATCTCGACAACAAACTACCTTCTATAATGACAAGACTACCATCCATTGGACTAACAAAAATCTCGAAAACAGACTACCTTCCATAATGACTAGGCTACCATCCATTGGAATAACAAAAATCTCGAAAACAGACTACCTTCCATAATGACAAGGCTACCATACATTATAGTGACAATAATCTGAACAATAGACTACCTTCCATAATAACAAGGCTACAATCCATTGGAGTAACAAAAATCACAACAACATACTACCTTCCATAATGACAAGGCTACCATCTGTTGGAGTAACAAAAATCTCGAGAACAAACTACCTTCCATAATGACAAGGCTACCATCCATTGGAGTATTAAAAATCTCGACAATAGACTACCTTAAATAATGACTAGGCTACCATCCATTTGAGTAACAAACATATTGATAACAAACTACTTTTCATAATGTCAAGGCTACAATCCATTGTAGTAACAAAAATATCGACAAAAGACTACCTTCCATAATGACAAGGCTACCATCCATTGAAGTAACAAAAATCTCGACAACAGACTACCTTCCATAATGACAAGGCTACCATCAATTTGAGTAACAAAAATGTCGACAATAGACTACCTTCCATAATGACTAGGCTACCATCCATTAGAGTAACAAAGATATCAACAACAGACTACCTTCCATAATGACAAGGCTACCATCCATTGGAGTAACAAAAATCTTGACAACAGACTACCATCCATAATGGCAAGGCTACCATCCATTAGATTAACATAGATATCGATAACATACTACCTTCCATAATGACAAGGCTACCATCCATTGGAGTAACAAAAATCACGACAACAGACTACCTTCCATAATGACAAGGCTACCTTCCATTGGAATAACAAAAATCTCAACAACAGATTACCTTCAATAATGACAAGGCTACCATCCAATGGAGTAAAAAAAATCTCGACAACAGACTACCTTCCATAATGACAAGGCTACCATCCATTGGAGTAACAAAAATATCGACAAAAAAATACCTTCCATAATAACAAGGTTACCATCCATTAAAGTAATAAAAATCTCGACAACAGACCACCATCCATAATGATAAGGCTATCATCCATTGGAGTAACAAAAATCTCGACAACAAACTACCTTACATAATGAATAGGCTACCATCCATTGGAGTAACAAAGATATCGACAATAGACTACCTTTCATAATGACAAGGCTACAATCAATTGTAGTACCAAAAATGTCGACTAAATACTACCCTCCATAACGACAAGGCTACCATCCATTGTAGTAACAAAAATCTTGACAACAAACTACCTTCCATAATGACAAGGCTACCATCCATTAGAATAACAAAAATCTGGACAACAGACTACCTTCCATAATGCCAAGGCTAACATCCATTAGAGTAAAAAAAATAACAACAAGAGACTAGCATCCATAATGACAGGGCTACCATCCATTGGAGTACCAAAAATATCGACAACAAACTACCTTCTATAATGACAAGGCTACCATCCATTGGAGTAACAAAAATCTCGACAACAGACTACCTTCAATAATGACAAGGCTACCATCCATTGGAGTAAAAAAATATCGACAATAGAATACCTTCCATAATGACAAGGTTACCATCCATTGGAGTAACAAAAATATCGACAACAGACTACCTTCCATAATGACAAGGCTATCATCCATTGGAGTAAAAAAAATCTCGACAACAGACTACTTTACATAATGACTAGGCTACCATCCATTGTAGTAACAAAAATCTCGACAACAGACTACCTTCCATAATGACAAGGCTATCATCCATTGGAGTAACAAAAATCTCGACAACAGACTACCTTACATAATGACTAGGCTACCATCCATTGGAGTAACAAAGATATCGACAACAGACTACCTTTCATAATGACAAGGCTACAATCAATTGTAGTACCAAAAATGTCGACAAAAGACTACCCTCCATAATGACAAGGCTACCATCAATTGTAGTAATAAAAATCTCGACAATAGACTACCTTCAATAATGACAAGGCTACCATCCATTGGAGTAACAAAAATCTTGACAACAGACTACCTTCCATAATGACAAGGCTACCATCCATTAGAATAACAAAAATCTGGAGAACAGACTACCTTCCATAATAACAAGGCTACCATCCATTGGAGTAACAAAAATATCAACAAGAGACTACCTTCCATAATGACAAGGCTACCATCCATTAGAATAACAAAAATCTGGACAACAGACTACCTTCCATAATGACAAGGCTACCATCCATTAGACTATCAAAAATCTCGAAAACAAACTACCTTCCATAATGACTAGGCTACCATCCATTGGAATAACAAAAATCTTGACAACAAACTACCTTTCATAACAAAAAGGCTACAATACGTTATAGTAACCAAAATCTGAACAATAGACTACCTTCCATAATAACAAGGCTACCATCCATTGGAGTAACAAAAATCACAACAACATACTACCCTCTATAATGACAAGGCTACCATCTGTTGGAGTAACAAAAATCTCGAGAACAGACTACCTTCCATAATGACAAGGCTACCATCCATTGGAGTATTAAAAATCTCGACAATAGACTACCTTAAATAATGACTAGGCTACCATCCATATGAGTTACAAACATATTGACAACAAACTACTTTTCATAATGTCAAGGCTACAATCCATTGTAGTAACAAAAATATCGGTAAAAGACTACCTTCCATAATGACAAGGTTACCATCCATTGAAGTAACAAAAATATCGAAAATAGACTACCTTCCATAATGACAAGGCTACCAACAATTTGAGTAACAAAAATGTCGACAATAGACTACCTTCCATAATGACAAGGCTACCATCCATTGGAGTAACAAAGATATCAACAACAGACTACCTTTCATAATGACAAGGCTTCCATCCATTGGAATAACAATAATCTCGACAGCAGACTATCTTCCATAATGACAAGGCTACCATCCATTGGAGTAACAAAAATCTTGACAACAGACTACACTCCATAATGGAAAGGCTACCATCCATTGGATTAACATAGATATTGATAACATACTACCTTCCATAATGACAAGGCTACCATCCGCTGGAGTAACAAAAATCACGATAACAGACTACCTTCCATAATGACAAGGCTACCTTCCATTGGAATAAGAAAAATCTCGACAACAGACTACCTTCAATAATGACAAGGCTACCATCCAATGGAGTAACAAAAATCTCGACAACAGACTACCTTCCATAAAGACAAGGCTACCATCCATTGGAGTAACAAAAATATCGACAACAGAATACCTTCCATAATAACAAGGGTACCATACATTGAAGTAAAAAAAATATCCACAAGAGACTACCTTCCATCATGACAAGGTTACCATCCATTAAAGTAATAAAAATTTCGACAACAAACTACCTTCCATTGGAGTAACAAAAATCTCGACAACAGACTACCTTACATAATGACAAGGCTACCATCCATTGGAGAAACAAAGATATCGACAACAGACTACCTTTCATAATAACAAGGCTATAATCAATTGTAGTACCAAAAATGTCGACAAAAGACTACCCTCTATAATGACAAGACTACCATCAATTGTAGTAACAAAAATCTCGACAAAAGACTACCTTCAATAATGACAAGGCTACCATCCATTGGAGTAACAAAAATCTTGACAACAGACTACCTTCCATAATGACAAGGCTACCATCCATTAGAATAACAAAAATTTGGCCAACAGACTACCTTTCATAATGACAAGGCTACCATCCATTGGAGTAACAAACATATCAACAAGAGACTACGTTCCATAATGACAAGGCTACCATCCATTGGAGTACCAAAAATCTCGACAACAAACTACCTTCTATAATGAAAAGGATACCATCCATTGGAGTAACAAAAATTGCGAAAATAGACTACCTTCCATAAATACTAGGCTACCATCAATTGGAATAACGAAAATCTAAACAACAGACTACCTTCCATAATGACAAGGCTACCATACATTATAGTAACAAAAATCTGAACAACAAACTGCCTTCTATAATGACAAGGCTACCATCAATTGGAATAACAAAAATCTTGACAACAAACTACCTTCCATAACGACAAAGCTACCATTCATTGGAGTAACAAAAATATCAGCAAGAGACTACCTTCCATAATGACAAGGTTACCATCCAATGGAGTAACAAAAATCTCGACAACAGACGACCTTCCATAATGACAAGGCTACCATCAATTGGAGTAACAAAAATCTCGAAAATAGACTACCTTCCATAAAGACTAGGCTACCATCCATTGGAATAACAAAAATCTCAACAACAGACTACCTTCCATAATGACAAGGCTACCATCCATTGGACTAACAAAAATCTCGAAAACAGACTACCTTCCATAATGACTAGGCTACCATCCATTGGAATAACAAAAATCTCGACAACAGACTACCTTCCATAATGACAAGGCTACCATACATTGTAGTAACAAAAATCTGAACAACAGACTACCATCCATAATTACTAGGCTACCATCCAGTGGAATAACAAAAATCTCGACAACAGACTACCTTACATAATGACAAGGCTACCATCCATTGGAGTAACAAAGATATCGACAACAGACTACCTTTCATAATAACAAGGCTACAATCAATTGTAGTACCAAAAATGTCGACAAAAGACTACCCTCTATAATGACAAGACTACCATCAATTGTAGTAACAAAAATTTCGACAACAGACTACCTTCAATAATGACAAGGCTACCATCCATTGGAGTAACAAAAATCTTGACAACAGACTACCTTCCATAATGACAAGGCTACCATCCATTAGAATAACAAAAATCTGGCCAACAGACTACCTTTCATAATGACAAGGCTACCATCCATTGGAGTTACAAATATATCAACAAGAGACTGCTTTCCATAATGACAAGGCTACCATCCATTGGAGTAACAAAAATCTTGACAACAAACTACCATCCATAATGGCAAGGCTACCATCCATTGGATTAACATAGATATCGATAACATACTACCTTCTATAATGACAAGGCTACCATCCATTGGAGTAACAAAAATCACGATAACAGACTACCTTCCATAATGACAAGGCTAGCTTCCATTGGAATAACAAAAATCTCGACAACAGACTACCTTCCATAATGAAAATGCTACCATCCATTGGAGTAACAAAAATCTTGACAACAGACTACCATCCATAATGACTAGGCTACCATCCATTGGAGTAACAAAGATATCGACAACAGACTACCTTTCATAATGACAAGGCTACAATCAATTGTAGTACCAAAAATGTAGACAAAAGTCTACCTTCCATAATGACAAGACTACCATCCATTAGAATAACAAAAATCTTGATAACATATTACCTTCCATAATGACAAGGCTACCATCCATTGGAGTAACAAACATATCAACGAGAGACTACTTTACATAATGACAAGGCTACCATCCATTGGAGTACCAAAAATCTCGACAACAAACTACCTTCTATAATGAAAAGGCTACCATCCATTGGAGTAACAAAAACGCGAAAACAGACTACCTTCCATAAAGACTAGGCTACCATCCATTGGAATAACAAAAATATCGACAACAGACTACCTTCCATAATAACAAGGCTACCATACATTGGAGTAACAAAAATCATGACAACAGACTACCATCCATAATGAAAAGGCTACCATCCATTGGAGTAACAAAAATATCGACAATATAATACCTTCCAAAATAACAAGGGTACCATACATTGAAGTAAAAAAAATATCCACAAGAGACTACCTTCCATCATGACAAAGTTACTATCCATTAAAGTAATAAAAATCTCGACAACACAATACCTTCCTTAATGACAAGGCTATCATCCATTGGAGTAACAAAGATATCGACAACAAACTACCTTTCATAATAACAAGGCTACAATCAATTGTAGTACCAAAAATGTCGACAAAAGACTACCCTCCATAATGACAAGACTACCATCAATTGTAGTAACAAAAATCTCGACAACAGACTACCTTACATAATGACAAGGCTACCATCCATTAGAGTAACAAAGATATCGACAACAGACTACCTTACATAATGAAAGGGCTACCATCCATTGGAGTAACAAAGATATCAACAACAGACTACCATTCATAATAACAAGGCTACAATCAATCGTAGTACCAAAAATGTCGACAAAAGACTACCCTCCATAATGACAAGACTACCATCAATTGTAGTAACAAAAATCTTGACAACAGACTATCTTCAATAATGACAAGGCTACACTCCATTGGAGTAAAAAAAATCTTGACAACAGACTACCTTCCATAATGACAAGGCTACCATCCATTAGAATAACAAAAATCTGGCCAACAGACTACCTTCCATAATGACAAGGCTACCATCCATTAGAGTAACAAACATATCAACAAGAGACTACGTTCCATAATGACGAGGCTACCATCCATTGGAGTACCAAAAATCTCGACAACAAACTACCTTCTATAATGAAAAGGCTACCATCCATTGGAGTAACAAAAATGGCAAAAATAGACTACCTTCCATAAATACTAGGCTACCATCAATTGGAATAACGAAAATCTCGACAACAGACTACCTTCCATAATGCCAAGGCTACCATACATTATAGTAACAAAAATCTGAACAACAAACTACCTTCTATAATGACAAGGCTACCATCAATTGGAATAACAAAAATCTTGACAACAAACTACCTTCCATAACGACAAAGCTACCATTCATTGGAGTAACAAAAATATCAGCAAGAGACTACCTTCCATAATGACAAGGTTACCATCCAATGGAGTAACAAAAATCTCGACAACAGACGACCTTCCATAATGACAAGGCTACCATCAATTGGAGTAACAAAAATCTCGAAAATTGACTACCTTCCATAAAGACTAGGCTACCATCCATTGGAATAACAAAAATCTCAACAACAGACTACCTTCCATAATGACAAGGCTACCATCCATTGGACTAACAAAAATCTCGAAAACAGACTACCTTCCATAATGACTAGGCTACCATCCATTGGAATAACAAAAATCTCGACAACAGACTACCTTCCATAATGTCAAGGCTACCATACATTGTAGTAACAAAAATATGAACAACAGACTACCTTCCATAATTACTAGGCTACCATCCAGTGGAATAACAAAATCTTGACAATAGACTAACTTCCATAATGAAAAGGCTACCATACATTATAGTAACAAAAATATGAACAATAGACTACCTTCCATAATAACAAGGCTACCATCCATTGGAGTAACAAAAATCACAACAACATACTACCTTCCAGAATGACAAGGATACCATCTGTTGGAGTAATAAAAATCTCGAGAACAAACTACCTTCCATAATGACAAGGCTACCATCCATTTGAGTATTAAAAATCTCGACAATAGACTACCTTACATAATGACTAGGCTACCATCCATTTGAGTAACAAACATATTGACAACAAACTACTTTTCTTAATGTCAAGGCTACAATCCATTGTAGTAACAAAAATATCGACAAAAGACTACCTTCCATAATGACAAGGCTGCCATCCATTGGAGTAACAAAATTCTCGACAACAGACTACCTTCCATAATGACAAGGCTACCATCAATTTGAGCAACAAAAATGTCGACAATAGACTACCTTCCAAAATGACTAGGCTACCATCCATTAGAGTAACAAAAATATCAACAACAGAATACCTTCCATAATAACAAGGGTACCATACATTGAAGTAAAAAAAATATCCACAACAAACTACCTTCCATAATGACTTGGCTACCATCCATTGGAGTAACAAAAATCTTGACAACAGACTACCATCCATAAAGGCAAGGCTACCATCCATTGGATTAACATGGATATCGATAACATACTACCTTCCATAATGACAAGGCTACCATCCATTGGAGTAACAAAAATCACGATAATAGACTACCTTCCATAATGACAAGGCTACCTTCCATTGGAATAACAAAAATCTCGACAACAAACTACCTTCAATAATGACAAGGCTACCATCCATTGGAGTAACAAAAATATCGACAACAGACTACCTTCCATAATAACAAGGGTACCATACATTGGAGTAAAAAAAATATCCACAAGAGACTACCTTCCATAATGTCAAGGTTACCATCCATTAAAGTAATAAAAATATCGACAGCATACTGCCATCCATAATGACAAGGCTACCATCAAATGGAGTAACAAAAATATCGACAACATACTACCTTCCATAACGACAAGGCTACCATCCATTGGAGTAACAAAAATATCGACAACAGACTACCTTCCATAATGACAAGGTTACCTTCCATTGGAATAACAAAAATCTCGACAACAGACTACCTTCCATAATAACAAGGGTACCATACATTGGAGTAAAAAAATATATCCACAAGAGACTACCTTCCATCATGACAAGGTTACCATCCTTTAAAGTAATAAAAATCTCGACAACAAACTACCTTCCATAATGACAAGGCTATCATCCATTGGAATAACAAAAATCTCGACAATAGACTACCTTACATAATGACTAGGCTACCATCCATTGGAGTAACAAAGATATCGACAACAGACTACCTTTCATAATGACAAGGCTACAATCAATTGTAGTACTAAAAATGTCGACAAAAGACTAACCTGCATAATGACAAGACTACCATCGATTGTAGTAACAAAAATCTCGACAAAAGACTACCTTCAATAATGACAAGGCTCCCATCCGTTGGAGTAACAAAAATCTTGACAACAGACTACATTCCATAATGACAAGGCTACCATCCATTAGAATAACAAAAATCTGGACAACAGACTACCTTCCATAATGACAAGGCTACCATCCATTTGAGTAACAAAAATATCATCAAGAGACTACCTTCCATAATGACAAGGCTACCATCCAATGGAGTAACAAAAATATCGACAACATACTACCTTCCATAACGACAAGGCTACAATCCATTGGAGTAACCAAAAATATCGACAACAGACTACCTTCCATAATGACAAGGCTACCATCCATTGGAATAACAAAAATCTCGACAACAGACTACCTTCCATAATGACAAGGCTACCATACATTATAGTAACAAAAATCTGAACAACAAACTACCTTCCATAATGACAAGTCTACCATGCATTAGAGTAACAAAAATCACAACCACCTACTACCTTCCCTAATGACAAGGCTACCATCTATTGGAGTAACAAAAATCTCGAGAACATACAACCTTCCATAATGACAAGCCTACCATCCATTGGAGTATTAAAAATATTGACAATAGACTACCTTACAAAATGACTAGGCTACCATCCATTTGAGTAACAAACATATTGATAATAAACTACTTTTCATAATGTCAAGGCTACAATCCATTGAAGTAATAAAAATCTAAACAATAGACTACCTTACATAATGACTAGGCTACCATCCATTTGAGTAACAACCATATTGACAACAAACTACCTTCCATAATGACAAGGCTACCATCCAATGGAGTAAAGAAAATCTTGACAAACATACTACCTTCCATAACGACAAGGCTACCGTCCATTGGAGTAACAAAAATATCGACAACAGACTACCTTCCATAATGACAAGGCTACCTTCCATTGGAATAACAAAAATCTCAACAACAAAATACCTTCAATAATGACAAGGCTACCATCCAATGGAGTAACAAAAATATCGACAACAGACTACCTTCCATAATGACAAGGCTACCATCCATTGGAGTAACAAAAATATCGACAACAGAATACCTTCCATATTGACAAGGGTACCATACATTGGAGTAAAAAAAATATGCAAAAGAGACTACCTTCCATAATGACAAGGTTACCATCCTTTAAAGTAATAAAAATCTCGACAACAGACTACCTTCCATAATGACAAGGCTATCATCCATTGGAGTTACAAAATCTCGACAACAGACTACCTTACATAATGACTAGGCTACCATCCATTGGAGTAACAAAGATATCGACAACAGACTACCTTCCATAATGACAAAGCTACCATACATTAGAGTAACAAAAATATCAACAAGAGACTACCTTCCATAATGGCAAGGCTACCATCCACTAGAGTACCATAAATCTCGACAACAGACTACTTTCTATAATGATAAGTCTACCATCTATTGGAGTAACAAAAATCTCGAAAATAGACTACCTTCCATAAAGACTAGGCTACCATCCATTGGAATAACAAAAATCTCGATAACAGACTACCTTCCATAATGACAAGGCTACCATCTATTGGAGTAACAAAAATATCAACAAGAGACTACCTTCCATAATGAAAAGGCTACCATCCACTGGAGTACCATAAATCTCGACAATAGACTACTTTCTATAATGACAAGGCTACCATCCATTGGAAAAAAAAAATCTCGAAAACAGACTACCTTCTATAAAGACTAGGCTACCATCCATTGGAATAACAAAAATCTCGACAACAGACTACCTTCCATAATGACAAGGCTACCATACATTGTAGTAACAAAAATCTGAACAACATACTACCTTCCATAATGACAGGGCTACCATACTTTGGAGTAACAAAAATCACAACACCAGACTACCATCTATAATGACAAGGCTACCATCCATGGAGTAACAAAAATATCGACAACAGACTACCTTCCATAATGATTAGGCTACCACCCATTAGAGTACCATCGATATCGACAACATACTACCATCCATAATGACAAGGCTACCATCCATTTGAATAATAAAAATCTTGACAACAAAATACCTTCCATAATGACAAGGCTACCATCCAATGGAGTAACAAAAATCTCGACAACATACTACCTTCCATAACGACAAGGCTACCATCCATTGGAGTAACAAAAATATTGACAACAGACTACCTTACATAATGACAAGGCTACCTTCCATTGGAATAACAAAAATCTCGACAACAGACTACCTTCAATAATCACAAGGCTACCATCCAATTGAGTAACAAAAATATCGACAACAGACTACCTTCCATAATGACAAGGCTACCATCCATTGGAGTAACAAAAATATCGACAACAGAATACCTTCCATAATAAACAAGGGTACCATACATTGGAGTAAAAAAATATATCCACAAGAGTCTACCTTCCATCATGACAAGGTTAACATCCTTTAAAGTATTAAAAATCTCGACAACATACTACCTTGCATAATGACAAGGCTATCATCCATTGGAGTAACAAAAATCTCGACAACAGACTACCTTACATAATGACTAGGCTACCATCCATTGGAGTAACAAAGATATCGACAACATACTACCTTTCATAATGACAAGGCTACAATCAATTGTAGTACTAAAAATGTCGACAAAAGACTACCCTGCATAATGACAAGACTACCATCAATTGTAGTAACAAAAATATCGACAAAAGACTACCTTCAATAATGACAAGGCTACCATCCGTTGGAGTAACAAAAATATTGACAACAGACTACCTTCCATAATGACAAGGCTACCATCCATTTGAGTAACAAAAATATCATCAAGAGACTACCTTCCCTAATGACAAGGCTACCATCCAATGGAGTAACAAAAATATCGACAACATACTACCTTCCATAACGACAAGGCTACCATCCATTGGAGTAACAAAAATATCGACAACATACTACCTTCCATAATGACAAGGCTACCATCCATTGGAATAACAAAAATCTCGACAACAGACTACCTTCCATAATGACAAGGCTACCATACATTGTAGTAACAAAACTCTGAACAATAGACTACCTTCCATAATTACTAGGCTACCAGCCAGTGGAATAACAAAAATCTCGACAATAGACTAACTTCCATAATGACAAGGCTACCATACATTATAGTAACAAAAATCTGAACAACAAACTACCTTCCATAATGACAAGTCTACCATGCATTGGAGTAACAAAAATCACAACCACAAACTACCTTTCCTAATGACAAGGCTACCATCTATTGGAGTAACAAAAATCTCGAGAACATACAACCTTCCATAATGACAAGCCTACCATCCATTGGAGTATTAAAAATATAGACAATAGACTACCTTACAAAATGACTAGGCTACCATCCATTTGAGTAACAAACATATTGATAATAAACTACTTTTCATAATGTCAAGGCTACAATCCATTGGAGTAATAAAAATCTAAACAATAGACTACCTTACATAATGACTAGGCTACCATCCATTTGAGTAACAACCATATTGACAACAAACTACCTTCCATAATGACAAGGCTACCATCCAATGGAGTAAAGAAAATATCGACAACATACTACCTTCCATAACGACAAGGCTACCATCCATTGGAGTAACAAAAATATCGACAACAGACTACCTTCTATAATGACAAGGCTACCATCCAATGGAGTAACAAAAATCTCGACAACAGACTACCTTCCATAATGACAAGGCTACCTTCCATTGGAATAACAAAAATCTCGACAACAGACTACCTTCAATAATCACAAGGCTACCATCCAATTGAGTAACAAAAATCTCGACAATAGACTACCTTCCATAATGACAAGGCTACCATCCATTGGAGTAACAAAAATATCGACAACAGAATACCTTCCATAATAAACAAGGGTACCATACATTGGAGTAAAAAAATATATCCACAAGAGACTACCTTCCATCATGACAAGGTTACCATCCTTTAAACTATTAAAAATCTCGACAACATACTACCTTGCATAATGACAAGGCTATCATCCATTGGAGTAACAAAAATCTCGACAACAGACTACCTTACATAATGACTAGGCTACAATCCATTGGAGTAACAAAGATATCGACAACATACTACCTTTCATAATGACAAGGCTACAATCAATTGTAGTACTAAAAATGTCGACAAAAGACTACCCTGCATAATGACAAGACTACCATCAATTGTAGTAACAAAAATATCGACAAAAGACTACCTTCAATAATGACAAGGCTACCATCCGTTGGAGTAACAAAAATATTAACAACAGACTACCTTCCATAATGACAAGGCTACCATCCATTTGAGTAACAAAAATATCATCAAGAGACTACCTTCCATAATGACAAGGCTACCATCCAATGGAGTAACAAAAATATCGACAACATACTACCTTCCATAACGACAAGGCTACCATCCATTGGAGTAACAAAAATATCGACAACAGACTACCTTCCATAATGACAAGGCTACCATCCATTGGAATAACAAAAATCTCGACAACAGACTACCTTCCATAATGACAAGGCTACCATACATTGTAGTAACAAAAATCTGAACAATAGACTACCTTCCATAATTACTAGGCTACCAGCCAGTGGAATAACAAAAATCTCGACAATAGACTAACTTCCATAATGACAAGGCTACCATACATTATAGTAACAAAAATCTGAACAACAAACTACCTTCCATAATGACAAGTCTACCATGCATTGGAGTAACAAAAATCACAACCACAAACTACCTTCCCTAATGACAAGGCTACCATCTATTGGAGTAACAAAAATCTCGAGAACATATAACCTTCCATAATGACAAGCCTATCATCCATTGGAGTATTAAAAATATAGACAATAGACTACCTTAAAAAATGACTAGGCTACCATCCATTTGAGTAACAAACATATTGATAATAAACTACTTTTCATAATGGCAAGGCTACAATCCATTGGAGTAATAAAAATCTAAACAATAGACTACCTTACGTAATGACTAGGCTACCATCCATTTGAGTAACAACCATATTGACAACAAACTACCTTCCATAATGACAAGGCTACCATCCAATGGAGTAAAGAAAATATCGACAACATACTACCTTCCATAACGACAAGGCTACCATCCATTGGAGTAACAAAAATATCGACAACAGACTACCTTCCATAATGACAAGGCTACCTTCCATTGGAATAACAAAAATCTCGACAACAGACTACCTTCAATAATGACAAGGCTACCATCCAATGGAGTAACAAAAATATCGACAACATACTACCTTCCATAATGACAAGGCTACCATCTAATGGAGTAACAAATATCTCGACAACAGACTACCTTCCATAATGACAAGGCTACCATCCATTCAAGTAACAAAAATATCGACAACAGACTACCTTCCATAATGACAAGGCTACCTTCCATTGGAATAACAAAAATCTCGACAACAGACTACCTTCAATAATGACAAGGCTACCATCCAATGGAGTAACGAAAATCTCGACAACAGACTACCTTCCATAATTACAAGGCTACCATCCAATGGAGTAACAAAAATATCAACAACAGAATACCTTCCATAATGACAAGGGTACCATACATTGGAGTAAAAAAAATATGCAAAAGAAACTACCTTCCATCATGACAAGGTTACCATCCTTTAAACTAATAAAAATCTCGACAACAGACTACCTTCCATAATGACAAGGCTATCATCCATTGGAGTAACAAAATCTCGACAACAGACTACCGTACATAATGACTAGGCTACCATCCATTGGAGTAACAATGATATCGACAATAGACTACCTTCCATAATGACAAAGCTACCATCCATTTGAGTAACAAAAATATCAAAAATAGACTACCTTCCATAATGACAAGGTTACCATCCAATGGAGTAACAAAAATCTCGACAACAGACTACCTTCCATAATGACAAGGCTACCATCTATTGGAGTAACAAAAATATAAACAAGAGACTACCTTCCATAATGACAA
Source organism: Vicia faba (assembly GCA_948472305.1). Lineage (NCBI taxonomy): Eukaryota > Viridiplantae > Streptophyta > Magnoliopsida > Fabales > Fabaceae > Vicia > Vicia faba. Next base: position 797,131,252 of record OX451737.1, on the reverse strand, counting down.
GGCTACCATCCACTGGAGTACCATAAATATCGACAACAGACTACTTTCTATAATGATAAGTCTACCATCAATTGGAGTAACAAAAATCTCGAAAATAGACTACCTTCCATAAAGACTAGGCCACCATCCATTGGAATAACAAAAATCTCGACAACAGACTACCTTCCATAATGACAAGGCTACCATCTATTGGAGTAACAAAAATATCAACAAGAGACTACCTTCCATAATGAAAAGGCTACCATCCACTGGAGTACCATAAATCTCGACAATAGACTACTTTCTATAATGACAAGGTTACCATCCATTGGAAAAATAAAAATCTCGAAAACAGACTACCTTCCATAAAGACTAGGCTACCATCGATTGGAATAACAAAAATCTCGACAACAAACTACCTTTCATAATGACAAGGCTACCATACATTGTAGTAACAAAAATCTGAACAACATACTACCTTCCATAATGACAGGGCTACCATCCTTTGGAGTAACAAAAATCACAACAATAGACTACCATCTATAATGACAAGGCTACCATCCATGGAGTTACAAAAATCTCTACAACAGACTACCTTCTATAATGATAAGTCTACCATCCATAATGACAAGGCTACCATACATTGGAATAATAAAAATCTCGACAACAAAATACCTTCCATAATGACAAGGCTACCATCCAATGGAGTAACAAAAATCTCGACAACATACTACCTTCCATAAAGACAAGGCTACCATCCATTAGAGTAACAAAAATATCGACAACAGACTACCTTCCATAATGACAAGGCTACATTCCATTGAAATAACAAAAATCTCGACAACAAACTACCTTCAATAATCACAAGGCTACCATCCAATGGAGTAACAAAAATCTCGACAACAGACTACCTTCCATAATGACAAGGCTACCATCCATTGGAGTAACAAAAATATCGACAACATAATACCTTCCATAATAACAAGGGTACCATACATTGGAGTAAAAAAAATGTCCACAAGATACTACCTTCCATCATGACAAGGCTACCATCCTTTAAAGTAATAAAAATCTCGACAACAAACTACCTTCCATAATGACAAGGCTATCATCCATTGGAGTAACAAAAAGCTCGACAACAAACTACCTTACATAATGACTAGGCTACCATCCATTTGAGTAACAAAGATATCGACAACAGACTACCTTTCATAATGACAAGGCTACAATCAATTGTAGTACTAAAAATGTCGACAAAAGACTACCCTGCATAATGACAAGACTACCATCAATTATAGTAACAAAATTCTCGACAACAGACTACCTTCAATAATGACAAGGCTACCCTCCGTTGGAGTAACAAAAATCTTGACAACAAACTACCTTCCATAATGACAAGGCTACCATCCATTAGAATAACAAAAATCTGGACAACAGACTACCTTCCATAATGACAAGGCTACCGTCCATTTGAGTAAAAAAAATATCATCAAGAGACTACCTTCCATAATGAGAAGGCTACCATCCAATGGAGTAACAAAAATATCGACAACATACTACCTTCCATAACGACAAAGCTACCATCCATTGGAGTAACAAAAATATCGACAATAGACTACCTTCCATAATGACAAGGCTACCATCCATTGGAATAACAAAAATATCGACAACAGACTACCTTCCGTAATGACAAGGCTACCATACATTGTAGTAACAAAAATCTGAACAATACACTACCTTCCATAATTACTAGGCTACCATCCAGTGGAATAACAAAAATCTCGACAATAGACTAAATTCCATAATGACAAGGCTACCATACATTATAGTAACAAAAATATGAACAACAAACTACCTTCCATAATGACAAGGCTACCATGCATTGGAGTAACAAAAATCACAACCACATACTACCTTCCATAATGACAAGGCTACCATCTATTGGAGTAACAAAAATCTCAAGAACATACAACCTTCTATAATGACAAGCCTACCACCCATTGGAGTATTAAAAATCTAGACAATAGACTACCTTACAGAATGACTAGGCTGCCATCCATTTGAGTAACAAACATATTGATAATAAACTACTTTTCATAATTACAAGGCTATCAACCATTAGAGTAACATAGATATCGACAACATACTACCATCCATAATGACAAGAGTACCATCCATTGGAATAATAAAAATCTCGACAACAAACTACCTTTCATAATGACAAGGCTATCATCCATTGGAGTAACAAAAATATCAACAACATACTACCTTCCATAAAGACAAGGCTACCATCTATTGGAGTAAAAAAAATCTCAACAACAGAGTACCTTCCATAATGACAAGGCTACCATCCATTGGAGTAACAAAAATCTCGACAACAGACTACCATCCATAATGACAAGGCTACGATCCATTTGAGTAACAAAAATGTCGACAATAGACTACCTTCCATAATGACTAGGCTACCATCCATTGGAGTATCAAAGATATCAACAACAGACTACCTTTCATAATGACAAGGCTACCATCCACTGGAATAACAAAAATCTCGACAACAGACTACCTTCCATAATGACAAGGCTACCATCCATTGGAGTAACAAAAATCTTGACAACAAACTACCTTTCATTATGACAAGGCTACAATTAATTGTTGTACCAAAAATTTTGACAAAAGACTATCGTCCATAATGAAAAGTCTACGATCAATTGTAGTAACAAAAATCTCGACAACAGACTACCTTTAAAAATGACAAGGCTACCATCCATTAGAATAACAAAAATCTCGACATCAGACTACCTTCCATAATGAAAAGGCTACCATCCATTGGAGTAACAAAAATCTTGACAACAGACTACCAGCCATAATGGCAAGGCTACCATCCATTGGATTAACATAGATATCGATAACATACTACCTTCCATAATGACAAGGCTACCATCCATTGGAGTAACAAAAAGTATGACAACAGACTATCTTCCATAATGACAAGGCTACATTCATTTGGAATAACAAAAATCTCGACAACAGACTACCTTCAATAATGACAAGGATACCATCCAATGGAGTAACAAAAATCTCGTCAACAGACTACCTTCCATAATGACAAGGCTACCATCCATTGGAGTAACAAAAAAATCGACAACAAAATACCTTCCATAATAACAAGGGTACCATACATTGGAGTAAAAAGAATATCCACAAGAAACTACCTTCCATCATGACAAGGCTACCGTCCATTAAAGTAACAAAAATCTCGACAATAGACTACCTTCAATAATGACAAGGCTACCATCCATTGGAGTAAAAAAAATCTTGACAACAGACTACCTTCCATAATGACAAGGCTACCATCCATTAGAATAACATAAATCTGGACAACAGACTACCTTCCATAATGACAAGGCTACCATCCATTGGAGTTACAAAAATATCGACAAGAGACTACCTTCAATAATGACAAGTCTACCATCCATTGGAGTACCAAAAATCTCGACAACAGTCTACCTTCCATAATGACAAGGCTACCATCCATTGGAGTAACAAAAATATCGAAAACAAATTACCTTCCATAATGACTAGGCTAGCATCCAATGGAATAACAAAAATCTCGACAACATACTACCTTCCATAATGATAAGGCTACCATACATTGTAGTAACAAAAATCTGAACAACAGACTACCTTCCATAATGACAAGGCTACCATCCATTGGAGTAACAAAAATATCAACAAGAGACTACCTTCCATAATGACAAGGCTACCATCCACTGGAGTACCATAAATCTCGACAACAGACTACTTTCTATAATGACAAGGCTACCGTCTATTGGAGTAATAAAAATCTTGAAAACAGACTACCTTCCATAAAGAATAGGCTACCATCCATTGGAATAACAAAAATCTCGACAACAAACTACCTTCCATAATGACAAGGCTACCATACATTGTAGTAACAAAAATCTGAACAACAGACTACCTTCCATAATGACAAGGCTACCAACCATTAGAGTAACATAGATATCGACAACATACTACCATCCATAATGACAAGAGTACCATCCATTGGAATAATAAAAATCTCGACAACAAACTACCTTCCATAATGACAAGGCTAACATCCAATGGAGTAACAAAAATCTCGACAACATACTACCTTTCATAATGACAAGGCTACCATCCATTGGAGTAACAAAAATATCAACAACATACTACCTTCCATAATGACAAGGCTACCATCTATTGGAGTAAAAAAAATCTCAACAACAGAGTACCTTCCATAATGACAAGGCTATCATCCATTGTAGTAACAAAAATCTCGATAACATACTACCTTCCATAATGACAAGGCTACATTCCATTGTAGTAACAAAAATATGGATAACATATTACCTTCAGTAATGACAAGGCTACCATCCATTGTAGGAACATAAATATCGATAAAAGACTACCTTCCATAATGACAAGGCTACCATCCATTGGAGTAACAAAAATCTCGACAACAGACTACCTTCCATAATGACAAGGCTACCATCCATTTGAGTAACAAAAATGTCGACAATAGACTACCTTCCATAATGACTAGGCTACCATCCATTGGAGTAACAAAGATATCAACAACAGACTACCTTTCATAATGACAAGGCTACCATCCTTTGGAATAACAAAAATCTCGACAACAGACTACCTTCCATAATGACAAGGCTACCATCCATTGGAGTAACAAAAATCTTGACAACAGACTACCATCCATAATGACAAGGCTACCATCCATTAAATTAACATAGATATCGATAACATACTACATTCCATAATGACAAGGCTACCGTACATTGGAGTAATAAAAATCACGACAACAGACTACCTTCCATAATGACATGTATACCTTCCATTGGAATAACGAAAATCTCGACAACAAACAACCTTCAATAATGACAAGGCTACCATCAAATGGAGTAACAAAAATCTCGACAATAGACTACCTTCCATAATGATAAGGATACCGTCCATTGGAGTAACAAAAAGATCGATAACAGAATACCTTCCTTAATAACAAGGGTACCATACAATGGAGTAAAAAAAAATATCCACAAGAGACTACCTTCCATAATGACAAGGATACCATCCATTGGAGTAACAAAAATATCGATAACAGAATACCTTCCATAATAAGAAGGGTACCATAAATTGGAGTAACAAAAATCTCGAGAACAGACTACCTTCCATAATGACAAGGCTACCATCCATTGGAGTAACAAAAATCTTGACAACAGACTACCATCCATAATGACAAGGCTACCATCCATTAAATTATTATAGATATCGATAACATACTACATTCCATAATGACAAGGCTACCATACATTGGAGTAATAAAAATCACGACAACAGACTACCTTCCATAATGACATGTATACCTTCCATTGGAATAACGAAAATCTCGACAATAAACAACCTTCAATAATGACAAGGCTACCATCAAATGGAGTAACAAAAATCTCGACAATAGACTACCTTCCATAATGATAAGGATACCGTCCATTGGAGTAACAAAAAGATCGATAACAGAATACCTTCCTTAATAACAAGGGTACCATACAATGGAGTAAAAAAAAATATCCACAAGAGACTACCTTCCATAATGACAAGGATACCATCCATTGGAGTAACAAAAATATCGATAACAGAATACCTTCCATAATAAGAAGGGTACCATAAATTGGAGTAACAAAAATCTCGACAACAGACTACCTTCCATAATGACAAGGATACCATCCATTAAATAAATAAAGATCTCGACAACAAACTACCTTCCATAATGACAAGGCTATCATCCATTGGAGTAACAAAAATGTCGACAATAGACAACCTTCCATAATGACTAGGCTACCATCCATTGGAGTAACAAAGATATCAACAACAGACTACCTTTCATAATGACAAGGCTACCATCCATTGGAATAACAAAAATCTCGACAACAGACTACCTTCCATAATGACAAGTCTACCATCCATTGGAGTAACAAAAATATCCACAACAGACTACCTTCCATAATGACAAGCCTACCATCCATTTGAGTAACAAAAATGTCGACAATAGACTACCTTCCATAATGACAAGGCTACAATCCATTGGATTAACATAAATATCGATAACATACCACCTTCTTTAATGACAAGGCTACCATCTATTGGAGTAACAAAAATCACGACAACAGACTACCTTCCATAATGACATGGCTACCTTACATTGGAACAACAAAAATCTCGACCACAAACTACCTTCAATAATGACAAGGCTACCATCCAATGGAGTAACAAAAATCTCGACAACAGACTACCTTCCATAATGACAAGGATACCATCCATTAGAGTAACAAAAATATCGATAACAAACTACCTTTCATAATGACAAGGATATAATCAATTATTGTACCAAAAATGTCAACAAAAGACTACCGTCCATAATGACAAGACTACCATCAATTGTAGTAACAATAATCTCGACAACAGACTACCTTCAATAATGACAAGGCTACCATCCATTGGAGTAACAAAAATCTTGACAACAGACTACCTTCCGTAATGACAAAGCTACCATCCATTAGAATAACAAAAATCTGGAAAACAAACTACCTTCCATAATGACAAGGCTACCATCCATTGGAGTAACAAAAATATCAACAAGAGACTACCTTCCATAATGACAAGGCTACCATCCATTGGAGTACAAAAAATATCGACAACAAACTACCTTCCATAAAGATTAGGCTACCATCCATTGGAATAACAAAAATCTCGAAAACAGACTACCTTCTATAAAGACAAGGCTACCATACATTATAGTAACAAAAATCTGAACAACAGACTACCTTCCATAATGACAAGGCTACCATCCATTGGAGTAACAAAAATATCAACAAGAGACAACCTTCCATAATGACAAGGCTATCATCCACTGGAGTACCATAAATCTCGATAATAGACTACTTTTTATAATGACAAAGCTACAGTCTATTGGAGTAATAAAAATCTCGAAAATAGACTACCTTCTATAAAGACTAGGCTACCATTCATTGGAATAACAAAAATCTCGACAACAGACTACCTTCCATAATGACAAGGCTACCATACATTGTAGTAACAAAAATCAGAACAATAGACTACCTTCTATAATGACAAGGCTACCATCCATTGGAGTACCAAAAATCTCGACAACAGACTACCTTCCATAATGACAAGGCTACCAACCATTAGAGTAACATAGATATCGACAACATACTACCATCCATAATGACAAGAGTACCATCCTTTGGAATAATAAAAATCTCGACAACAAACTACCTTCCATAATGACAAGGCTACCATCAGATGGAGTAACAAAAATCTCAACAACATACTAACTTTCATAATGACAAGGCTACCATCCATTGGAGTAACAAAAATATCGACAACATACTACCTTCCATAATGACAAGGCTACCATCTATTGGAGTAACAAAAATCTCGACAACAGAGTACCTTCCATAATGACAAGGCTATCATCCATTGTAGTAAAAAAAATCTCGACAAAAGGCTACATTCCATTGTAGTAACAAAAATATCGATAACATACTACCTTCCATAATGACAAGGCTACCATCCATTGTAGTAACAAAAATATCCACAAAAGACTACCTTCCATAATGACAAGGCTACCATCCATTGGAGTAACAAAAATCTCGACAACAGACTACCTTCAATAATGACAAGGCTACCATCCATTTGAGTAACAAAAATGTCGACAATAGACTACCTTCCATAATGACTAGGCTACCATCCATTAGAGTTACAAAGATATCAACAACAGAATACCTTTCATAATTAAATGGGTACCATCGATTGGAGTAACAAAAATCTCGACAACAGACTACCTTCCATGATGACAAGGCTACCATCCATTTGAGTAACAAAAATGTCGACAATGGACTACCATCCATAATGACAAGGCTACCATCCATTGGATTAACATAGATATCGACGACCAACTACCTTCAATTATGACAAGGCTACCATCCATTGGAGTACCAAAAATCTCGACAACAAACTACCTTCCATAAAGATTAGGTTCCCATCCATTGGAATAAGAAAAATCACGACAACAGACTACCTTCCATAATGACAAGGCTACCATACATTACAGTAACAAAAATCTGAACAACAGACTACCTTCCATAATGACAAGGCTACCATCCATTGGAGTAACATTAATATCAACAAGAGACTACCTTCCATAATGACAAGGCTACCATCCACTAGAGTACCATAAATCTCGACAACGGACTACTTTCTATAATGACAAAGCTACCCTCTATTGGAGTAATAAAAATCTCGAAAACAGACTACCTTCTATAAAGACTAGGCTACCATACATTGTAGTAACAAAAATCTGAACAACAGACTACCTTCTATAATGACAAGGCTACCATCCATTGGAGTAACAAAAATCTCGACAACAAACTACCTTCCATAATGACAAGGCTACCAACCATTAGAGTAACATAGATATCGACAACATACTACCATCCATAATGACAAGAGTACCATCCATTGGAATAATAAAAATCTCGACAACAAACTACCTTCCATAATGACAAGGCTACCATCCAATGGAGTAACAAAAATCTCGACAACATACTACCTTTCATAATGACAAGGCTACCATCCATTGGAGTAACAAAAATATCGACAACATACTACCTTCCATAATGACAAGGCTACCATCTGTTGGAGTAACAAAAATCTCGACAACAGAGTACCTTCCATAATGACAAGGCTACCATCTGTTGGAGTAACAAAAATCTCGACAACAGAGTACCTTCCATAATGACAAGGCTATCATCCATTGTAGTAACAAAAATCTCGACAAAAGGCTACATTCCATTATAGTAACAAAAATATCGATAACATACTACCTTCCATAATGACAAGGCTACCATCCATTGGAGTAACAAAAATCTCGACAACAGACTACCTTCAATAATGACAAGGCTACCATCCATTTGAGTCACAAAAATATCGACAATAGACTACCTTCCATAATGACTAGGCTACCATCCATTGGAGTTACAAAGATATCAACAACAGCCTACCTTTCATAATGAAATGGGTACCATCGATTGGAGTAACAAAAATCTCGACAACAGACTACCTTCCATGATGACAAGGCTACCATCCATTTGAGTAACCAAAATGTCGACAATAGACTACCTTCCATAATGACAAGGCTACCATACATTATAGTAACAAAAATCTGAAAAACAGACTACCTTCCATAATGACAAGGCTACCATCCATTGGAGTAACAAAGATATCAACAACAAACTACCTTTCATAATGACAAGGCTACCATCCATTGGAGTAACCAAAATGTTGACAACAGACTACCATCCATAATGACAAGGCTACCATCCATTGAATTAACATAGACATCGATAACATACTACCTTCCTTAATGACAAGGCTACCATCCATTGGAGTACCAAAAATCTCGACAACAAACTACCTTCCATAAAGATTAGGCTCCCATCCATTGGAATAAGAAAAATCACGACAACAGACTACCTTCCATAATGACAAGGCTACCATACATTACAGTAACAAAAATCTGAACAACAGACTACCTTCCATAATGACAAGGCTACCATCCATTGGAGTAACATTAATATCAACAAGAGACTACCTTCCATAATGACAAGGCTACCATCCACTAGAGTACCATAAATCTCGACAACAGACTACTTTCTATAATGACAAAGCTACCGTCTATTGGAGTAATAAAAATCTCGAAAACAGACTACCTTCTATAAAGACTAGGCTACCATACATTGTAGTAACAAAAATCTGAACAACAGACTACCTTCTATAATGACAAGGCTACCATCCATTGGAGTAACAAAAATCTCGACAACAAACTACCTTCCATAATGACAAGGCTACCAACCATTAGAGTAACATAGACATCGACAACATACTACCATCCATAATGACAAGAGTACCATCCATTGGAATAATAAAAATCTCGACAACAAACTACCTTCCATAATGACAAGGCTACCATCCAATGGAGTAACAAAAATCTCGACAACATACTACCTTTCATAATGACAAGGCTACCATCCATTGGAGTAACAAAAATATCGACAACATACTACCTTCCATAATGACAAGGCTACCATCTGTTGGAGTAACAAAAATCTCGACAACAGAGTACCTTCCATAATGACAAGGCTATCATCCATTGTAGTAACAAAAATCTCGACAAAAGGCTACATTCCATTATAGTAACAAAAATATCGATAACATACTACCTTCCATAATGACAAGGCTACCATCCATTGGAGTAACAAAAATCTCGACAACAGACTACCTTCAATAATGACAAGGCTACCATCCATTTGAGTCACAAAAATATCGACAATAGACTACCTTCCATAATGACTAGGCTACCATCCATTGGAGTTACAAAGATATCAACAACAGACTACCTTTCATAATGAAATGGGTACCATCGATTGGAGTAACAAAAATCTCGACAACAGACTACCTTCCATGATGACAAGGCTACCATCCATTTGAGTAACCAAAATGTCGACAATAGACTACCTTCCATAATGACAAGGCTACCATACATTATAGTAACAAAAATCTGAAAAACAGACTACCTTCCATAATGACAAGGCTACCATCCATTGGAGTAACAAAGATATCAACAACAAACTACCTTTCATAATGACAAGGCTACCATCCATTGGAGTAACCAAAATGTTGACAACAGACTACCATCCATAATGACAAGGCTACCATCCATTGAATTAACATAGACATCGATAACATACTACCTTCCTTAATGACAAGGCTACCATCCATTGGAGTACCAAAAATCTAGACAACAAACTACCTTCCATAAAGATTAGGCTCCCATCCATTGGAATAAGAAAAATCACGACAACAGACTACCTTCCATAATGACAAGGCTACCATACATTACAGTAACAAAAATCTGAACAACAGACTACCTTCCATAATGACAAGGCTACCATCCATTGGAGTAACATTAATATCAACAAGAGACTACCTTCCATAATGACAAGGCTACCATCCACTAGAGTACCATAAATCTCGACAACGGACTACTTTCTATAATGACAAAGCTACCGTCTATTGGAGTAATAAAAATCTCGAAAACAGACTACCTTCTATAAAGACTAGGCTACCATACACTGTAGTAACAAAAATCTGAACAACAGACTACCTTCTATAATGACAAGGCTACCATCCATTGGAGTAACAAAAATCTCGACAACAAACTACCTTCCATAATGACAAGGCTACCAACCATTAGAGTAACATAGATATCGACAACATACTACCATCCATAATGACAAGAGTACCATCCATTGGAATAATAAAAATCTCGACAACAAACTACCTTCCATAATGACAAGGCTACCATCCAATGGAGTAACAAAAATCTCGACAACATACTACCTTTCATAATGACAAGGCTACCATCCATTGGAGTAACAAAAATATCGACAACATACTACCTTCCATAATGACAAGGCTACCATCTGTTGGAGTAACAAAAATCTCGACAACAGAGTACCTTCCATAATGACAAGGCTATCATCCATTGTAGTAACAAAAATCTCGACAAAAGGCTACATTCCATTATAGTAACAAAAATATCGATAACATACTACCTTCCATAATGACAAGGCTACCATCCATTGGAGTAACAAAAATCTCGACAACAGACTACCTTCAATAATGACAAGGCTACCATCCATTTGAGTCACAAAAATATCGACAATAGACTACCTTCCATAATGACTAGGCTACCATCCATTGGAGTTACAAAGATATCAACAACAGACTACCTTTCATAATGAAATGGGTACCATCGATTGGAGTAACAAAAATCTCGACAACAGACTACCTTCCATGATGACAAGGCTACCATCCATTTGAGTAACCAAAATGTCGACAATAGACTACCTTCCATAATGACAAGGCTACCATACATTATAGTAACAAAAATCTGAAAAATAGACTACCTTCCATAATGACAAGGCTACCATCCATTGGAGTAACAAAGATATCAACAACAAACTACCTTTCATAATGACAAGGCTACCATCCATTGGAGTAACCAAAATGTTGACAACAGACTACCATCCATAATGACAAGGCTACCATCCATTGAATTAACATAGACATCGATAACATACTACCTTCCTTAATGACAAGGCTACCATCCATTGGAGTAACAAAAATCACGACAACAGACTACCTTCCATAATGACAAGGCTACCTTCCATTGGGATAACAAAAATCTCGACGACAAACTACCTTCAATTATGACAAGGCTACCATCCAATGGAGTAACACAAATCTCGACAACAGACTACCTTCCATAATGACAAGGATACCAACCATTGGAGTAACAAAAATATTGATAACAGAATACCTTCCATAATAACAAGGGTACCATACATTGGAGTAAAAACAATATCCACAAGGGTACCATCCATTAAAGTTATAAAAATCTCAACAACAGACTACCTTCCATAATTACAACGCTATCATCCATTGGAGTACCAAAGATATCGACAACAAACTACCTTTCATAATGACAAGGCTACAATCAATTGTAGTACACAAAATGTCGACAAAAGACTACCCTCCATAATGACAAGGCTACCATCAATTGTAGTAACAAATATCTCGACAACAGACTACCTTCAATAATGACAAGGCTACCATCCATTGGAGTAACAAAAATCTTGACAACAGACTATCTTCCATAATGACAAGGCTACCATCCATTAGAATAACAAAAATCTGGACAACAGAATACCTCTTCATAATGATAAGGGTACCATCCATTGGAGTAACAAAAATGTCAACAAGAGACTACCTACAATAATGACAAGGCTACCATCCATTGGAGTACCAAAAATATCGACAACAAACTACCTTCTATAATGACAAGGCTACCCTCCATTGGAGTAACAAAAATCTCGAAGATAGACTACCTTCCATAAAGACTAGGCTACCATCCATTGGAATAACAAAAATCTCGACCACAGACTACCTTCCATAATGACAAGGCTACCATACATTGTAGTAACAAAAATCTGAACAACAGACTACCTTCCATAATGAGAAGGCTACCATCCATTGGAGTAACAAAAATCACAACAACAGACTACCTTCTATAATGACAAGGCTACTATCTATTTGAGTAACAAAAATCTCGTCAACATACTACCTTCCATAATGACAAGACTACCACCAATTAGAGTAACATAGATATCGAAAACATAGTACCATCCATAATTACTAGGCTACCATCCATTGGAATAATAAAAATCTCGACAACAAACTACCTTCCATAATGACAAGGCTACCATCCATTGGAGTATAAAAAATCACGACAATAGACTACCTTCCATAATGACAAGGCTACCTTCCATTGGAATAACAAAAATCTCGATAACAAACTACCTTCAATTATGACAAAGCTATCATCCAATGGAGTAACAAAAATCTCGACAACAAACTACCTTCCATAATGACAAGGCTACCATCCATTGGAGTAACAAAAATCTCGAAAACAAACTACCTTCCATAAAGACTAGGCTACCATCCATTGGAATAAAAAAAATCTCGACAATAGACTACCTTCCATAATGACAAGGCTACCATAAATTGTAGTAACAAAAATCTGAACAACAGACTACCTTCCATAATGACAAGGCTACCATCCATTGGAATGACAAAAATATCAAGAAGAGACTACCTTCCATAATGACAAGGCTACCATCCACTGGAGTACCATAAATCTCGACAACAGACTACATTCTATAATGACAAGGCTGCCATTTATTGGAGTAATAAAAATCTCGAAAACAGACTACCTTCCATGAAGACTAGGCTACCATCCATTGGAATAACAAAAATCTCGACAACAGACTACCTTCCATAATGACAAAGCTACCATACATTGTAGTAACAAAAATCTGACCAACAAACTACCTTCCATAATGACAAGGCTACCATCCATTGGAGGAACAAAAATCACAACAACAGTCTACCTTTTATAATGACAAGGCTACAATCTATTTGAGTAACAAAAATCTCGTCAACAGACTACCTTCCATAATGACAAGGCTACCACCCATTAGAGTAAGATAGATATCGAAAACATAGTACCATCCATAATTACAAGGCTACCATCCATTGGAATAATAAAAATCTCGACAACAAACTACCTTCCATAATGACAAGGCTACCATCCATTGGAGTATCAAAAATCAGGACAAAAGACTACCTTCCATAATGACAAGGGTACCTTCCAATGGAATAACAAAAATATCGACAACAAACTACCTTCAATTATGACAAAGCTACCATCCAATGGAGTAACAAAAATCTCGACTACATACTACCTTCCATAATGACAAGGCTACCAACCATTAGAGTAACATAGATATCGACAACATACTACCATCCATAATGACAAGAGTACCATCCATTGGAATAATAAAAATCTCGACAACAAACTACCTTCCATAATGACAAGGCTACCATCCAATGGAGTAACAAAAATCTCGACAACATACTACCTTTCATAATGACAAGGCTACCATCCATTGGAGTAACAAAAATATCGACAACATACTACCTTCCATAATGACAAGGCTACCATCTGTTGGAGTAACAAAAATCTCGACAACAGAGTACCTTCCATAATGACAAGGCTATCATCCATTGTAGTAACAAAAATCTCGACAAAAGGCTACATTCCATTATAGTAACAAAAATATCGATAACATACTACCTTCCATAATGACAAGGCTACCATCCATTGGAGTAACAAAAATCTCGACAACAGACTACCTTCAATAATGACAAGGCTACCATCCATTTGAGTCACAAAAATATCGACAATAGACTACCTTCCATAATGACTAGGCTACCATCCATTGGAGTTACAAAGATATCAACAACAGACTACCTTTCATAATGAAATGGGTACCATCGATTGGAGTAACAAAAATCTCGACAACAGACTACCTTCCATGATGACAAGGCTACCATCCATTTGAGTAACCAAAATGTCGACAATAGACTACCTTCCATAATGACAAGGCTACCATACATTATAGTAACAAAAATCTGAAAAATAGACTACCTTCCATAATGACAAGGCTACCATCCATTGGAGTAACAAAGATATCAACAGCAAACTACCTTTCATAATGACAAGGCTACCATCCATTGGAGTAACCAAAATGTTGACAACAGACTACCATCCATAATGACAAGGCTACCATCCATTGAATTAACATAGACATCGATAACATACTACCTTCCTTAATGACAAGGCTACCATCCATTGGAGTAACAAAAATCACGACAACAGACTACCTTCCATAATGACAAGGCTACCATCCATTGGAATAACAAAAATCTCGACGACAAACTACCTTCAATTATGACAAGGCTACCATCCAATGGAGTAACACAAATCTCGACAACAGACTACCTTCCATAATGACAAGGATACCAACCATTGGAGTAACAAAAATATTGATAACAGAATACCTTCCATAATAACAAGGGTACCATACATTGGAGTAAAAACAATATCCACAAGGGTACCATCCATTAAAGTAATAAAATCTCAACAACAGACTACCTTCCATAATTACAACGCTATCATCCATTGGAGTACCAAAGATATCGACAACAAACTACCTTTCATAATGACAAGGCTACAATCAATTGTAGTACACAAAATGTCGACAAAAGACTACCCTCCATAATGACAAGGCTACCATCAATTGTAGTAACAAATATCTCGACAACAGACTACCTTCAATAATGACAAGGCTACCATCCATTGGAGTAACAAAAATCTTGACAACAGACTATCTTCCATAATGACAAGGCTACCATCCATTAGAATAACAAAAATCTGGACAACAGAATACCTCTTCATAATGATAAGGGTACCATCCATTGGAGTAACAAAAATGTCAACAAGAGACTACCTACAATAATGACAAGGCTACCATCCATTGGAGTACCAAAAATATCGACAACAAACTACCTTCTATAATGACAAGGCTACCCTCCATTGGAGTAACAAAAATCTCGAAGATAGACTACCTTCCATAAAGACTAGGCTACCATCCATTGGAATAACAAAAATCTCGACCACAGACTACCTTCCATAATGACAAGGCTACCATACATTGTAGTAACAAAAATCTGAACAACAGACTACCTTCCATAATGAGAAGGCTACCATCCATTGGAGTAACAAAAATCACAACAACAGACTACCTTCTATAATGACAAGGCTACTATCTATTTGAGTAACAAAAATCTCGTCAACATACTACCTTCCATGAGGACAAGACTACCACCCATTAGAGTAACATAGATATCGAAAACATAGTACCATCCATAATTACTAGGCTACCATCCATTGGAATAATAAAAATCTCGACAACAAACTACCTTCCATAATGACAAGGCTACCATCCATTGGAGTATAAAAAATCACGACAACAGACTACCTTCCATAATGACAAGGCTACCTTCCATTGGAATAACAAAAATCTCGATAACAAACTACCTTCAATTATGACAAAGCTATCATCCAATGGAGTAACAAAAATCTCGACAACAAACTACCTTCCATAATGACAAGGCTACCATCCATTGGAGTAACAAAAATCTCGAAAACAAACTACCTTCCATAAAGACTAGGCTACCATCCATTGGAATAAAAAAAATCTCGACAATAGACTACCTTCCATAATGACAAGGCTACCATAAATTGTAGTAACAAAAATCTGAACAACAGACTACCTTCCATAATGACAAGGCTACCATCCATTGGAATGACAAAAATATCAAGAAGAGACTACCTTCCATAATGACAAGGCTACCATCCACTGGAGTACCATAAATCTCGACAACAGACTACATTCTATAATGACAAGGCTGCCATTTATTGGAGTAATAAAAATCTCGAAAACAGACTACCTTCCATAAAGACTAGGCTACCATCCATTGGAATAACAAAAATCTCGACAACAGACTACCTTCCATAATGACAAAGCTACCATACATTGTAGTAACAAAAATCTGACCAACAAACTACCTTCTATAATGACAAGGCTACCATCCATTGGAGGAACAAAAATCACAACAACAGTCTACCTTTTATAATGACAAGGCTACAATCTATTTGAGTAACAAAAATCTCGTCAACACACTACCTTCCATAATGACAAGGCTACCACCCATTAGAGTAAGATAGATATCGAAAACATAGTACCATCCATAATTACAAGGCTACCATCCATTGGAATAATAAAAATCTCGACAACAAACTACCTTCCATAATGACAAGGCTACCATCCATTGGAGTATCAAAAATCAGGACAAAAGACTACCTTCCATAATGACAAGGGTACCTTCCAATGGAATAACAAAAATATCGACAACAAACTACCTTCAATTATGACAAAGCTACCATCCAATGGAGTAACAAAAATCTCGACAACATACTACCTTCCATAATGACAAGGCTACCATTCATTGGAGTAACAAAAATCTCGAAAACAAACAACCTTCCATAAAGACTAGGGTACCATCCATTGGAATAAAAATAATCTCGACAATAGACTACCTTCCATAATGACAAGGCTACCATAAATTATAGTAACAAAAATCTGAACAACAGACTACCTTCCATAATGACAAGGCTACCATCCACTGGAGTACCATAAATCTCGACAACAGACTACATTCAATAATAAAAAGGCTACCATTTATTAGAGTAATAAAAATCTCGAAAAACAGACTACCTTCCATAAAGACTAGGCTACCATCCATTGGAATAACAAAAATCTCGACAACAGACTACCTTCCATAATGACAAGGCTACCATACATTGTAGTAACAAAAATCTGAACAACAGACTACCTTCAATTATGACAAAGCTACCATCCAATGGAGTAACAAAAATCTCGACAACAGACTAACTTCCATAATGACAAGGCTACCACCCATTAGAGTAACATAGATATCGAAAACATAGTACCATCCATAATTAAAAGGCTACCATCCATTAGAATAATAAAAATCTCGACAACAAACTACCTTCCATAATGACAAGGCTACCATCCAATGGAGTAACAAAAATCACGACAACAGACTACCTTCTATAATGACAAGGCTACCTTCCATTGGAATAACAAAAATCTCGACAACAAACTACCTTCAATTATGACAAGGCTACCATCCAATGTAGTAACAAAAATCTCGTCAACAGACTACCTTCCATAATGACAAGGCTACCACCCATTAGAGTAACATAGATATCGAAAACATAGTACCATCCATAATTACAAGGCTACCATCCATTGGAATAATAAAAATCTCGACAACAAACTACCTTCAATAATGACAAGGCTACCATCCATTGGAGTATCAAAAATCAGGACAACAGACTACCTTCTATAATGACAAGGCTACCTTCCATTGGAATAACAAAAATCTCGATAACAAACTACCTTCAATTATGACAAAGCTATCATCCAATGGAGTAACAAAAATCTCGACAACAGACAACCTTCCATAATGACAAGGCTACCATCCATTGGAGTAACAAAAATCTCGAAATGAAACTACCTTCCATAAAGACTAGGCTACCATCCATTGGAATAAAAAAAATCTCGACAATAGACTACCTTCCATAATGACAAGGCTACCATAAATTATAGTAACAAAAATCTGAACAACAGACTACCTTCCATAATGACAAGGCTACCATCCATTGGAGTAACAAAAATATCAACAACAGACTACCTTCCATAATGACAAGGCTACCATCCACTGGAGTACCATAAATCTCGACAACAGACTACATTCTATAAGTACAAGGCTACCATTTATTGGAGTAATAAATATCTCGAAAACAAACTAACTTCCATAATGACAAGGCTACAATCTATTTGAGTAACAAAAATCTCGTCAACAGACTACCTTCCATAATGACAAGGCTACCACCCATTTAAGTAACATAGATATAGAAAACCTAGTACCATCCATAATTACAAGGCTACCATCCATTGGAATAATAAAAATCTCGACAATAAACTACCTTCCATAATGACAAGGCTACCATCCAATGGAGTAACAAAAATCACGACAACAGAGTACCTTCCATAATGACAAGGCTACCTTCACTTGGAATAACAAAAATCTCGACAACAAACTACCTTCAATTATGACAAGGCTACCATCCAATGTAGTAACAAAAATCTCGTCAACAGACTACCTTCCATAATGACAAGGCTACCACCCATTAGAGTAACATAGATATCGAAAACATAGTACCATCCATAATTACAAGGCTACCATCCATTGGAATAATAAAAATCTCGACAAAAACTACCTTCTATAATGACAAGGCTACCATCCATTGGAGTATCAAAAATCAGGACAACAGACTACCTTCTATAATGACAAGGCTACCTTCCATTGGAATAACAAAAATCTCGATAACAAACTACCTTCAATTATGACAAAGCTATCATCCAATGGAGTAACAAAAATCTCGACAACAGACAACCTTCCATAATGACAAGGCTACCATCCATTGGAGTAACAAAAATCTCGAAATGAAACTACCTTCCATAAAGACTAGGCTACCATCCATTGGAATAAAAAAAATCTCGACAATAGACTACCTTCCATAATGACAAGGCTACCATAAATTATAGTAACAAAAATCTGAACAACAGACTACCTTCCATAATGACAAGGCTACCATCCATTGGAGTAACAAAAATATCAACAACAGACTACCTTCCATAATGACAAGGCTACCATCCACTGGAGTACCATAAATCTCGACAACAGACTACATTCTATAAGTACAAGGCTACCATTTATTGGAGTAATAAATATCTCGAAAACAAACTAACTTCCATAATGACAAGGCTACAATCTATTTGAGTAACAAAAATCTCGTCAACAGACTACCTTCCATAATGACAAGGCTACCACCCATTTAAGTAACATAGATATAGAAAACCTAGTACCATCCATAATTACAAGGCTACCATCCATTGGAATAATAAAAATCTCGACAATAAACTACCTTCCATAATGACAAGGCTACCATCCAATGGAGTAACAAAAATCACGACAACAGAGTACCTTCCATAATGACAAGGCTACCTTCACTTGGAATAACAAAAATCTCGACAACAAACTACCTTCAATTATGACAAGGCTACCATCCAATGTAGTAACAAAAATCTCGTCAACAGACTACCTTCCATAATGACAAGGCTACCACCCATTAGAGTAACATAGATATCGAAAATATAGTACCATCCATAATTACAAGGCTACCATCCATTAGAATAATAAAAATCTCGACAACAAACTACCTTCCATAATGACAAGGCTACCATCCATTGGAGTAACAAAAATCACGACAACAGACTACCTTCCATAATGACAAGGCTACCTGCCATTGGAATAACAAAAATCTTGACAACAAACTACCTTCAATTATGACAAAGCTACCATCCAATGGAGTAAAAAAAATCTCGACAACAGACTACCTTCCATAATGACAAGGCTACCATCCATTGGAGTAAAAAAAATCTCGAAAACAAACTACCTTCCATAAAGACTAGGATGCCATCCATTGGAGTAAAAAAATCTCGACAACAGACTACCTTCCATAATGACAAGGCTACCATAAATTGTAGTAACAAAAATATGAACAACAGACAACCTTCCATAATGACAAGGCTACCATCCAATGTAGTAACAAAAATCTCGTCAACAGACTACCTTCCATAATGACAAGGGTACCACCCATTAGAGTAACATAGATATTGAAAACATAGTACCATCCATAATTACAAGGCTACCATCCATTGGAATAATAAAAATCTCGACAACAAACTACCTTCCATAATGACAAGGCTACCATCCATTGGAGTAACAAAAATCACGACAACAGACTACCTTCCATAATGACAAGGCTACCTTCCATTGGAATAACAAAGATATCGACAACAAACTACCTTCAATTAGGACAAAGCTACCATCCAATGGAGTAACAAAAATCTCGACAACAGACTACCTTCCATAATGACAAGGCTACCATCCATTGGAGTAAAAAAAATCTCGAAAACAAACTACCTTCCATAAAGACTAGGATGCCATCCATTGGAGTAAAAAAATCTCGACAACAGACTACCTTCCATAATGACAAGGCTACCATAAATTATAGTAACAAAAATCTGAACAACAGACAACCTTCCATAATGACAAGGCTACCATCCAATGTAGTAACAAAAATCTCGTCAACAGACTACCTTCCATAATGACAAGGCTACCACCCATTAGAGTAACATAGATATCGAAAACATAGTACCATCCATAATTACAAGGCTACCATTCATTGGAATAATAAAAATCTCGACAACAAACTACCTTCCATAATGACAAGGCTACCATCCATTGGAGTAACAAAAATCACGACAACAGACTACCTTCCATAATGACAAGGCTACCTTCCATTGGAATAACAAAAATCTCGACAACAAACTACCTTCAATTAGGACAAAGCTACCATCCAATGGAGTAACAAAAATCTCGACAACAAACTACCTTCCATAATGACAAGGCTACCATCCATTAGAATAAAAAAAATCTCGACAACAGACTACCTTCCATAATGACAAGGCTAGCATAAATTGTTGTAACAAAAATCTGAACAACATACAACCTTCCATAATGACAAGGCTACCATCCATTGGAGTAACAAAAATATCAACAAGAGACTACCTTCCATAATGACAAGGCTACCATCCACTGGAGTACCATAAATCTCGACAACAGACTACATTCTATAATGACAAGGCTACCATCTATTGGGGTAATAAAAATCTCGAAAACAGACTACCTTCCATAAAGACAAGGCTACCATACATTGTAGTAACAAAAATCTGAACAACAGACTACCTTCTATAATGACAAGGATACCATCCAATGTAGTAACAAAAATCCCGTCAACAGACTACCTTCCATAATGACAAGGCTACCACCCATTAGAGTAACATAGATATCGAAAACATAGTACCATCCATAATTACAAGGCTACCATCCATTGGAATAATAAAAATCTTGACAACAAACTGCCTTCCATAATGACAAGGCTACCATCCATTGGAGTAACAAAAATCATGACAACAGACTACCTTCCATAATGACAAGGCTACCATCCATTGGAGTAACAAAAATCTCGAAAACAAACTACCTTCCATATAGACTACGATACCATCCATTAGAATAACAAAAATTTCGACAACATACTACCTTCCATAATGACAAGGCTACCATAAATTATAGTAACAATAATCTGAACAACAGACTACCTTCCATAATGACAAGGCTACCATCCATTGGAGTAACAAAAATATCAACAAGAGACTACCTTCCATAATGAGAAGGCTACCATGCATTGGAGTAACAAAAATCTCGACAACAGAGTACCTTCCATAATGGGAAGGCTATCATCCATTGTAGTAACAAAAATCTCGACAACATACTACCTTCCATAATGACAAGGCTACAATCCATTGTAGTAACAAAAATATCGATAACATACTACCTTCCATAATGAGAAGGCTACCATCCATTGTAGTAACAAAAATATCGACAAAAGACAAGCTTCCATAATGACAAGGCTACCATCCATTGGAGTAACAAAAATATCGACAATAGACTACCTTCCATAATGACAAGGCTACCATCCATTTGAGTAACAAAAATTTCAACAATAGACTACCTTCCATAATGACTAGGCTACCATCCATTGAAGTAACAAAGATATCAACAACATACTACCTTTCATAATGACAAGGCTACCATCCATTGGAATAACAAGAATCTCGACAATAGACTACCTTCCATAATGACAAGGCTACCATCCATTGGAGTAACAAAAATCATAACAACAAACTACCATCCATAATGACAAGGATACCATCCATTAGATTAACATAGATATCGATAACATACTACCTTCCTTAATGACAAGGATACCATCCATTGGAGTAACAAAAATCACGACAACAAACTACCTTCCATAATGACAAGGCTACCATCCATTGGAGTAACAAAAATATCAACAAGTGACTACCATCCATAATGACAAGGCTACCATCCATTGGAGTACCAAAAATCTCGACAAAAAACTACCTTCTATAATTTCAAGGCTACTATCCATTGGAGTAACAAAAATCTCGAAAATCTACTACCTTCCATAAAGACTAGGCTACCATCCATTGGAATAACAAAAATCTCGACAACAGACTACCTTCCATAATGACAAGGCACCCATACATTGTAGTAACAAAAATCTGAACAATAGACTACCTTCCATAATGACAAGGCTACCTTCCATTGGAGTAACAAAACTATCAACAAGAGACTACCTTCCATAATGACAAGGCTACCATCCACTGGAGTACCATAAATCTCGACAACAGACTACTTTCTATAATGACACGGCTACCATCCATTGGAGTAATTAGAATCTCGAAAACAGACTACCTTCCATAAAGACTAGGCTACCATCCATTGGAATAACAACAATCTCGACAACAGACTACCTTCCCTAAAGACAAGGCTACCATACATTGTAGTAACAAAAATATGAACAACAGACTACCTTCCATAATGACAAGGCTACTATCCATTGGAGTAAAAAAAATCACAACAACAGACTACCTTCTATAATGACAAGGCTACAATCCATTTGAGTAACAAAAATCTCGTCAATAGACTACCTTCCATAATGACAAGGCTACCATCTATTGGAGTAACCAAAATATCGACAACAGAATACCTTCCATAATAACAAGGGTACCATACATTGGAGTAAAAAAACTAGCCACAAGAGACTACGTTCCATCATGACAAGGTTACCATCCATTGAAGTAACAAAAATCTCGACAACAGACTACCTTACATAATGACTAGGTTACCATCCATTGGAGTAACAAAGATCTCGACAACAGACTACCTTTCATAATGACAAGGCTACAATCAATTGTAGTACCAAAAATGTCGACAAAAGACTACCGTCCATAATGACAAGACTACCATCAATTGTAGTAACAAAAATCTCGACACTAGACTACCTTCAATAATGACAAGATTACCATCCATTGGAGTAACAAAAATCTTGACAACAAACTACCTTCCATAATGACAAGGCTACCATCCAATGGAGTAACAAAAATCTCGACAACATACTACCTTCCATAATGACAAGGCTACCATCTATTGGAGTAATAAAAATCTTAACAAAAGAGTACCTTCCATAATGACAAGGCTATCATCCATTGTAGTAACAAAAATCTCGACAACATACGACCTTCCATAATGACAAGGTTACAATCCAATGTAGTAACAAAAATATCTATATCATACTACCTTCCATAATGGCAAGGCTACCATCCATTGTAGTAACAAAAATATCGACAAAAGACTACCTTTCATAATGACAAGGCTACCATCCATTGGAGTAACAAAAATATCGACAACAGACTACCTTCCATAATGACAAGGCTACCATCCATTTGAGTAACAAAAATGTCGACAATAGACTACCTTCCATAATGACTATGCTACAATCCATTGGAGTAATAAATATATCAAGAACAGACTACCTTTCATAGTGATAAGGCTACCATCCATTGGAATAACAAAAATCTTGAAAACAGACTACCTTCCATAATGACAAGGATACCATCCATTGGAGTAACAAAAATCATGACAACAAACTACCATACATAATGACAAGGCTACCATCCATTGGATTAACATAGATATCGATAACATACTACCTTCCTTAATGAAAAGGCTACCATCCATTGGAGTAATAAAAATGACGACAACAAACTACCTTCCATAATGACAAGGCTACCATCCATTGGAGTAACAAAAATGTCAACAAGAAACTACCTTCCATAATGACAAGGCTACCATCCATTGGAGTAACAAAAATCTCGAAAACCGACTACCTTCCATAAAGACTAGGCTACCATCCATTGGAATAACAAAAATCTCGACAACAAACTACCTTCCATAATGATAAGGCTACCATACATTGTAGTAATAAAAATCTGAACAACAGACTACCTTCCATAATGACAAGGCTACCATCCATTGGAGTAAGAAAAATATCAACAAGAGACTACCTTCCATAATGACAAGGCTACCATCCACTGGAGTACCATAAATCTCGACAACAAAATACTTTCTATAATGACACGACTACCATCCATTGGAGTAATAAAAATCTCGAAAATAGACTACCTTCCATAAAGACTAGGCTACCATCCATTGGAATAACAAAAATCTCGACAAAAGACTATGTTCCATAATGACAAGGCTACCATACATTGTAGTAACAAAAATCTAAACAACAGACTACCTTTTATAATCACAAGGCTACCATCCATTGGAGTAACAAAAATCTCGACAACAGACTACCTTCCATAATGACAAGGCTACCAACCATTAGAGTAACATAGATATCGACAACATACTACCATCCATAATAACAAGGCTACCATCCATTGGAATAATAAAAATATCGACAACAGACTACCTTCCATAGTGACAAGGATACCATCCAATGGAGTAACAAAAATCTCGACAACATACTACCTTCCATAATGACAAGGCTACCATTCATTGGAGTAACAAAAATATCGACAACATACTACCTTCAATAATGACAAGGCTACCATCTATTGGAGTAACAAAAATCTCGACAACAGAGTACCTTCCATAATGACAAGGCTACCATCCATTGTAGTAACAAAAATATCGACAAAAGACTACCTTCCATAATGACAAGGATACCATCCATTGGAGTAACAAAAATATCGACAATAGACTACCTTCCATAATGACAAGGCTACCATCCATTTGAGTAATAAAAATGTCAACAATAGACTACCTTCCATAATGACTAGGCTACCATCCATTGAAGTAACAAAGATATCAACAACATACTACCTTTCATAATGACAAGGCTACCATCCATTGGAATAACAAGAATCTCGACAATAGACTACCTTCCATAATGACAAGGCTACTCTCTATTGGAGTAACAAAATTCTTGACAACAAACAACCATCCATAATGACAAGGATACCATCCATTGGATTAACATAGATATTGATAACATACTACCTTCCTTAATGACAAGGCTACCATCCATTGGAGTAACAAAAATCACGACAACAGACTACCTTCCATAATGACAAGGCTACCATCCATTGGAGTAACAAAAATATCAACAAGAGACCACCTTCCATAATGACAAGGCTATCATCCATTGGAGTACCAAAAATCTCGACAACAAACTACCTTCTATAATGAGAAGGCTACCATCCATTGGAGTAACAAAAATCTCAAAAATCGACTACCTTCCATAATGACTAGGCTACCATCCATTGGAATAACAAAAATCTCGACAACAGACTACCTTCCATAATGACAAGGCTACCATACATTGTAGTAACAAAAATCTGAACAATAGACTACCTTCCGTAATGACAAGGCTACCATCCATTGGAGTAACAAAAATATCAACAAGAGACTACCTTCTATAATAACAAGGCTACCATCCACTGGAGTACCATAAATCTCGACAATAGACTACTTTATATAATGACACGGCTACCATCAATTTGAGTAATAAGAATCTAGAAAACAAACTACCTTCCATAAAGACTAGGCTACCATCCATTGGAATAACAACAATCTCGACAATAGAGTACCTTCCATAATGATAAGGCTACCATACATTGTAGTAACAAAAATATGAACAAAAGACTACCTTCCATAATGACAAGGCTACCATCCATTGGAGTAACAAAAATCACAACAACAGACTACCTTCTATAATGATGAGGTTACAATCCATTTGAGTAGCTAAAATATCGTCAACAGACTACCTTCCATAATGACAAGGCTACCATCTATTGGAGTAACAAAAATATCGACAACAGAATACCTTCCATAATAACAAGGGTACCATACATTGGAGTAAAAAAACTAGCCACAAGAAGCTACCTTCCATCATGACAAGGTTACAATCCATTAAAGTAATATAAAAAACTCGACAACAGACTACCTTCCATAATGACTAGGCTACCATCCATTGGAGTAACAAAGATATCGACAACAGACTACCTTTCATAATGACAAGGCTACAATCAATTGTAGTACCAAAAATGTCGGCAAAAGACTATCTTCCATAATGACAAGACTACCATCAATTGTAGTAAGAAAAATCTCGACAACAAACTACCTTCCATAATGACAAGGCTACCATCCAATGGAGTAACAAAAATCTTGACAACATATTACCTTCCATAATGAAAAGGCTACCATCCATTAGAGTAACAAAAATATCGACAACATACTACCTTCCATAATGACAAGGCTACCATCTAATGGAGTAACAAAAATATAGACAACAAAGTACCTTCCATAATGACAAGGCTATCATCCATTGTAGTAACAAAAATCTCGACAACGTACGACCTTCCATAATGACAAGGTTACAATCCATTGTAGTAACAAAAATATCGATAACATATTAACTTCCATAATGACAAGGCTACCATCCATTGTTGTAACAAAAATATTGACAAAAGACTACCTTCCATAATGACAAGGCTACCATCCATTGGAGTAACAAAAATCTCGACAACAGACTACCTTCCATAATGACAAGGCTACCATCCATTTGAGTAACAAAAATGTCGACAATAGACTACCTTCCATAATAACTAGGCTACCATCCATTGGAGTAACAAAGATATCAACAACAGACTACCTTTCATAATGACAAGGATACCATCCATTGGAATAACAAAAATCTCGACAACAGACTACCTTCCATAATGACAAGGATACCATCCATTGGAGTAACAAAAATCTTGACAACAGACTACAATCCATAATGACAAGGCTACCATCCATTGGATTACAAAAGATATCGATAACATACTACCTTCCTTAATGACAAGGCTACCATCCATTGGAGCAACAAAAATCACGACAACAGACTACCTTCCATAATGACAAGGCTACCATCCATTGGAGTAACAAAAATATCAACAAGAGACTACCTTCCATAATGATAAGGCTACCATACGTTGGAGTACCAAAAATCTCGACAACAAACTACCTTCTATAATGACAAGGCTACCATCCATTGGAGTAACAAAAATCTCGAAAACCGACTACCTTCCATAAAGACTAGGCTACCATCCATTGGAATAACAAAAATCTCGACAACAGACTACCTTCCATAATGACAAGGCTACCATACATTGTTGTAACAAAAATCTGAACAACAGACTACCTTCCATAATGACAAGGCTACCGTCCATTTCAGTAACAAAAATATCAACAAGAGACTACCTTCCATAATGAAAAGGCTACCATCCACTGGAGTATCATAAATCTCGACAACAGACTACTTTATATAATGACACGGCTACCATCCATTGGAGTTATAAGAATCTAGAAAACAAACTACCTTCCATAAAGACTAGGCTACCATCCGCTGGAATAACAACAATCTCGACAACAGACTACCTTCCATAATGACAAGGCTACCATACATTGTAGTAACAAAAATATGAACAACAGACTACCTTCCATAATGACAAGGATACCATCCATTGGAGTAACAAAAATCACAACAACATACTACCTTCTATAATGACAAGGCTACAATCCATTTGAGTAACAAAAATCTCGTCAACAGAATACCATCCATAATGACAAGGCTACCATCCATTGGAGTAACAAAAATATCGACAACAGGATACCTTCAATAATAACAAGGGTACCATATATTGGAGTAAAAAAAATATCCACAAGAGACTACCTTCCATCATGACAAGGTTGCCATCCATTAAAGTAATAAAAATCTAGACAACAGACTACCTTCCATAACGACAAGGCTATCATCCATTGGACTAACAAAAATCTCGACAACAGACTACCTTACATAATGACTAGGCTACCATCCATTGGAGTAACAAAGATATCGACAACAGACTACCTTTCATAATGACAAGGTTACAATCAATTGTAGTACAAAAAATGTCGACATAAGACTACCGTCCAAAATGACAAGACTACCATCAATTGTAGTAACAAAAATCTCGACAACAGACTACCTTACGTAATGACTAGGCTACCATCCATTGGAGTAACAAAGATATCGATAACAAACTACCTTTCATAATGATAAGGCTACAATCAATTGTTGTACCAAAAATCTTAACAAAAGACTACCGTCCATAATGACAAGATTACCATCAATTGTAGTAACAAAAATCTCGACAATAGACTACCTTCAATAATGACAAGATTACCATCCATTGAAGTAACAAAAATCTTGACAACAAACTACCTTCCATAATGACAAGGCTACCATCCAATGGAATAACAAAAATCTCGACAACATACTTCCTTCCATAATGATAAGGCTACCACGCATTGGAGTAACAAAAATATCGACAACATACTACCTTCCAAAATGATAAGGCTACCATCTATTGGAGTAACAAAAATCTCGACAACATAGTACCTTTCATAATGACAAGTCTATCATCCATTGTAGTAACAAAAATCCCGACAACATATGTCCTTCCATAATGACAAGGCTACCATCCAATGGAGTAACAAAAATCTCGATAACATACTACCTTCCATAATGACATGGCTACCATCCATTATAGTAACAAAAATATCGACAAAAGACCACCTTTCATAATGACAAGGCTACCATCCATTGGAGTAACAAAAATATCGAAAACAGACTACCTTCCATAATGACAAGGCTACCATCCATTTGAGTAACAAAAATGTCGACAATAGACTACCTTCCATAATGACTATGCTACCATCCATTGAAGTAACAAATATATCAAGAACAGACTACCTTTCATAATGACAAGGGTACCATCCATTGGAATAACAAAAATCTCGACAACAGACTACCTTCAATAATGACAAGGATACCATCCATTGGAGTAAAAAAAATCATGACAACAGACTACCATCCATAATGACAAGGCTACCATTCATTGGATTAACATAGATATCAATAACATACTACCTTCCTTAATGAAAAGGCTACCATCCATTGGAGTAACAAAAATGACGACAGCAAACTACCTTCCATAATGACAAGGCTACCATCCATTGAAGTAACAAAAATATCAACAAGAGACTACCTTCCATAATGACAAGGCTACCATCCATTGGAGTAACAAAAATCTCGAAAACCGACTACCTTCCATAAACACTAGGCTACCATCCATTGGAATAACAAAAATCTCGACAACAAACTACCTTCCATAATGACAAGGCTACCATACATTGTAGTAACAAAAATTTGAACAGTAGACTACCTTCCATAATGACAAGGCTATCATCCATTGGACTAACAAAAATCTCGACAACAGACTACCTTCCATAATGACAAGGCTACCATATATTGTAGTAACAAAAATATCGACAACAGACTACCTTACATAATGACTAGGCTACCATCCATTGGAGTAACAAAGATATCGACAATAGACTACCTTTCATAATGACAAGGCTACAATCAATTGTAGTAACAAAAATCTCGACAATAGACTACCTTCAATAATGACAAGATTACCATCCATTGGAGTAACAAAAATCTTGACAACAAACTACCTTCCAAAATGACAAGGCTATCATCCAATGGAGTAACAAAAATCTCGACAACATACTACCTTCCATATTGACAAGGTTACAATCCAATGTAGTAACAAAAATATCGATAACATACTACCTTCCATAATGACAAGGCTACCATCCATTGTAGTAACAAAAATATCGACAAAAGACTACCTTTCATAATGACAAGGCTACCATTCATTGGAGTAACAAAAATATCGAAAACAGACTACCTTCCATAATGACAAGGCTACCATCAATTTGAGTAACAAAAATGTCGACAATAGACTACCTTCCATAATGACTATGCTACCATCCATTGGAGTAACAAATATATCAAGAACAGACTACGTTTCATAATGACAAGGCTACCATCCATTGGAATAACAAAAATCTCGACAACAGACTAACTTCCATAATGACAAGGATACCATCCATTGGAGTAAAAAAAATCATGACAACAGACTACCATCCATAATGACAAGGCTACCATTCATTGGAGTAACATAGATATCGATAACTTACTACCTTCCTTAATGAAAAGGCTACCATCCATCGGATTAACAAAAATGACGACAACAAACTACCTTCCATAATGAAAAGGCTACCATCCATAGGAGTAACAAAAATATCAACATGAGACTACCTTCCATAATGACAAGGCTACCATCCATTGGAGTAACAAAAATCTCGAAAACCGACTACCTTCCATAAAGACTAGGCTACCATCCATTGGAATAACAAAAATCTCGACAACAAACTACCTTCCATAATGACAAGGCTACCATACATTGTAGTAACAAAAATCTGAACAACAGACTACCTTCCATAATGACAAGGCGACCATCCACTGGAGTAACAAAAATATCAACAAGAGACTACCTTCCATAATGACAAGGCTACCATCCACTGGAGTACCATAAATCTCGACAACAAACTACTTTCTATAATGACACGACTACCATTCATTGGAGTAATAAAAATCTCGAAAATAGACTACCTTCCATAAAGACTAGGCTACCATCCATTGGAATAACAAAAATCTCGACAACAGACTACGTTCCATAATGACAAGGCTACCATACATTGTAGTAACAAAAATCTGAACAACAGAATATCTTCCATAATGACAAGGCTACCATCCATTAGAGTAACCAAAATCACAACAACAGACTACCTTCTATAATGACAAGGCTACAATCCATTTGAGTAACAAAAATATCGTCAACAAACTACCTTCCATAATGACAAGGCTATCATCCATTGGAGTAATAAAAATCTCGACAACAGACTACCTTACATAATGACTAGGCTACCATCCAATTGAGTAACAAAGATATCGATAACAGACTACCTTTTATAATGACAAGGCTACAATCAATTGTAGTACCAAAAATGTCGACATAAGACTACCGTCCATAATGACAAGATTACCATCAATTTTAGTAACAAAAATCTCGACAACAGACTAACTTCAATAATGACAAGGCTACCATCCATTGGAGTAACAAAAATCTTGACAATAAACTACCTTCCATAATGACAAGGCTACCATCCAATAGAGTAATAAAAATCTCGACAACATACTACCTTCCATAATGAAAAGGCTACCATCCATTGGTGTAACAAAAATATCGATAACATACTACCTTCCATAATGACAAGGATACCATCTATTGGAGTAACATAAATCTTGATAATAGAGTACCTTCCATAATGACAAGGCTATCATCCGTTGTAGTAACAAAAATCTCGACAACCGACTACGTTCCATAATGACAAGGCTAGTATACATTGTAGTAACAAAAATCTGAACAACAGACTACCTTCCATAATGACAAGGCTACCATCCATTGGAGTAACAAAAATCACAACAACAGACTACCTTCCATAATGACAAGGCTACAATCCATTTAAGTAACAAAAATCTCATCAACAGACTACCTTCCATAATGACAAGGCTATCATCCATTGGAGTAACAAAAATCTCGACAACAGACTACCTTCCATAATGACAAGGCTACCATCCATTTGAGTAACAAAAATGTCGACAACAGACTACCTTCCATAATGACTAGTCTACCATCCATCGGATTAACATAGATATCGATAACATACTACCTTCCTTAATGACAAGGCTACCATCCATTGGAGTAACAAAAATCACGACAACTGACTACCTCCCATAATGACAAGGCTACCTCCTATTGGAATAACAAAAATCTCGAGAACAAAGTACCTTCAATAATGACAAGGCTACCATCCAACGGAGTAACAAAAATCTCGACAACAGACTACCTTCCATAATGACAAGGATACCATGCATTGGAGTAACAAAAATATCGATAACAGAATTCCTTCCATAATAACAAGGGTACCATACATTGGTGTAAAAATAATATCCACAAGAGACTACCTTCCATAATGACAAGGTTACCATCCATTAATGTAATAAAAATCTCGACAACAGACTACCTTCCATAATGACAAGGCTATCATCCATTGGAGTAACAAAAATCTCGACAACAAACTACCTTACATAATGACTTGGCTACCATCCATTGGAGTAACAAAGATATCAACAACAGACTACCTTTCATAATGACAAGGCTACAATCAATTGTAGTACCAAAAATGTCGACAAAAGACTACCGTCCATAATGACAAGACTACCATCTATTGTAGTACAAAAAATCTCGACAACAGGCTACCTTCAATAATGACAAGGCTACCATCCATTGGAGTAACAAAAATCTTGACAACAGACTACCTTCCATAATGACAAGGCTACCAACCATTGGAGTACCAAAAATCTCGACAACAAACTACCTTCTATAATGACAAGGCTACCAACCATTGGAGTAACTAAAATCTCGAAAAGAAACTACCTTCCATAAAGACTAGGCTACCATCCATTGGAATAACAAAAATCTATACCACAGACTACCTTCCATAATGAGAAGGCTACCATCTTTTGGAGTAACAAATATCTTGACAACAGACTACCATCCATAATGACAAGGCTACCATCCATTGGATTAACATATATATCGATAACATACTAGCTTCCTTATTGACAAGGATATCATCCATTGGAGTAACAAAAATCACGATAACAGACTACCTTCCATAATGACAAGGCTACCATCCATTGGGAGTAACAAAAATTTCGACAACAGACTACCTTCCATAATGACAAGGCTATTAACCATTAGAGTAACATAAATATCGACAACATACTACCATCCATAATGACAAGGCTACCATCCATTGGAATAATAAAAATCTCGACAACAAACTACATTCCATAATGACAAGGCTACCATCCAATGGAGTAACAAAAATCTCGACAACACACTACCTTCCATAATGACAAGGCTACCCTCCATTGGAGTATAAAAAATTTGGACAAAAGACTACCTTCCATAATGACAAGGCTACCATCCATTGGAGTAACAAAAATATCAACAAGAGACTACCTTCCATAATGACAAGGCTACCATCCATTGGAGTAATAAAAATCTTGAAAACAGACTACCTTCCATAAAGGCTAGGCTACCATCCATTAGAATAAAAAAAATATCGACAACAGACTACCTTCTATAATGACAAGGCTACCATACATTGTAGTAACAAAAATCTGAACAACAGACTACCTTCTATAATGACAAGGCTACCACCCATTGGGAGTAACAAAAATCTCGACAACAGACTACCTTCCATAATGACAAGGCTACCAACCATTAGAGTAACATCAATATCGACAACATACTACCATCCATAATGACAAGGCTACCATCCATTGGAATAATAAAAATCTCGACAACAAACTACATTCCATAATGACAAGGCTACTATCCAATGGAGTAACAAATATCTCGACAACACACTACCTTCCATAATGACAAGGCTACCCTCCATTGGAGTAACAAAAATATCGAAAACATACTACCTTCCATAATGACAAGGCTACTATCTATTGGAGTAACAAAAATCTCGACAACCGAGTACCTTCCATAATGACAAGGCTATCATCCATTGTAGTAACAAAAATCTCTACAACATACTACCTTCCATAATGACAAGGCTACAATCCATTGTAGTAACAAAAATATCGATAACATACTACCTTCCATAATGACAAGGCTACCATCCATTGGAGTAACAAAAATCCTGACAACAGACTACCATCCATAATGACTAGGCTACCATCCATTGGAGTAACAAAGATATCGACAATAGAGAACCTTTCATAATGACAAGGCTACAATCAATTATAGTACCAAAAATGTAGACAAAAGACTACCGTCCATAATACAAGACTACCATCAATTGTAGTAACAAAAATCTCGACAACATACTACCATTAATAATTACAAGGCTACCATCCATTAGAGTAACAAAAATCTTGACAACAGACTACCTTCAATAATGGCAAGGCTACCAACCATTAGAATAACAAAAATCTGGACAACACACTACCTTCCATAATGACAAGGCTACCATACATTGGAGTAACAAAAATATCAACAAGAGACTACCTTCCATAATGACAAGGCTATAATCCATTGGAGTAACAAAAATCTCGACAACAGACTACCTTACATAATGACAAGGCTACCATCCATTGGAGTAACAAAAATCTAGAAAAAAGACTACCTTCCATAAAGACTAGGCTACCATCCATTGGAATAACAAAAATCTCTACAACAGACTACCTTCCATAATGACAAAGCTACCATACATTAAAGTAACAATAATCTGAACAACAGAATACCTTCAATAATGACAAGGCTACCATCCATTGGAATAACAAAAATATCAACAAGAGACTACCTTCCATAATGACAAGGCTACCATCCACTGGAGTACCATAAATCTCAACAACAAACTACTTTCTATAATGACAAGGCTACCATCCATTGGAGTAATAAAAATCTGGAAAACAGACTACCTTCCATAAAGACTAGGCTACCATCCATTAGAATAAAAAAAATCTCGACAACAGACTACCTTCCATAATGACAAGGCTACCATCCATTGTAGTAACAAAAATATCGAAAAAAGACTACCTTCCATAATGACAAGGCTACCATCCATTTGAGTAACAAAAATGTCGACAATAAACTACCTTCCATAATGACTAGGCTTCCATCCATTGGAGTAACAAAGATATCAACAACAAACTACCTTCCATAATGACAAGGCTACCATCCATTGGAGTAACAAAAATCTTGACAACAAACTACCATCCATAATGACAAGGCTACCATCCATTGGATTAACATAGATATCGATAACATACTAGCTTCCTTAATGACAAGGTTACCATCCATTGGAGTAACAGAAATCATGACAACAGACTACTATCCATAATGACTAGGCTACCATCCATTGGAGTAACAAAGATATCAACAACAGACTAACTTTCATAATGACAAGGATACAATCAATTGTAGTACCAAAAATGTAGACAAAAGACTACCGTCCATAATGACAAGACTACCATCAATTGTAGTAACAAAAATCTCGACAACAGACTACCTTCAATAATGACAAGGCTACCATCCATTGGAGTAACAAAAATCTTGACAACAGACTACCTTCCATAATGACAAGGCTACCATCCATTAGAATAACAAAAATCTGGACAACAGACTACCTTCCATAATGACAAGGCTACCATCCATTGGAGTAACAAAAATATCAACAAGAGACTACCTTCCTTAATGAAAAGGCTATAATCCATTGGAGTACCAAAAATCTCGACAACAAACTACCTTCTGTAATGACAAGGCTACCATCCATTGGAGTAACAAAAATCTCGACAACAGACTAACTTCCATAATGACAAGGCTAACATACATTATAGTAACAAAAATCTAAATAATAGACTACCTTCCATAATGACAAGTCTACAATCCATTGGATTAACAAAAATCACAATGACAGACTACCTTCCATAATGACAAGGCTACCATCCATTAAAGTAACAAAAATCTCGACAACAGACTACCTTCCATAATGACAAGGATACTATCCATTGGAGTAAAAAAAATCGGGACAACAGACAAACTTCCATAATGACAAGGTTACCATCCATTGGAGTAACAAAAATATCAACAAGATACTACCTTCCATAATGACAAGGCTACAATCCATTGGAGTAACAAAAATCACGACAACAAACTACCTTCCATAATGGCAAGGCGACCATCCATTGGAATAACAAAAATGTTGACAACAGACTACCTTCCATAATGACAAGGCTACCAACCATTAGAGTAACAAAAATCTGGACAACAGACTACCTTCCATAATGACAAGGTTACCATCCATTAGAGTAACAAAAATCGGGACAACAAACTACCTTCCATAATGACAAGGCTACCATCCATTGGAGTATCAAAATTATCAACAAGAGACTACCTTCCATAATGACAAGGCTACCATCCATTAGAGTAACAAAAATCGGGACAACAGACTACCTTCCATGATGACAAGGATACCATCCATTGGAGTAACAAAAATATCAACAAGAGACTACCTTCCATAATGACAAGGCTACCATCCAATGGAGTAACAAAAATCTCGACAACAGACTACCATCCATAATGACTAGGCTACCATCCATTGGAGTATAAAAATTTTGGAAAAAGACTACCTTCCATAATGACAAGGCTACCATCCATTGGAGTAACAAAAATACCGATAACAGACTACCTTCCATAATGACTAGGCTACCATCCATTGGAGTAACAAAGATATCGGCAACATACTACCTTCCATAATGGCAAGGATACAATCCATTATAGTAACAAAAATCTCGATAATAGACTACCTTCCATAATTAAAAGGCTACCATCCATTGTAGTAAAAAAAATCTCTACAACTGACTACCTTCCATAATGACAAGGCTATAATCCATTGTAGTAACAAAAATTTCGACAATAGACTACCTTTCATAATGACAACTCTACCATCCATTGGAGTAACAAATATCTGAACAACAGACTACCTTCCATAATGATAAGGCTAACATCCATTGGAGTAACAGAAATCACGATGTTAGACTACCTTCCATAATGACAAGTCTACCATCCATTAGAGTAATATTAATTGGGACAACAAACTACCTTCCATAATGACAAGTCTTCCATCCATTGTTGTAACAAAAATCTAGACCACAGACTACCTTCTATAATGACTAGGCTACCATCCATTGGAGTATAAAAAATTTGGAAAACATACTACCTTCCATAATTACAAGGCTACCATCCATTGGAGTAACAAAAATCTCGACAAGAGACTACCTTCCATAATGACAAGGCTACCATTCATTGCAGTAACAAAAATCTCGACAACAAACTACCTTCCATAAGGACAAGGCTACAATCCAATGGAGTAACAAAAATCACGACAAAAGACTACCTTCCATAATGACAAATATACCATCCACTGGAGTAACAAAAATATGAACTATAGTCTACCTCCCAATGACAAGGCTACCATCCATTGGAGTAACAGAAATCACAATGACAGACAACCTTCCATAATGACAAGGCTACCATCCATTTGAGTAACAAGAATCGGTACAACACATTGCCTTCCGTAATGACAAGGCTACCATTCATTGGAGTAACAAAAATATAAACAATAAACTACCTTCCATAATGACAAGGATACCATCCATTGGAGTAACAAAAATCGGGACAACAGACTACCTTCCATAATGACAAGGATACCATCCATTGGAGTAACAAAAATATCAACAAGAGACTACCTTCCATAATGACAAGGCTACCATCCATTGGAGTAACAAAACTCACGACAACAAACTACCTTCCATAATAGCAAGGCGACCATCCATTGGAATAACAAAAATCTTGACAACAGACTACCTTCCTTAATGACAAGGCTACCATCCATTAGAGTAACAAAAATCTGGACAACAGACTACCTTCCATAATGACAAGGTTACCATCCATTAGAGTAACAAAAATCGTGACAACAAACTACCTTCCATAATGACAAGGCTACCATCCATTGGAGTATCAAAATTATCAACAAGAGACTACCTTCCACAATGACAAGGCTACCATCCATTAGAGTAACAAAAATCGGGACAACAAACTACCTTCCATAATGACAAGGCTACCATCCATTGGAGTAACAAAAATATCAACAAGAGACTACCTTCCATAATGACAAGGCTACCATCCAATGGAGTAACTAAAATCTCGACAACATACTACCATCCATAATGACAAGGCTACCATCCATTGGAGTAACAAAGATATCGACAACATACTACCTTCCATAATGACAAGGATACAATCCATTATAGTAACAAAAATCTCGATAACAGACTACCTTCCATAATAAAAAGGCTACCATCCATTGTAGTAAAAAAAATCTCTACAACAGACTACCTTCCATAATGACAAGGCTACAATCCATTGTAGTAACAAAAATAACAATAATAGACTACCTTTCATAATGACAACTCTACCATCCATTGGAGTAACAAATATCTGAACAACAGACTACCTTCTATAATGATAAGGATACCATCCATTGGAGTAACATAAATCACAATGTTAGACTACCTTCCATAATGACAAGGCTAACATTCATTAGAGTAACAAAAATCGGGACAACAGACTACCTTCCATAATGACAAGGCTTCCATCCACTGGAGTAACAAAAATGTCAGCAAGAGACTAACTTCCATAATGACTAGGCTACCATCCATTGGAGTATAAAAAATTTGGTCAACAGACTACCTTCCATAATGACTAGGCTACCATCCATTGGAGTAACAAAGATATCGACAACTTACTTCCTTCCATAATATCCAGGCTACCATCCATTGAAGTACCATAAAACTCGACAATATACTACTTTTTATAATGACAAGGCTACCATCCATTAGAGTAACAAAAATCTCGAAAACAGACTAATTTCCATAATGACAAGGCTACCATCCATTGGAGTAACAAAAATATCAACAAGAGACTACCTTCCATAATGACAAGGCTACCATCCATTGGAGTAACAAAAATCTCGAAAATAGACTACCTTCCATAAATACTACCTTCTATAATGACAAGGCTACCATCCAATGGATTAACAAAAATATCAAAAAGAGACAACCTTCCATAATGACAAGGCTACCATCCATTGGAGTACCATAAATCTCGACAACAGACTACTTTCTATAATGACAAGGCTATCATCCATTGGAGTAACAAAAATCTCGAAAACAGACTACCTTCCATAAAGACTAGGCTACCATCCATTGGAATAACAAAAATCACGACAACAGACTACCTTCTGTAATGACAAGGCTACCATACATTGTAGTAACAAAAATCTGAACAACAGACTACCTTCCATAATGACAAGGCTACCATCCATTGGAGTAACAAAAATCACAACAACAGACTACCTTCAATAATGACAAGGCTACCACCCATTAGAGTAACATAGATAACGACAACGTACTACCTTACATAATGACAAGGCTACCATCCAGTGGAATAATAAAAATCTCGACAATAGACTACCTTCCATAATGACAAGGCAACCATCCAATGGGGTAACAAAATCTCGATAACATAATACCTTCCATAATGACAAGGCTACCATCCATTGGAGTTACAAAAATATCGACAACATACTACCTTCCATAATGACACGGCTACAATCCATTGTAGTAATAAAAATCTCGACAACAGACTACCTTCAATAATGACAAGGCTACAATCCATTGGAGTAACAAAAGTCTTGACAACAGACTACCTTCCGTAATGACAAGGATACCATCAATTAGAGTAACAAAAATCTGGACAACAGACTACCTTCCATAATGACAAGGCAACCATCCATTAGAGTAACAAAAATATCAACAAGAGACTACCTTCCATAATGACAAGGCTGCCATCCAATGGAGTAACAAAAATATCGAGAACAAACTATCTTCCATAATGACAAGGCTACCATCCATTGGAGTAAGAAAAATCTCGAAAACAGACTACATTCCATAATTACTAGGCTATCATCTAGTGGAATAACAAAAATCTCGACATTAGACTAGCTTCCATAATGACAAGGCTGCCATACATTATAGTAACAAAAATCTGAACAACAGACTACCTTCCATAATGACAAGGCTACCATCCATGGGAGTAAGAAAAATCACAACAACATACTACCTTCCATAATGACAAGGCTACCATCTATTGGAGTAACAAAAATCTCGAGAGCAGACTACCTTCCATAATGACAAGGCTACCATCCATTGGAGTATTAAAAATCTCCATAATAGAGTACCTTACATAATGACTAGGCTACCATCCATTTGAGTAATAAACATATTGAAAGCAAACTACTTTTCATAATATCAAGGCTACAATCCATTGTAGTAAAAAAATATCGAAAAAAGACTTGCTTCCATAATGACAAGGCTACCATCCATTGGAATAACAAAAATCTCGACAACAGACTACCTGCCATAATGACAAGGATACCATCCATTGGAGTAACAAAAATCATGACAACAAACTTCAATCCATAATGGCAAGGCTACCATCCATTGGATTCACATAGATATCGATAACATACTACCTTCCATAATGACAAGGCTACCATCCATTGGAGTAACAAAAATCACGACAACAGACTACCTTCAATAATGACAAGGTTACCTTCCATTGGAATAACAAAAATCTCGACAACAGACTAACTTCAATAATGACAAGGCTACCATCAAATGGAGTAACAAAAATCTCGAAAACAGACTACCTTCCATAATGACAAGGCTACCATCCATTGGAGTACAATAAATCTCGACAACAGACTACTTTCTATAATGGCAAGGCTACTATCCATTAGAGTAACAAAAATCTCGAAAACAGACTACCTTCCAAAATGACAAGCTACCATCCATTGGAATAACAAAAATCACGACAACAGACTACCTTCCATAATGACAAGGCTACCATCCATTAGAATAACAAAAATCTGGACAACAGACTACCATCCATAATGAGAAGGCTACCATCCATTGGAGTAACAAAAAAATCAACAAGAGACTACCTTCCACAATGACCAGGCTACCATCCATTGGAGTACCATAAATCTCGACAACAGACTACTTTCTATAAAGACAAGGCTACCATCCATTAGAGTAACAAAAATATCGAAAATAAACTACCTTCCATAATGACAAGGCTACCATCCATTGGAGTAACCAAAATATCAAGAAGAGACTACCTTCCATAATGACAAGGCTACCATCCATTGTAGTAACAAAAATCTCGAAAACAGACTACCTTCCATAAATACTACCTTCTATAATGACAAGGCTACCATCCATTGGATTAACAAAAATATCAACAAGAGACAACCTTTCATAATGACAAGGCTACCATCCATTGGAGTACCATAAATCTCGACAACAAACTACTTTCTATAATGACAAGGCTACCATCCATTGGAGTAACAAAAATCTCGAAAACAGACTACCTTCCATAAAGACTAGGCTACCATCCATTGGAATAACAAAAATAACGACAACAGACTACCTTCCATAATGACAAGGCTACCATACAATGTGGTAACAAAAATCTGAACAATAGACTACCTTCCATAATGACAAGTCCACCATCCATTGGAGTAACAAAAATCACAACAACATACTACCTTCTATAATGACAAGACTACCATCAATTGGAGTAACAAAAATCTCGACAACAGACTACCTTCCATAATGACAAGGCTACCACCCATTAGAGTAACATAGATAACGATAACATACTACCTTTCATAATGACAAGGCTACCATCCTTTGGAATAACAAAAATCTCGACAACACACTACCTTCCATAATGACAAGGATACCATCCATTGGAGTAACAAAAATCATGACAACAGACTTCAATCCATAATGGCAAGGCTACCATCCATTGGATTAACATAGATATCGATAACATACTACCTTCCATAATGACAAGGCTACCATCCATTGGAGTAACAAAAATCACGACAAAAGACTACCTTCAATAATGACAAGGCTACCATCAAATGGAGTAACAAAAATCTCGAAAACAGACTACCTTCCATAATGACAAGGCTACCATCCATTGGAGTAACAAAAATATCGACAATAGAATACCTTCCATAATAACAAGGGTACCATACATTGGAGTAAAAAAAATATCCACAACAGACTACCTTCCATAATGACAAGGTTACAATCCATTAAAGTAATAAAAATATCGACAACATACTACCTTCCATAATGACAAGGCTATCATCCATTGGAGTAACAAAAATCTCGACAACAGGCTACCTTACATAATGACTAGGCTACCATCCATTGGAGTAACAAAAATATCTACAACAGACTACCTTTCATAATGACAAGGCTACAATCAATTGTAGTACCAAAAATGTCGACAAAATACTACTCTCCATAATGACAAGGCTACCATCAATTGTAGTAACAAAAATATCGACAACAGACTACCTTCAATAATGACAAGGCTTCCATGCATTGGAGTAACAAAAATCTTGACAACAGACTACCTTCCATAATGACAAGGCTACCATCCAATGGAGTAACAAAAATCTCGAGAACAGACTACCTTCCATAATGACAAGGCTACCATCCATTGGAGTAACAAAAATCTCGAAAACAGACTACATTCCATAATTACTAGGCTACCATCTAGTGTAATAAGAAAAATCTCGACAATAGACTAACTTCCATAATGACAAGGCTACCATACATTATAGTAACAAAAATCTAAACAACAGACTACCTTCCATAATGACAAGGCTACCATCCATAAGAGTAAGAAAAATCACAACAACATACTACCTTCCATAATGACAAGGCTACCATCTATTGGAGTAACAAAAATCTCGAGAATAGATTACCTTCCATAATGACAAGGCTACCATCCATTTGAGTAACAAACATATTGACAACAAAGTACTTTTCATAATGTCAAGGCTACAATCCTTTGTGGTAACAAAAATATCAACAAAAGACTACTTTCCATAATGACAAGGCTACCATCCATTGGAGTAACAAAAATCTCGACCACATACTACTATCCATAATGACAAGGCTACCATCCATTTGAATAACAAAAATGTCGATAATAGACTAACTTCCATAATGACTAGGCTTCCATCCATTGGAGTAACAAAGATATCAACAACAAACTACCTTTCATAATGAGAAGGCTACCATCCATTGGAATAACAAAAATCTCGACAACAGACTACCTTCCATAATGACAAGGATACCATCCATTGGAGTAACAAAAATCGGGACAACAAACTACCTTCCATAATGACAAGGCTTCCATCCACTGGAGTAACAAAAATGTCAGCAAGAGACTAATCCATAATGACTAGGCTACCATCCATTGGAGTATAAAAAATTTGGACAACAGACTACCTTCCATAATGACTAGGCTACCATCCATTGGAGTAACAAAGATATCGACAACTTACTTCCTTCCATAATGGCAAGCATACAATCCATTATAGTAACAAAAATCTCGATGACATACTACATTCCATAATGAAAAGGCTATCATCCATTGTAGTAAAAAAAATCTCTACAACAGACTACCTTCCATAATGACAAGGATACCTTCCATTGTAGTAACAAAAATATCGACAATAGACTACCTTTAATAATGACAACTCTACCATCCATTGGAGTAATAAATATCTGAACAACAGACTACCTTCCAAAATGATAAGGCTAACATCCATCGGAGTAACAGAAATCACAATGTTAGACTACCTTCCATAATGACAAGGATACCATCCATTGGAGTAACAAAAATCATGACAACAAACTTCAATCCATAATGGCAAGGCTACCATCCATTGGATTCACATAGATATCGATAACATACTA
Source organism: Vicia faba (assembly GCA_948472305.1). Taxonomy (NCBI): domain Eukaryota; kingdom Viridiplantae; phylum Streptophyta; class Magnoliopsida; order Fabales; family Fabaceae; genus Vicia; species Vicia faba. The sequence goes on along the minus strand of OX451737.1, from coordinate 797,086,413 downwards.
CCTTCCATAATGACAAGGCTACCATCCATTGGAGTAACAAAAATCACGACAACAGACTACCTTCAATAATGACAAGGTTACCTTCCATTGGAATAACAAAAATCTCGACAACAGACTAACTTCAATAATGACAAGGCTACCATCAAATGGAGTAACAAAAATCTCGAAAACAGACTACCTTCCATAATGACAAGGCTACCATCCATTGGAGTACAATAAATCTCGACAACAGACTACTTTCTATAATGGCAAGGCTACTATCCATTAGAGTAACAAAAATCTCGAAAACAGACTACCTTCCAAAATGACAAGCTACCATCCATTGGAATAACAAAAATCACGACAACAGACTACCTTCCATAATGACAAGGCTACCATCCATTAGAATAACAAAAATCTGGACAACAGACTACCATCCATAATGAGAAGGCTACCATCCATTGGAGTAACAAAAAAATCAACAAGAGACTACCTTCCACAATGACCAGGCTACCATCCATTGGAGTACCATAAATCTCGACAACAGACTACTTTCTATAAAGACAAGGCTACCATCCATTAGAGTAACAAAAATATCGAAAATAAACTACCTTCCATAATGACAAGGCTACCATCCATTGGAGTAACCAAAATATCAAGAAGAGACTACCTTCCATAATGACAAGGCTACCATCCATTGTAGTAACAAAAATCTCGAAAACAGACTACCTTCCATAAATACTACCTTCTATAATGACAAGGCTACCATCCATTGGATTAACAAAAATATCAACAAGAGACAACCTTTCATAATGACAAGGCTACCATCCATTGGAGTACCATAAATCTCGACAACAAACTACTTTCTATAATGACAAGGCTACCATCCATTGGAGTAACAAAAATCTCGAAAACAGACTACCTTCCATAAAGACTAGGCTACCATCCATTGGAATAACAAAAATAACGACAACAGACTACCTTCCATAATGACAAGGCTACCATACAATGTGGTAACAAAAATCTGAACAATAGACTACCTTCCATAATGACAAGTCCACCATCCATTGGAGTAACAAAAATCACAACAACATACTACCTTCTATAATGACAAGACTACCATCAATTGGAGTAACAAAAATCTCGACAACAGACTACCTTCCATAATGACAAGGCTACCACCCATTAGAGTAACATAGATAACGATAACATACTACCTTTCATAATGACAAGGCTACCATCCTTTGGAATAACAAAAATCTCGACAACACACTACCTTCCATAATGACAAGGATACCATCCATTGGAGTAACAAAAATCATGACAACAGACTTCAATCCATAATGGCAAGGCTACCATCCATTGGATTAACATAGATATCGATAACATACTACCTTCCATAATGACAAGGCTACCATCCATTGGAGTAACAAAAATCACGACAAAAGACTACCTTCAATAATGACAAGGCTACCATCAAATGGAGTAACAAAAATCTCGAAAACAGACTACCTTCCATAATGACAAGGCTACCATCCATTGGAGTAACAAAAATATCGACAATAGAATACCTTCCATAATAACAAGGGTACCATACATTGGAGTAAAAAAAATATCCACAACAGACTACCTTCCATAATGACAAGGTTACAATCCATTAAAGTAATAAAAATATCGACAACATACTACCTTCCATAATGACAAGGCTATCATCCATTGGAGTAACAAAAATCTCGACAACAGGCTACCTTACATAATGACTAGGCTACCATCCATTGGAGTAACAAAAATATCTACAACAGACTACCTTTCATAATGACAAGGCTACAATCAATTGTAGTACCAAAAATGTCGACAAAATACTACTCTCCATAATGACAAGGCTACCATCAATTGTAGTAACAAAAATATCGACAACAGACTACCTTCAATAATGACAAGGCTTCCATGCATTGGAGTAACAAAAATCTTGACAACAGACTACCTTCCATAATGACAAGGCTACCATCCAATGGAGTAACAAAAATCTCGAGAACAGACTACCTTCCATAATGACAAGGCTACCATCCATTGGAGTAACAAAAATCTCGAAAACAGACTACATTCCATAATTACTAGGCTACCATCTAGTGTAATAAGAAAAATCTCGACAATAGACTAACTTCCATAATGACAAGGCTACCATACATTATAGTAACAAAAATCTAAACAACAGACTACCTTCCATAATGACAAGGCTACCATCCATAAGAGTAAGAAAAATCACAACAACATACTACCTTCCATAATGACAAGGCTACCATCTATTGGAGTAACAAAAATCTCGAGAATAGATTACCTTCCATAATGACAAGGCTACCATCCATTTGAGTAACAAACATATTGACAACAAAGTACTTTTCATAATGTCAAGGCTACAATCCTTTGTGGTAACAAAAATATCAACAAAAGACTACTTTCCATAATGACAAGGCTACCATCCATTGGAGTAACAAAAATCTCGACCACATACTACTATCCATAATGACAAGGCTACCATCCATTTGAATAACAAAAATGTCGATAATAGACTAACTTCCATAATGACTAGGCTTCCATCCATTGGAGTAACAAAGATATCAACAACAAACTACCTTTCATAATGAGAAGGCTACCATCCATTGGAATAACAAAAATCTCGACAACAGACTACCTTCCATAATGACAAGGATACCATCCATTGGAGTAACAAAAATCGGGACAACAAACTACCTTCCATAATGACAAGGCTTCCATCCACTGGAGTAACAAAAATGTCAGCAAGAGACTAATCCATAATGACTAGGCTACCATCCATTGGAGTATAAAAAATTTGGACAACAGACTACCTTCCATAATGACTAGGCTACCATCCATTGGAGTAACAAAGATATCGACAACTTACTTCCTTCCATAATGGCAAGCATACAATCCATTATAGTAACAAAAATCTCGATGACATACTACATTCCATAATGAAAAGGCTATCATCCATTGTAGTAAAAAAAATCTCTACAACAGACTACCTTCCATAATGACAAGGATACCTTCCATTGTAGTAACAAAAATATCGACAATAGACTACCTTTAATAATGACAACTCTACCATCCATTGGAGTAATAAATATCTGAACAACAGACTACCTTCCAAAATGATAAGGCTAACATCCATCGGAGTAACAGAAATCACAATGTTAGACTACCTTCCATAATGACAAGGCTACCATCCATTAGAGTAACAAAAATCGGGACAACAGACTACCTTCCATAATGACAAGCCTTCCATCCATTGTTGTAACAAAAATTTAGACAACAGACTACCTTCCATAATGACTAGGCTATCATCTATTGGAGTATAAAAAATTTGGACAACAGACTACCTTCCATAATTACAAGGCTACCATCCATTAGAGTAACAAAAATCTCGACAAGAGACTACCTTCCATAATGACGAGGATACCATCCATTGGAGTAACAAAAATCGGGACAACAGACTACCTTCCATAATGACAAGGATACCATCCATTGAAGTAACAAAAATATCAACAAGAGACTACCTTCCATAATGACAAGGCTACCATCCATTGGAGTAACAAAAATATCAACAAGAGACTACCTTCCATAATGACAAGGCCACCATCCAATGGAGTAACAAAAATCTCGACAACAGACTTCCTTCGATAATAACAATGCTACCATCCATTGCAGTAACAAAAATCTCGACTACAAACTACCTTCCATAATGACAAGACTAGAATCCAATGGAGGAACAAAAATTACGACAACATTCTACCTTCCATAAAGACAAGTCTACCATCCACTGGAGTAAAAAAAATCTGAACTATAGACTACCTTCCAATGACAAGGCTACCATCCATTGGAGTAACAGAAATCACAACGACAGACAACCTTCCATAATGACAAAGCTACCATCCATTTGAGTAACAATAATCGGTACAACACGCTACCTTCCATAATGACAAGGCTATCATCCATTGGAGTAACAAAAATCACGACAACCAATTACCTTCCATAATTGCTAGGCGACCATCCATTGGAATAACAAAAATCATGACAACAGACTACCTTCCATAATGACAAGGCTACCATCCATTAGAGTAACAAAAATCTAGACAACAGACTACCTTCCATAATGACAAGGTTACCATCCATTTGAGTAACAAAAATCTGGACAACAGACTACCTTACATAATGACAAGGCTACCATCCTTTGGAGTATCAAAATTATCAACAAGAGACTACCTTCCACAATGACAAGGCTACCATCCATTAGAGTAACAATAATCGGGACAACAGACTACCTTCCATAATGACAAGGCTACCATCCATTGGAGTAACAAAAATATCAACAAGAGACTACCTTCCATAATGACAAGGCTACCATCCAATGGAGTAATAAAAATCTCGACAACAGACTACCTTCGATAATAACAATGCTACCATCCATTGCAGTAACAAAAATATCGACTACAAACTACCTTCCATAATGACAAGGCTACAATCCAATGGAGTAACAAAAATCACGACAACATACTACCTTCCATAAAGACAAATCTACCATCCACTGGAGTAACAAAAATCTGAACTATAGACTACCTTCCAATCACAAGGCTACCATCCATTGGAGTAACAGAAATCACAACGACATACAACCTTTCATAATGACAAAGCTACCATCCATTTGAGTAACAAAAATTGGTACAACACACTACCTTCCATAATGACAAGGCTATCATCCATTGGAGTAACAAAAATCACGACAACCAATTACCTTCCATAATTGCCAGGCGACCATCCATTGGAATAACAAAAATCATGACAACAGACTACCTTCCATAATGACAAGGCTACCATCCATTAGAGTAACAAAATTCTAGACAACAGACTACCTTGCATAATGACAAGGTTACCATCCATTAAACTAACAAAAATCGGGACAACAGACTACCTTCCATAATGACAAGGCTACCATCCTTTGGAGTATCTAAATTATTAACAAGAGATAACCTTCCATAATGACAAGGCTACCATCCATTAGAGTAACAATAATCGGGACAACAGACTACCTTCCATAATGACAAGGCTACCATTCATTGGAGTAACAAAAATATCAACAAGAGACTACCTTCCATAATTTCAAGGCTACCATCCAACGGAGTAACTAAAATCTCGACAACATACTACCATCCATAATGACTAGGCTACCATCCATTGGAGTATAAAAAATTTGGACAAAAGACTACCTTCCATAATGACAAGGCTACCATCCATTGGAGTAATGAAAATCTCGACAACAGACTACCTTCCATAATGACTAGGATACCATCCATTGGAGTAACAAAGATATCGACAACATACTACTTTCCATAATGACAAGGATACAATCCATTATAGTAACAAAAATCTCGATAACAGACTACCTTCCATAATGACAAGGCTACCATCCATTGGAGTAACAGAAATCAGGACGACAAACAACCTTCCATAATGACAAGTCTACCATCCATTTGAGTATCAAAAATCGGAACAAGAGACTACGTTCCATAATGACAAGGATACCTTCCATTGGAGTAACAAAAATTGGGACAAAAGTCTACCTTCCATAATGACAAGGCTACCATCCATTGGAGTAACAAAAATATCAACAAGAGACTACCTTCGATAATGACAAGGATACCATCCATTGGAGTAACAAAAATCTCGACAACAGACTACCTTCCATAACGACAAGGCTATCATCCATTGGAGTAACAAAAATCACGACAACAAACTACCTTCCATAATGACAAGGCGACCATCCATTGGAATAACAAAAATCTTGATAACAGACTCCATCCATAATGACAAGGCTACCATCTATTAGAGTAACAAATATCTGGACACCAGACTACCTTCCATAATGACAAGGTTACCATCCATTAGATTAACAAAAATCGGGACAACAGACTACCTTCCATAATGACAAGGCTACCATCCATTGGAGTATCAAAATTATAAACAAGAGACTACCTTCCATAATGACAAGGCTACCATCCATTACAGTAACAAAAATCGGGACAACAGACTACCTTCCATAATGACAAGGCTTCCGTCCATTGGTGTAACAAAAATCTGGAAAACAAACTACCTTCCATAATGACAAGGGTATCATCCATTAGAGTAACAAAAATATGGAAAACAAACTACCTTCCATAATGACAAGGGTACCGTCCATTGGAGTAACAAAAATCTCGACAACAGACTACCTTCCATAATGACTAGGCTACCATCCATTGGAGTATAAAAAATTGGGACAACAGACTACCTTCCATAATGACAAGGCTACGATCCATTGTAGTAATACAAATATCTACAACAGACTACCTTCCATAATGACTAGGCTACCATTCATTGGAATATAAAAAATTTGGAAAACATACTACCTTCCATAATTACAAGGCTACCATCCATTGGAGTAACAAAAATCTCGACAACAGACTACCTTCCATAATGACAAGTCTACAATCCATTGGAGTAACAAAGATATCGAAAACATACTTCCTTCCATAATGACAAGGATACAATCCATTATAGTAACAAAAATCTCGATAACAGACTACCTTACATAATGACAAGGATACCATCCATTGTAGTAATAAAAATCTCTACAACAGACTACCTTCCATAATGACAAGGCTACCATCCATTGGAGTACCAAAAATCTCGAAAATAGACCACCTTCCATACAGATAAGGCTACAATCCATTGTAGTAACAAAAATCTCGACAATAGACTATCTTTCATATTGACAAGTCTACCATCCATTGGAGTAACAAATATCTGAACAATAGAATACCTTCCATAATGATAAGGCTACCATCCATTGGAGTAACAGAAATCACAATGTTAGACTACCTTCCATAATGACAAGGCTACCATCCATTAGAGTAACAAAAATCGGGACAACAGAGTACCTTCCATAATGACAAGGCTTCCATCCATTGGAGTAACAAAAATGACAACAAGAGACTACCTTCCATAATGACAAGGCTACCATCCATTCGAGTAACAAAATAATCAGCAAGAAACTACCTTCCATAATGACAAGGCTACCATCCATTGGAGTAATAGAAATCACAACGATAAACAACCTTCCACAATGACAAGGCTAGCATCCATTTGAGTAACAAAAATCGGGACAACAAAATACCTTCCATAATAACAAGGCTACCATCCATTGGAGTAACAAAAATATCAACAAGAGACTACCTTCCATAATGACAAGGATATCATCCATTGGAGTAACAAAAATCGGGACAATAGACTACCTTCGATAATGACAAGGATACCATCCATTGGAGTAACAAAAATATCAAAAAGAGATAACCTTCCATAATGACAAGGCTATCATCCATTGGAGTAACAAAAATCACGACAACAAACTACCTTCCATAATGACAAGGCTACCATCCATTGGAATAACAAAAATCTTGACAACAGACTACCTTCCATAATGACAAGGCTACCATCTATTAGAGTAACAAAAATCTGGACACCAGACTACCTTCCATAATGACAAGGTTATCATCCATTAGATTAACAAAAATCGGGACAACAGACTACCTTCCAAAATGAATAGGCTACCATCCATTGGAGCATCAAAATTATCAACAAGAGACTGCCTTCCATAACGAAAAGGTTACCATCCAATGGAGAAACAAAAATCTCGAGAACAGACTACCTTCAATAATGACAAGGCTACCATCCATTGCAGTAACAAAAATCTCGAAAACAAACTACCTTTCATAATGACAAGGGTACCATCCATTGGAATAACAAAAATCTCGACAATAGACTAAATTCCATAATGACAAGGCTACAATCCAATGGAGTAACAAAAATCTCGACAACAGACTACCTTCCATAATGACAAGGGTACCATCCATTAGAATAACAAAAATCTCGACAATAGACTAACTTCCATAATGACAAGGCTACAATCCAATGGAGTAACAAAAATCTCGACAACATACTACCTTCCATAATGACAAGGGTACCATCCATTGGAATAACAAAAATCTCGACAGTAGACTAACTTCCATAATGACAAGGCTTCCATCCATTGGAGTAACAAAAATGACAACAAGAGACTACCTTCCATAATGACAAGGCTACCATCCATTCAAGTAACAAAATTATCAGCAAGAGACTACCTTCTATAATGACAAGGCTACCATCCATTGGAGTAATAGAAATCACAACGATAAACAACCTTCCACAATGACAAGGCTACCATCCATTTGAGTAACAAAAATTGGGACAACAAAATACCTTCCATAATAACAAGGCTACCATCCATTGGATTAACAAAAATCCGGACAACAAACTACCTTCCATAATGACAAGGCGACCATCCATTGGAATAACAAAAATCTTGACAACAGACTACCTTCCATAATGACAAGGCTACCATCCATTGGAGTAACAAAAATCTCGACAACAGACTACCTTCCATAATGACAAGGCTACCATCCATTGGGGTAACAGAAATCACAACAATAGACTACCTTCCATAATGACAAGGCTACCATCCATTGCAGTAACAAAAATCTCGACAACAGACAACCTTCCATAATGACAAGGCTAGCATCCATTGTAGTAACAAAGATATCAACAACATACTACCTTCCATAATGACAAGGCTACCATCCATTGGAGTAAAAAAATCACGACAACAAACTACCTTCCATAATGACAAGGCTACCATCCATTGCAGTAACAAAATTCACGAAAATAGACTACCTTACATAATGACAAGGCTGCCATCCATTGGAGTAACAAAAATTTCCACAAGAGACAACCTTCCATAATGACAAGGATACCATCCGTTGGAGTAACAAAAATCACGACAACAAACTACCTTCCATAATGACCAGGCTACCATCCATTGCAGTAAAAAAAATCTCCACACCAGACTACCTTCCATAATGACAAGGCTGCCATCCATTGTAGTAACAAAGATATCGACAACATACTGCCTTCCATAATGACAAGGCTACCATCCAATGGAATAAAAAAAATCTCGACTACAGACTACCTTCCATAATGACAAGGCTTCCATCCAATGGAGTAATAAAAATATCGACAATAGAATATCTTCCATAATGACAAGGCTACCATACATTGGAGTAACAAAAATCTCGACAACAGACTACCTTCCATAATGAAAAGGGTGCCATCCATTGGAGTAACAAAAATTTCCACAAGAGACAACCTTCCATGATGACAAGGCTACCATCCATTGGAGTACCAAAAATAACAACAATAGACTACCTTTCATAGTGACAAGGCTACCATCCATTCGAATAACAAAAATATCAACAACGCACTACCTTCTATAATGACATGGCTACCATCCAATGGAGTAACAAAAATCTCGACAGTAGACTACCTTCCATAATGACAAGTCTACCATCCATTGGCGTAACAAAATTCTCGACAACAGACTACCTTCCATAATGACAAGGCTACCATCCATTGGAGTAACCGAAATCACAACAACATACTACCTTCCATAATGACAAGGCTACCATCCATTGCAGTAACAAAAATCTCGACAAAAGACAACCTTCCATAATGACAAGGCTACCATCCATTGTAGTAACAAAGATATCGACAACATACTACCTTCAACAATGACAAGGCTACCATCCATTGGAGTAACAAAAATCATGACAACAGACTACCTTCCATAATGACAAGGGTACAATCCATTGGAGTAACAAAAATTTCCACAAGAGACAACCTTCCATAATGACAAGGCTACCATCCTTTGGAGTAACAAAAATCACGACAACAGACTACCTTCCATAATGACAAGGCTACCATCCATTGGAGTAACAGAAATCCCGATAACAGACTACCTTCCATAATTACAAGGCTACCATCCATTGGAGTAACAGAAATCTGAACAACAGACTACCGTCCTTAATGACAAGGCTACCATCCATTGGAGTAATAGAAATCACAACGACATACTACCTTCCATCATGACAAGGCTACCGTCCATTGTAGTACCAAAAATCTCGACAACAGACTACCTTCCATAATGACAAGGCTACCATCCATTGGAGTAACAAAAATCCCGATAACAGACTACCTTGCATAATTACAAGGCTACCATCTAGTGGCGTAACAAAAATATGAACAACAGACTAACGTCCTTAATGACAAGGCTACCATCCATTGGAGTAACAGAAATCACAATGACAGACTACCTTCCACAATGAAAAGGCTACCATCCATTTTAGTAACAAAAATCTCGACAACAGACTACCTTCCATAATGACAAAGCTACCATCCATTGTTGTAACAAAAATCTAGACAACAGACTACCTTCCATAATAACAAGGCTACCGTCCATTGGAGTAACAAAAATCTCGACAACAAACTACCTTCCATAATTACAAGGCTACCTTCCATTGGAGTAAGAAAAATCACAACAACTGACTACCTTCGATAATAACAAGGCTACCATCCATTGCAGTTACAAAAATCTCGACAACAGACAAACTTCCATAATGACAAGGCTACAATCCATTGGAGTAACAAAGATATCGACAACATACTACCTTCCATAATGACAAGTGTACCATCCATTGGAGTAACAAAAATTTCTACAAGAGACAACATTCCATAATGACAAGGCTACCATCCATTGGAGTAACAAAAATCTCGACAACAGACTACCTTCCTTAATGACAAGGCTACCATCCATTCGAATAACCAAAATATCAACAACACACTACCTTCCATAATGACAAGACTACCATCCAATGGAGTAACAAAAATCTCGACAACAGACTAGCTTCCATAATGACAAGGGTACCATCCATTGGAGTAACAAAAATTTCACCAAGAGACAACCTTCCATAATGACAAGGCTACCATCCATTGGAGTAACAAAAATCACGACAATAGACTACCTTCCATAATGACAAGGCTACCATCCATTGCAGTAACAAAAATCTCGACAACAGACTTCCTTCTATAATGACAAGGCTACCATCCATTGTAGTAACAAAGATATCGATAACATACTACCTTCCATAATGACAAGGCTACCATCCATTGGAGTAACAAAAATCACGACAACATACTACCTTCCATAATGACAAGGCTACCATCCATTGTAGTAACAAAGATATGGACAACATACCACCTTCCATAATGACAAGCCTACCATCCATTGGAGTAACAAAAATAACGACAACAAACTACCTTCCATAGTGACAAGGCTACCATCCATTAGAGTTACAAAAATCCCAACAACAGACTACCTTCCATAATGACAAGGCTACCATCCATTGGAGTAACTGAAATCTAGACAACAGACTACCTTCCACAATGACAAGGCTAGCATCCATTGGAATATTAAAAATCTCGACAACAGACTACCTTCCAGAATGACAAGGCTACCATCCATTGTAGTAACAAAAATCTCGACAACAAACTACCTTCCATAATGACAAGGCTACCATCCATTGGAGTAACAAAAATCTCGACAACAAACTACCTTCCATAATGACAAGGCGACCATCCATTGGAATAACAAAAATCTTGACAACAGACTACCTTCCATAATGACAAGGCTACCATCCATTGGGGTAACAGAAATCACAACAATAGACTACCTTCCATAATGACAAGGCTACCATCCATTGCAGTAACAAAAATCTCGACAACAGACAACCTTCCATAATGACAAGGCTAGCATCCATTGTAGTAACAAAGATATCAACAACATACTACCTTCCATAATGACAAGGCTACCATCCATTGGAGTAAAAAAATCACGACAACAAACTACCTTCCATAATGACAAGGCTACCATCCATTGCAGTAACAAAATTCACGAAAATAGACTACCTTACATAATGACAAGGCTGCCATCCATTGGAGTAACAAAAATTTCCACAAGAGACAACCTTCCATAATGACAAGGATACCATCCGTTGGAGTAACAAAAATCACGACAACAAACTACCTTCCATAATGACCAGGCTACCATCCATTGCAGTAAAAAAAATCTCCACACCAGACTACCTTCCGTAATGACAAGGCTGCCATCCATTGTAGTAACAAAGATATCGACAACATACTGCCTTCCATAATGACAAGGCTACCATCCAATGGAATAAAAAAAATCTCGACTACAGACTACCTTCCATAATGACAAGGCTTCCATCCAATGGAGTAATAAAAATATCGACAATAGAATATCTTCCATAATGACAAGGCTACCATACATTGGAGTAACAAAAATCTCGACAACAGACTACCTTCCATAATGAAAAGGGTGCCATCCATTGGAGTAACAAAAATTTCCACAAGAGACAACCTTCCATGATGACAAGGCTACCATCCATTGGAGTAACAAAAATAACAACAATAGACTACCTTTCATAGTGACAAGGCTACCATCCATTCGAATAACAAAAATATCAACAACGCACTACCTTCTATAATGACATGGCTACCATCCAATGGAGTAACAAAAATCTCGACAATAGACTACCTTCCATAATGACAAGTCTACCATCCATTGGCGTAACAAAATTCTCGACAACAGACTACCTTCCATAATGACAAGGCTACCATCCATTGGAGTAACCGAAATCACAACAACATACTACCTTCCATAATGACAAGGCTACCATCCATTGCAGTAACAAAAATCTCGACAAAAGACAACCTTCCATAATGACAAGGCTACCATCCATTGTAGTAACAAAGATATCGACAACATACTACCTTCCACAATGACAAGGCTACCATCCATTGGAGTAACAAAAATCATGACAACAGACTACCTTCCATAATGACAAGGCTACCATCCATTGGAGTAACAAAAATCTCGACAATAGACTACCTTCCATAATGACAAGGGTACAATCCATTGGAGTAAAAAAAATTTCCACAAGAGACAACCTTCCATAATGACAAGGCTACCATCCTTTGGAGTAACAAAAATCACGACAACAGACTACCTTCCATAATGACAAGGCTACCATCCATTGGAGTAACAGAAATCCCGATAACAGACTACCTTCCATAATTACAAGGCTACCATCCATTGGAGTAACAGAAATCTGAACAACAGACTACCGTCCTTAATGACAAGGCTACCATCCATTGGAGTAATAGAAATCACAACGACATACTACCTTCCATCATGACAAGGCTACCATCCATTGTAGTACCAAAAATCTCGACAACAGACTACCTTCCATAATGACAAGGCTACCATCCATTGGAGTAACAAAAATCCCGATAACAGACTACCTTGCATAATTACAAGGCTACCATCTAGTGGCGTAACAAAAATATGAACAACAGACTAACGTCCTTAATGACAAGGCTACCATCCATTGGAGTAACAGAAATCACAATGACAGACTACCTTCCATAATGAAAAGGCTACCATCCATTTTAGTAACAAAAATCTCGACAACAGACTACCTTCCATAATGACAAAGCTACCATCCATTGTTGTAACAAAAATCTAGACAACAGACTACCTTCCATAATAACAAGGCTACCGTCCATTGGAGTAACAAAAATCTCGACAACAGACTACCTTCCATAATTACAAGGCTACCTTCCATTGGAGTAAGAAAAATCACAACAACTGACTACCTTCGATAATAACAAGGCTACCATCCATTGCAGTTACAAAAATCTCGACAACAGACAAACTTCCATAATGACAAGGCTACAATCCATTGGAGTAACAAAGATATCGACAACATACTACCTTCCATAATGACAAGTGTACCATCCATTGGAGTAACAAAAATTTCTACAAGAGACAACATTCCATAATGACAAGGCTACCATCCATTGGAGTAACAAAAATCTCGACAACAGACTACCTTCCTTAATGACAAGGCTACCATCCATTCGAATAACCAAAATATCAACAACACACTACCTTCCATAATGACAAGACTACCATCCAATGGAGTAACAAAAATCTCGACAACAGACTAGCTTCCATAATGACAAGGGTACCATCCATTGGAGTAACAAAAATTTCACCAAGAGACAACCTTCCATAATGACAAGGCTACCATCCATTGGAGTAACAAAAATCACGACAATAGACTACCTTCCATAATGACAAGGCTACCATCCATTGCAGTAACAAAAATCTCGACAACAGACTTCCTTCTATAATGACAAGGCTACCATCCATTGTAGTAACAAAGATATCGATAACATACTACCTTCCATAATGACAAGGCTACCATCCATTGGAGTAACAAAAATCACGACAACATACTACCTTCCATAATGACAAGGCTACCATCCATTGTAGTAACAAAGATATGGACAACATACCACCTTCCATAATGACAAGCCTACCATCCATTGGAGTAACAAAAATAACGACAACAAACTACCTTCCATAATGACAAGGCTACCATCCATTAGAGTTACAAAAATCCCAACAACAGACTACCTTCCATAATGACAAGGCTACCATCCATTGGAGTAACTGAAATCTAGACAACAGAATACCTTCCACAATGACAAGGCTAGCATCCATTGGAATATTAAAAATCTCGACAACAGACTACCTTCCAGAATGACAAGGCTACCATCCATTGTAGTAACAAAAATCTCGACAACAAACTACCTTCCATAATGACAAGGCTACCATCCATTGGAGTAACAAAAATCTCGACAACAAACTACCTTCCATAATGACAAGGCTACCATCCATTGGATCAACAAAAATCTCGACAACAAACTACCTTCCATAATGAGAAGGGTACCATCCATTGGAGTAACAAAAATTTGACCAAGAGACAACCTTCCATAATGACAAGGCTACCATCCATTGGAGTAACAAAAATCACGACAATAGACTACCTTCCATAATGACAAGGCTACCATCCATTGCAGTAACAAAAATCTCGACAACAGACTTCCTTCTATAATGACAAGGCTACCATCCATTGTAGTAACAAAGATATCGACAACATACTACCTTCCATAATGACAAGGCTACCATCCATTGGAGTAACAAAAATCACGACAACAGACTACCTTCCATAATGACAAGGCTACCATCCATTGTAGTAACAAAGATATCGACAACATACTACCTTCCATAATGACAAGGCTACCATCCATTGGAGTAACAAAAATCACGACAACATACTACCTTCCATAATGACAAGGCTACCATCCATTGGAGTAACAAAAATCCCGACAACAGACTACCTTCCATAATGACAAGGCTACCAGCCATTGGAATAACTGAAATCTAGACAACAGTCTACCTTCCATAATGACAAGGCTACCATCCATTGGAATATTAAAAATCTCGACAATAGGCTACCTTCCATAATGACAAGGCTACCATCCATTGTAGTAACAAAAATCACGACAACAAACTACCTTCCATAATGACAAGGCTACCATCCATTGGAGTAACAAAAATCTCGACAACAAACTACCTTCCATAATGACAAGGCTACCATCCATTGGATCAACAGAAATCACAACAACAGACTACCTTCCATAATGACAAGGCTACCATGCATTGCAATAACAAAAATCTCGACAACAAGTAACCTTCCATAATGACAAGGCTACCATCCATTGTAGTAACAAAGATATCGACAAAATACTACCTTTCATAATGTCAAGGCTACCATCCATTAGAGTAACAAAAATCACGACAACAGACTACCTTCCATAATGACAAGGCTACCATCCATTAGAGTAACAAAAATCTCGACAACAGACTACCTTCCATAATGACAAGGGTACTATCCATTGGAGTAACAAATATTTCCATAAGAGACAACCTTACATAATTACAAGGCTACCATCCATTGGAGTAACAAAAATCACGACAACATACTACCTTCCATAATGACAAGGCTAACATCCATTGCAGTAACAAAAATCTCGACAACAGACTACCTTCCATAATGACAAGACTACCATCCATTGTAGTATCAAAAATCTCGACAACAAACTACCTTCCATAATGACAAGGCTATCATCCATTGGAGTAACAAAAATATCGACAACAAACTACCTTCCATAATGACAAGGCTACCATCCATTGGATCAACAAAAATCTCGACAACAGACTACCTTCCATAATGACAAGGGTACAATCCATTGGAGTAACAAAAATTTCACCAAGAGACAACCTTCCGTAATGACAAGGCTACGATCCATTGGAGTAACAAAAATCACGACAATAGACTACCTTCCATAATGACAAGGCTACCATCCATTGTAGTAACAAAAATCTCGACAACAGAATTCCTTCTACAATGACAAGGCTACCATCCATTTTAGTAACAAAGATATCGACAACATACTACCTTCCATAATGACAAGGCTACCATCCATTGGAGTAACAAAAATCACGACAACAGACTACCTTCCATAATGACAAGGCTACCATCCATTGTAGTAACAAAGATATCGACAACATACTACCTTCCATAATGACAAGGCTACCATCCATTGGATCAACAGAAATCACGACAACAAACTACCTTCCATAATGACAAGGCTACCATCCATTAGAGTAACAAAAATCTCAAAAACAGACTACCTTCCATAATGACCAGGCTACCATCCATTGCAATGAAAAAAATCTCGACAACAGACAACATTCCATAACGACAAGGCTACCATCCATTGCACTAACAAAGATATCCATAATATACTACTTTTCATAATGACAAGGCAACATCCATTGGAGTAACAAAAATCACGACAACAGACTACCTTCCATAATGACAAGGCTAGCATCCATTGCAGTAACAAAAATCTCGACAACAGACTACCTTCCATAATGACAAGGCTACCATCCATTGTAGTAACAAAAATCTCGACAACAAACTACCTTCCATAATGACATGGCTATCATCCATTGGAGTAACAAAAATCTCGACAACAAACTACC
The DNA here is from genome assembly GCA_948472305.1 of Vicia faba. Lineage (NCBI taxonomy): Eukaryota > Viridiplantae > Streptophyta > Magnoliopsida > Fabales > Fabaceae > Vicia > Vicia faba. The sequence continues at coordinate 797,069,414 of OX451737.1, read as the reverse complement.
TTCCATAATGACAAGGCTAGCATCCATTGGATCAACAAAAATCTCGACAACAGACTACCTTCCATAATGACAAGGGTACCATCCATTGGAGTAACAAAAATTTCACCAAGAGACAACCTTCCATAATGACAAGGCTACCATCCATTGGAGTAACAAAAATCACGACAATAGACTACCTTCCATAATGACAAGGCTACCATCCATTGCAGTAACAAAAATCTCGACAACAGACTTCCTTCTATAATGACAAGGCTACCATCCATTGTAGTAACAAAGATATCGACAACATACTACCTTCCATAATGACAAGGCTACCATCCATTGGAGTAACAAAAATCATGACAATAGACACCCTTCCATAATGACAAGGCTACCATCCATTGTAGTAACAAAGATATCGACAACATACTACCTTCCATAATGACAAGGCTACCATCCATTGGAGTAACAAAAATCACGACAACAGACTACCTTCCATAATGACAAGGCTACCATCCATTGTAGTAACAAAGATATCGAAAACAGACTACCTTCCATAATAACAAGGCTACCATCCATTGTAGTAAAAAAATAACGACAACATACTACCTTCCATAATGACAAGTCTACCATCCATTGGAGTAACAAAAATCCCGACAACAGACTACCTTCCATAATGACAAGGCTACCATCCATTGGAGTAACTGAAATCTAGACAACAGATTACCTTCCATAATGACAAGGCTACCATCCATTGGAATATTAAAAATCTCGACAACAGACTACCTTCCATAATGACAAGGGTACCATCCATTGTTGTAACAAAAATCTCGACAACAGACTACCTTCCATAATGACAAGGCTACCATCCATTAGAGTAAAAAAAATCTCGACAACAAACTACCTTCCATAATGACAAGGCTACCATCCATTGGAGTAACAGAAATCACAACAACAGACTACCTTCCATAATGACCAGGCTACCATCCATTGCAATAACAAAAATCTCGACAACAGACAACCTTCCATAACGACAAGGCTACCATCCATTGTAGTAAAAAAGATATCCACAATATACTACCTTTCATAATGACAAGGCTACATCCATTGGAGTAACAAAAATCACGACAACAGACTACCTTCCATAATGACAAGGCTACCATCCATTAGAGTAACAAAAATCTCGATAACAGACTACCTTCCATAATGACAAGGGTACCATCCATTAGAGTAACAAAAATTTCCACAAGAGACAACCTTCCATAATGACAAGGCTACCATCCATTGGAGTAACAAAAATCTCGACAACAGACTACATTCCATAATGACAAGGCTACCATCCATTGTAGTATCAAAGATATCGACAACATACTAACTTCCATAATGACAAGGCTACCATCCATTGGAGTAACAAAAATCACGAAAACAGTCTACCTTCCATAATGACAAGGCTACCATCCATTAGAATAACAAAAATCTCTACAACAGACTACATTCCATAATGATAAGGCTTCCAACCAATGGAGTAATAAAAATATCGACAATAGAATATCTTCAATAATGACAAGGCTACCATCCATTGGAGTAACAAAAATCACGACAACAGACTACCTTCCATAATGACAAGGCTAAAATCCAATGGATCAACAAAAATCTCGATAACAAACTACCTTCCATAATGACTAGGCTACCATCCATTGGAGTAACAGAAATAACACCAATAGACTACCTTCCATAATGACCAGGCTACCATCCATTGCAATAACAAAAATCTCGACAACAGACAACCTTCCATAACGACAAGGCTACCATCCATTGTAGTAACAAAGATATCCACAATATACTACCTTTCATAATGACAAGGCTACATCCATTGGAGTAACAAAAATCACGACAACAGACTACCTTCCATAATGACAAGGCTACCATCCATTAGAGTAACAAAAATCTCGATAACAGACTACCTTCCATAATGACAAGGGTACCATCCATTAGAGTAACAAAAATTTCCACAAGAGACAACCTTCCATAATGAGAAGGCTACCATCCATTGGAGTAACAAAAATCTCGACAATAGACTACCTTCCATAATGACAAGGCTACCATCCATTGTAGTATCAAAGATATCGACAACATACTAACTTCCATAATGACAAGGCTACCATCCATTGGAGTAACAAAAATCACGAAAACAGTCTACCTTCCATAATGACAAGGCTACCATCCATTAGAATAACAAAAATCTCTACAACAGACTACATTCCATAATGACAAGGCTTCCAACCAATGGAGTAATAAAAATATCGACAATAGAATATCTTCAATAATGACAGGGCTACCATCCATTGGAGTAACAAAAATCACGACAACAGACTACCTTCCTTAATGACAAGGCTAACATCCAATGAATCAACAAAAATCTCGATAACAAACTACCTTCCATAATGACTAGGCTACCATCCATTGGAGTAACAAAGATATCGACAATGGACTACCTTTCATAATGACAAGAATACCATCAATTGGAGTAACAAAAATCTCGACAACAGACTACCTTATATAATGACAAGGCTACCATCCATTGTAGTAACAAAGATATCGACAACATACTACCTTCCATAATGACAAGGCTAGCATCCATTAGAGTAAAAAAAATCTCTACAACAGACTAACTTGCATAATGACAAGGCTACCATCCATTGTAGTAACAAAAATCTCGACAACAGACTACCTTCCATAATGACAAGGCTTCCATCCAATGAATGAACAAAAATCTCGACAATAGACTATCTTCCATAATTACAAGGCTACCATCCATTGGAGTAACAAAAATATCGACAACAGACTACCTTCCATAATGACAAGGCTACCATCCATTGGAGTAAAAAGAATCTCGACAGTAGACTACCTTCCATAATGACTAGGCTACCATCCATTGGAGTAACTAAGATATCGACAACAGAATACCTTTCATAATGACAAGGATACCATCCATTGGAGTAACAAAAATCTCGACAACAGACATCCTTCCATAATGACAAGGCTACCATCCATTGTAGTAACAAAGATATCAACAACATACTACCTTCCATAATGAATAGGCTACCATCCATTGGAGTAACAAAGATATCGACAACGGACTACCTTTCATAATGGCAAGGATACCATCCATTATAATAACAAAAATGTCGACAATAAACTATCTTCCGTAATGACAAGGCTACAATCTATTGGAGTAATAAAAATATCGACAACAGACTACCTTCAATAATGACAAGGGTACCATCCATTGGAGTAACAAAAATATCCACAAGAGACAACCTTCCATAATGACAAGGCTACCATCCAATGGAGTAACAAAAATATCGACAACTGACTAACTTCCATAATGACAAGGCTACCATCCATTGTAGTAACAAAAATATCGATAACAGACTACCTTCCATAATGACAATGGTACCATCCATTGTAGTAACAAAAATCTCGACAACAGACTACCTTCCATAATGACGAGGCTAACATCCAATGGATCAACAAAAATCTCGATAACAAACTACCTTCCATAATGACTAGGCTACCATCCATTGGAGTAACAAAGATATCGACAACGGATACCTTTCATAATGATAAGAATACCATCAATTGGAGTAACAAAAATCTCGACAACAGACTACCTTACATAAGGACAAGGCTACCATCCATTGTAGTAACAAAGATATTGACAACATACTACCTTCCATAATGACAAGGCTAGCATCCATTAGAGTAACAAAAATCTCTACAACAGACTAACTTGCATAATGACAAGGCTACCATCCATTGTAGTAACAAAAATCTCGACAAAAGACTACCTTCCATAATGACAAGGCTTCCATCGAATGAATGAACAAAAATCTCGACAATAGGTTATCTTCCATAATGACAAGGCTACCATCCATTGAAGTAACAAAAATATCGACAACAGACAATCTTCCATTATGACAAGGCTACAATCCATAGGAGTAACCAAAATCTTGACAACAGACTACCTTCCATAATGACAAGGCTACCATCCATTGTAGTAAAAAAATCTCTACAACAGAATACCTTCCATAATTACAAGGCTACCATCCATTGTAGTAACAAAAATCTCGACAATAATCTACCTTCCATAACAACAAGGCTACCATCTATTGGAGTAACAAAAATCTCGACAATCGCCTACCTTCAATAATGACTAGGCTAACATCCATTGGAGTAACAAAGATATCGACAACAGACTACCTTCCATAATGACAAGGATACCATCCATTGGAGTAACAAAAATCTCGACAACAGACTACCTTCCATAATTACAAGGCTACCATTCATTAGAGTAACAAAAATCACGACAATAGAATACCTTGCATTATGACAAGGCTACCATCCATTGGAATAACAAAAATCTCAACAACAAACTACCTTCCATAATCACATGGCTTCCATCAAATGGAGTAACAAAAATTGTAACAATAGACTATCTTCCATAATGACAAGGCTACCATCAATTGGAGTAAAAAAAATCTCGACAATCGACTACCTTCCATAATGACAAGGGTACCATCCATTGGAGTAACAAAAATATCCACAAGAGACAACCTTCCATAATGACAAGGCTACCATTCATTGGAGGAACAATAATCTCGACAACATACCACCTTCCATAATGACAAGGCTACCATCCATTGGAGTAACAAAAATCTCGACAATAAACTATCTTCCATAATGACTAGGCTACCATCCATTGGAGTAATAAAGATATCGACAACGGACTACGTTTCCTAATGACAAGGATACCATCCATTGGAGTAACAAAAATCTCGACAACAGACTACCTTCCATAATGACAAGGCTACAATCCATTATAGTAACAAAGATATCGACAACGTACTACCTTCCATAATGACTAGGATACCATCCATTGGAGTAACAAAGATATCGACAATGGACTACCTTTCATAATGATAAGGATACCATCCAATATAATAACAAAAATCTCGATAATAGACTATCTTTCATAATGACTAGGCTGCCATCCATTGGAGAAATAAAAATATCGACAACAGACTACCTTCCATATTGACAAGGGTACCATCCATTGGAGTAACAAAAATATCCACAAGAGACAACCTTCCATGATGACAAGGTTACCATTCATTGGAGTAACAAAAATCTCGACAATAGACTACCTTACATAATGACTAGGATACCATCCATTGGAGTGACAAAGATATTGACAACGGACTACCTTTCATAATGACAAGGATACCATCCATTGGAGTAACAAAAATCTCGACAACAGACTACTTTCCAGAATGACAAGGGTATCATCCATTGGAGTAACAAAAATCTCGACAACAGACTACCATCCATAATGACAAGGCTACCATCCATTGTAGTAAAAAAATCTCTACAACAGAATACCTTCCATAATTACAAGGCTACCATCCATTGTAGTAACAAAAATCTCGACAACAGACTACCTTCCATAACGACAAGGCTACCATCCATTGGAGTAACAAAAATCTCGACAACAGACTACCTTCAATAATGACTAGGCTAACATCCATTGGAGTAACAAAGATACCGACAACGGACTACCTTTCATAATGACAAGGATACCATCCATTGGAATAACAAAACTCTCGACAACAGACTACCTTCCATAATGACAAGGATACCATCCATTGGAGTAACAAAAATTTCGACAACAGACTACCTTCCATAATTACAAGGCTACCATTCATTAGAGTAACAAAAATCACGACAACAGAATATTTTCCATAATGACAAGGCTACCATCCATTGGAATAACAAAAATCTCAACAACAAACTACCTTCCATAATCACATGGCTTTCATCCAATGGAGTAATAAAAATATCGACAATAGACTACCTTCCATAATGACTAGGCTACCATCCATTGTAGTAACAAAAATTTCGAAAACCGACTACCTTCCATAATGACAAGGGTACCATCCATTGGAGTAACAAAAATATCCACAAGAGACAACCTTCCATAATGACAAAGCTACCATCCATTGGAGTAACAAAAATCTCGACAATAGACTATCTTACATAATGACTAGGCTACCATCCATTGGAGTAACAAAGATATCGACAACGGACTGCATTTCATAATGACAAGGATACCATCCATTGGAGTAACAAAAATCTCGACAATAGACTACCTTCCTTAATGACAAGGCTACCATCCATTATAGTAACAAAGATATCGACAACATACTACCTTCCATAATGACTAGGCTACCATCCATTGGAGTAACAAAGATATCGACAACGAACTACCTTTCATAATGACAACGATACCATCCATTATAATAACAAAAATCTCGACAATAGACTATCTTTCATAATGACAAGGCTACCATCCATTGGAGTAATAAAAATATCGACAACAGACTACTTTCCATATTGACAAGGGTACCATCTATTGGAGTAACAAAAATATCCACAAGCGACAACCTTCCATGATGACAAGGTTACCATTCATTGGAGTAACAAATATCTCGATAATAGACTACCCTCCATGATGACTAGGATACCATCAATTGGAGTGACAAAGATATCGACAACAGGATACCTTTCATACTGACAAGGATACCATCCATTGGAGTAACTGAAATCTCGACAACAGACCGCCTTCCATAATGACAATTCTACCATCCATTGTAGTAACAAAGATATCGACAACATACTACCTTCCATAATGACTAGGCTACCATCCATTGGAGTAACAAAGATATCGACAACGGACTACCTTTCATAATGACAAGGATACCATCCATTATAATAACAAAAATCTCGAAAATAGACTATGTTCCATAATGACAAGGCTACCATCCATTGGAGTAATAAAAATATCGACAATAGACTACCTTCCATAATGACAAGGGTACAATCCATTGGAGTAACAAAAATATCCACAAGAGACAATCTTCCATAATGACAAGGTTACCATTCATTGGAGTAACAAAAATATCGGCAATAGACTACCTTCCATAATGACTAGGATACCATCCATTGGAGTAACAAAGATATCGACAACGGATTACCTTTCATAATGACAAGGATACCATCCATTGGAGTAACTAAAATCTCGACAACAGACCACCTTCCATAATGAAAATTCTACCATCCATTGTAGTAACAAAGATATCGACAACATACTAACTTCCATAATGACTAGGATACCATCCATTGGAGTAACAAAGATATCGACAACAGACTACCTTTCATAATGACAAGGATACCATCCATTGGAGTAACTAAAATCTCGACAATAAACTACCTTCCCAAATGACAAGGCTACCATCCAATGGAGTAACAAAAATCTCGATAACAAACTACCTTCCATAGTGACTAGGCTACATTCCATTGGAGTAACAAAGATATCGACAACGGACTACCTTTCATAATTACAAGGATACCATCCATTGGAATAACAAAATTCTCGACAACAGACTAACTTCCATAATGACAAGGATACCATTCATTGGAGTAACAAAAATCTCGACAACAGACTACCTTCCATAATTACAAGGCCACCATTCATTGTAGTAACAAAGATATTGACAACAGACTACCTTCAATAATGACAAGGCTACCATCCATTGGAATAACAAAAATATCAACAACAAACTACATTCCATAATAACATGGCTTCCATCAAATGGAGTAACAAAAATCTTGACAATAGACTATCTACCATAATGACAAGGCTACCATCAATTGGAGTAAAAAAATCTCGACAACCGACTACCTTCCATAATGACAAGGGTACCATCCATTGGAGTAACAAAAATATCCACATGAGACAACCTTCTATAATGACAAGGCTACCATCCATAGGAGGAAAAATAATCTCGACAACATACTACCTTCCATAATGACAAGGCTTTCATCCATTAGAGTAACAAAAATCTCAACAATAGAATACCTTCCATAATGTCTAGGCTACCATCCATTGGGGTAACAAAGATATCGACAACGGACTACGTTTCATAATGACAAGGATACATCCATTGGAGTAACAAAAATCTCGACAACAGACTACCTTCCTAAATGACAAGGCTACCATCCATTATAGTAACAAAGATATCGACAACATACTACCTTCCATAATGACTAGGCTACCATCCATAGGAGTAACAAAGATATCGACAATGGACTACCTTTCATAATGACAAGGATACCATCGATTATAATAACAAAAATCTCGACAATAGACTATCTTTCATAATGACTAGGCTACCATCCATTGAAGTAATAAAAATTATGACAATAGACTACCTTCCATATTGACAAGGGTACCATCCATTGGAGTAACAAAAATATCCACAACAGACAACCTTCCATGATGACAAGGTTACCATTCATTGGAGTAACAAAAATCTCGACAATAGACTACCTTCCATAATGACTAGGATACCATTCATTGGAGTGACAAAGATATCGACAACAAACTACATTTCATAATGACATGGACACCATCCAATGGAGTAACAAAAATCTCTACAACAGACTACCTTCCATAATGACAAGGCTACCATCCATTATAGTAACAAAGATATGGACAACATACTACCTTCCATAATGACTAGGCTACCATCCATTGGAGTAACAAAGATATCGACACCGGACTACCTTTCATAATGACAAGGATACCATCCATTATAATAACAAAAATGTCGACAATAAACTATCTTCCATAATGACAAGGCTACCATCTATTGGAGTAATAAAAATATCGACAACAGACTACCTTCCATAACGACAAGGCTACCATCCATTGGAGTAACAAAAATCTCGACAACAGACTACCTTCCATAATTACAAGGCTACCATTCATTAGAGTAACAAAAATCACGACAATAGAATACCTTGCATTATGACAAGGCTACCATCCATTGGAATAACAAAAATCTCAACAACAAACTACCTTCCATAATCACATGGCTTCCATCAAATGGAGTAACAAAAATCGTAACAATAGACTATCTTCCATAATGACAAGGCTACCATCAATTGGAGTAAAAAAAATCTCGACAATCGACTACCTTCCATAATGACAAGGGTACCATCCATTGGAGTAACAAAAATATCCACAAGAGACAACCTTCCATAATGACAAGGCTACCATTCATTGGAGGAACAATAATGTCGACAACATACCACCTTCCATAATGACAAGGCTACCATCCATTGGAGTAACAAAAATCTCGACAATAAACTATCTTCCATAATGACTAGGCTACCATCCATTGGAGTAATAAAGATATCGACAACGGACTACGTTTCCTAATGACAAGGATACCATCCATTGGAGTAACAAAAATCTCGACAACAGACTACCTTCCATAATGACAAGGCTACAATCCATTATAGTAACAAAGATATCGACAACATACTACCTTCCATAATGACTAGGATACCATCCATTGGAGTAACAAAGATATCGACAATGGACTACCTTTCATAATGATAAGGATACCATCCAATATAATAACAAAAATCTCGATAATAGACTATCTTTCATAATGACTAGGCTGCCATCCATTGGAGAAATAAAAATATCGACAACAGACTACCTTCCATATTGACAAGGGTACCATCCATTGGAGTAACAAAAATATCCACAAGAGACAACCTTCCATGATGACAAGGTTACCATTCATTGGAGTAACAAAAATCTCGACAATAGACTACCTTACATAATGACTAGGATACCATCCATTGGAGTGACAAAGATATTGACAACGGACTACCTTTCATAATGACAAGGATACCATCCATTGGAGTAACAAAAATCTCGACAACAGACTACTTTCCAGAATGACAAGGGTATCATCCATTGGAGTAACAAAAATATCCACAAGAGACAACCTTCCATAATGACAAGGCTACAATCCATTGGAGTAACAAAAATCTCGACAACAGACTACCATCCATAATGACAAGGCTACCATCCATTGTAGTAAAAAAATCTCTACAACAGAATACCTTCCATAATTACAAGGCTACCATCCATTGTAGTAACAAAAATCTCGACAACAGACTACCTTCCATAACGACAAGGCTACCATCCATTGGAGTAACAAAAATCTCGACAACAGACTACCTTCAATAATGACTAGGCTAACATCCATTGGAGTAACAAAGATACCGACAACGGACTACCTTTCATAATGACAAGGATACCATCCATTGGAATAACAAAACTCTCGACAACAGACTACCTTCCATAATGACAAGGATACCATCCATTGGAGTAACAAAAATTTCGACAACAGACTACCTTCCATAATTACAAGGCTACCATTCATTAGAGTAACAAAAATCACGACAACAGAATATTTTCCATAATGACAAGGCTACCATCCATTGGAATAACAAAAATCTCAACAACAAACTACCTTCCATAATCACATGGCTTTCATCCAATGGAGTAATAAAAATATCGACAATAGACTACCTTCCATAATGACTAGGCTACCATCCATTGTAGTAACAAAAATTTCGAAAACCGACTACCTTCCATAATGACAAGGGTACCATCCATTGGAGTAACAAAAATATCCACAAGAGACAACCTTCCATAATGACAAAGCTACCATCCATTGGAGTAACAAAAATCTCGACAATAGACTATCTTACATAATGACTAGGCTACCATCCATTGGAGTAACAAAGATATCGACAACGGACTGCATTTCATAATGACAAGGATACCATCCATTGGAGTAACAAAAATCTCGACAATAGACTACCTTCCTTAATGACAAGGCTACCATCCATTATAGTAACAAAGATATCGACAACATACTACCTTCCATAATGACTAGGCTACCATCCATTGGAGTAACAAAGATATCGACAACGAACTACCTTTCATAATGACAACGATACCATCCATTATAATAACAAAAATCTCGACAATAGACTATCTTTCATAATGACAAGGCTACCATCCATTGGAGTAATAAAAATATCGACAACAGACTACTTTCCATATTGACAAGGGTACCATCTATTGGAGTAACAAAAATATCCACAAGCGACAACCTTCCATGATGACAAGGTTACCATTCATTGGAGTAACAAATATCTCGATAATAGACTACCCTCCATGATGACTAGGATACCATCAATTGGAGTGACAAAGATATCGACAACAGGATACCTTTCATACTGACAAGGATACCATCCATTGGAGTAACTGAATCTCGACAACAGACTGCCTTCCATAATGACAATTCTACCATCCATTGTAGTAACAAAGATATCGACAACATACTACCTTCCATAATGACTAGGCTACCATCCATTGGAGTAACAAAGATATCGACAACGGACTACCTTTCATAATGACAAGGATACCATCCATTATAATAACAAAAATCTCGAAAATAGACTATGTTCCATAATGACAAGGCTACCATCCATTGGAGTAATAAAAATATCGACAATAGACTACCTTCCATAATGACAAGGGTACAATCCATTGGAGTAACAAAAATATCCACAAGAGACAATCTTCCATAATGACAAGGTTACCATTCATTGGAGTAACAAAAATATCGGCAATAGACTACCTTCCATAATGACTAGGATACCATCCATTGGAGTAACAAAGATATCGACAACGGATTACCTTTCATAATGACAAGGATACCATCCATTGGAGTAACTAAAATCTCGACAACAGACCACCTTCCATAATGAAAATTCTACCATCCATTGTAGTAACAAAGATATCGACAACATACTAACTTCCATAATGACTAGGATACCATCCATTGGAGTAACAAAGATATCGACAACAGACTACCTTTCATAATGACAAGGATACCATCCATTGGAGTAACTAAAATCTCGACAATAAACTACCTTCCCAAATGACAAGGCTACCATCCAATGGAGTAACAAAAATCTCGATAACAAACTACCTTCCATAGTGACTAGGCTACATTCCATTGGAGTAACAAAGATATCGACAACGGACTACCTTTCATAATTACAAGGATACCATCCATTGGAATAACAAAATTCTCGACAACAGACTAACTTCCATAATGACAAGGATACCATTCATTGGAGTAACAAAAATCTCGACAACAGACTACCTTCCATAATTACAAGGCCACCATTCATTGTAGTAACAAAGATATTGACAACAGACTACCTTCAATAATGACAAGGCTACCATCCATTGGAATAACAAAAATATCAACAACAAACTACATTCCATAATAACATGGCTTCCATCAAATGGAGTAACAAAAATCTTGACAATAGACTATCTACCATAATGACAAGGCTACCATCAATTGGAGTAAAAAAATCTCGACAACCGACTACCTTCCATAATGACAAGGGTACCATCCATTGGAGTAACAAAAATATCCACATGAGACAACCTTCTATAATGACAAGGCTACCATCCATAGGAGGAAAAATAATCTCGACAACATACTACCTTCCATAATGACAAGGCTTTCATCCATTAGAGTAACAAAAATCTCGACAATAGAATACCTTCCATAATGTCTAGGCTACCATCCATTGGGGTAACAAAGATATCGACAACGGACTACGTTTCATAATGACAAGGATACATCCATTGGAGTAACAAAAATCTCGACAACAGACTACCTTCCTAAATGACAAGGCTACCATCCATTATAGTAACAAAGATATCGACAACATACTACCTTCCATAATGACTAGGCTACCATCCATAGGAGTAACAAAGATATCGACAATGGACTACCTTTCATAATGACAAGGATACCATCGATTATAATAACAAAAATCTCGACAATAGACTATCTTTCATAATGACTAGGCTACCATCCATTGAAGTAATAAAAATTATGACAATAGACTACCTTCCATATTGACAAGGGTACCATCCATTGGAGTAACAAAAATATCCACAACAGACAGCCTTCCATGATGACAAGGTTACCATTCATTGGAGTAACAAAAATCTCGACAATAGACTACCTTCCATAATGACTAGGATACCATTCATTGGAGTGACAAAGATATCGACAACAAACTACATTTCATAATGACAAGGACACCATCCAATGGAGTAACAAAAATCTCTACAACAGACTACCTTCCATAATGACAAGGCTACCATCCATTATAGTAACAAAGATATGGACAACATACTACCTTCCATAATGACTAGGCTACCATCCATTGGAGTAACAAAGATATCGACACCGGACTACCTTTCATAATGACAAGGATACCATCCATTATAATAACAAAAATGTCGACAATAAACTATCTTCCATAATGACAAGGCTACCATCTATTGGAGTAATAAAAATATCGACAACAGACTACCTTCCATAACGACAAGGCTACCATCCATTGGAGTAACAAAAATCTCGACAACAGACTACCTTCCATAATTACAAGGCTACCATTCATTAGAGTAACAAAAATCACGACAACAAAATACCTTCCATAATGACAAGGCTACCATCCATTGGAATAACAAAAATCTCGACAACAAACTACCTTCCATAATCACATGGCTTCCATCCAATGGAGTAACAAAAATCTTAACAATAGACTATCTTCCATAATGTCAAGGCTACCATCAATTGGAGTAAAAAAAATCTCGACAACCGACTACCTTCCATAATGACAAGGGTACCATCCATTGGAGTAACAAAAATATCCACAAGAGAGAACCTTCCATAATGACAATGCTACCATTCATTGGAGGAACAATAATCTAGACAACATACTACCTTCCATAATGGCAAGGCTACCATCCATTAGAGTAACAAAAATCTCGACAATAGACTATCTTCCATAATGACTAGGCTACCATCCATTGGAGTAATAAAGATATCGACAACGGACTACGTTTCCTAATGACAAGGATACCATCCATTGGAGTAACAAAAATCTCCACAACAGACTACCTTCCATAATGACAAGGCTATCATCCATTATAGTAACAAAGATATCGACAACATACTACCTTCCATAATGACTAGGATACCATCAATTGGAGTAACAAAGGTACCGACAATAGAGTACCTTTCATAATGATAAGGATACCGTCCATTATAATAACAAAAATCTCGACAATAGACTATCTTTCATAATGACTAGTCTACCATCCATTGGAGTAATAAAAATATCGACAACAGACTACCTTCCTTATTGACAAGGGTACCATCCATTGGAGTAACAAAAATATCCACAACAGACAACCTTCCATGCTGACAAGGTTACCATTCATTGGAGTAACAAAAATCTCGACAATAGACTACCTTACATAATCACTAGGATACCATCCATTGAAGTGACAAAGATATTGACAATGGACTACCTTTCATAATGACAAGGATACCATCCATTGGAGTAACTAAAATCTCGGCAACAAACTACCTTCCATAATGACTAGGCTACCATCCATTGGAGTAACAAAGATATCGACAACGGACTACTTTTCATAATGACAAGGATACTATCCATTATAATAACAAATTCTCGACAATAGACTATCTTTCATAATGACTAGGCTACCATCCATTGGAGTAATAAAAATATCGACAACAGACTACCTTCCATATTGACAAGGGTACCATCCATTGGAGTAACAAAAATATCCACAAGAGATAACCTTCCATGATAACAAGGTTACAATTCATTGGAGTAACAAAAATATCGACAATAGACTACCTTACATAATGACTAGGATACCATCCAATGGAGTTACAAAGATATCGACAACGGACTACCTTTCATAAAGACAAGGATACCATCCATTGGAGTAACTAAAATCTCGACAACAGACTACCTTGCATAATGACAATTCTACCATCCATTGTAGTAACAAAGATATCGACAACATACTACCTTCCATAATGACTAGGCTACCATCCATTGGAGTAACAAAGATATCAACAACGGACTACCTTTCATAATGACAAGGATACCATCCATTATAATAACAAAAATCTCGACAGTAGACTATCTTCCATAATGACAAGGCTACCATCCATTGGAGTAATAAAAATATCGACAACAGACTACCTTCCATAATGACAAGGGTATCATCCATTGGAGTAACAAAAATATCCACAAGAGACAACCTTCCATAATGACAAGGTTACCATTCATTGGAGTAACAAAAATCTCTACAATAGACTACCTTCCATAATGACTAGGATACCATCCATTGGAGTAACAAAGATATCGACAACGGACTACCTTTTATAATGACAAGGATACCATCCATTGGGGTAACTAAAATCTCGACAACAGACTACCTTCCATAATGACAATTCTACCATCCATTGTAGTAACAAAGATATCGACAACATACTACCTTCCATAATGACTACGCTACCATCCATTGGAGTAACAAAGATATCGACAACGGACTACCTTTCATAATGACAAGGATACCATCCATTATAATAACAAAAATATCGACAACTGACTACCTTCCATAATGACAAGGCTACCATCCATTGTAGTAACAAAAATCTCGACAATAGACTACCTTCCATAATGACTAGGCTACCATCCATTGTAGTAACAAAAATCTCGAAAACCGACTACCTTCTATAATGACAAGGGTACCATCCATTGGAGTAACAATAATATCCACAAGAGACAACCTTCCATAATGACAAGGCTACCATCCATTGGAGGAACAATAATCTCGACAATATACTACCTTCCATAATGACAAGGCTACCATCCATTGGAGTAACAAAAATCTCGACAATAGACTATCTTCCATAATGACTAGGCTACCATCCATTGGAGTAACAAAGATATCGACAATAGACTACGTTTCATAATGACAAGGATACCATCCATTGGAGTAACAAAAATCTCGACAACAGACTACCTTCCTTAATGACGAGGCTACCATCCATTATAGTAACAAAGATATCGACAACATACTACCTTCCATAATGACTAGGCTACCATCCATTGGAGTAACAAAGATATCGACAACGGACTTCCTTTCATAATGACAAGGATACCATCCATTATAATAACAAAAATCTCGACAATAGACTTTCTTTCATAATGACAAGGCTACCATCCGTTGGAGTAATAAAAATATCGACAACAGACTACCTTCCATATTGACAAGGGTACCATCTATTGGAGTAACAAAAATATCCACAAGAGACAACCTTCCATGATGACAAGGTTACCATTCATTGGAGTAACAAATATCTCGATAATAGACTACTATCCATGATGACTAGGATACCATCCATTGGAGTGACAAAGATATCGACAACAGACTACCTTTCATAATGACAAGGATACAATCCATTGGAGTAACTAAAATCTCGACAACAGACTACCTTCCATAATGACAATTCTACCATCCATTGTAGTAACAAAGATATCGACAACATACTACCTTCCATAATGACAAGGCTACCATCCATTGGAGTAACAAAGATATCGACAACGGACCACCTTTCATAATGACAAGGATACCATCCATTATAATAACAAAAATCTTGACAATAGACTATCTTCCATAATGACAAGGCTACCATCCATTGGAGTAATAAAAATATCGACAACAGACTACCTTCCATAATGACAAGGGTACCATCCATTGGAGTAACAAAAATATCCACAAGAGACAATCTTCCATATTGACAAGTTTACCATTCATTGGAGTAACAAAAATCTCGACAATAGACTACCTTCCATAATGACTAGGATACCAACCATTGGAGTAACAAAGATATCGACAACGGATTACCTTTCATAATGACAAGGATACCATCCATTGGAGTAACTAAAATCTCGACAATAGACTACCTTCCATAATGACAATTCTACCATCCATTGTAGTAACAAAGATATCGACAACATACTTACTTCCATAATGACTAGGATACCATCCATTGGAGTAAAAAAGATATCGACAACGGACTACCTTTTATAATGACAAGGATACCATCCATTGGGGTAACTAAAATCTCGACAACAGACTACCTTCCATAATGACAATTCTACCATCCATTGTAGTAGCAAAGATATCGACAACATACTTCCTTCCATAATGACTAGGCTACCATCCATTGGAGTAACAAAAATATCCACAAGAGACAACCTTCCATGATAACAAGGATACCATCCATTATAATAACAAAAATATCGACAACTGACTACCTTCCATAATGACAAGGCTACCATCCATTGTAGTAACAAAAATATCGATAATAGACTACCTTCCATAATGACTAGGCTACCATCCATTGTAGTAACAAAAATCTCGAAAACCCACTACCTTCTATAATGACAAGGGTACCATCCATTGGAGTAACAATAATATCCACAAGAGACAACCTTCCATAATGACAAGGCTACCATCCATTCAAGGAACAATAATCTCGACAATATACTACCTTCCATAATGACAAGGCTACCATCCATTGGAGTAACAAAAACCTCGACAATAGACTATCTTCCATAATGACTAGGCTACCATCCATTGGAGTAACAAAGATATCGACAATAGACTACGTTTCATAATGACAAGGATACCATCCATTGGAGTAACAAAAATCTCGACAACAGACTACCTTCCTTAATGACGAGGCTACCATCCATCATAGTAACAAAGATATCGACAACATACTACCTTCCATAATGACTAGGCTACCATCCATTGGAGTAACAAAGATATCGACAACGGACTACCTTTCATAATGACAAGGATACCATCCATTATAATAACAAAAATCTCGACAATAGACTTTCTTTCATAATGACAAGGCTACCATCCGTTGGAGTAATAAAAATATCGACAACAGACTACCTTCCATATTGACAAGGGTACCATCTATTGGAGTAACAAAAATATCCACAAGAGACAACCTTCCATGATGACAAGGTTACCATTCATTGGAGTAACAAATATCTCGATAATAGACTACTATCCATGATGACTAGGATACCATCCATTGGAGTGACAAAGATATCGACAACAGAGTACCTTTCATAATGACAAGGATACAATCCATTGGAGTAACTAAAATCTCGACAACAGACTACCTTCCATAATGACAATTCTACCATCCATTGTAGTAACAAAGATATCGACAACATACTACCTTCCATAATGACAAGGCTACCATCCATTGGAGTAACAAAGATATCGACAACGGACCACCTTTCATAATGACAAGGATACCATCCATTATAATAACAAAAATCTCGACAATAAACTATATTCCATAATGACAAGGCTACCATCCATTGGAGTAATAAAAATATCGACAACAGACTACCTTCCATAATGACAAGGGTACCATCCATTGGAGTAACAAAAATATCCCCAAGAGACAATCTTCCATATTGACAAGTTTACCATTCATTGGAGTAACAAAAATCTCGACAATAGACTACCTTCCATAATGACTAGGATACCAACCATTGGAGTAACAAAGATATCGACAACGGATTACCTTTCATAATGACAAGGATACCATCCATTGGAGTAACTAAAATCTCGACAATAGACTACCTTCCATAATGACAATTCTACCATCCATTGTAGTAACAAAGATATCGACAACATACTTACTTCCATAATGACTAGGATACCATCCATTGGAGTAACAAAGATATCGACAACGGACTACCTTTCATAATGACAAGGATACCATCCATTGGAGTAACTAAAATCTCGACAATAGACTACCTTCCATAATGACAAGGCTATCATCCAATGGAGTAACAAAAATCTCGATAACAAACTACCTTCCATGATTACAAGGTTACCATTCATTGTAGTAACAAAAATCTCGACAATAGACTACCTTCCATAATGACAAGGATACCATCCATTAGAGTAACAAAAATCATGACAACAGAATACCTTCCATAATGACAAGGCTACCATCCATTGGAATAACAAAAATCTCAACAACAAACTACCTTCCATAATAACATGGTTTCCATCAAATGGAGTAACAAAAATCTTGACAATAGACTATCTTCCATAATGACAAGGCAACCATCAATTGGAGTAAAAAAATCTCGACAATTGACTACCTTCCATAATGACAAGGGTACCATCCATTGGAGGAACAATAATGTCGATAACATACTACCTTCCATAATTACAAGGCTACCATACATTGGAGTAAAAAAAATCTCGGCAATAGACTATCTTCCATAATGACTAGGCTACCAGCCATTGGAGTAACAAGGATATCGACAACGGACTACGTTTTCATAATGACAAGGAAACCATCCATTGGAGTAAAAAAAATCTCGACAACAGACTACCTTCCATAATGACAAGTCTACAATCCATTATAGTAACAAAGATATCAACAACATACTACCTTCCATAATGACTAGGCTACCATCCATTGGAGTAACAAAGATATCGACAACGGACTACTATTCATAATGACAAGGATACCATCCATTATAATAACAAAAATCTCAACAATAGACTATCTTTCATAATGACTAGGCTACGATCCATTGGAGTAATAAAAATATCGACAACAGACTACCTTCCATATTGACAAGGGTACCATCCATTGGAGTAACAAAAATATCCACAAGAGACAACCTTCCATGATTACAAGGTTACCATTCATTGTAGTAACAAAAATCTCGACAATAGACTACCTTCCATAATGACTAGGATACCATCCATTGGAGTAACAAAAATCTCGACAACAGACTACCTTCAATAATGACTAGGCTAACATCCATTGGAGTAACAAAGACATCGACAACGGACTACCTTTCATAATGACAAGGATACCATCCATTGGAATAACAAAACTCTCGACAACAGACTACCTTCCATAATGACAAGGATACCATCCATTGGAGTAACAAAAATCTCGACAACAGACTACCTTCCATAATTACAAGGCTACCATTCATTAGAGTAACAAAAATCACGACAACAAAATACCTTCCATAATGACAAGGCTACCATCCATTGGAATAACAAAAATCTCGACAACAAACTACCTTCCATAATCACATGGCTTCCATCCAATGGAGTAACAAAAATCTTAACAATAGACTATCTTCCATAATGTCAAGGCTACCATCAATTGGAGTAAAAAAAATCTCGACAACCGACTACCTTCCATAATGACAAGGGTACCATCCATTGGAGTAAAAAAATCTCGACAATTGACTACCTTCCATAATGACAAGGGTACCATCCATTGGAGGAACAATAATGTCGATAACATACTACATTCCATAATGACAAGGCTACCATACATTGGAGTAAAAAAAATCTTGGCAATAGACTATCTTCCATAATGACTAGGCTACCAGCCATTGGAGTAACAAGGATATCGACAACGGGCTACGTTTCATAATGACAAGGAAACCATCCATTGGAGTAAAAAAAATCTCGACAACAGAATACCTTTCATAATGACAAGTCTATAATCCATTATAGTAACAAAGATATCGACAAGATACTACCTTCCATAATGACTAGGCTACCATCCATTGGAGTAACAAAGATATTGACAACGGACTACTATTCATAATGACAAGGATACCATCCATTATAATAACAAAAATCTCAACAATAGACTATCTTTCATAATGACTAGGCTACGATCCATTGGAGTAATAAAAATATCGACAACAGACTACCTTCCATATTGACAAGGGTACCATCCATTGGAGTAACAAAAATATCCACAAGAGACAACCTTCCATGCTTACAAGGTTACCATTCATTGTAGTAACAAAAATCTCGACAATAGACTACCTTCCATAATGACTAGGATACCATCCATTGGAGTAACAAAAATCTCGACAACAGACTACCTTCAATAATGACTAGGCTAACATCCATTGGAGTAACAAAGACATCGACAACGGACTACCTTTCATAATGACAAGGATACCATCCATTGGAATAACAAAACACTCGACAACAGACTACCTTCCATAATGACAAGGATACCATCCATTGGAGTAACAAAAATCTCGACAACAGACTACCTTCCATAATTACAAGGCTACCATTCATTGTAGTAGCAAAGATATTGACAACAGACTACCTTCAATAATGACAAGGATACCATCCATTAGAGTAACAAAAATCACGACAACAGAATACCTTCCATAATGACAAGGCTACCATCCATTGGAATAACAAAAATCTCAACAACAAACTACCTTCCATAATAACATGGCTTCCATCAAATGGAGTAACAAAAATCTTGACAATAGACTATCTTCGATAATGACAAGGTTACCATCAATTGGAGTAAAAAAAATCACGACAACCGACTACCTTCCATAATGACAAGGGTAGCATCCATTGGAGTAACAAAAATATCCACAGGAGACAACCTTCCATAATGACAAGGCTACCATCCATTGGTGGAACAATAATCTCGACAACATACTACCTTCCATAATGACAAGGCTAAAATCCATTGGAGTAACAAAAATCTCGACAATAGACTATATTCCATAATGACTAGGCTACCATCCATTGGAGTAACAAAGATATCGACAACGGACTACGTTTCATAATGACAAGGCTACCATCCATTTGAGTAACAAAGATATCGCCAACGGACTACCTTTCATAATGACAAGGATACCATTCCATAATAATAACAAAAATCTCGACAATAGACTATCGTTCATAATAACTAGGCTACCATCCATTGGAGTAATAAAAATATCGACAACAGACTACCTTCCATATTGACAAGGGTACCATCCATTGGAGTAACAAAAATATCTACAAGAGACAACCTTCCATGATGACAATGTTACCATTGATTGGAGTAACAAAAATCTCGACAATAGACTACCTTCCATAATGACTAGGATAACATCCATTGGAGTGACAAAGATATCGACAACGGAATACCTTTCATAATGACAAGGATACCATCCAATGGAGTAACTAAAATCTCGACAACAGACAACCTTCCATAATGACAAATCTACCATCCATTGTAGTAAAAAAGATATCGACAACATACTACCTTCCTTAATGACTAAGCTACCATCCAATGGAGTAACAAAGATATCGACAACGGACTACCTTTCATAATGACAAGGATACCATCCATTATAATAACAAAAATCTCGACAATAGACTATCTTCCATAATGACAAGGCTACCATCCATTGGAGTAATAAAAATATCGACAACAGACTACCTTCCATAATGACAAGGGTACCATCCATTGAAGTAATAAAAATATCCACAATAGACAACCTTCCATAATGACAAGGTTACCATTCATTGGAGTAACAAAAATCTCGACAATAGACTACCTTCCATAATGACTAGGATACCATCCATTGGAGTAACAAAGATATCGACAACAGACTACCTTTCATAATGACAAGGATACCATCCATTGGATTAACTAAAATCTCGACAACAGACTACCTTCCATAATCACAATTCTACCATCCATTGTAGTAACAAAGATATCGTCAACATACTACCTTCCATTATGACTAGGCTACCATCCATTGGAGTAACAAAGATATCGACAACGGACTACCTTTCATAATGACAAGGATACCATCCATTATAATAACAAAAATATTGACAACTGACTACCTTCCATAATGACAAGGCTACCATCCATTTTAGTAACAAAAATCTCGACAACAGACTACCTTCCAAAATGACTAGGCTACCATCCATTGTAGTAACAAAAATCTCGACAACAGACTACCTTCCATAATGACAAGGGTACCATCCATTGGAGTATCAAAAATATCCATAAGAGACAACCTTCCATAAAGATAAGGCTGCCATCCATTGGAGGAACAATAATCTCGACAACATACTACCTTCCATAATGACAAGGCTACCATCCATTGGAGTAACAAAAATCTCGACAATAGACTATATTCCATAATGACTAGGCTACCATCCATTGGAGTAACAAAGATATCGACAACGTACTAGGTTTCATAATGACAAGGATACCATCCATTGGAGTAAAAAAATTCTCGACAACAGACTACCTTCCATAATGACAAGGCTACCATCCATTATAGTAACAAAGATATCGACAACATACTACCTTCCATAATGACTTGGCTACCATCCATTGGAGTAATAAAAATATTGACAACATACTACCTTCCATATTGACAAGGGTACCATCCATTGGAGTAACAAAAATATCCAGAAGAGACAACCTTCCATGATGACAAGGTTACCATTCATTGGAGTAACAAAAATCTCCACAATAGACTACCTTTCATAATGACTAGGCTACCATCCATTGGAGTAACAAAGATATCGACAACGGACTACCTTTCATAATGATAAGGATACCATCCATTGGAGTAACTAAATTCTCGACAATAGACTACCTTCCATAATGACAATTCTACCATCCATTGTAGTAACAAAGATATCAACAACATACTACCTTCCATAATGACTAGGCTACCATCCATTGGAGTAACAAATATATCGACAACGGATTACCTTTCATAATGACAAGGATACCATCTATTATAATAACAAAAATCTCGACAATAGACTATCTTCCATAATGACAAGGCTACCATCCATTGGAGTAATAAAAATATCGACAACAGACTACTTTCCATAATGACAAGGGTATCATCCATTGGAGTAACAAAAATTTCCACAAGAGACAACCTTCCATAATGACAAGGTTACCATTCATTGGAGTAACAAAAATCTCGACAATAGACTACCTTCCATAATGACTAGGATACCATCCATTGGAGTAACAAAGATATCGACAACGGACTACCTTTCATAATGAGAAGGATACCATCCATTGGAGTAACTAAAATATCGACAACAGACTACCTTCCAAAATGACAATTCTACCATCCATTGTAGTAACAAAGATATCGTCAACATACTACCTTCCATAATGACTAGGCTACCATCCATTGGAGTAACAAAGATATCGACAACGGACTACCTTTCATAATGACAAGGATACCATCCATTATAATAACAAAAGTATCAACAACTGACTACCTTCCATAATGATAAGGCTACCATCCATTGTAGTAACAAAAATCTCGACAACAAACTACCTTCCATAATGACTAGCATACCATCCATTGTATTAACAAAAATATCGACAACCGACTACCTTCCATAATGACAAGAGTACCATCCATTGGAGTAACAACAATATCCACAAGATACAACCTTCCATAATGATAAGGCTACCATCCATTGGAGGAACAATAATCTCAATAACATACTACCTTCCATAATGACAAGGCCACCATCCATTGGAGTAACAAAAATCTCGACAATAGACTATCTTCCATAATGACTAGGCTACCATCCATTGGAGTAACAAAGATATCGACAACGGACTACGTTTCATAATGACAAGGATACCATCCATTTGAGTAACAAAAATCTCGACAACAGATTACCTTCCATAATGACAAGGCTACCATCCATTATAGTAACAAAGATATCGACAACATACTACCTTCCATAATGACTAGGCTACCATCCATTGGAGTAATAAAAATATCGACAACAGACTACCTTCCATATTGACAAGGGTACCATCCATTAGAGTAACAAAAATATCCACAAGAGACAACCTTACATGATGACAAGGTTACCATTCATTGGAGTAACAAAAATCTCGACAATAGACTACCTTCCATAATGACTAGGATACCATCCATTGTAGTGACAAAGATATCGACAATAGACTACCTTTCATAATGACAAGGATACCATCCATTGGAGTAACTAAAATCTCGACAACAGACTACCTTCCATAATGACAATTCTACCATCCATTGTAGTAACAAAGATATCGTCAACATACTACCTTCCATAATGACTAGGCTACCATCCATTGGAGTAACAAAGATATCGACAACGGACTACCTTTCATAATGACAAGGATACCATCCATTATAATAACAAAAGTATCGACAACTGACTACCTTCCATAATGATAAGGCTACCATCCATTGTAGTAACAAAAATCTCGACAACAAACTACCTTCCATAATGACTAGGCTACCATCCATTGTAGTAACAAAAATCTCGACAACCGACTACCTTCCATAATGACAAGGGTACCATCCATTGGAGTAACAAAAATATCCACAAGAGACAACCTTCCATAATGATAAGGCTACCATCCATTGGAGTAACAAAAATCTCGACAATAGACTATCTTCCATAATAACTAGGCTACCATCCATTGGAGTAACAAAGATATCGACAACGGACTACGTTTCATAATGACAAGGATACCATCCATTGGAGTAACAAAAATCTCGACAACAGACTACCTTCCATAATGACAAGGCTACCATCCATTATAGTAACAAAGATATCGACAACATACTACCTTCCATAATGACTGGGATACCATCCAATGGAGTAACTAAAATCTCGACAACAGACAACCTTCCATAATGACAAATCTACCATCCATTGTAGTAAAAAAGATATCGACAAAATACTACCTTCCTTAATGACTAGGCTACCATCCATTGGAGTAACAAAGATATCGACAACGGACTACCTTTCATAATGACAAGGATACCATCCATTATAATAACAAAAATCTCGACAATAGACTATCTTCCATAATGACAAGGCTACCATCCATTGGAGTAATAAAAATATCGACAACAGACTACCTTCCATAATGACAAGGGTACCATCCATTAAAGTAATAAAAATATCCACAATAGACAACCTTCCATAATGACAAGGTTACCATTCATTGGAGTAACAAAAATCTCGACAATAGACTACCTTCCATAATGACTAGGATACCATCCATTGGAGTAACAAAGATATCGACAACGGACTACCTTTCATAATGAGAAGGATACCATCCATTGGATTAACTAAAATCTCGACAATAGACTACCTTCCATAATCACAATTCTACCATCCATTGTAGTAACAAAGATATCATCAACATACTACCTTCCATAATGACTAGGCTACCATCCATTGGAGTAACAAAGATATCGACAACGGACTACCTTTCATAATGACAAGGATACCATCCATTATAATAACAAAAATATTGACAACTGACTACCTTCCATAATGACAAGGCTACCATCCATTTTAGTAACAAAAATCTCGACAACAGACTACCTTCCATAATGACTAGGCTACCATCCATTGTAGTAACAAAAATCTCGACAATAGACTACCTTCCATAATGACAAGGGTACCATCCATTGGTGTAACAAAGATATCGACAACGGACTACGTTTCATAATGACAAGGATACCATCCATTGGAGTAACAAAAATCTCAACAACAGACTACCTTCCATAATGACAAGGCTCCCATCCATTATAGTAACAAAGATATCGACAACGGACTACCTTTCATAATGACACGGATACCATCCATTATAATAACAAAAATCTCGACAATAGACTATCTTCCATAATGACAAGGCTACCATCCATTGGAGTAATAAAAATATCGACAACAAACTACCTTCCATAATGACAAGGGTACCATCCATTGAAGTAATAAAAATATCCACAATAGACAACCTTCCATAATGACAAGGTTACCATTCATTGGAGTAACAAAAATCTCGACAATAGACTACCTTCCATAATGACTAGGATACCATCCATTGGAGTAACAAAGATATCGACAACGGACTACCTTTCATAATGACAAGGATACCATCCATTGGATTAACTAAAATCTCGACAACAGACTACCTTCCATAATCACAATTCTACCATCCATTGTAGTAACAAAGATATCGTCAACATACTACCTTCCATAATGACTAGGCTACCATCCATTGGAGTAACAAAGATATCGACAACGGACTACCTTTCATAATGACAAGGATACCATCCATTATAATAACAAAAATATTGACAACTGACTACCTTCCATAATGACAAGGCTACCATCCATTTTAGTAACAAAAATCTCGACAACAGACTACCTTCCATAATGACTAGGCTACCATCCATTGTAGTAACAAAAATCTCGACAACAGACTACCTTCCATAATGACAAGGGTACCATCCATTGGAGTAACAAAGATATCGACAACGGACTATGTTTCATAATGACAAGGATACCATCCATTGGAGTAACAAAAATCTCGACAACAGACTACCTTCCATAATGACAAGGCTACCATCCATTATAGTAACAAAGATATCGACAACGGACTACCTTTCATAATGACAAGGATACCATCCATTATAATAACAAAAATATCGACAATAGACTATCTTCCATAATGACAAGGCTACCATCCATTGGAGTAATAAAAATATCGACAACAGACTACCTTCCATAATGACAAGGGTACCATCCATTGAAGTAATAAAAATATCCACAATAGACAACCTTCCATAATGACAAGGTTACCATTCATTGGAGTAACAAAAATCTCGACAATAGACTACCTTCCATAATGACTAGGATACCATCCATTGGAGTAACAAAGATATCGACAACGGACTACCTTTCATAATGACAAGGATACCATCCATTGGATTAACTAAAATCTCGACAACAAACTACCTTCCATAATCACAATTCTACCATCCATTATAGTAACAAAGATATCGTCAACATACTACCTTCCATAATGACTAGGCTACCATCCATTGGAGTAACAAAGATATCGACAACGGACTACCTTTCATAATGACAAGGATACCATCCATTATAATAACAAAAATATTGACAACTGACTACCTTCCTTAATGACAAGGCTACCATCCATTTTAGTAACAAAAATCTCGACAACAGACTACCTTCCATAATGACAAGGCCACCATCCATTGGAGTAACAAAAATCTCGACAATAGACTATCTTCCATAATGACTAGGCTACCATCCATTGGAGTAACAAAGATATCGACAACGAACTACGTTTCATAATGAAAAGGATACCATCCATTGGAGTAACAAAAATCTCGACAACAGACTACGTTCCATAATGACAAGGCTACCATCCATTATAGTAACAAAGATATCGACAACATACTACCTTCCATAATGACTAGGATACCATCCAATGGAGTAACTAAAATCTCGACAACAGACAACCTTCCATAATGACAAATCTACCATCCATTGTAGTAAAAAAGATATCAACAACATACTACCTTCCTTAATGACTAGGCTACCATCCATTGGAGTAACAAAGATATCGACAACGGACTACCTTTCATAATGACAAGGATACCATCCATTATAATAACAAAAATCTCGACAATAGACTATCTTCCATAATGACAAGGCTACCATCCATTGGAGTAATAAAAATTTGACAACAGACTACCTTCCATAATGACAAGGGTACCATCCATTGAAGTAATAAAAATATCCACAATAGACAACCTTCCATAATGACAAGGTTACCATTCATTGGAGTAACAAAAATCTCGACAATAGACTACCTTCCATAATGACTAGGATACCATCCATTGGAGTAACAAAGATATCGACAACGGACTACCTTTCATAATGACAAGGATACTGTAACACCCTCTAAAAACCCCGAATAAATTTTCGCAATTATTAAAATCATAATTTCAGAGTACATGTATAATCGAGGATGCTACAATTCTCTGTACACAGCGGAATAATTTATTTAATAAAACCAATGTTATAATATTTTTCAAAATCATCAGGGATTAACACCTGGAAAAATGTCAACATCATATTATAACAAATATAAGGAAATAAACGAGTCTGACTAAAGCAGCTCGACAAACAAACGTTCCCGGAGTTACAACTACCAGAGCATGACCCGGACAATACTAAAACGGAAATAGACTAGAAACAACAAGCCTTCGCCAAGCACCTGAACGAAGCTCCTCAATCTGAAATATTCAACAGTAAGGGTGAGCATCTCAACTATACATTTGATTATACGTTCATAACGATCAATTCAGAAAAATCATAAGCATCACCCAACAGTTAGCATGTTTCATAGTTTACGAAAACCTTTACAATTCATATGTTCATAATATATTACTTTTCGTACTTATAATTAACATCACACATCATTAACAATTTAGCAACAATACATGCATACGATCAATTAAATACAACATTGGAAAATCATCCATTCATGTTATATTCAATATAATGCAACACACCCATGCATGTGGTACCATTTTACCGCCCCATTAAATCTCGGGTCACGGATAACTCACCGTTCCATTATATCGCGGACACGGCTACCACCTCAACGTTCCATTAAATCGCGAACACGTATATTGGCCACCATGTTAATTCCACACAATGGGAATTAACAAATACAACATGATATGTAAAGTATGTAACACTCAGCATACTATTAACATCAAGAAAACATATCATGCAACATCAACAATATCAATCATAACAGGATATGGATAGTATGTAACCACTCAGCATACTATTAAACATCAACCAATCATATCAAGTTATATCATAATTCATGCTTGATAACATCATCTAAAAGCATGACAATAACATCCATGTAGTGTTGGTATCATAGCATACAAACGTTATTCGATACAAGCATCAATCAACACTAGGAAATCAATAAACAGCATATTCAAAACATGTCAAACACTGCACATCAAAACAGGATCAATCCGTACATAACAATATCCATTTTGCATAACTCAAAGCAACACATCGATTGAAAACACAATTCCTTTCTACGTTAGTCAATTTCCAATCTTAAGGACAGCATTACTTCACTTAAGGTCTTATTTTTCAAATCATACACAACTCAGAATTTTCATCTCAAAACATCCTATTTTATCAACAATTCTTTCATCAACAACAAGTTTATAAAATTGACCTTAAGTTACATATTACCCGTCCTTTAGGGAAATCCTAACAACATTGAGGTTATCCCTAGAATTACCTAAGGGAAACTCTCGATCATGCAAATATACTCCAAATCCACCATAGGAACCTAAAATCCTTAATTGATTCATAAAATTTGGGAACCTAAACCTTTTCTAACAAGGTTCAACCCTAAGGTTATTGATCCCTAAGAACATCTAAAAATTGGGGTTCTCCCTACGATTATCCAAAATCAACCGTACCTAAACCCATAAGCAAAAGTAAATCGAGTAGTAGCCCCCCTTACCTTATCAAATTGCAGCTTCGAACTCTTGAGCGATTGTCCGTCGTTCTTCAGAGCTCCAATCCCAAATATCTCCAAACACCTCACTAAAATACATAACAACCAAATTCACTTATAAACATAAACACTTTCTCCAATAATCACTTATTAAAATAAGCTCTTAAAGCTACTTAATTCCTCATAATCATATAGAAAATTTCACTAGCTTTCCAACGCATCAAACGGCGCCTAAATCGGAGTTACGGTTCAAAAGTTATGGCCGAAACGATTTTTGGGAAAAACCTACCCGAGCATCACACAGAAGATCAACACGGGTGCCCGTGTTGTGCAACACGGCCCGTGTTGATGATTCTGCAACACCATATTTCACGTTTTTAAGCTTCCCAAAATCACCCCAACTCATTCCTAATCATCCCCAAACATCCTAAAACCATAAAAATCGAATTCCTATCATATAGCAATGATCTAAAGCATACAATAGGATCAATACCACATCAAAACCCAATCAATTCCATTCATGTTTCATCATCACAACAACCACGGCATCAAGAATCCATCATCCCTACAAATCCCTAACTCATATAGAATATATATCCCAACTTATTCATAGTAAAAGAATGATCAACCCCTTACCTTGGATAATCTGCAGCTCCTGCAACTTCCTCGATCAATCTTCTCCTTCTTCTCCTTTCTCTTCTTTACACGTTCTCTGAGTTCCAAAATCCCAAAATCTCAGTTTTACGTGAAAGTGAGCAAAAGTGACATATAAGTCCCAAATAACATTTTACTTCACTTGTACCCCCTCTTTTACCAACAACATCATAGCCCAATAATCCTTATTTTCTACAATTATTTATAAAATAAATAATAATCCTTTTATTTTATATTAACCCAAATAAAATAATTTTATTGGTTTCAAATAAAATAACTCTTATTAAGATAATTCCAAATAAATAGAACTGGGGTGTTACAACTCTCCCCCACTTAGGATATTTTCGTCCTCGAAAATCCAATCGACACAACCACTCTCAACACCAATTCTGGACATACCAAACACTCAACGTATTATCAACCAACAACTGTTGAACTCAGGCACACAGCGTCGTCTTTTCGTCTTAACAATATTACATGGTCAACTTAGCGACCATATCGACACCAAAACATACGCAACTAATCATAACGATATACCCGATATTAGCTCATCGACACCCTCAACACCATCTTGATACATCGCTTATGAAGTAATAACATCCGCAAACTACTTATACTTGAACATACAACCATCATATTATCATCTTGACAACATTCTTAATACAAACTCGCGCGCCAATTCATTCCTTAATATACGAATTCCAATTATCAACCAAATACTTACAACTTGATTACTCTCGTCATATCACTCTTATAGTGACATCCACATAACCGACCAAATCACCTTTAACACAATCTAAAATATTACCATTCCTTTTAGTAATCAACACAGACATCACAACAACGAAAACAAGATTCTCATAACATCTGCTTACGGGTCTTAATCCAAAAATTATATACAACTCTCCATAAACCAACAACCACATTAATATCCTTATTAAATCAACTGACATTTATAATAAACCAACATACTCTGGCACATCACGCTTCAGATGCGCAACTCTGATTACTTATAAAGTATCAACTCTACCAAGTTTACTCCAATTGCCACTCTTGGATGAAACATTCATATACTTCCATGAATTCCCAATTGTCATAAAACATAACTATGACTTTATCATCTTTTTAGTAACATAATCCTCAAAAATCGTCTTAAAAACATAACCACATTACAACCACATACAGTACATGGGTCCAATTAATTCCAACAAGATGACTCATCTTCTTCCAACCAAACTCGCACTTTAATAAACAAACTTATAATTTCACTTCTTTTTAATAGCAATAAGAAACAAAAATAACAACATATTCTTCAGAATGCACTATACTAGTCGATACAACACATCTATCCATCAACTATGATTCTGTCTACTATCAACAATAGATTAAGGGTGATCAGTTCCTCAATTTGCCAATAGATAGACGAAAACCATAACGGAGCATAAACCATCGTTACCAAACTATAATAGTGTTCCTTCCGAACTTTTCTCAAATCTTTCACAACATCATAATCCAACAATTACCAATCATCATAAGATCCACCTCTGACACTTTCGCATCCTTCCATGCAGAACAACAAGTCTCTCAACTCATTTCCAAACAACATTTTTCGATTGAGCTCGTCTCAACAACTGCAATAACAACCACCCATGTCCAAAAAGTTTATAATTCCTCAACCGACTTCAAAGTCTCTTCCTATGAGAATACTTCTACCACACTTGGAAACATTTTCATATAAAGGAAATATACTTTTATCTCCTTGCAGGTTCAAACAGAACATCAATCCAACAATCCAAACACAAGATACGGATCCCAAAGTTATCCGAAAATATGACACTAACGTCATACAACAACCTACTACAACACATCTTACGGCAACATCGGAATAAAATTTCTTTATCCATACTTTACATCCTTCTTCACTCTTTCAATTTTTTAACAAGAAACACCCAACGTCCAACACAATTATTTCCTTCGATACATGCCTCCCAAGCATAAAATTATATTCTATAATGAAGGTAATTACTTGTAGATTCTATAACTTCATGAATCGCTCAAATCCAAGTTACGAGTAAAAAGTTATCATCTTTCCAATGGGACTGGTTCATAATTCCCGCATGCAGAATTTTCCAAAATTCAGCATCAGACCCAAATATTAAAATGCATTTTTCTCCTTCTTCACGAACTTTCCGAAGACAAATCTTATATGCAAACTATATGGAATTTCGTAAGCTTTCCAAAAAGTCAATAACCGCTTTGATCGGAATCACAAGTAAAAAGTTATACCACTTTTACTAACAGCTGCTCCAAAATTACAAAAATCTGAATTTGAGATTGACGAACATAAGTTCCATCTTTCTCTCTTTCTTCCAAAATTCACCCACATCCTTTCTTTTTATCCAACTACGAAAATCATCCGATATTAATCCAACTATACTAAAGACATACAATCCGACGAGTTAATCCCTTCAACTTATCATTTTCTTTGGAATAGACTTTATTCTCAATTGTCTTAAATTCACCGTCAAAACACCTACCCACATTTTCAACTTGACCGATACAGATTCATGAGTCCATACTCTCGCCGGTTCGCAACAACAGCGACTCAATGACCTTTGCACTCTTCCAATCAACGTCGCCTTCAACAACTTCATGATACTTGATGAAATAGTGTAAATTACAACCATCCAGAATAACTCGCACACCAAGTTTTTAACACAATTCTTCGAACATAACAACATACATTGACTTTAGTGGCCTGCTACCATAGGAGATTAGTCCAATTACTACACTAATAGTATCCAAAATATTCCTCAAGGCAATCAACTAAGGTTCAGTTCCACTTTCCGACCATTAGAGATCAAAACATAATTTAGCCATTTTCCACAGAACCACACAGTACGCGCCGTGAAGGCCAGCGCGCACTGCGATGACAGCAAAAATATGCAGTTTAATCCAATTTCCCATACGAGTTCACTAGCATACCAAAATTCTTGAATCTATATCACCTTCGCATTCAGGAAGCATCCAAACTTCAACAACATTTGCATTGTCGCCGTCAGCAACATTCTGAACCGACATATCACAACTGAAGCGCATCCGAGAAGAAAAGCTTCTCTCCCACTTATCACAATCTTATCCCTGCAATCAAGTGATCCAAAACAAAGAAGTACCAACAGTGTTTTCAAACACTTATTGCGTACCAAGGGTAATGACACTGACATAACAACTTGGCCGGACAGACCGACCATGCTCTGATACCACTATTGTAACACCCTCTAAAAACCCCGAATAAATTTTCGCAATTATTAAAATCATAATTTCAGAGTACATGTATAATCGAGGATGCTACAATTCTCTTTAAATAACACAAATTCCTGTCATGCATAATCTTAGTAGTAACTCATACATGTTTACACAGCGGAATAATTTATTTAATAAAACCAATGTTATAATATTTTTCAAAATCATCAGGGATTAACACCTGGAAAAATGTCAACATCATATTATAACAAATATAAGGAAATAAACGAGTCTGACTAAAGCAGCTCGACAAACAAACGTTCCCGGAGTTACAACTACCAGAGCATGACCCGGACAATACTAAAACGGAAATAGACTAGAAACAACAAGCCTTCGCCAAGCACCTGAACGAAGCTCCTCAATCTGAAATATTCAACAGTAAGGGTGAGCATCTCAACTATACATTTGATTATACGTTCATAACGATCAATTCAGAAAAATCATAAGCATCACCCAACAGTTAGCATGTTTCATAGTTTACGAAAACCTTTACAATTCATATGTTCATAATATATTACTTTTCGTACTTATAATTAACATCACACATCATTAACAATTTAGCAACAATACATGCATACGATCAATTAAATACAACATTGGAAAATCATCCATTCATGTTATATTCAATATAATGCAACACACCCATGCATGTGGTACCATTTTACCGCCCCATTAAATCTCGGGTCACGGATAACTCACCGTTCCATTATATCGCGGACACGGCTACCACCTCAACGTTCCATTAAATCGCGAACACGTATATTGGCCACCATGTTAATTCCACACAATGGGAATTAACAAATACAACATGATATGTAAAGTATGTAACACTCAGCATACTATTAACATCAAGAAAACATATCATGCAACATCAACAATATCAATCATAACAGGATATGGATAGTATGTAACCACTCAGCATACTATTAAACATCAACCAATCATATCAAGTTATATCATAATTCATACTTGATAACATCATCTAAAAGCATGACAATAACATCCATGTAGTGTTGGTATCATAGCATACAAACGTTATTCGATACAAGCATCAATCAACACTAGGAAATCAATAAATAGCATATTCAAAACATGTCAAACACTGCACATCAAAACAGGATCAATCCGTACATAACAATATCCATTTTGCATAACTCAAAGCAACACATCGATTGAAAACACAATTCCTTTCTACGTTAGTCAATTTCCAATCTTAAGGACAGCATTACTTCACTTAAGGTCTTATTTTTCAAATCATACACAACTCAGAATTTTCATCTCAAAACATCCTATTTTATCAACAATTCTTTCATCAACAACAAGTTTATAAAATTGACCTTAAGTTACATATTACCCGTCCTTTAGGGAAATCCTAACAACATTGAGGTTATCCCTAGAATTACCTAAGGGAAACTCTCGATCATGCAAATATACTCCAAATCCACCATAGGAACCTAAAATCCTTAATTGATTCATAAAATTTGGGAACCTAAACCTTTTCTAACAAGGTTCAACCCTAAGGTTATTGATCCCTAAGAACATCTAAAAATTGGGGTTCTCCCTACGATTATCCAAAATCAACCGTACCTAAACCCATAAGCAAAAGTAAATCGAGTAGTAGCCCCCCTTACCTTATCAAATTGCAGCTTCGAACTCTTGAGCGATTGTCCGTCGTTCTTCAGAGCTCCAATCCCAAATATCTCCAAACACCTCACTAAAATACATAACAACCAAATTCACTTATAAACATAAACACTTTCTCCAATAATCACTTATTAAAATAAGCTCTTAAAGCTACTTAATTCCTCATAATCATATAGAAAATTTCACTAGCTTTCCAACGCATCAAACGGCGCCTAAATCGGAGTTACGGTTCAAAAGTTATGGCCGAAACGATTTTTGGGAAAAACCTACCCGAGCATCACACAGAAGATCAACACGGGTGCCCGTGTTGTGCAACACGGCCCGTGTTGATGACTCTGCAACACCATATTTCACGTTTATAAGCTTCCCAAAATCACCCCAACTCATTCCTAATCATCCCCAAACATCCTAAAACCATAAAAATCGAATTCCTATCATATAGCAATGATCTAAAGCATACAATAGGATCAATACCACATCAAAACCCAATCAATTCCATTCATGTTTCATCATCACAACAACCACGGCATCAAGAATCCATCATCCCTACAAATCCCTAACTCATATAGAATATATATCCCAACTTATTCATAGTAAAAGAATGATCAACCCCTTACCTTGGATAATCTGCAGCTCCTGCAACTTCCTCGATCAATCTTCTCCTTCTTCTCCTTTCTCTTCTTTACACGTTCTCTGAGTTCCAAAATCCCAAAATCTCAGTTTTACGTGAAAGTGAGCAAAAGTGACATATAAGTCCCAAATAACATTTTACTTCACTTGTACCCCCTCTTTTACCAACAACATCATAGCCCAATAATCCTTATTTTCTACAATTATTTATAAAATAAATAATAATCCTTTTATTTTATATTAACCCAAATAAAATAATTTTATTGGTTTCAAATAAAATAACTCTTATTAAGATAATTCCAAATAAATAGAACTGGGGTGTTACAGATACCATCCATTGGATTAACTAAAATCTCGACAACAGACTACCTTCCATAATCACAATTCTACCATCCATTGTAGTAACAAAGATATCGTCAACATACTACCTTCCATAATGACTAGGCTACCATCCATTGGAGTAACAAAGATATCGACAACGGACTACCTTTCATAATGACAAGGATACCATTCCATTATAATAACAAAAATATTGACAACTGACTACCTTCCATAATGACAAGGCTACCATCCATTTTAGTAACAAAAATCTCGACAACAGACTACCTTCCATAATGACTAGGCTACCATCCATTGTAGTAACAAAAATCTCGACAACAGACTACCTTCCATAATGACAAGGGTACCATCCATTGGAGTAACAAAAATATCCATAAGAGACAACCTTCCATAATGATAAGGCTACCATCCATTGGAGGAACAATAATCTCGACAACATACTACCTTCCATAATGACAAGGCTACCATCCATTGGAGTAACAAAAATCTCGACAATAGACTATATTCCATAATGACTAGGCTACCATCCATTGGAGTAACAAAGATATCGACAACGGACTACTTTTCTTAATGACAAGGATACCATCCATTTGAGTAACAAAAATCTCGACAACAGACTACCTTCCATAATGACAAGGCTACCATCCATTATAGTAACAAAGATATCGACAACATACTACCTTCCATAATGACCAGGCTACCATCCATTGGAGTAATAAAAATATCGACAACAAACTACCTTCCATATTGACAAGGGTACCATCCATTGGAGTAACATAAATATCCACAAGAGACAACCTTCCATGATGACAAGGTTACCATTCATTGGAGTTACAAAAATCTCGACAATAGACTACCTTCCATAATGACTAGGATACCATCCATTGGAGTGACAAATATATCGAAAATAGACTACCTTTCATAATGACAAGGATACCATCCATTGGAGTAACTAAAATCTCGACAACAGACTACCTTCCATAATGACAAGGCTACCATCCATTATAGTAACAAAGATATAGACAACATACTACCTTCCATAATGACTTGGCTACCATCCATTGGAGTAATAAAAATATTGACAACAGACTACCTTCCATATTGACAAGGGTACCATCCATTGGAGTAACAAAAATATCCAGAAGAGACAACCTTCCATGATGACAAGGTTACCATTCATTGGAGTAACAAAAATCTCGACAATAGACTACCTTTCATAATGACTAGGCTACCATCCATTGGAGTAACAAAGATATCGACAACGAACTACCTTTCATAATGATAAGGATACCATCCATTGGAGTAACTAAAATCTCGACAATAGACTACCTTCCATAATGACAATTCTACCATCCATTGTAGTAACAAAGATATCGACAACATACTACCTTCCATAATGACTAGGCTACCATCCACTGGAGTAACAAAGATATCGACAACGGATTACCTTTCATAATGACAATGATACCATCTATTATAATAACAAAAATCTCGACAATAGACTATCTTCCATAATGACAAGGCTACCATCCATTGGAGTAATAAAAATATCAACAACAGACTACTTTCCATAATGACAAGGGTACCATCCATTGGAGTAACAAAAATATCCACAAGAGACAACCTTCCATAATGACAAGGTTACCATTCATTGGAGTAACAAAAATCTCGACAATAGACTACCTTCCATAATGACTAGGATACCATCCATTGGAGTAACAAAGATATCGACAACGGACTACCTTTCATAATGACAAGGATACCATCCATTGGAGTAACTAAAATCTCGACAACAGACTACCTTCCATAATGACAATTCTACCATCCATTGTAATAACAAAGATATCGTCAACATACTACCATCCATAATGACTAGGCTACCATCCATTGGAGTAACAAAGATATCGACAAAGGACTAACTTTTATAATGACAAGGATACCATCCATTATAATAACAAAAGTATCGACAACTGACTACCTTTCATAATGATAAGGCTACCATCCATTGTAGTAACAAAAATCTCGACAACAAACTACCTTCCATAATGACTAGGCTACCATCCATTATAGTAAAAAAAATCTCGACAACCGACTACCTTCCATAATGACAAGAGTACCATCCATTGGAGTAACAAAAATATCCACAAGAGACAACCTTCCATAATGATAAGGCTACCATCCATTGGAGGAACAATAATCTCAACAACATACTACCTTCCATAATGACAAGGCCACCATCCATTGGAGTAACAAAAATCTCGACAATAGACTATCTTCCATAATGACTAGGCTACCATCCATTGGAGTAACAAAGATATCGACAACGGACTACGTTTCATAATGACAAGGATACCATCCATTTGAGTAACAAAAATCTCGACAACAGACTACCTTCCATAATGACAAGGCTACCATCCATTATAGTAACAAAGATATCGACAACATACTACCTTCCATAATGACTAGGCTACCATCCATTGGAGTAATAAAAATATCGACAACAGACTACCTTCCATATTGACAAGGGTACCATCCATTGGAGTAACAAAAATATCCACAAGAGACAACCTTCCATGATGACAAGGTTACCATTCATTGGAGTAACAAAAATCTCGACAATAGACTACCTTCCATAATGACTCGGATACCATCCATTGGAGTGACAAAGATATCGACAATAGACTACCTTTCATAATGACAAGGATACCATCCATTGGAGTAACTAAAATCTCGACAACAGACTACCTTCCATAATGACAATTCTACCATCCATTGTAGTAACAAAGATATCGTCAGCATACTACCTTCCATAATGACTAGGCTACCATCCATTGGAGTAACAAAGATAACGACAACGGACTACCTTTCATAATGACAAGGATACCATCCATTATAATAACAAAAGTATCGACAACTGACTACCTTCCATAATGATAAGGCTACCATCCATTGTAGTAACAAAAATCTCGACAACAAACTACCTTCCATAATGACTAGGCTACCATCCATTGTAGTAACAAAAATCTCGACAACCGACTACCTTCCATAATGACAAGGGTACCATCCATTGGAGTAACAAAAATATCCAGAAGAGACAACCTTCCATAATGATAAGGCTACCATCCATTGGAAGAACAATAATCTCGACAACATACTACCTTCCATAATGACAAGGCCACCATCCATTGTTGTAACAAAAATCTCGACAATAGACTATCTTCCATAATGACTAGGCTACCATCCATTGGAGTAA
Organism: Vicia faba; assembly: GCA_948472305.1. NCBI lineage: Eukaryota > Viridiplantae > Streptophyta > Magnoliopsida > Fabales > Fabaceae > Vicia > Vicia faba. The sequence continues at coordinate 797,029,421 of OX451737.1, read as the reverse complement.
CAAAGATATCGATAACGGACTACGTTTCATAATGACAAGGAAACCATCCATTGGAGTAACAAAAATCTCGACAACAGACTACCTTCCATAATGACAAGGCTACCATCCATTATAGTAACAAAGATATCGACAACATACTACCTTCCATAATGACTAGGCTACCATCCATTGGAGTAATAAAAATATCCACAACAGACTACCTTCCATATTGACAAGGGTACCATCCATTGGAGTAACAAAAATATCCACAAGAGACAACCTTCCATGATGACAAGGTTACCATTCATTGGAGTAACAAAAATCTCGATAATAGACTACCTTCCATAATGACTAGGATACCATCCATTAGAGTGACAAAGATATCGACAACAGACTACCTTTCATAATGACAAGGATTCCATCCATTAGAATAACTAAAATATCGACAACAAACTACCTTCCATAATGACAATTCTACCATCCATTGTAGTAACAAAGATATCGTCAACATACTACCTTCCATAATGACTAGGCTACCATCCATTGGAGTAACAAAGATATCGACAACGAACTACCTTTCATAATGACAAGGATACGATCCATTATAATAACAAAAGTATCGACAACTGACTACCTTCCATAATGATAAGGCTACCATCCATTGTAGTAACAAAAATCTTGACAACAAAATACCTTCCATAATGACTAGGCTACCATCCATTGTAGTAACAAAAATCTCGACAACCGACTACCTTCCATAATGACAAGGGTACCATCCATTGGAGTAACAAAAATATCCACAAGAGACAACCTTCCATAATGATAAGGCTACCATCCATTGGAGGAACAATAATCTCGACAACATACTACCTTCCATAATGACAAGGCCACCATCCATTGGAGTAATAAAGATATCGACAACGGACTACGTTTCATAATGACAAGGATACCATCCATTGGAGGAACAAAAATCTCGACAACAGACTACCTTTCATAATGACTGGGATACCATCCATTATAATAACAAAAATCTCGACAATAGACTATCTTTCATAATGTCTAGGCTACCATCCATTGGAGTAATAAAAATATCGACAACAGACTACCTTCCATATTGACAAGGGTACCATCCATTGGAGTAACAAAAATATCCACAAGAGACAACCCTCCATGATGACAAGGTTACCATTCATTGGAGTAACAAAAATCTCGACAATAGACTACCTTCCATAATGACTAGGATACCAACCATTGGAGTGACAAAGATATCGACAACGGAATACCTTTCATAATGACAAGGATACCATCCAATGGAGTAACTAAAATCTCGACAATAGACTACCTTCCATAATGACAATTCTACCATCCATTGTAGTAAAAAAGAAAACGACAACATACTACCTTCCATAATGACTAGGCTACCATCCATTGGAGTAACAAAGATATCGACAACAGACTACCTTTCATAATGACAAGGATACCATCCATTATAATAACAAAAATTTCGGCAATAGACTATCTTCCATAATGACAAGGCTACCATCCATTGGAGTAATAAAAATATCGATAACAGACTACCTTCCATAAAGACAAGGCTAACATCCATTGGAATAACAAAAATCTCAACAACAAACTACCTTCCATAATAACAAGGCTTCCATCAAATGGAGTAAAAAAAATCTTGACAATAGACTATCTTCCATAATGACAAGGCTACCATCCATTGGAGTAAAAAAACTCTCGACAACCGACTACCTTCCATAATTAAAAGGGTACCATCCATTGGAGTAACAAAAATATCCACAAGAGAAAACCTTCCATAATGACAAGGCTACCATCCATTGGAGGAACAATAATCTCGACAACAGACTACATTCCATAATGACAAGGGTACCATCCATTGGAGTAACAAAAATCTCGACAACAGACTACCTTCCATAATGACAAGGCTACCATCCATTGTAGTAACAAAAAATCACGAAAAAAGACTACCTTTCATAATGACAAGGCTACCATCTATTGGAATAACAATAGTCTCGATAGCAGACTACCTTCCATAATGACAAGGCTACCATCCATTGTAGTAACAAAGATATCGACAACATACTACCTTCCGTAATAACAAGGCTATCATCCATTAGAGTAACAAAAATCTCTACAACAGACTACCTTCCATAATGATAAGGCTACCATCCGTTGAAGTAACAAAAATCTCGACAACGGACTACCTTCCATAATGACAAGGCTACCATCCATTGGAGTAACAAAAATATCCACAAGAGAAAACCTTCCATAATGACAAGGTTACCAATCATTGGAGTAACAAAAATCTCGACAATAGACTACCTTCCATAATGAATAGGATACCATCCATTGGAGTAACAAAGATATCGACGACGGACTACCTTTCATAATGATAAGGATACCATCCATTGGAGTAACTAAAATCTCGACAACAGACTACCTTCCATAATGACAATTCTACCATCCATTGTAGTAACAAAGATATCGACAACATACTACCTTCCATAATGACTAGGCTACCATCCATTGGAGTAACAAAGATATCGACAACGGACTACCTTTCATAATGACAAGGATACCATCCATTATAATAACAAAAATATCGACAACTAACTACCTTCCATAATGACAAGGCTACCATCCATTGTAGTAACAAAGATATCGACAACATACTACCTTCCGTAATAACAAGGCTATCATCCATTAGAGTAACAAAAATCTCTACAACAGACTACCTTCCATAATGATAAGGCTACCATCCGTTGAAGTAACAAAAATCTCGACAACAGACTACCTTCCATAATGACAAGGCTACCATCCATTGGAGTAACAAAAATATCCACAAGAGAAAACCTTCCATAATGACAAGGTTACCATTCATTGGAGTAACAAAAATCTCGACAATAGACTACCTTCCATAATGAATAGGATACCATCCATTGGAGTAACAAAGATATCGACGACGGACTACCTTTCATAATGACAAGGATACCATCCATTGGAGTAACTAAAATCTCGACAACAGACTACCTTCCATAATGACAATTCTACCATCCATTGTAGTAACAAAGATATCGACAACATACTACCTTCCATAATGACTAGGCTACCATCCATTGGAGTAACAAAGATATCGACAACGGACTACCTTTCATAATGACAAGGATACCATCCATTATAATAACAAAAATATCGACAACTAACTACCTTCCATAATGACAAGGCTACCATCCATTGTAGTAACAAAAATCTCGACAACACACTACCTTCCATAATGACTAGTCCACCATCCATTGTAGTAACAAAAATCTCGACAACCGACTACCTTTCATAATGACAAGGGTACCATCTATTGGAGTAACAAAAATATCCACAAGAGACAACCTTCCATAATGATAAGGCTACCATCCATTAGAGGAACAATAATCTCGACAACATACTACCTTTCATAATGACAAGGCTACCATCTATTGGAGTAACGAAAATCTCGACAATAGACTATCTTCCATAATGACTAGGCTACCATCCATTGGAGTAACAAATCGACAACGGACTATGTTTCATAATGATAAGGATACCATCCATTGGAGTAACAAAAATCTCGACAACAGACTACCTTCCATAATGACAAGGCTACCATCCATTATAGTAACAAAGATATCGACAACATACTACCTTCCATAATGACTAGGCTACCATCCATTGGAGTAATAAAAATATCGACAATAGACTACCTTCCATATTGACAAGGGTACCATCCATTGGAGTAACAAAAATATCCACAAGAGACAACCATCCATTATGACAAGGTTACCGTTCATTGGAGTAACAAAAATCTCAACAGACTACCTTTCATAATGACAAGGATACCATCAATTGGAGTGACAATGATATCGACAACAGACTACCTTTCATAATGACAAGGATACCATCCATTGGAGTAACTAAAATCTCGACAACAGACTACCTTCCATAATGACAATTCTACCATCCATTGTAGTAACAAAGATATCGATAACATACTACCTTCCATAATGACTAGGCTACGATCCATTGGAGTAACAAAAATCTCGATAACAAACTACCTTTCATAATGACTGTTCTACCATCAATTGGAGTAACAAAGATATCGACAACGGATTACCTTTCATAATGATAAAGATACCATCCATTGGAGTAACAAAAATATCGACAACAAACTACCTTCCATAATGACAAGGATTCCATCCAATGAATGAACAAAAAACTCGACAATAGACTATCTTCCATAATGCCTAGGATACCATCCATTGGAGTAACTAAAATCTCGACAACAGACTACCTTCCATAATGACAATTCTACCATCCATTGTAGTAACAAAGATATCGACAACATACTACCTTCCATAATGACTAGGCTACCATCCATTAGAGTAACAAAGATATCAACAACGGACTACCTTTCATAATGACAAGGATACCATCCATTATAATAACAAAAATATCAACAATTGACTACCTTCCATAATGACAAGGCTACCATCCATTGTAGTAACAAAAATCTCGACAACAGACTACCTTCCATAATGACTAGGCTACCATCCATTGTAGTAATAAAAATCTCGACAACAGACTACCTTCCATAATGACAAGGCTACCATCCAATGGAGTAACAAAAATCTCGATAACAAACTACATTCCATAATGACTAGGCTACCATCCATTGGAGTAACAAAGATATCGACAACGGACTACCTTTAATAATGACAAGGATACCATCCATTGGAGTAACAAAAATCTCGACAACAGAAAAACTTCCATAATGACAAGACTACAATCCATTGGAGTTACAAAAATCTCGGCAATAGACTACTTTCCATAATGACAAGGCTACCATCCATTATAGTAAAAAAAATATCTACAACAAACTACCTTCCATAATTACAAGTCTACCATCCATTGTTGTAACAAAAATATCGACAACACGCTACCTTCTATAATGACAAGGCTACCATTCATTGGAGTAACAAAAATCTCGACAACAGACTACCTTTAACAATGACTAGGCTAACATCCATTGGAGTAACAAAGATATCGACAACGGACTAGCTTTCATAATGACAAGGATACCATCCATTGGAATAACAAAACTCTCGACTACTGACTACCTTCCATAATGACAAGGTTACCATTCATTGGAGTAACAAAAATCTCGACAATAGACTACCTTCCATAATGAATAGGATACCATCCATTGGAGTAACAAAGATATCGACGACGGACTACCTTTCATAATGACAAGGATACCATCCATTGGAGTAATTAAAATCTCGACAACAGACTACCTTCCATAATGACAATTCTACCATCCATTGTAGTAACAAAGATATCGACAACATACTACCTTCCATAATGATTAGGCTACCATCCATTGGAGTAACAAAGATATCGACAACGGACTACCTTCCATAATGACAAGGATACCATCCATTGTAGTAACAAAAATATCGACAACAATCTACCTTCCATAATGACAAGGCTACCATCCATTGTAGTAACTAAAATCTCGACAACAGACTACCTTCCATAATGACAAGGCTACCATCCAATGGAGTAACAAAAATCTCGACAATAGACTACCTTCCATAATGACTAGGCTACCATCCGTTAGAGTAACAATGATATCGAAAATGGACTACCTTTCATAATGACAAGGATACCGTCCATTGGAGTAACAAAAATCTCGACAAAAGACTACCTTCCGTAATGACAAGGCTACCATCCATTGTAGTAACAAAGATATCGACAACATACTACCTTCCATAATGACAAGGCTACCATCCATTAGAGTAACAAAAATCTCTACAACAGACTACCTTTCATAATGATAAGGCTACCATCCAATGGAGTAAAAAAATTCTCGATAACAGAATACCTTCCATATTGACTAGGCTACCATCCATTGGAGTAACAAAAATCTCGACAACAGAATACCATCGATAATGACAAGGCTACCATCCATTGTAGTAACAAAGATATCGACAACATACTATCTTCCATAATGACAAGGCTACCATCTATTAGAGTAACAAAATTCTCTACAACAAACTACCTTCCATTATGACAAGGCAACCATCCATTGTAGTAACAAAAATCTCGACAACAGACTACCTTCCATAATGACAAGGCTTCCATCCAATGAATGAACAAAAATCTCGACAATAGACTATCTTCCATAATGATAAGGCTACCATCCATTGGAGTAACAAAAATATCCACAACAAACTACCTTCCATAATGACAAGGGTACCATCCATTGGAGTAACAAAAATATCCACAAGAGACAACCTTCCATAATGACAAGGCTACAATCCATTGGAGTAACAAAAATCTCGACAACAGACTACCTTCCATAATGACAAGGCTACCATCCATTGTAGTAACAAAAATTTCAACAACATACAACCTTCCATAATGACAAGGCTACCATCCATTGGAGTAAAAAAAATCTCGACAAAAGACTACCTTTCCAAATGACTAGGATAACATCCATTGGAGTAACAAAGATATCGACAACGGACTACCTTTCATAATGACAAGGATACCAGCCATTGGAATAACAAAACTCTCAACAACAGACTACCTTCCATGATGACAAGGATACCATCCATTGAAGTAACAAAAATCTCGACAACAGACTACCTTCCATAATGAAAAGGGTACCATCCATTGGAGTAACAATAATATCCACAAGAGACAACCTTCCATAATGACAAGGCTACTATCGATTGGAGGAACAATAATCTTGACAACAGACTACCTTCCATAATGTCAAGGCTATCATCCATTGGAGTAACAAAAATATCGACAATAGACTACCTTCCATAATGACTAGGCTACCATCCATTGGAGTTACAAAGATATTGACAACGGACTACCTTTCATAATGACAAGGATAACATCCATTGGAGTAATAAAAATATCGACAACAGACTACCTTCCATAATGACAAGGCTACCATCCATTGTAGTAACAAAGATATCGACAACATACTACCTTCCATAATGACAAGGCTACCATCCATTAGAGTAACAAAAATCTCTACAACAGACTACCTTCCATAATGATAAGGCTACCATCCAATGGAGTAACAAAAATCTCGATAACAGACTACCTTCCATAATGACTAGGCTACCATCCATTAGAGTAACAAAGATATCGACAACGGACTACCTTTAATAATGACAAGGATACCATCCATTGGAGTAACAAAAATATCGATAACAGACTACCTTCCATAATGACAAGTCTACCATCCATTGTAGTAACAAAGATATCGACAACATACTACCTTCCATAATGACAAGACTACCTTCCATAATGACAAGTCTACCATCCATTGTAGTAACAAAAATCTCGACAACAGACTACCTTCCATAATGACAAGGCTTCTATCCAATGAATGAACAAAATACTCGACAATAGACTATCTTCCACAATGACAAGGCTACCATCCAATGGAGTAACAAAAATATCGACAACAGACTACCTTCCATAATGACAAGATTACCATCCATTGGAGTAACAAAAATATCCACAAGAGACAACCTTCCATAATGACAAGGCTACAATCCATTGGAGTAACAAAAATCTCGACAACAGACTACCTTCCATAATGACAAGGCTACCATCCATTGTAGTTACAAAAATCTTGACAACAGACAACCTTCCATAATAACAAGGCTACCATCCATTGGAGTAACAAAAATCTCGACAACAGACTACCTTTCAAAATGACTAGGCTAACATCCATTGGAATAACAAAGATATCGACAACGGACTACCTTTCATAATGACAAGAATCCCATCCATTGGAATAACAAAACTCTCGACAACAGACTACCTTCCATAATGACAAGGCTACCATCCATTAGAGTAACAAAAATCACGACAACATAATACCTTCCATAATAACAAGGCTACCATCCATTGGAATAACAAAAATCTCAACAACAAACTACCTTCCATAATAACAAGGCTTTCATCAAATGGAGTAACAAAAATCTCGACAATAGACTATCTTCCTTAATGACAAGGCTACCATCCATTGGAGTAAAAAAAGCCTCGACAACCGACTACCTTCCATAATGAAAAGGGTAACATCCATTGGAGTAACAATCATATCCACAAGAGACAACCTTCCATAATGACAAGGCTACCATCCATTGGAGGAATACTAATCTCGACAACAGACTACCTTCCATAATGACAAGGCTACCATCCATTGGAGTAACAAAAATCTCGATAATAGACTACCTTCCATAATGACTAGGCTACCATCCATTGGAGTAACAAAGATATCAACAACAGACTACCTTTCATAATGACAAGGATACCATCCATTGGAGTAACAAAAATCTCGACAACAAACTACCTTCCATAATGACAAGGCTACCATCCATTGTAGTAACAAAGATATCGACAACATACTACCTTCCATAAAGACTAGGCTACCATCTATTGTAGTAACAAAGATATCGACAGCAGACTACCTTCCATAATGACTAGGCTACCATCCATTGTAGTAACAAAAATCTCGACAACAGACTACCTTCCATAATGACAAGGCTACCATACATTGTAGTAACAAAAATCTCGACAACAGACTACTTTCCATAATGACAAGGCTACCATCCAATGGAGTAACAAAAATCTCGACAATAGACTACCTTCCATAATGACTAGGCTACCATCCATTGGAGTAAAAAAATCTCGATAACAGACTACCTTTCATATTGACTAGGCTACCATCCATTGGAGTAACAAAAATATCGACAACGGACTACCTTTCATAATGACAAGGATACCATCCATTGGAGTAACAAAAATCTCGACGACAGACTACCATCCATAATGACAAGGCTACCATCCATTGTAGTAACAAAGATATCGACAATATACTATCTTCCATAATGACAAGGCTACCATCCATTAGAGTAAAAAAAATCTCTACAACAGACTACCTTCCATTATGACAAGGCTACCATCCATTGTAGTAACAAAAATATCGACAATAGACTATGTTCCATAATGACAAGGCTTCCATCCAATGAATGAACAAAAATCTCGACAATAGACTATCTTCCATAATGACAAGGCTACCATCCATTGGAGTAACAAAAATATCGACAACAGACTACTTTCCATAATGACAAGGTTACCATCCATTTGAGTAACAAAAATAACCACAAGAGACAACCTTCCATAATGACAAGGCTACAATCCATTGGAGTAACACAAATCTCGACAACAGACTACCTTCCATAATGACAAGGCTATCGTCCATTGTAGTAACCAAAATCTCGACAACAGACAACCTTCCATAATGACAAGGCTACCATCCATTGTAGTAACAAAAATCTCGACAACAGACTACCTTTCAAAATGACTAGGCTAACATCCATTGGAGTAACAAAGTTATCGACAACGGACTACCTTTCATGATGACAAGGATACCATCCATTGGAATAACAAAACTCTCGACAACAGACTACCTTCCATAATGACAAGGATACCATCCATTGAAGTAACAAGAATCTTGACAACAGACTACCTTCCATAATTACAAGGCTACCATTCATTGTAGTAACAAAGATATTGACAACAAACTACCTTAATTAATGACAAGGCTACCATCCATTAGAGTAACAAAAATCACGACAACATAATACTTTCCATAATAACAAGGCTACCATCCATTGGAATAACAAAAATCTCAACAATAAACTACCTTCCATAATAACAAGGCTTCCATCAAATGTAGTAACAAAAATCTCGACAATAGACTATCTTCCTTAATGACAAGGCTACCATCCATTGGACTAAAAAAATCTCGACAACCGAATACCTTCCATAATGAAAAGGGTACCATCCATTGGAGTAACAATAATATCCTCAAGAGACAACCTTCCATAATGACAAGGCTACCATCCATTGGAGGAACAATAATCTTGACAACAGACTACCTTCCATAATGACAAGGCTACCATCCATTGGAGTAACAAAAATATCGACAATAGACTACTTTCCATAATGACTAGGCTACCATCCATTGGAGTAACAATGATATTGACAACGGACTACCTTTCATAATGACAAGGATACCATCCATTGGAGTAATAAAAAATCTCGACAACAAACTACCTTCCATAATGACAAGGCTACCATCCATTGTAGTAACAAAGATATCGACAACATACTACCTTCCATAATGACTAGGCTACCATCAATTGCATTAACAAAAATCTCGACAACAGACTACCTTCCATAATGACAAGGCTACCATCCAATGGAGTAACAAAAATCTCGACAATAGACTACCTTCCATAATGACTAGGCTACCATCCATTAGAGTAACAAGGATATCGACAATGGACTACCTTTCATAATGACAAGGATACCATCCATTGGAGTAACAAAAATCTCGACAACATACTACCTTCCATAATGACAAGGCTACCATCCATTGTAGTAACAAAGATATCGACAACATACTACCTTCCATAATGACAAGGCTACCATCCATTAGAGTAACAAAAATCTCTACAACAGACTACCTTCCATAATGACAAGGCTACCATCCAATGGAGTAACAAAAATATCGATAACAGACTACCTTCCATAATGACTAGGCTACCATCCATTAGAGTAACAAAGATATTGACAATGGACTACCTTTCATAATGACAAGGATACCATCCATTGGAGTAACAAAAATATCGACAACAGACTACCTTCCATAATGACAAGGCTAGCATCCATTGGAATAACAAAAATCTCGACAACAGACTACCTTCCATAATGACAAGGCTACCATCCATTGAAGTAACAATGATATCAACATCATACTACCTTCCATAATGGCAAGGCTACCATCCATTGGAGTAACAAAAATCACGACAACAGACTACCTTCCATAATGACATGGATACCATCCATTGGAATAAAAAAAAATTTGACAACAGAATACCTTTCATAATGACAAGGAAACCATCCAATGGGTAACAAAAATCTCGACAGTAGACTACCTTTCATAATGACAAGGCTACAATCCAATGGAGTAACAAAAATATCGACAACAGACTACCATCTATAATGACAAGGCTACCATTGATTGGAGTAACATACATATCGACAACATACTACCTTCTATAATGACAAGGCTACCATCTATTGTAGTAACAAAGATATCGACAACATACTACCTTCCGTAATAACAAGGCTATCATCCATTAGAGTAACAAAAATCTCTACAACAGACTACCTTCCATAATGATAAGGCTACCATCCGTTGAAGTAACAAAAATCTCGACAACAGACTACCTTCCATAATGACAAGGCTACCATCCATTGGAGTAACAAAAATATCCACAAGAGAAAACCTTCCATAATGACAAGGTTAGCATTCATTGGAGTAACAAAAATCTCGACAATAGACTACCTTCCATAATGAATAGGATACCATCCATTGGAGTAACAAAGATATCGACGACGGACTACCTTTCATAATGACAAGGATACCATCCATTGGAGTAACTAAAATCTCGACAACATACTACCTTCCATAATGACAATTCTACCATCCATTGTAGTAACAAAGATATCGACAACATACTACCTTCCATAATGACTAGGCTACCATCCATTGGAGTAACAAAGATATCGACAACGGACTACCTTTCATAATGACAAGGATACCATCCATTATAATAACAAAAATATCGACAACTAACTACCTTCCATAATGACAAGGCTACCATCCATTGTAGTAACAAAAATCTCGACAACACACTACCTTCCATAATGACTAGTCCACCATCCATTGTAGTAACAAAAATCTCGACAACCGACTACCTTTCATAATGACAAGGGTACCATCTATTGGAGTAACAAAAATATCCACAAGAGACAACCTTCCATAATGATAAGGTTACCATCCATTAGAGGAACAATAATCTCGACAACATACTACCTTTCATAATGACAAGGCTACCATCTATTGGAGTAACAAAAATCTCGACAATAGACTATCTTCCATAATGACTAGGCTACCATCCATTGGAGTAACTAATCGACAACGGACTATGTTTCATAATGATAAGGATACCATCCATTGGAGTAACAAAAATCTCGACAACAGACTACCTTCCATAATGACAAGGCTACCATCCATTATAGTAACAAAGATATCGACAACATACTACCTTCCATAATGACTAGGCTACCATCCATTGGAGTAATAAAAATATCGACAATAGACTACCTTCCATATTGACACGGGTACCATCCATTGGAGTAACAAAAATATCCACAAGAGACAACCATCCATTATGACAAGGTTACCATTCATTGGAGTAACAAAAATCTCAACAGACTACCTTTCATAATGACAAGGATACCATCAATTGGAGTGACAATGATATCGACAACAGACTACCTTTCATAATGACAAGGATACCATCCATTGGAGTAACTAAAATCTCGACAACAGACTACCTTCCATAATGACAATTCTACCATCCATTGTAGTAACAAAGATATCGATAACATACTACCTTCCATAATGACTAGGCTACGATCCATTGGAGTAACAAAAATCTCGATAACAAACTACCTTTCATAATGACTGTTCTACCATCAATTGGAGTAACAAAGATATTGACAACGGATTACCTTTCATAATGATAAAGATACCATCCATTGGAGTAACAAAAATATCGACAACAGACTACCTTCCATAATGACAAGGATTCCATCCAATGAATGAACAAAAAACTCGACAATAGACTATCTTCCATAATGCCTGGGATACCATCCATTGGAGTAACTAAAATCTCGACAACAGACTACCTTCCATAATGACAATTCTACCATCCATTGTAGTAACAAAGATATCGACAACATACTACCTTCCATAATGACTAGGCTACCATCCATTAGAGTAACAAAGATATCAACAACGGACTACCTTTCATAATGACAAGGATACCATCCATTATAATAACAAAAATATCAACAATTGACTACCTTCCATAGTGACAAGGCTTCCATCCATTGTAGTAACAAAAATCTCGACAACAGACTACCTTCCATAATGACTAGGCTACCATCCATTGTAGTAATAAAAATCTCGACAACAGACTACCTTCCATAATGACAAGGCTACCATCCAATGGAGTAACAAAAATCTCGATAACAAACTACCTTCCATAATGACTAGGCTACCATCCATTGGAGTAACAAAGATATCGACAACGGACTACCTTTAATAATGACAAGGATACCATCCATTGGAGTAACAAAAATCTCGACAACAGAAAAACTTCCATAATGACAAGACTACAATCCATTGGAGTTACAAAAATCTCGGCAATAGACTACTTTCCATAATGACAAGGCTACCATCCATTGTAGTAAAAAAAATATCTACAACAGACTACCTTCCATAATTACAAGTCTACCATCCATTGTTGTAACAAAAATCTCGACAACACGCTACCTTCTATAATGACAAGGCTACCATTCATTGGAGTAACAAAAATATCGACAACAGACTACCTTTAACAATGACTAGGCTAACATCCATTGGAGTAACAAAGATATCGACAACGGACTAGCTTTCATAATGACAAGGATACCATCCATTGGAATAACAAAACTCTCGACAACTGACTACCTTCCATAATGACAAGGCTACCATCCATTGTAGTAACAAAAATCTCGACAACAGACTACCTTCAATAATGACAAGGCTACCATCCATTAGAGTAACAAAAATCACGACAATAGAATACCTTCCATAATGACAAGGCTACCGTCCATTGGAATAACAAAAATCTCAACAACAAACTACCTTCCATAATAACAAGGCTTCCATCAAATGGAGTAACAAAAATCTCGACAATAGACTACCTTCCATAATGACAAGGGTACCATCCATTGGAGTAACAAAAATATCCATAAGAGACAACCTTCCATAATGACAAGGCTACCATCCATTGGAGGAACAATAATCTCGACAACAGACTACCTTCTATAATGACAAGGCTACCATCCATTGGAGTAACAAAAATCTTGACAATAGACTACCTTCCTTAATGACTATGCTACCATGCATTGGAGTAACAAAGATATCGACAACGGACTACCTTTCATAATGACAAGGATACCATCCATTGGAGTAACAAAAATATCGACAACAGACTACCTTCCATAATGACAAGGGTACCATCGATTGGAGTAACAAAAATATCCACAAGAGACAATCTTCCATAATGACAAGGCTACAATCCATTGGAGTAACAAAAATCTCGACAACAGACAGCCTTCCATAATGACAAGGCTATAATCCATTGTAGTAACAAAAATCTCTACAATAGACTACCTTCCATAATGACAAGGTTACCATCCATTGGAGTAATAAAAATATCAACAACAGACTATCTTCCCTAATGACAAGGGTACCATCCATTGGAGTAACAAAAATATCCACAAGAGACAACCTTCCATAATGACAAGCCTACCATCCATTGGAGTAACAAAAATCTCGACAATAGACTATCTTCCATAATGACAAGGCTACCATCCATTGTATTAACAAAGATATCGACAACATACTACCTTTCATAATGACTAGGCTACAATCCATTGGAGTAAAAAGAATCTCGACAACCGACTACCTTCCATAATGACAAGGGTACCATCCATTGGAGTAACAAAAATATCCATAAGAGACAACCTTCCATAATGACAAGGCTACCATCCATTGGAGGAACAATAATCTCGACAACAGACTACCTTCTATAATGACAAGGCTACCATCCATTGGAGTAACAAAAATCTTGACAATAGACTACCTTCCTTAATGACTATGCTACCATGCATTGGAGTAACAAAGATATCGAGAACGGACTACCTTTCATAATGACAAGGATACCATCCATTGGAGTAACAAAAATATCGACAACAGACTACCTTCCATAATGACAAGGGTACCATCGATTGGAGTAACAAAAATATCCACAAGAGACAATCTTCCATAATGACAAGGCTACAATCCATTGGAGTAACAAAAATCTCGACAACAGACTGCCTTCCATAATGTCAAGGCTACAATCCATTGTAGTAACAAAAATCTCTACAATAGACTACATTCCATAATGACAAGGTTACCATCCATTGGAGTAATAAAAATATCAACAACAGACTATCTTCCCTAATGACAAGGGTACCATCCATTGGAGTAACAAAAATATCCACAAGAGACAACCTTCCATAATGACAAGGCTACCATCCGTTGGAGTAACAAAAATCTCGACAATAGACTATCTTCCATAATGACAAGGCTACCATCCATTGTATTAACAAAGATATCGACAACATACTACCTTTCATAATGACTAGGCTACCATCCATTGGAGTAACTAAGATATCGACAACATACTACCTTTCATAATGACAAGGATACCATCCATTAGAGTAACAACAATCTCTACAACAGACTACCTTCCATTATGACAAGGCTAACATCCATTGTAGTAACAAAAATCACGACAACAGACTACCTTCAATAATGACAAGGCTTCCATCCAATGAATGAACAAAATACTCGACAATAGACTATCTTCCACAATGACAAGGCTACCATCCATTGGAGTAACAAAAATCTCGATAACAGACTACCTTCAATAATGACTATTCTACCATCCATTGCAGTAACAAAGATATCGACAACGGATTACCTTTCATAATAATAAAGATACCATCCATTGGAGTAACAAAAATCTCAACAACAGACTACCTTCCATAATGTCAAGGCTACCATCAATTGTAGTATCAAAGATATCGACAACATACTACCTTTCATAATGACAAGGCTTCCATCCAATGAATGAACAAAAATATCGACAATAGACTATCTTCTATAATGACAAGGCTACCATCCATTGGAGTAACAAAAATATCGACAACAGACTACCTTCCATAATGACAAGGGTACCATCCATTGGAGTAACAAAAATATCCACAAGAGACAACCTTCCATAATGACAAGGCTACAATCCATTGGAGTTACAAAAACCTCGACAATAGATTACCTTCCATAAAGACAAGGCTACCATCCATTGTAGTAACAAAAATATCTACAACAGACTACCTTCCATAATGACAAGGCTACCATCCATTGTAGTAACAAAAATCTCGACAACATACAACCTTCCATAATAACAAGGCTACCATCCATTGGAGTAACAAAAATCTCGACAACAAACTACCTTTCAAAATGACTAGGCTAACATCCATTGGAGTAACAAAGATATCGACAACGGACTACCTTTCATAATGACAAGGATACCATCCAATGGAATAACAAAACTCTCGAAAATTGACTACCTTCCCTAATGTAAAGGATACCATTCATTGAAGTAACAAAAATCTCGACAACAGACTACCTTCCAAAATTACAAGGCTACCATTCATTGTAGTAACAAAGATATTAACAACAGACTACCTTAAACAATGACAAGGCTACCATCCATTAGAGTAACAAAAATCACGACAACAAATTACCTTCCATAATGATAAGGCTACCATCCATTGGAATAACAAAAATCTCAATAACAAACTACCTTCCATATTAACAAGGCTTCCATCAAATGGAGTAACAAAAATATCGACAATAGACTATCTTCCATAATGACAAGGCTACCATCCATTGGAGTAAAAAAAATCTCGACAACCGACTACCTTCCATAATGAAAAGGGTACCATCCATTGTAGTAACAATCATATCCACAAGAGACAACCTTCCATAATGACAAGGCTACCATCTATTGGAGGAATAATAATCTCGACAACAGACTACCTTCCATAATGACAAGGCTACCATCCATTGGAGTAACAAAAATCTCGACAATAGACTACCTTCCATAATGACTAGGCTACCATGCATTGGAGTAACAAAGATATCGACAACGGACTACCTTTCATAATGACAAGGATACCATCCATTGGAGTAACAAAAATCTCGACAACAAACTACCTTCTATAATGACAAGGCTACCATCCATTGTAGTAACAAAGATATCGACAACATACTACCTTCCATAAAGACTAGGCTACCATCCATTGTAGAAACAAAGATATCGACAGCAAACTACCTTCCATAATGACTAGGCTACCTTCCATTGTAGTAACAAAAATATCGACAACAATCTACCTTCCATAATGACAAGGCTACCATCCATTGTAGTAACTAAAATCTCGACAACAGACTACCTTCCATAATGACAAGGCTACCATCCAATGGAGTAACAAAAATCTCGACAATAGACTACCTTCCATAATGACTAGGCTACCATCCGTTAGAGTAACAATGATATCGAAAATGGACTACCTTTCATAATGACAAGGATACCGTCCATTGGAGTAACAAAAATCTCGACAAAAGACTACCTTCCGTAATGACAAGGCTACCATCCATTGTAGTAACAAAGATATCGACAACATACTACCTTCCATAATGACAAGGCTACCATCCATTAGAGTAACAAAAATCTCTACAACAGACTACCTTTCATAATGATAAGGCAACCATCCATTGTAGTAACAAAAATCTCGACAACAGACTACCTTCCATAATGACAAGGCTTCCATCCAATGAATGAACAAAAATCTCGACAATAGACTATCTTCCATAATGATAAGGCTACCATCCATTGGAGTAACAAAAATATCCACAACAAACTACCTTCCATAATGACAAGGGTACCATCCATTAGAGTAACAAAAATATCCACAAGAGACAACCTTCCATAATGACAAGGCTACAATCCATTGGAGTAACAAAAATCTCGACAACAGACTACCTTCCATAATGACAAGGCTACCATCCATTGTAGTAACAAAAATTTCAACAACATACAACCTTCCATAATGACAAGGCTACCATCCATTGCAGTAACAAAAATCTCGACAAAAGACTACCTTTCCAAATGACTAGGCTAACATCCATTGGAGTAACAAAGATATCGACAACGGACTACCTTTCATAATGACAAGGATACCAGCCATTGGAATAACAAAACTCTCAACAACAGACTACCTTCCATGATGACAAGGATACCATCCATTGAAGTAACAAAAATCTCGACAACAGACTACCTTCCATAATGAAAAGGGTACCATCCATTGGAGTAACAATAATATCCACAAGAGACAACCTTCCATAATGACAAGGCTACTATCGATTGGAGGAACAATAATCTTGACAACAGACTACCTTCCATAATGACAAGGCTATCATCCATTGGAGTAACAAAAATATCGACAATAGAGTACCTTCCATAATGACTAGGCTACCATCCATTGGAGTTACAAAGATATTGACAACGGACTACCTTTCATAATGACAAGGATAACATCCATTGGAGTAATAAAAATCTCGACATCAGACTACCTTCCATAATGACAAGGCTACCATCCATTGTAGTAACAAAAATTTCAACAACATACAACCTTCCATAATGACAAGGCTACCATCAATTGCAGTAACAAAAATCTCGACAACAGACTACCTTCCATAATGACAAGGCTACCATCCAATGGAGTAACAAAAATCTCGATAACAGACTACCTTCCATAATGACTAGGCTACCATCCATTAGAGTAACAAAGATATCGACAACGGACTACCTTTCATAATGACAAGGATACCATCCATTGTAGTAACAAAAATCTCGACAACAGACTACCTTCCATAATGACAAGGCTTCTATCCAATGAATGAACAAAATACTCGACAATAGACTATCTTCCACAATGACAAGGCTACCATCCAATGGAGTAACAAAAATATCGACAACAGACTACCTTCCATAATGACAAGATTACCATCCATTGGAGTAACAAAAATATCCACAAGAGACAACCTTCCATAATGACAAGGCTACAATCCATTGGAGTAACAAAAATCTCGACAACAAACTACCTTCCATAATGACAAGGCTACCATCCATTGTAGTTACAAAAATCTTGACAACAGACAACCTTCCATAATAACAAGGCTACCATCCATTGGAGTAACAAAAATCTCGACAACAGACTACCTTTCAAAATGACTAGGCTAACATCCATTGGAATAACAAAGATATCTACAACGGACTACCTTTCATAATGACAAGGATCCCATCCATTGGAATAACAAAACTCTCGACAACAGACTACCTTCCATAATGACAAGGATACCATCCATTGAAGTAACAAAAATCTCGACAACAGACTACCTTCCATAATTACAAGGCTACCATTCATTGTAGTAACAAAGATATTGACAACAGACTACCTTAATTAATGACAAGGCTACCATCCATTAGAGTAACAAAAATCACGACAACATAATACCTTCCATAATAACAAGGCTACCATCCATTGGAATAACAAAAATCTCAACAACAAACTACCTTCCATAATAACAAGGCTTTCATCAAATGGAGTAACAAAAATCTCGACAATAGACTATCTTCCTTAATGACAAGGCTACCATCCATTGGAGTAAAAAAAGCCTCGACAACCGACTACCTTCCATAATGAAAAGGGTAACATCCATTGGAGTAACAATCATATCCACAAGAGACAACCTTCCATAATGACAAGGCTACCATCCATTGGAGGAATACTAATCTCGACAACAGACTACCTTCCATAATGACAAGGCTACCATCCATTGGAGTAACAAAAATATCGATAATAGACTACCTTCCATAATGACTAGGCTACCATCCATTGGAGTAACAAAGATATCAACAACAGACTGCCTTTCAAAATGACAAGGATACCATCCATTGGAGTAACAAAAATCTCGACAACAAACTACCTTCCATAATGACAAGGCTACCATCCATTGTAGTAACAAAGATATCGACAACATACTACCTTCCATAAAGACTAGGCTACCATCTATTGTAGTAACAAAGATATCGACAGCAGACTACCTTCCATAATGACTAGGCTACCATCCATTGTAGTAACAAAAATCTCGACAACAGACTACCTTCCATAATGACAAGGCTACCATACATTGTAGTAACAAAAATCTCGACAACAGACTACTTTCCATAATGACAAGGCTACCATCCAATGGAGTAACAAAAATCTCGACAATAGACTACCTTCCATAATGACTAGGCTACCATCCATTGGAGTAAAAAAATCTCGATAACAGACTACCTTTCATATTGACTAGGCTACCATCCATTGGAGTAACAAAAATATCGACAACGGACTACCTTTCATAATGACAAGGATACCATCCATTGGAGTAACAAAAATCTCGACGACAGACTACCATCCATAATGACAAGGCTACCATCCATTGTAGTAACAAAGATATCGACAATATACTATCTTCCATAATGACAAGGCTACCATCCATTAGAGTAAAAAAAATCTCTACAACAGACTACCTTCCATTATGACAAGGCTACCATCCATTGTAGTAACAAAAATCTCGACAATAGACTATGTTCCATAATGACAAGGCTTCCATCCAATGAATGAACAAAAATCTCGACAATAGACTATCTTCCATAATGACAAGGCTACCATCCATTGGAGTAACAAAAATATCGACAACAGACTACCTTCCATAATGACAAGGTTACCATCCATTTGAGTAACAAAAATAACCACAAGAGACAACCTTCCATAATGACAAGGCTACAATCCATTGGAGTAACAAAAATCTCGACAACAGACTACCTTCCATAATGACAAGGCTACCGTCCATTGTAGTAACAAAAATCTCGACAACAGACAACCTTCCATAATGACAAGGCTACCATCCATTGTAGTAACAAAAATCTCGACAACAGACTACCTTTCAAAATGACTAGGCTAACATCCATTGGAGTAACAAAGTTATCGACAACGGACTACCTTTCATGATGACAAGGATACCATCCATTGGAATAACAAAACTCTCGACAACAGACTACCTTCCATAATGACAAGGATACCATCCATTGAAGTAACAAGAATCTTGACAACAGACTACCTTCCATAATTACAAGGCTACCATTCATTGTAGTAACAAAGATATTGACAACAAACTACCTTAATTATTGACAAGGCTACCATCCATTAGAGTAACAAAAATCACGACAACATAATACTTTCCATAATAACAAGGCTACCATCCATTGGAATAACAAAAATCTCAACAATAAACTACCTTCCATAATAACAAGGCTTCCATCAAATGTAGTAACAAAAATCTCGACAATAAACTATCTTCCTTAATGACAAGGCTACCATCCATTGGACTAAAAAAATCTCGACAACCGAATACCTTCCATAATGAAAAGGGTACCATCCATTGGAGTAACAATTATATCCACAAGAGACAACCTTCCATAATGACAAGGCTACCATCCATTGGAGGAACAATAATCTTGACAACAGACTACCTTCCATAATGACAAGGCTACCATCCATTGGAGTAACAATGATATTGACAACGGACTACCTTTCATAATGACAAGGATACCATCCATTGGAGTAATAAAAAATCTCGACAACAAACTACCTTCCATAATGACAAGGCTACCATCCATTGTAGTAACAAAGATATCGACAACATACTACCTTCCATAATGACTAGGCTACCATCAATTGCATTAACAAAAATCTCGACAACAGACTACCTTCCATAATGACAAGGCTACCATCCAATGGAGTAACAAAAATCTCGACAATAGACTACCTTCCATAATGACTAGGCTACCATCCATTAGAGTAACAAGGATATCGACAATGGACTACCTTTCATAATGACAAGGATACCATCCATTGGAGTAACAAAAATCTCGACAACATACTACCTTCCATAATGTCAAGGCTACCATCCATTGTAGTAACAAAGATATCGACAACATACTACCTTCCATAATGACAAGGCTACCATCCATTAGAGTAACAAAAATCTCTACAACAGACTACCTTCCATAATGACAAGGCTACCATCCAATGGAGTAACAAAAATATCGATAACAGACAACCTTCCATAATGACTAGGCTACCATCCATTAGAGTAACAAAGATATTGACAATGGACTACCTTTTATAATGACAATGATACCATCCATTGGAGTAAAAAAATATCGACAACAGACTACCTTCCATAATGACAAGGCTAGCATCCATTGGAATAACCAAAATCTCGACAACAGACTACCTTCCATAATGACAAGGCTACCATCCATTGAAGTAACAATGATATCAACATCATACTACCTTCCATAATGGCAAGGCTACCATCCATTGGAGTAACAAAAATCACGACAACAGACTACCTTCCATAATGACATGGATACCATCCATTGGAATAAAAAAAAATTTGACAACAGAATACCTTCCATAATGACAAGGAAACCATCCAATGGAGTAACAAAAATCTCGACAGTAGACTACCTTTCATAATGACAAGGCTACAATCCAATGGAGTAACAAAAATATCGACAACAGACTACCATCTATAATGACAAGGCTACCATTGATTGGAGTAACATACATATCGACAACATACTACCTTCTATAATGACAAGGCTACCATCTATTGGAATAACTAAAATCACGACAACAGACTACCTTCCATAACGACAAGGCTACCATCCATTGGAATAATAAAAATATAGAAAACAAACTACCTTCCATAATGACAAGGCTACCATCCAATGGAGTAACAAAAATCTCAACAACAAACTACCTTCCATAATGACAAGTCTACCATCCATTTGAGTAACAAAGATATCGAAAACATACTACCTTCCATAATGACAACGCTACCATCCATTGGAGTAACAAAAATCACGAAAACAAACTACCTACCATAATGACAAGGCTACCATCCATTAGAGTAACAAAAATATCGAAAATAGACTACCTTCCATAATGACAAGGCTACCATCCATTGGAGTATCAAAAATCACGACAACAGACTACCTTCCCAAATGACAAGGCTACCATCCATTGGAATAACAAAAATCTCGACAATAGACTACCTTCCATAATGACAAGGCTACCATCCATTAGAGTAACAATGATATCAACATCATACTACCTTCCATAATGACAAGGCTACCATCCATTGGAGTAACAAAAATCAAGACAACAGACTACCTTCCATAATGACAATGATACCATCCATTGGAATAACAAAAATTTTGACAACAGAATACCTTCCATAATGTCAAGGCAACCATCCAATGGAATAACAAAAATCATGACAACATACTACCTTCCTTAATGACAAGGCTACCATCTATTGGAGTATCAAAAATATTGACAATAGACTACCTTCCATAATAACAAGGGTACCATCCATTGGACTAACAAAAAAATCCACAAGAGACTACCTTCCATAATGACAAGGCTACCATCCATTAAAGTAATAAAAATAATGACAATAGGATACCTTCTGTAATGACAAGGCTACCATCCAATGGAGTAACAAAAATCTCGGAAATAGACTACCTTCCCAAATGACAAGGCTACCATCCATTGGAGTATAAAAAATTTGGACAACAGACTACCTTCCACAATGACAAGGCTACCATCCATTGGAGTAAAAAAAATATCAACAAGGGACTACCTTCCATAATGACAAGGCTACCATCCGTTGGAGTAACAAAAATCTCGACAAAAGACTACCTTCCATAATCAAAAGGCTACAATCCATTGGAGTAACAAAGATATCGATAACATACTACCTTCCATAATGACAAGGCTACCATCCATTGGAGTATAAAAAATTTGGAGAACAGACTACCTTGCATAATGACCAGGCTACCATTCAATCCAGTAACGAAAATAACAACAACAGACTACCTTCCATAATGACAAGGCTACCATCCATTAGAGTAACAAAAATCTGGACAACAGACTACCTTCTATAATGACATGGTTGCCATCCATTGGAGTAACAAAAAGATCAACAAGAGACTACCTTACATAAGGGCAAGGGTACCATCCATTGGAGTAACAAAAATCTCGACAACAAAATACCTTCCATAATGACAAGTCCACAATCCATTTGAATAACCAAACTCTCGACAACAGATTACCTTCCATAATGACAAGGCTACCATCCATTGGAGAAACAAAGATATCGACAACAAACTACCTTCCATAATGACAAGGCTACCATCCATTAGAGTAACAAAAATCACGAAAACAAACTACCTTCCATAATGACAAGGCTACCATCCATTATAGTAACAAAGATATCGACAACATACTACCTTAAAAAATCACAAGTCTACCATCCATTGGAGTAACAAAAATCACGAAAACAGACTACCTTCCCTAATGACAAGGCTAGCATCCATTGGAATAACAAAAATCTCGACAACAGACTACCTTCCATAATGACAAGGCTACCATCCATTGGAGTAACAACGATATCAACATCATACTACCTTCCATAATGACAAGGCTACCATCCATTGGAGTACCAAAAATCACGACAACAGACTACCTTCCATAATGACATGGATACCATCCATTGGAATAACAATAATTTTGACAACAGAATACCTTTCATAATGACAAGGCAACCATCCAATGGAGTAACAAAAATCTCGACGACAGACTACCTTCCATAATTACAAGGCTACCATCCATTGGAGTAACAAAAATCTCGACAACAGACTACCTTACATAATGACAAGTCTACCATCCATCGGAATAACAAAAATCTCGACAATAGACTACCTTTCATAATGACAAGGCTACAATCCAATGGAGTAACAAAAATATCGACAACAGACTACCATCTATAATGACAAGGCTACCATTGATTGGAGTAACATAGATATCGACAACATACTACCTTCTATAATGACAAGGCTACCATCTATTGGAATAACTAAAATCACGACAACAGACTACCTTCCATAAGGACAAGGCTACCATCCATTGGAATAATAAAAATATAGAAAACAAACTACCTTCCATAATGACAAGGCTACCATCCAATGGAGTAACAAAAATCTCAACAATAAAGTACCTTCCATAATGACAAGTGTGATCGGTGGATCTGGAACTGACTGTTTTAAAGCTGGTTCGCGAAATGTCGCGGTAAGCAAGAGTCGCCACCGTCTTTTATTTTCTCCAAATGGAAAGGACAAAAGCACAGAAAAATTCCTTAAAGAGATTGCTCTCGGTTCGGGAGGTAGGTTATAGAAAGGGAAGGTGTTAGCACCCTTTCTATCCATGGTTATCCATGGGCTCTTAGATACTTGCTCATTGTGTTTTCCAAAATTGTTTGTTTGCTTTTCAATGTGGGTTTTAAAAAGTTTCTTTGAAAAATTTCAGTTCGACTCGTACGTCAGAGTGTTTGAAAAGTTTGCTTTGAAAGCTTTTGAAAATGTGTTGGTGTGAAAAGTATTTTTGAGTTTGTTTTGAGATTAGAGCAAGTATCCTTGAGAACCTACCTACCCTAAGGAATTCGTCTGTGTAAATGTCCTTTAAAGTAGTGCCATCCCATCATTGAGAGGTAGGTAGCACCACCGTTGGAGGTGTTCGGGTCAATTCGAGTTTTAGGGGCATGGCGATCACCGGAGCAATGGGAAGACACCTTAGAAGCTACCCTCATGCCAGGTTCCCGGATCATGAGGACTTACTAAGACGTCCTCTACTCGACGATCACCTTTCGAAAGGCAACAGTGAGGCGTACCCTAGGGGTGGTGTGTGCGAATTGTGTGTCATTTTCAGTTTATTGTTTGTCTTGTCATGCATTGGTGATCTAACGATTCGATTTTATTTTTCGGGCATTCATTCTTTCAGGCATATTTATTAACAGTTATATTTGCGAGAAAATAAATCTAACTATTACAACTGGCGCGGGTCCACATCGCCAAAAAAAACCGAACCCGATTTGACTGAAAATAAATAAAGCGAATAAAATAAAAAGTGCGAGAAATAAATCTAAACTTATTACAAGGCTTTGGGGCATATACAGAGGTATTTACACAATATAAGATAAATGCGCGAAATAAAGACTAAACAAAATTAGGGCGTTGGACCCTTTTACAAATAATTAAAATTAATCAAGGAAATTAAAAATTAAATGAAAAATAATGTTTTTGTGTTTTTTAGGTTTAAAAGAAAAAGAGAAAAGATTAATTAGAATTAAAATCCTAGTTCTAATGTTTTTTAAGTTTATTATGAAAAAAAGATTTAATTTCTAGCCTAATTAAATTCTAAACTAATTTATATACAATTTTTGATTTATAGAAAATAAATAATAAATAATAATATTGTGAGGAAAAAAAAATTAAAAAGGATATGAAAAATTAATAATTACCCTAATTCTACATTTTTTTGGATTTTTATTATGAAAAAAAAGAATTAAAATTAAAACTAAGACCTAATTAAACTAAATGAGTTGCATTTTAATTTATTAAAAAAAAAAAGAATCAAAATTAATTATATTTTTTTGCCTTTTCTGTACTTTTAATATTTTTTGTATTTTTTTTTATAAGAATTAATTAAATCAGAAAATAAAACACAAGTAAATTTAAAAAATAATAAGATATAAAGAAAATTAGAAAAAAAGAAAAAAAGATATAACCAGGGAGGTGTGGATTTGAATTTGGAGGTGCAATTTTGAGAGGCCTGGCCCATTTGCTGGCAATTTGTTGACTTTTGAAATCATATGCACGCCTGTTGACTTGTCCTCATGGTATACCTTCAAGCTGGACCCTTGATCAGGTCCCCTGGGACACGTGGATAACGCTTCTTGAATGTGCATGGTGAGTCCTCATGTGGGCGCTGCATGGAACCTTGAAATGAAAAATAATATGAGAAATTGCAAGACCTGGGACTTGAACCCAGGTCATTGTGGTCACATGCGCGTGTCTTAGCCAGCTGAGCCATTTGAATTCATTTAACATAATATAGTTAATAAAATATATAAAAGAAAATGGTTAATGCTTAGTTAAACGCGCGCAAATTTAAACTGCCCAGTCTCCGTGTGACACGCCATCATCCCTTCCACTTTCCTGAAACATAAACAAAATAAAGCAACGGTTTTGAAACGTTGCATTAGGTAAGCTACGAAGAAATAGCGAATAGCTCGTTTCCTAATATAAATTAGGCGCGAGTATGTCTTCTTCTTCGTCCAGATGCCAGGAATGCAATGGTCATGGTCTTGAGGGCCAATTTTGCAGTATGGTGAAAACCCCAAAATCAAAACTTGAAAACCCTAGAATGTGGGCATGGCAGATTCGCGTAGGATGAACAAAAATGCAATTAAATATAATGAACAGCTTGGAAACTTCATCATGAGTATGAATATGTACTTAAAAATGCAAAAAGATGCTTAGAATGTAAATCACGATTGCCACATTTTTGTTGTACAGTTTGAGTTGTGGGTACCAGTTCAGGGGGTTTTGGAATATGTTATGAATTGAAATGCGTTCAGTGATGGTCCAGGATGCTAATGGTATAAAAATTTTGGCTTGAAAGGATCCCTAGCATTGATTTCAGTTTTGCCTTTTATGGTTCATTTTTCAAATTGCCAAATGGACTTTGAACGAGTTTTGTGCTATGTTCTTGGTAGGGTTGGACTCAGTGGTCATCATAGAATTGAATAGGCTTGCTATTTGACCTTAATCCATGCTTGAGAAAGAATTGGCCTTAGGGTTTGTTCATTAACCATTTTTTCCTAATTTCTAGCCAAAACCTAAACCTAGTGTGTAAATGAACCTTGGCCTGATTTTTGAGTTGGTTCATGATGTATAGAACTTGTCCAAATTCATTTGACACCATTTCATTGATTTTTAAATTTTATTTGAATTTTCAATGAATTAAAATGAATTAAATCATCAAAAATTAAATAAAATAAAAAAGTCAACATTTGGTCTTGAAATCAACCATGGGCCACGTGTGTGGCATGACAAGGATGGACAAAGTGAGAAAAATGGGGCCCTTTTGTCAAAATTGGATTTTCAAGGATAGTTGACTTTTGCCATTTCACAAAATTTTCCCAACTTCTACAAGGCATAACTTGCTCAATTTTTAAGCTTTTCACATGTTCTTGGACATTTTGGAAAGGTCTTTGAGTCCTTTAACCAATGCCTTTGGTCCCATGTCATTTTGATTTACCAATCTCAAGTTATGGCCTTTGACTTGAAGTCCCTTTTTGTTGACTTTTGAAAATGACCTATAATGTTGAAATTGATAACTTTTTGTGAGAGCATTTCTTGGACTTGAAGTATGAAGATGAGTTGTAGGAAATGTCTTCCTCTTCAAAATGAGCTTTGGATGGAATTTTTCTGATAATCCATGTGAAAGTTATGCCCTGGTCAATTTCAGTTGACTTTTTCAGCTGTCCAAATATAGCAACTTTTGCATCTTTGATGATTTCTGAGCCAAATTTTGAGAATCATGATCAAGCATTGATCAGATGATGTTTGTGGCTTCAAAATGATATATTGACCAAAAATTTGAACTTTTGACTGTCAAATGACCATTTTGCCCCTACAGTTGACTGTAGTGCAATTTAGGGTTTTGACTGTGCAATTTTGGGCTGAATGCCTTGAAACTTGATATGAGGATGCTTGACCATGTTTGTAAGCATATGAGACTTGATTGGGCCTTTGAACACTTCCTTTTCTTGATCAGACTCAAAGCCCTAATTTTGACTGTATGGGAGACTGTTGCACTGCACAACCCTTGGGGAATTTTCTAGCTTGGCTTGGCAATTTCTTGAGGAATATGGGAGGGCAAATTTTGGGGTATAACAGTTGCCCCTGTTCAATCTTCTTAGACCTGAGGATGCAGATTGGCGGACGTGCCTTTCGTAATCCGAGGGTAAAAGATGATTGGACACTAGAGTGCCCGGAAATTTGCGCTCACATGTTAGCAATGATGGGAATGGGCTTATAGATGCCATCTGGATGTTTGCTGGATCGGATGATGGGCTTATAGATGCCATCTGGATGCTGATCGCGTAGGAGACTCCTTGGCGAGATCCTGCGTACCTGCAAAACAGAAAAATGAGTACCTGACACGTTGCAGGAGCTGATTTTTTAGATGCCTGGTATAGATGCGTCCTGACTGGTTACAGGAGCTGAGTCTGGAGCTTCAAACGGCGATGAAAGAACCAGGGATGATTACTTCCTTAGCATGAATGATAAAAGAGCCTTGGACGACTTTAACTTCAACAACGCTCGTTGAGAAAAAATCTGAGGTGTCTTCTACTGGGATAAGAATCAGGGAGATCTTAAGGTCGATCTGCCTGAACCAGAGAGGCCTTTGACTGGATAAGCAATCAGGAAAATCTAGGTCTTGAAATGTCTTCCACTGGATAAGCAATCAGGAAAATCTTGGGACGATTTAACTGAACCAGAGGAGGCCTTTGACTGGATAAGCAATCAGGAAAATCTTGGGACGATTTAACTGAACCGGTCTAGGTCTTGAAATGTCTTCCACTGGATAAGCAATCAGGAAAATCTTGGGACGATTTAACTGAACCAGAGAAGGCCTTTGACTGGATAAGCAATCAGGAAAATCTTGGGACGATTTAACTGAACCAGGCTAGGTCTTGAAATGTCTTCCACTGGATAAGCAATCAGGAAAATCTTGGGACGATTTAACTGAACCAGAGGAGGCCTTTGACTGGATAAGCAATCAGGAAAATCTTGGGACGATTTAACTGAACCGGTCTAGGTCTTGAAATGTCTTCCACTGGATAAGCAATCAGGAAAATCTTGGGACGATTTAACTGAACCAGAGGAGGCCTTTGACTGGATAAGCAATCAGGAAAATCTTGGGACGATTTAACTGAACCGGTCTAGGTCTTGAAATGTCTTCCACTGGATAAGCAATCAGGAAAATCTTGGGACGATTTAACTGAACCAGAGGAGGCCTTTGACTGGATAAGCAATCAGGAAAATCTTGGGACGATTTAACTGAACCGGTCTAGGTCTTGAAATGTCTTCCACTGGATAAGCAATCAGGAAAATCTTGGGACGATTTAACTGAACCAGAGGAGGCCTTTGACTGGATAAGCAATCAGGAAAATCTTGGGACGATTTAACTGAACCGGTCTAGGTCTTGAAATGTCTTCCACTGGATAAGCAATCAGGAAAATCTTGGGACGATTTAACTGAACCAGAGGAGGCCTTTGACTGGATAAGCAATCAGGAAAATCTTGGGACGATTTAACTGAACCGGTCTAGGTCTTGAAATGTCTTCCACTGGATAAGCAATCAGGAAAATCTTGGGACGATTTAACTGAACCAGAGGAGGCCTTTGACTGGATAAGCAATCAGGAAAATCTTGGGACGATTTAACTGAACCAGGCTAGGTCTTGAAATATGATTGAGAATTTAACTGAATCTTTCCTGAAAGGTAAAAGTCAGTCGTACGCAATGCATGATATGGATCAAGCATAAATGAGATTTGTATGATGCAGTGCGTTATGCATGCTATAATGATGTATGTGATGTTTTATGTATGTTTTCGTCTAGGAAGGTAAATCCTTGACGGGTGCCGGGAAATCGTATCCTGGGCTGATGCCGAAGAATAGATTTTGCTTCCGCTGGGGATGATAACTGCAAGGATACCGGTAGGAGAAGATGACTCCGTTGCGGAATAAACTTGGCGAATGGAAGATTCTGCGGGGAGAAAAGATACTCTAGCGATCATGCTGGAAAGCAATGCTCTGTGGGAAGAGTGATGCCTTGCTGAATGTTGATAGTAACTCTGTTGGGGATACCGTTGTTGTATTGGAAGTGTGAATAGACTTTGCTGGGGATAGGAAAGAACTACGTTGACGACGACCTTTCCTTGGCTTTTGGCTGAGGATAACCCAGTTATATCCTGTTAAGGAAATAACTCTTTAAACTAAGCCAGACGACGCGTTCGTGTTCTGCGAGGGGATAAGCTTCCAGAATTTACTGGGGATAAGCTTACTGCTTGGGGAGACAAATTCCATCTTTCCTGGGGAACTTGGATGGGACTCTCCTGGGGAAGTTTTGATATGCTGGGGAAGTGATTCCTTTGAATGTTGAGGTACCGCCGGGGAACAATCTTTAGACCAAGACTGCCGGGGATGCTTGTTAAGAGTATACGCTACTGGGGAATGTTGAGATCTGCGAGAGGATATTCAAAGTTGATAACTGCTTTGCTTGAGGAGAGTATACTGCTTGCTGGCTCGCTCTCTGGGGAATTAAGATACCTGGTTGTGTTCTTCAACAGGACCTACCCTGATACCTTGGAGGATAGAACAATCAGACTGCCCAGATCAACCTTTATTGCCCCTGTTTCTTGTGGGGTGCTGATAGTTGTTGGCGGACAAACTTTCTTCTGGTAGACAGATGGCGGGACATAGTCGTACGCTTTTAATCCCTAACTTTTGCCTGGACTGCCCTTTCGGGTTTGCAGTCCACCGGGATACCCATTTTTGTCCAAGCCGCCTTTTCAGGTTTTCGACCTGCCGGGTGTACAGATTTTTTCATTTTCATCCCTTCATTTTGCCCGAACCCTTTTGGTTCGCCGGGAAGCCCTTATTTTTGCCTAGGTGTGTCAACCTAGCGGACCTTTGATTGTGCGTAGTATTTTTCGACTATGTCCGTGCTTTCAGCATGTAGGGAATTGCCCCTGTTAGAAATTGTTTTGTCATGCCACCAGAAGGTGTTTGATCAGGCCAGATTCGTTGTTGAAATGCCCCAAGTGACTTAGACGGAGATTTGCCCCAGGCTGGTGGTGTCACCATATTGTCAGAAGGTGTCTGATCGTGCAAGATTCGTTGCTGGATTGCCCCAAGTGACTCAGGCAGAGATTTGCCCCAGGCTTTTTGGCCTTTTGAGAGATTCTCCGAATCTTGACTGGATTGCCCCAGATGAAGGACCATGGTCATGTCTGCCCCTTGATTGGAGGTACTTCTATTCATTAGGCATTCGTCATGCAAATTTCCCTGCTGTTCAAACAAAAAGTCATGTGCAAACAAAGTTATGTTAAATATGCAAAGCTTATGTCTGTCTTGAAGATTTTGAAAATGCATTCTTTTTCATAAAACAAGTAAATGTTTGTAAAAACATGATGTCAACTCCGTATTTACCGTAGGCCTTCAGGAGTCAGGATACCTTTCGTAACAGTATGCTTTCGAACTAACCCATACTTCAGCTAGGACTTTTAAGGGTTATAACGTGGCCTGGTTCACAGTTTAAGAAACAAAGTATAAAGGTTCAAATTTTATTTGTACCCACCCTCTCTTCGTGATGTTCTCCAAACCTAAACTCAGTTGATCATACATTAGACCTTGTTTGAGTCTTTGCTCTAATTTTCTGGTGATGGATAACTTATTTTGAATAGGCAGTCATTCCTTTTTTGTCGGGGGTTTGTGTGACCTCCCTTTTTTGATTTTGTGATCCCTATTTTTTTGCCTGAACTGTTTCTTCTGTGATTACAGTCAGCGGGATGCCCCAGTTTTGTAAGTCTCCTTCATAGGTTTAGACTTTTTGGGCTTTTCGTTTATGAATTTTGATGATGACTGCCTGTCCTTTTGATTGTTCTGAACCATCACTGTCTTTGTTTGTTTTGTAAAGATCTCTTCGGTGCTATTCGTCATGCACTTGGATCAACTGAGAGAACTACCCTGCCCCAGGTTATGATAAAGGGTTTTAAATTTCGAAAAGAAAAAACTCCTATTTCTTTGGCTCAGAGGGGTTGACGAGGGATTATCATCCTTATAACTCCAGTGTTTAGGGATTGAAACAATGCCTGTACCTCATCAGCGGGGTCTGTTCAAAAGCATACTGTAGATCGTGGTATCGTTTTCGTCATCCTCCCTCAAGAGGCTTAGAATTATTGATTGAAAGAGTTGACATCAGAACAAATATGAAAATAATTTGCGTATAGTGAATACGAATATATTGATTCAAAATAGACATAAGCGATGCATTAATGAAATAACAATGTTTTAACAATGAGTAAATGTTTGAACAAAATAAAATTGCAACTTGAACATTCGAATGAACAAAAATTTCTAGTCTCAGGGCTTGTCACTTCAAATGGTGAGCCTTGGAGGGATGGTAGAAAAATTCAGCCTGACCATCTTGTGTGAATTCCAGTGCTCCTTCATCAATCAGGTCCTGGATCTTGTTTTTCAAAGCCCAACATTCGTTTGCATTATGTCCTGGGCAGGCAGAGTGGTAGGCACACCTTTTATTGCGATCATAAGCAGGATGTGCTGTGTTAAGGTTCTGGGGCTGAGCCTTTAATGTGATCAGGTTCAATCTCAACAGGCGTTGTAAAGCTTGAAACAGCGACATATTGAGCGGGGTGAACTGCCTCCTGGGTTTGTCTGCCTGAAGTTGGTGAAGTTGCTGCTGAATTGGTGATACTGGAGCCATATGAGGAGCTTTCTCCTTACCTCCTTGTCTCAAAGGTGGTGGAATGATGATTGGCTTTTTACCCTTAGATGTTTGCCCCAGTTGGTTGCCCTGAAGCAGTTTGTTGATGAGAACCCCGAGCTCATCTTGTCTTTGAGTTAAACCCTGAATGGCAGTCATCTGCCCCAGCATTTGGGCTTTCAATGCATCCACCTCAGCTTGTAGGTGTTCTAGCCTTTCATCCTCAGCACTGTTCCTGACAAAAGTCTCCATGATAAGTGTCCTTAGCTCTTCCTGCCCCTTGGATAGATTCAGGAGGATTTCCTCGAACCGAGTCTCTTGAGCAAGAAGGTCCTGATTGTCTTGTTGGGAAGCCATGGCTGAAATAAACAGCGGGAAAGGTAAGTGACCTGCAACAAAGATGCTTGTTATGTAAGGATGAGTATGATATGTATGCAATGTTTTCAAGGATCTCGCGGGATAAACCAGAAAATTTTGTTAGCATTGGAATTTAGAGCTTGATTGAAGGACACCCATGTTATTGAGAATTCTTCTTCAAGAGTCAAGGCTCACCATATCAAGTGGGTCATAGCCCCTGGCTTTAGTCATCATGTCTGATTTTGATTTCCAAACAACCTTGGTTAGGGAACCTTCTTCAGGAGTCAGAGCTCACCATATCAAGTGGGTCATAGCCCCTGACAACATTGGCTAGAGGAAAATAAATCCTCTTTACCCCTTGCTAGATGTTTGATTTATATGACCTGTATCACAAGCCCTTGAGATCCTTGAAATGGGTTAGGATGTATGCAATGGTATGATGTCATGATATGCATGGGGTAATGTAAGTAACCCTGTTATGAGTCCTAATTAAGGACTGCAAAAACCTGCAAGAAACTTAGGATACCCTGTTATGAGTCCTAATTAAGGACTACAAACACAACCTGCAAGAGACAAATGTCAGGTAATAAGCATGCAAGTAGTTCAAGTAGGAAGGCACACAAGTCACACAAGAGAAGCCCTTAAAGTTTAAGCCAGCATGGAGTCTGGGTAGTACCCTCTTGAAGTTGGTGGGTTCAACCTGTCCTAATCAAAGTAACCGGGTTCTAAGGTTCCCAATATCACGGGATTGCTTTCATTGTTCATCGTTTCGATTTAGCCACTGAACTGGCGACCGAAATATTCCAGGAAAGCAACCCTCAATTGAGTGTAGTATCGAGTATCAACCAACCTCGGACTGCACCAAAGTCAGTTATCTCACTACCCTAAAGAGGCCAAGATGGTTCAATTAAGGTTCCTAAGGTCTGTTGATGCTTCATGACACCACATGGAGGCCCCGTACTCTCCTTGACTGAACTCAAGGGTTACCGGTACACACCAAAGTGCCACATCAACGTAGCAGACTGCTTCAACCATGTCGGTATACCCCGCACAGTTCCCTCACAGCCTTGTTGCTACTTTCTTAAGAAGGTATCCCCAGATCCGGGTTAGGATCTATAGAACTCCCAAGACAGTCCCACAATTTCAAAGCACACAAGGAAAACAATTGAAAACACAGTTATGAACTAGCCCTAAGGTACACCTCACTTTAAGTATATCCCCAGCAGAGTCGCCAGTTCTGTGATCGGTGGATCTGGAACTGACTGTTTTAAAGCTGGTTCGCGAAATGTCGCGGTAAGCAAGAGTCGCCACCGTCTTTTATTTTCTCCAAATGGAAAGGACAAAAGCACAGAAAAATTCCTTAAAGAGATTGCTCTCGGTTCGGGAGGTAGGTTATAGAAAGGGAAGGTGTTAGCACCCTTTCTATCCATGGTTATCCATGGGCTCTTAGATACTTGCTCATTGTGTTTTCCAAAATTGTTTGTTTGCTTTTCAATGTGGGTTTTAAAAAGTTTCTTTGAAAAATTTCAGTTCGACTCGTACGTCAGAGTGTTTGAAAAGTTTGCTTTGAAAGCTTTTGAAAATGTGTTGGTGTGAAAAGTATTTTTGAGTTTGTTTTGAGATTAGAGCAAGTATCCTTGAGAACCTACCTACCCTAAGGAATTCGTCTGTGTAAATGTCCTTTAAAGTAGTGCCATCCCATCATTGAGAGGTAGGTAGCACCACCGTTGGAGGTGTTCGGGTCAATTCGAGTTTTAGGGGCATGGCGATCACCGGAGCAATGGGAAGACACCTTAGAAGCTACCCTCATGCCAGGTTCCCGGATCATGAGGACTTACTAAGACGTCCTCTACTCGACGATCACCTTTCGAAAGGCAACAGTGAGGCGTACCCTAGGGGTGGTGTGTGCGAATTGTGTGTCATTTTCAGTTTATTGTTTGTCTTGTCATGCATTGGTGATCTAACGATTCGATTTTATTTTTCGGGCATTCATTCTTTCATGCATATTTATTAACAGTTATATTTGCGAGAAAATAAATCTAACTATTACAACTGGCGCGGGTCCACATCGCCAAAAAAAACCGAACCCGATTTGACTGAAAATAAATAAAGCGAATAAAATAAAAAGTGCGAGAAATAAATCTAAACTTATTACAAGGCTTTGGGGCATATACAGAGGTATTTACACAATATAAGATAAATGCGCGAAATAAAGACTAAACAAAATTAGGGCGTTGGACCCTTTTACAAATAATTAAAATTAATCAAGGAAATTAAAAATTAAATGAAAAATAATGTTTTTGTGTTTTTTAGGTTTAAAAGAAAAAGAGAAAAGATTAATTAGAATTAAAATCCTAGTTCTAATGTTTTTTAAGTTTATTATGAAAAAAAGATTTAATTTCTAGCCTAATTAAATTCTAAACTAATTTATATACAATTTTTGATTTATAGAAAATAAATAATAAATAATAATATTGTGAGGAAAAAAAAATTAAAAAGGATATGAAAAATTAATAATTACCCTAATTCTACATTTTTTTGGATTTTTATTATGAAAAAAAAGAATTAAAATTAAAACTAAGACCTAATTAAACTAAATGAGTTGCATTTTAATTTATTAAAAAAAAAAGAATCAAAATTAATTATATTTTTTTGCCTTTTCTGTACTTTTAATATTTTTTGTATTTTTTTTTATAAGAATTAATTAAATCAGAAAATAAAACACAAGTAAATTTAAAAAATAATAAGATATAAAGAAAATTAGAAAAAAAGAAAAAAAGATATAACCAGGGAGGTGTGGATTTGAATTTGGAGGTGCAATTTTGAGAGGCCTGGCCCATTTGCTGGCAATTTGTTGACTTTTGAAATCATATGCACGCCTGTTGACTTGTCCTCATGGTATACCTTCAAGCTGGACCCTTGATCAGGTCCCCTGGGACACGTGGATAACGCTTCTTGAATGTGCATGGTGAGTCCTCATGTGGGCGCTGCATGGAACCTTGAAATGAAAAATAATATGAGAAATTGCAAGACCTGGGACTTGAACCCAGGTCATTGTGGTCACATGCGCGTGTCTTAGCCAGCTGAGCCATTTGAATTCATTTAACATAATATAGTTAATAAAATATATAAAAGAAAATGGTTAATGCTTAGTTAAACGCGCGCAAATTTAAACTGCCCAGTCTCCGTGTGACACGCCATCATCCCTTCCACTTTCCTGAAACATAAACAAAATAAAGCAACGGTTTTGAAACGTTGCATTAGGTAAGCTACGAAGAAATAGCGAATAGCTCGTTTCCTAATATAAATTAGGCGCGAGTATGTCTTCTTCTTCGTCCAGATGCCAGGAATGCAATGGTCATGGTCTTGAGGGCCAATTTTGCAGTATGGTGAAAACCCCAAAATCAAAACTTGAAAACCCTAGAATGTGGGCATGGCAGATTCGCGTAGGATGAACAAAAATGCAATTAAATATAATGAACAGCTTGGAAACTTCATCATGAGTATGAATATGTACTTAAAAATGCAAAAAGATGCTTAGAATGTAAATCACGATTGCCACATTTTTGTTGTACAGTTTGAGTTGTGGGTACCAGTTCAGGGGGTTTTGGAATATGTTATGAATTGAAATGCGTTCAGTGATGGTCCAGGATGCTAATGGTATAAAAATTTTGGCTTGAAAGGATCCCTAGCATTGATTTCAGTTTTGCCTTTTATGGTTCATTTTTCAAATTGCCAAATGGACTTTGAACGAGTTTTGTGCTATGTTCTTGGTAGGGTTGGACTCAGTGGTCATCATAGAATTGAATAGGCTTGCTATTTGACCTTAATCCATGCTTGAGAAAGAATTGGCCTTAGGGTTTGTTCATTAACCATTTTTTCCTAATTTCTAGCCAAAACCTAAACCTAGTGTGTAAATGAACCTTGGCCTGATTTTTGAGTTGGTTCATGATGTATAGAACTTGTCCAAATTCATTTGACACCATTTCATTGATTTTTAAATTTTATTTGAATTTTCAATGAATTAAAATGAATTAAATCATCAAAAATTAAATAAAATAAAAAAGTCAACATTTGGTCTTGAAATCAACCATGGGCCACGTGTGTGGCATGACAAGGATGGACAAAGTGAGAAAAATGGGGCCCTTTTGTCAAAATTGGATTTTCAAGGATAGTTGACTTTTGCCATTTCACAAAATTTTCCCAACTTCTACAAGGCATAACTTGCTCAATTTTTAAGCTTTTCACATGTTCTTGGACATTTTGGAAAGGTCTTTGAGTCCTTTAACCAATGCCTTTGGTCCCATGTCATTTTGATTTACCAATCTCAATTTATGGCCTTTGACTTGAAGTCCCTTTTTGTTGACTTTTGAAAATGACCTATAATGTTGAAATTGATAACTTTTTGTGAGAGCATTTCTTGGACTTGAAGTATGAAGATGAGTTGTAGGAAATGTCTTCCTCTTCAAAATGAGCTTTGGATGGAATTTTTCTGATAATCCATGTGAAAGTTATGCCCTGGTCAATTTCAGTTGACTTTTTCAGCTGTCCAAATATAGCAACTTTTGCATCTTTGATGATTTCTGAGCCAAATTTTGAGAATCATGATCAAGCATTGATCAGATGATGTTTGTGGCTTCAAAATGATATATTGACCAAAAATTTGAACTTTTGACTGTCAAATGACCATTTTGCCCCTACAGTTGACTGTAGTGCAATTTAGGGTTTTGACTGTGCAATTTTGAGCTGAATGCCTTGAAACTTGATATGAGGATGCTTGACCATGTTTGTAAGCATATGAGACTTGATTGGGCCTTTGAACACTTCCTTTTCTTGATCAGACTCAAAGCCCTAATTTTGACTGTATGGGAGACTGTTGCACTGCACAACCCTTGGGGAATTTTCTAGCTTGGCTTGGCAATTTCTTGAGGAATATGGGAGGGCAAATTTTGGGGTATAACAACAAGTCTACCATCCATTAGAGTAACAAAGATATCGACAACATACTACCTTCCATAATGACAACGCTACCATCCATTGGAGTAACAAAAATCACGAAAACAAACTACCTACCATAATGACAAGGCTACCATCCATTAGAGTAACAAAAATATCGAAAATAGACTACCTTCCATAATGACAAGGCTACCATCCATTGTAGAAAAAAGATATCGATAACATACTACCTTAAAAAATTACAAGTATACCATCCATTTGAGTATCAAAAATCACGACAACAGACTACCTTACATAATGTCAAGGCTACCATCCATTGGAGTGACAAAAATCACGACAACAGACTACCTTCCATAATGACAAGGATACCATCCATTGGAATAACAAAAATCACGACAACAGACTACCTTCCCTAATGACAAGGCTAGCATCCATTGGAATAACAAAAATCTCGACAACAGACTACCTTCCATAATGACAAGGCTACCATCCATTGGAGTAACAATGATATCAACATCATACTACCTTCCATAATGACAAGGCTACCATCCATTGGAGTACCAAAAATCACGACAACAGACTACCTTCCATAATGACATGGATACCATCCATTGGAATATCAAAAATTTTGACAACAGAATACCTTCCATAATGACAAGGCAACCATCCAATGGAGTAACAAAAATCTCGACAACAGACTACCTTCCATAATTACAAGGCTACCATCCATTGGAGTAACAAAAATCTCGACAACAGACTACCTTACATAATGACAAGTCTATCATCCATCGGAATAACAAAAATCTCGACAATAGACTACCTTTCATAATGACAAGGCTATAATCCAATGGAGTAACAAAAATATCGACAACAGACTACCATCTATAATGACAAGGCTACCATTGATTGGAGTAACATAGATATCGACAACATACTACCTTCTATAATGACAAGGCTACCATCTATTGGAATAACTAAAATCACGACAACAGACTACCTTCCATAACGACAAGGCTACCATCCATTGGAATAATAAAAATATAGAAAACAAACTACCT
Source organism: Vicia faba (assembly GCA_948472305.1). Lineage (NCBI taxonomy): Eukaryota > Viridiplantae > Streptophyta > Magnoliopsida > Fabales > Fabaceae > Vicia > Vicia faba. Next base: position 796,989,592 of record OX451737.1, on the reverse strand, counting down.
TCCATAATGACAAGGCTACCATCCAATGGAGTAACAAAAATCTAAACAACAGACTACCTTCCATAATGACAAGTCTACCATCCATTGGAGTAACAAAGATATCGACAACATACTACCTTCCATAATGACAAGGCTACCATCCATTGTAGTAACAAAGATATCGATAACATACTACCTTAAAAAATTACAAGTCTACCATCCATTTGAGTATCAAAAATCAAGACAACAGACTACCTTCCCTAATGACAAGGCTACCATCCATTGGAATAACAGAAATATCGACAATAGACTACCTTCCATAATGACAAGGCTACCATCCATTTCAGTAACAATGATATCAACATCATACTACCTTCCATAATTACAAGGCTACCATCCATTGGAGTAACAAAAATCAAGACAACAGACTACCTACCATAATGACAATGATACCATCCATTGGAATAACAAAAATTTTGACAACAGAATACCTTCCATAATGACAAGGCAACCATCCAATGGAATAACAAAAATCTCGACAACAGACTACCTTTCATAATGACAAGGCTACCATCCATTGGAGTAACAAAAATCTCGACAATAGACTACCTTCCATAATGATTAGGGTATCATCTATTGGAGTAACGAAAATCTCGACAACAGACTACCTTACATAATGACAAGTCTACCATCCATCGGAATAACAAAAATCTCGATAATAGACTACCTTTCATAATGACAAGGCTACAATCCAATGGAGTAACAAAAATATCGACAACAGACTACCATCTATAATGACAAGGCTACCATCGATTAGAGTAACATAATATCGACAACATACTACCTTCTATAATGACAAGGCTACCATCTATTGGAATAACTAAAATCACGACAATAGACTACCTTCCATAACGACAAGGCTACCATCCATTGGAGTAACAATGATATCAACATCATACTACCTTCCATAATGACAAGGAAACCATCCATTGGAGTAACAAAAATCACGACAACAGACTACCTTCCGTAATGACAAGGATACCATCCATTGGAATAACAAAAATATAGATAACAAACTACCTTCCATAATGACAAGTCTACCATCCAATGGAGTAACAAAAATCTCAACAATAGACTACCTTCCATAATGACATGGATACCATCCATTGGAGTAACAAAGATATCGACAACATACTACCTTCCATAATGACAACGCTACCATCCATTGGAGTAACAAAAATCACGAAAACAAACTACCTACCATAATGATAAGGCTACCATCCATTAGAGTAACAAAAATATCGAAAATAGACTACCTTCCATAATCACATGTCTACCATCCATTGGAGTATCAAAAATCACGACGACAGACTACCTTCCCTAATGGCAAGGCTACCATCCATTGGAATAATAAAAATCTCGACAATAGACTACCTTCCATAATGACAAGGCTACCATCCATTAGAGTAACAATGATATCAACATCATACAACCTTCCATAATGACAAGGAAACCATCCATTGGAGTAACTAAAATCACGACAACAGATTACCTTCCATAATGACAAGGATACCATCCATTGGAATAAAAAAAATTTTAACAACATAATACCTTCCATAATGACAAGGCAATCATCCAATGGAGTAACAAAAATCTCGACAACAGACTACCTTCCATAATGACAAGGCTACCATCCATTGGAATAACAAAAATCACGACAACAGACTACCTTCCATAACGACAAGGCTACCATCCATTGGAATAACAAAAATATAGATAACAGACTACCTTCCATAATGACAAGGCTACCATCCAATGGAGTAACAAAAATCTCGACAACATACTACCTTCCTTAATGACAAGGCTACCATCTATTGGAGTATCAAAAATATCGACAATAGACTACCTTCCATTATAACAAGGGTACCATCCATTGGACTAACAAAAAAATCCACAAGAGACTACCTTCCATAATGACAAGGCTACCATCCATTAAAGTAATAAAAATCGTTACAACAGGATACCTTCTGTAATGACAAGGCTACCATCCAATGGAGTAACAAAAATCTCGGAACCAGACTACCTTCCATAATGACAAGGCTACCATCCATTGGAGTATAAAAAATTTGGACAACAGACTACCTTCCATAATGACAAGGCTACCATCCATTGGAGTAACAAAAATATCGACAACAGACTACCTTCCATAATGACAAGGCTACGATCCATTGGAGTAACAAAGATATTGATAACATACTACCTTCCATAATGACAAGGCTACCATCCATTGGAGTATAAAAAATTTGGAGAACAGACTACCTTGCATAATGACCAGGCTACCATTCAATCTAGTAACGAAAATAACAACAACAGACTACCTTCCATAATGACAAGGCTACCATCCATTAGATTAACAAAAATCTAGACAACAGACTACCTTCTATAATGACAAGGCTACCATCCATTGGAGTAACAAAAAGATCAACAAGAGACTACCTTCCATAAGGGCAAGGGTACCATCCATTGGAGTAACAAAAATCTCGACAACAAACTACCTTCCATAATGACAAGTCCATAATCCATTGGAATAACAAAACTCTCGACAACAGACTACCTTTCATAATGACAAGGCTACAATCCAATGGAGTAACAAACATCTCGAAAATAGACTACCTTCCATAATGACAAGTCTACCATCCATTGGAGTAACAAAAATATCAACAACAGACTACCTTCCATAATGACAAGGCTACCATCCATTGAAGAAACAAAGATATCGACAACATACTACCTTCCATAATGACAAGGCTACCATCCATTGGAGTGACAAAAATCACGACAACAGACTACCTTCCATAATGACAAGGATACCATCCATTGGAATAACAAAAATCACGACAACAGACTACCTTCCCTAATGACAAGGCTAGCATCCATTGGAATAACAAAAATCTCGACAACAGACTACCTTCCATAATGACAAGTCTACCATCCATTGGGGTAACAATGATATCAACATCATACTACCTTCCATAATGACAAGGCTACCATCCATTGGAGTACCAAAAATCACGACAACAGACTACCTTCCATAATGACATGGATACCATCCATTGGAATAACAAAAATTTTGACAATAGAATACCTTCCATAATGACAAGGCAACCATCCAATGGAGTAACAAAAATCTCGACAACAGACTACCTTCCATAATGACAAGGCTACCATCCATTGGAATAACAAAAATCACGACAACAGACTACCTTCCATAACGACAAGGCTACCATCCATTGGAATAACAAAAATATAGATAACAGACTACCTTCCATAATGACAAGGCTACCATCCAATGGAGTAACAAAAATCTCGACAACATACTACCTTCCTTAATGACAAGGCTACCATCTATTGGAGTATCAAAAATATCGACAATAGACTACCTTCCATTATAACAAGGGTACCATCCATTGGACTAACAAAAAAATCCACAAGAGACTACCTTCCGTAATGACAAGGCTACCATCCATTAAAGTAATAAAAATCGTTACAACAGGATACCTTCTGTAATGACAAGGCTACCATCCAATGGAGTAACAAAAATCTCGGAACCAGACTACCTTCCATAATGACAAGGCTACCATCCATTGGAGTATAAAAAATTTGGACAACAGACTACCTTACATAATGACAAGGCTACCATCCATTAGAGTAACAAAAATATCGACAACAGACTACCTTCCATAATGACAAGGCTACGATCCATTGGAGTAACAAAGATATTGATAACATACTACCTTCCATAATGACAAGGCTACCATCCATTGGAGTATAAAAAATTTGGAGTACAGACTACCTTGCATAATGACCAGGCTACCATTCAATCTAGTAAAGAAAATAACAACAACAGACTACCTTCTATAATGACAAGGCTACCATCCATTAGAGTAACAAAAATCTGGACAACAGACTACCTTCTATAATGACAAGGCTACCATCCATTGGAGTAACAAAAAGATCAACAAGAGACTACCTTCCATAAGGGCAAGGGTACCATCCATTGGAGTAACAAAAATCTCGACAACAAACTACCTTCCATAATGACAAGTCCACAATCCATTGGAATAACAAAACTCTCGACAACAGACTACCTTTCAGAATGACAAGGCTACAATCCAATGGAGTAACAAACATCTCGAAAATAGACTACCTTCCATAATGACAAGTCTACCATCCATTGGAGTAACAAAAATATCAACAACAGACTACCTTCCATAATGACAAGGCTACCATCCATTGGAGAAACAAAGATATCGACAACATACTACCTTCCATAATGACAAGGCTACCATCCATTGGAGTGACAAAAATCACGACAACAGACTACCTTCCATAATGACAAGGATACCATCCATTGGAATAACAAAAATCACGACAACAGACTACCTTCCCTAATGACAAGGCTAGCATCCATTGGAATAACAAAAATCTCGACAACAGACTACCTTCCATAATGACAAGTCTACCATCCATTGGGGTAACAATGATATCAACATCATACTACCTTCCATAATGACAAGGCTACCATCCATTGGAGTACCAAAAATCACGACAACAGACTACCTTCCATAATGACATGGATACCATCCATTGGAATAACAAAAATTTTGACAATAGAATACCTTCCATAATGACAAGGCAACCATCCAATGGAGTAACAAAAATCTCGACAACAGACTACCTTCCATAATGACAAGGCTACCATCCATTGGAATAACAAAAATCACGACAACAAACTACCTTCCATAATGACAAGGCTACCATCCATTAAAGTAATAAAAATCGTTACAACAGGATACCTTCTGTAATGACAAGGCTACCATCCAATGGAGTAACAAAAATCTCGGAACCAGACTACCTTCCATAATGACAAGGCTACCATCCATTGGAGTATAAAAAATTTGGACAACAGACTACCTTACATAATGACAAGGCTACCATCCATTGGAGTAACAAAAATATCGACAACAGACTACCTTCCATAATGACAAGGCTACGATCCATTGGAGTAACAAAGATATTGATAACATACTACCTTCCATAATGACAAGGCTACCATCCATTGGAGTATAAAAAATTTGGAGTACAGACTACCTTGCATAATGACCAGGCTACCATTCTATCTAGTAAAGAAAATAACAACAACAGACTCCCTTCTATAATGACAAGGCTACCATCCATTAGAGTAACAAAAATCTGGACAACAGACTACCTTCTATAATGACAAGGCTACCATCCATTGGAGTAACAAAAAGATCAACAAGAGACTACCTTCCATAAGGGCAAGGGTACCATCCATTGGAGTAACAAAAATCTCGACAACAAACTACCTTCCATAATGACAAGTCCACAATCCATTGGAATAACAAAACTCTCGACAACAGACTACCTTTCATAATGACAAGGCTACAATCCAATGGAGTAACAAACATCTCGAAAATAGACTACCTTCCATAATGACAAGTCTACCATCCATTGGAGTAACAAAAATATCAACAACAGACTACCTTCCATAATGACAAGGCTACCATCCATTGGAGAAACAAAGATATCGACAACATACTACCTTCCATAATGACAAGGCTACCATCCATTGGAGTGACAAAAATCACGACAACAGACTACCTTCCATAATGACAAGGATACCATCCATTGGAATAAAAAAAATCACGACAACAGACTATCTTCCTTAATGACAAGGCTAGCATCCATTGGAATAACAAAAATCTCGACAACAGACTACCTTCCATAATGACAAGTCTACCATCCATTGGGGTAACAATGATATCAACATCATACTACCTTCCATAATGACAAGGCTACCATCCATTTGACTACCAAAAATCACGACAACAGACTACCTTCCATAATGACATGGATACCATCCATTGGAATAACAAAATTTTTGACAATAGAATACCTTCCATAATGACAAGGCAACCATCCAATGGAGTAACAAAAATCTCGACAACAGACTACCTTCCATAATTACAAGGCTACCATCCATTGGAGTAACAAAAATCTCGACAACAGACTACCTTACATAATGACAAGTCTACCATCCATCGGAATAACAAAAATCTCGACAATAGACTACCTTTCATAATGACAAGGCTACAATCCAATGGAGTAACAAAAATATCGACAACAGACTACCATCTATAATGATAAGGCTACCATTGATTGGAGTAACATAGATATCGACAACATACTACCTTCTATAATGACAAGGCTACCATCTATTGGAATAACTAAAATCACGACAACAGACTACCTTCCATAACGACAAGGCTACCATCCATTGGAATAATAAAAATATAGAAAACAAACTACCTTCTATAATGACAAGGCTACCATCCAATGGAGTAACAAAAATCTCAACAACAGACTACCTTCCATAATGACAAGTCTACCATCCATTGGAGTAACAAAGATATCGACAACATACTACCTTCCATAATGACAAGGCTACCATCCATTGTAGTAACAAAGATATCGATAACATACTACCTTAAAAAATTACAAGTCTACCATCCATTTGAGTATCAAAAATCAAGATAACAGACTACCTTCCCTAATGACAAGGCTACCATCCATTGGAATAACAAAAATATCGACAATAGACTACCTTCCATAATGACAAGGCTACCATCCATTTGAGTAACAATGATATCAACATCATACTACCTTCCATAATTACAAGGCTACCATCCATTGGAGTAACAAAAATCAAGACAACAGACTACCTACCATAATGACAATGATACCATCCATTGGAATAACAAAAATTTTGACAACAGAATACCTTCCATAATGACAAGGCAACCATCCAATGGAATAACAAAAATCTCGACAACAGACTACCTTTCATAATGACAAGGCTACCATCCATTGGAGTAACAAAAATCTCGACAATAGACTACCTTCCATAATGATAGGGGTACCATCTATTGGAGTAACGAAAATCTCGACAACAGACTACCTTACATAATGACAAGTCTACCATCCATCGGAATAACAAAAATCTCGACAATAGACTACCTTTCATAATGACAAGGCTACAATCCAATGGAGTAACAAAAATATCGACAACAGACTACCATCTATAATGACAAGGCTACCATCGATTAGAGTAACATAATATCGACAACATACTACCTTCTATAATGACAAGGCTACCATCTATTGGAATAACTAAAATCACGACAATAGACTACCTTCCATAACGACAAGGCTACCATCCATTGGAGTAACAAAAATCACGACAACAGACTACCTTCCGTAATGACAAGGATACCATCCATTGGAATAACAAAAATATAGATAACAAACTACCTTCCATAATGACAAGTCTACCATCCAATGGAGTAACAAAAATCTCAACAATAGACTACCTTCCATAATGACATGGATACCATCCATTGGAGTAACAAAGATATCGACAACATACTACCTTCCATAATGACAACGCTACCATCCATGGGAGTAACAAAAATCACGAAAACAAACTACCTACCATAATGATAAGGCTACCATCCATTAGAGTAACAAAAATATCGAAAATAGACTACCTTCCATAATGACAAGGCTACCATCCATTGTAGTAACAAAGATATCGATAACATACTACCTTAAAAAATCACATGTCTACCATCCATTGGAGTATCAAAAATCACGACGACAGACTACCTTCCCTAATGACAAGGCTACCATCCATTGGAATAACAAAAATCTCGACAATAGACTACCTTCCATAATGACAAGGCTACCATCCATTAGAGTAACAATGATATCAACATCATACAACCTTCCATAATGACAAGGAAACCATCCATTGGAGTAACTAAAATCACGACAACAGATTACCTTCCATAATGACAAGGATACCATCCATTGGAATAACAAAAATTTTAACAACATAATACCTTCCATAATGACAAGGCAATCATCCAATGGAGTAACAAAAATCTCGACAACAGACTACCTTCCATAATGACAAGGCTACCATCCATTGGAATAACAAAAATCACGACAACAGACTACCTTCCATAACGACAAGGCTACCATCCATTGGAATAAAAAAAATATAGATAACAGACTACCTTCCATAATGACAAGGCTACCATCCAATGGAGTAACAAAAATCTCGACAACATACTACCTTCCTTAATGACAAGGCTACCATCTATTGGAGTATCAAAAATATCGACAATAGACTACCTTCCATTATAACAAGGGTACCATCCATTGGACTAACAAAAAAATCCACAAGAGACTACCTTCCATAATGACAAGGCTACCATCCATTAAAGTAATAAAAATCGTTACAACATGATACCTTCTTTAATGACAAGGCTACCATCCAATGGAGTAACAAAAATCTCGGAACCAGACTACCTTCCATAATGACAAGGCTACCATCCATTGGAGTATAAAAAATTTGGAGAACAGACTACCTTGCATAATGACCAGGCTACCATTCAATCTAGTAAAGAAAATAACAACAACAGACTACCTTCTATAATGACAAGGCTACCATCCATTAGAGTAACAAAAATCTGGACAACAGACTACCTTCTATAATGACAAGGCTACCATCCATTGGAGTAACAAAAAGATCAACAAGAGAGTACCTTCCATAAGGGCAAGGGTACCATCCATTGGAGTAACAAAAATCTCGACAACAAACTACCTTCCATAATGACAAGTCCACAATCCATTGGAATAACAAAACTCTCGACAACAGACTACCTTTCATAATGACAAGGCTACAATCCAATGGAGTAACAAACATCTCGAAAATAGACTACCTTCCATAATGACAAGTCTACCATCCATTGGAGTAACAAAAATATCAACAACAGACTACCTTCCATAATGACAAGGCTACCATCCATTGGAGAAACAAAGATATCGACAACATACTACCTTCCATAATGACAAGGCTACCACCCATTGGAGTGACAAAAATCACGACAACAGACTACCTTCCATAATGACAAGGATACCATCCATTGGAATAACAAAAATCACAACAACAGACTATCTTCCCTAATGACAAGGCTAGCATCCATTGGAATAACAAAAATCTCGACAACAGACTACCTTCCATAATGACAAGTCTACCATCCATTGGGGTAACAATGATATCAACATCATACTACCTTCCATAATGACAAGGCTACCATCCATTTGACTACCAAAAATCACGACAACAAACTACCTTCCTTAATGACATGGATACCATCCATTGGAATAACAAAAATTTTGACAATAGAATACCTTCCATAATGACAAGGCAACCATCCAATGGAGTAACAAAAATCTCGACAACAGACTACCTTCCATAATTACAAGGCTACCATCCATTGGAGTAACAAAAATCTCGACAACAGACTACCTTACATAATGACAAGTCTACCATCCATCGGAATAACAAAAATCTCGACAATAGACTACCTTTCATAATGACAAGGCTACAATCCAATGGAGTAACAAAAATATCGACAACAGACTACCATCTATAATGATAAGGCTACCATTGATTGGAGTAACATAGATATCGACAACATACTACCTTCTATAATGACAAGGCTACCATCTATTGGAATAACTAAAATCACGACAACAGACTACCTTCCATAACGACAAGGCTACCATCCATTGGAATAATAAAAATATAGAAAACAAACTACCTTCCATAATGACAAGGCTACCATCCAATGGAGTAACAAAAATCTCAACAACAGACTACCTTCCATAATGACAAGTCTACCATCCATTGGAGTAACAAAGATATCGACAACATACTACCTTCCATAATGGCAACGCTACCATCCATTGGAGTAACAAAAATCACGAAAACAAACTACCAACCATAATGACAAGGCTAGCATCCATTAGAGTAACAAAAATATCGAAAATAGCCTACCTTCCATAATGACAAGGCTACCATCCATTGTAGTAACAAAGATATCGATAACATACTACCTTAAAAAATTACAAGTCTACCATCCATTTGAGTATCAAAAATCACGACAACAAACTACCTTCCTTAATGACAAGGCTACCATCCATTGGAATAACAAAAATATCGACAATAGACTACCTTCCATAATGACAAGGCTACCATCCATTGGAGTAACAATGATATCAACATTATAATACCTTCCATAATGACAAGGCTACCATCCATTGGAGTAACAAAAATCAAGACAACAGACTACCTTCCATAATGACAATGATACCATCCATTGGAATAACAAAAATTTTGACAACAGAATACCTTCCATAATGACAAGGCAACCATCCAATGGAATAACAAAAATCTCGACAATAGACTACCTTTCATAATGACAAGGCTACCATCCATTGGAGTAACAAAAATCTCGACAATAGACTACCTTCCATGATGATAAGGGTACCATCCATTGGAGTAACGAAAATCTCGACAACAGACTACCTTACATAATGACAAGTCTACCATCCATCGGAATAACATAAATCTCGACAATAGACTACCTTTCATAATGACAAGGCTACAATCCATTGGAGTAACATAATATCGACAACATACTACCTTCTATAATGACAAGTCTACCATCTATTGGAATAACTAAAATCACGACAATAGACTACCTTCCATAAAGACAAGGCTACCATCCATTGGAGTAACAATGATATCAACATCATACTACCTTCCATAATGACAAGGAAACCATCCATTGGAGTAACAAAAATCACGACAACAGACTACCTTCCGTAATGACAAGGATACCATCCATTGGAATAACAAAAATATAGATAACAAACTACCTTCCAAAATGACAAGGCTACCATCCAATGGAGTAACAAAAATCTCAACAATAGACTACCTTCCATAATGACATGGATACCATCCATTGGAGTAACAAAGATATCGACAACATACTACCTTCCATAATGACAATGCTACCATCCATTGGAGTAACAAAAATCACGAAAACAAACTACCTACCATAATGACAAGGCTACCATCCATTAGAGTAACAAAAATATCGAAAATAGACTACCTTCCATAATGACAAGGCTACCATCCATTGTAGTAACAAAGATATCGATAACAACTACCTTAAAAAATCACATGTCTACCATCCATTGGAGTATTAAAAATCACGACGACAGACTACCTTCCTTAATGATAAGGCTACCATCCATTGGAATAACAAAAATCTCGACAATAGACTACCTTCCATAATGACAAGGCTACCATCCATTAGAGTAACAATGATATCAACATCATACTACCTTCCATAATGACAAGGAAACCATCCATTGGAGTAACAAAAATCACGACAACAAACTACCTTCCATAATGACAAGGATACCATCCATTGGAATAACAAAAATTTTAACAACATAATACCTTCCATAATGACAAGGCAACCATCCAATGGAGTAACAAAAATCTCGACAACAGACTACCTTCCATAATGACAAGGCTACCATCCATTGGAATAACAAAAATCACGACAACAGACTACCTTCCATAACGACAAGGCTACCATCCATTGGAATAATAAAAATATAGATAACATACTACCTTCCATTATGACAAGGCTACCATCCAATGGGGTAACAAAAATCTCGACAACATACTACCTTCCTTAATGACAAGGCTACCATCCATCGGAATAACAAAAATCTCGACAATAGACTACCTTTCATAATGACAAGGCTACAATCCATTGGAGTAACATAATATCGACAACATACTACCTTCTATAATGACAAGTCTACCATCTATTGGAATAACTAAAATCACGACAATAGTCTACCTTCCATAAAGACAAGGCTACCATCCATTGGAGTAACAATGATATCAACATCATACTACCTTCCATAATGACAAGGAAACCATCCATTGGAGTAACAAAAATCACGACAACAGACTACCTTCCGTAATGACAAGGACACCATCCATTGGAATAACAAAAATATAGATAACAAACTACCTTCCATAATGACAAGGCTACCATCCAATGGAGTAACAAAAATCTCAACAATAGACTACCTTCCATAATGACATGGATACCATCCATTGGAGTAACAAAGATATCGACAACATACTACCTTCCATAATGACAACGCTACCATCCATTGGAGTAACAAAAATCACGAAAACAAACTACCTACCATAATGACAAGGCTACCATCCATTAGAGTAACAAAAATATCGAAAATAGACTACCTTCCATAATGACAAGGCTACCATCCATTGTAGTAACAAAGATATCGATAACAACTACCTTAAAAAATCACATGTCTACCATCCATTGGAGTATCAAAAATCACGACGACAAACTACCTTCCTTAATGACAAGGCTACCATCCATTGGAATAACAAAAATCTCGACAATAGACTACCTTCCATAATGACAAGGCTACCATCCATTAGAGTAACAATGATATCAACATCATACTACCTTCCATAATGACAAGGAAACCATCCATTGGAGTAACAAAAATCACGACAACAAACTACCTTCCATAATGACAAGGATACCATCCATTGGAATAACAAAAATTTTAACAACATAATACCTTCCATAATGTCAAGGCAACCATCCAATGGAGTAACAAAAATCTCGACAACAGACTACCTTCCATAATGACAAGGCTACCATCCATTGGAATAACAAAAATCACGACAACAGACTACCTTCCATAACGACAAGGCTACCATCCATTGGAATAACAAAAATATAGATAACAGACTACCTTCCATAATGACAAGGCTACCATCCAATGGGGTAACAAAAATCTCGACAACATACTACCTTCCTTAATGACAAGGCTACCATCTATTGGAGTATCAAAAATATCGACAATAGTCTACCTTCCATAATAACAAGGGTACCATCCATTGGACTAACAAAAAAATCCACAAGAGACTACCTTCCATAATGACAAGGCTACCATCCATCAAAGTAATAAAAATCGTTACAACAGGATACCTTCTGTAATGACAAGGCTACCATCCAATGGAGTAACAAAAATCTCGGAACCAGACTACCTTCCATAATGACAAGGCTACCATCCATTGGAGTATAAAAAATTTGGACAACAGACTACCTTCCATAATGACAAGGCTACCATCCATTGGAGTAACAAAAATATCAACAAGAGACTACCTTCCATAATGTTAAGGCTACCATCCATTGGAGTAACAAAAATATCGACAACAGACTACCTTCCATAATGACAAGGCTACGATCCATTGGAGTAACAAAGATATTGATAACATACTACCTTCCATAATGACAAGGCTACCATCCATTGGAGTATAAAAAATATGGAGAACAGACTACCTTGCATAATGACCAGGCTACCATTCAATCCAGTAACGAGAATAACAACAACAGACTACCTTCCATAATGAAAAGGCTACCATCCATTAGAGTAACAAAAATCTGGACAACAGACTACCTTCTATAATGACAAGGTTACCATCCATTGGAGTAACAAAAAGATCAACAAGAGACTACCTTCCATAAGGGCAAGGGTACCATCCATTGGAGTAACAAAAATCTCGACAACAAACTACCTTCCATAATGACAAGTCCACAATCCATTGGAATAACAAAACTCTCGACAACAGACTACCTTTCATCATGACAAGGCTACAATCCAATGGAGTAACAAACATCTCGACAATAGACTACCTTCCATAATGACAAGTCTACCATCCATTGGAGTAACAAAAATATCAACAACAGACTACCTTCCATAATGACAAGGTTACCATCCATTGGAATAACAAAAATTTTGACAACAGAATATCTTCCATAATGACAACGCAACCATCTAATGGAGTAACAAAAATCTCGACAAAAGACTACCTTCCATAATGACAAGGCTACCGTCCATTGGAGTAACGAAAATCTCGACAACAGACTACCTTCCATAATGACAAGTCTACCATCCATCGGAATAACAAAAATATCGACAACAGACTACCTTCCATAATAACAAGGGTACCATCTATTGGAGTAACAAAAAAATCCACAAGAGACTACCTTCCAAAATGACAAGGCTACCATCCATTAAAATAATAAAACTCGTGACAACAGGATACCTTCTATAATGACAAGGCTACCATCCAATGGAGTAACAAAAATCTCGGAAACAGACTACCTTCCTAAATGACAAGGCTACCATCCATTGGAGTATAAAAAATTTGGACAACAGACTACCTTCCATAATGACAAGGCTACCATCCATTGGAGTAACAAAAATATCAACAAGAGACTACCTTCCATAATGACATGGCTACCATCCGTTGGAGTGACAAAAATCTCGACAACAGACTACCTTCCATAATCAAAAGGCTACGATCCATTGGAGTAACAAATATATCGATAACATACTACCTTCCATAATGACAAGGCTACCATCCATTAGAGTATAAAAAATTTGGAGAACAAACTACCTTCCATAATGACAAGGCTACCATTCAATCGAGTAACAAAAATAACAACAACAGACTACCTTCCATAATGACAAGGCTACCATCCATTAGAGTAACAAAAATCTGGACAACAGACTACCTTCTATAATGACATGGCTACCATCCATTGAAGTAACAAAAAGATCAACAAGAGACTACCTTCCATAATGAAAAGGGTACAGTCCAATGGAGTTACAAATATCTCGACAATATACTACCTTCGATAATGACAAGTCTACCATCCATTGGAGTAACAAAAATATCAACAACAGATTACCTTCCATAATGACAAGGCTACAATCCATTGGAGTAACAAAAATCACGAAAACAAACTACCTTCCATAATGACAAGGCTACCATCCATTTTAGTAACAAAGATATCGAGAACATACTACCTTAAAAAATCACAAGTCTACCATCCATTGGAGTAACAAAAATCACGACAACAGACTACCTTCCCTAATGACAAGGCTAGCATCCATTGGAATAACAAAAATCTCGACAACAAACTACCTTCCATAATGACAAGGCTACCATCCATTGGAGTAACAATGATATCAACATCATACTACCTTCCATAATGACAAGGCTACCATCCATTGGAGTACCAAAAATCACGACAACAGACTACCTAACATAATGACATGGATACCATCCATTGGAATAACAAAAATTTTGACAACAGAATACCTTCCATAATGACAAGGCTACCATCCATTGGAGTAACGAAAATCTCGACAACAGACTACCTTACATAATGACAAGTCTACCATCCTTCGGAATAACAAAAATCTCGACAATAGACTACCTTTCATAATGACAACGCTACAATCCAATGGAGTAACAAAAATATTGACAACAGACTACCATCTATAATGACAAGGCTACCATCGATTGGAGTAACATAGATATCGACAACATACTACCTTCTATAATGACAAGGCTACCATCTATTGGAATAACTAAAATCACGACAACAGACTACCTTCCATAACGACAAGGCTACCATCCATTGGAATAACAAAAATATAGAAAACAAACTACCTTCCATAATGACAAGTCTACCATCCATTGGAGTAACAAAGATATCGACAACATACTACCTTCCATAATGACAACACTACCATCCATTGGAGTAACAAAAATCACGAAAACAAACTACCTACCATAATGACAAGGCTACCATCCATTAGAGTAACAAAAATATCTAAAATAGACTACCTTCCATAATGACAAGGCTACCATCCATTGTAGTAACAAAGATATCGATAACATACTACCTTAAATAATCACAAGTCTACCATCCATTGGAGTATCAAAAATCACGACAACAGACTACCTTCCCTAATGACAAGGCTACCATCCATTGGAATAACAAAAATCTCGACAATAGACTACCTTCCATAATGACAAGGCTACCATCCATTGGAGTAACAATGATATCAACATCATACTACCTTCCATAATGACAAGGCTACCATCCATTGGAGTAACAAAAATCACGAAAACAGACTACCTTCCATAATGACAACGATACCATCCATTGGAATAACAAAAATATTGACAACAGAATACCTTCCATAATGACAAGGCAACCATCCAATAGAATAACAAAAATCTCGACAACAGACTACCTTCCATAATGACAAGGCTACCATCCATTGGAGTAACGAAAATCTCGACAACAGACTACCTTCCATAATGACAAGTCTACCATCCATCGGAATAACAAAAATATCGACAACAGACTACCTTCCATAATAACAAGGGTACCATCCATTGGAGTAACAAAAAAATCCACAAGAGACTACCTTCAATAATGACAAGGCTACCATCCATTAAAATAATAAAAATCGTGACAACAGGATACCTTCTGTAATGACAAGGCTACCATCCAATGGAGTAACAAAAATCTCGGAAACAGACTACCTTCCAAAATGACAAGGCTACCATCCATTGGAGTATAAAAAATTTAGACAACAGACTACCTTCCATAATGACAAGGCTACCATCCATTGGAGTAACAAAAATATCAACAAGAGACTACCTTCCATAATGACAAGGCTACCATCCGTTGGAGTAACAAAAATCTCGACAACAGACTACCTTCCAGAATCAAAAGGCTACGATCCATTGAAGTAACAAAGATATCGATAACATACTACCTTCCATAATGACAAGGCTACCGTCCATTGGAGTATAAAAAATTTGGAGAACAAACTACCTTCCATAATGACAAGGCTACCATTCAATCGAGTAACAAAAATAACAACAACAGACTACCTTCCATAATGACAAGGCTACCATCCATTAGAGTAACAAAAATCTGGACAACAGACTAGCTTCTATAATGACATGGCTACCATCCATTGGAGTAACAAAAAGATCAACAAGAGGCTACCTTCCATAATGACAAGGGTACAGTCCAATGGAGTAACAAATATCTCGACAATAGACTACCTTCCATAATGACAAGTCTACCAACCATTGGAGTAACAAAAATATCAACAATAGATTACCTTCCATAATGACAAGGCTACCATCCATTGGAGAAACAAAGATATCGACAACATACTACCTTCCATAATGACAAGGCTACCCTCCATTGGAGTAACAAAAATCACGAAAACAAACTACCTTCCATAATGACAAGGCTACCATCCATTATAGTAACAAAGATATCGACAACATACTACCTTAAAAATCACAAGTCTACCATCCATTGGTGTAACAAAAATCACGACAACAGACTACCTTCCCTAATGACAAGGCTAGCATCCATTGGAATAACAAAAATCTCGACAACAGACTTCCTTCCATAATGACAAGGCTACCATCCATTGGAGTAACAATGATATCAACATCATACTACCTTCCATAATGACAAGGCTACCATCCATTGGAGTAACAAAAATCACGACAACATACTACCTTCTATAATGACAAGGCTACCATCCATTGGAGTAACAAAAAGATCAACAAGAGACTACCTTCCATAATGACAAGGAAACCATCCAATGGAGTAACAAAAATCTCGACAACAGACTACCTTCCATAATGACATGGCTACCATCCATTGGAGTAACGAAAATCTCGACAACAGACTACCTTACATAATGACAAGTCTACCATCCATCGGAATAACAAAAATCTCGACAATAGACTACCTTTCATAATGACAAGGCTACAATCCAATGGAGTAACAAAAATATCGACAACAGACTACCATCTATAATGACAAGGCTACCCTCGATTGAAGTAACATAGATATCGACAACATACTACCTTCTATAATGACAAGGCTACCATCTATTAGAATAACTAAAATCCCGACAACAGACTACCTTCCATAACGACAAGGCTACCATCCATTGGAATAACAAAAATATAGAAAACAAACTACCTTCCATAATGACAAGGCTACCATCCAATGGAGTAACAAAAATCTCAACAACAGACTACCTTCCATAATGACAAGTCTACCATCCATTGGAGTAACAAAGATATCGACAACATACTACCTTCCATAATGACAACACTACCATCCATTGGAGTAACAAAAATCACGAAAACAAACTACCTACCATAATGACAAGGCTACCATCCATTAGAGTAACAAAAATATCGAGAATAGACTACCTTCCATAATGACAAGGCTACCATCCATTGTAGTAACAAAGATATCGATAACATACTACCTTAAAAAATCACAAGTCTACCATCCATTGGAGTATCAAAAATCACGACAATAGACTACCTTCCCTAATGACAAGGCTACCATCCATTGGAATAACAAAAATCTCGACAATAGACTACCTTCCATAATGACAAGGCTACCATCCATTGGAGTAACAATGATATCAGCATCATACTACCTTCCATAATGACAAGGTTACCATCCATTGGAGTAAGAAAAATCACGACAACAGACTACCTTCCATAATGACAACGATACCATCCATTGGAATAACAAAAATTTTGACAACAGAATACCTTCCATAATGACAAGGCTACCATCCATTGGAGTAACAAAAATCTCGACAGTAGACTACCTTCCATAATGATAAGGGTACCATCCATTGGAGTAACGAAAATCTCGACAACAGACTACCTTACATAATGACAAGTCTACCATCCATCGGAATAACAAAAATCTCGACAATAGACTACCTTTCATAATGACAAGGCTACCACGATTGGAGTAACATAAATATCGACAACATACTACCTTCTATAATGACAAGGCTACCATCTATTGGAATAACTAAAATTACGACAATAGACTACCTTCCATAACGACAAGGCTACCATCCATTGGAGTAACAATGATATCAACATCATACTACCTTCCATAATGACAAGGAAACCATCCATTGGAGTAACGAAAATCAAGACAACAGACTACCTTCCATAATGACAAGGATACCATCCATTGGAATAACAAAAATATAGATAACAAACTACCTTCCATAATGACAAGGCTACCATCCAATGGAGTAACAAAAATCTCAACAACAAACTACCTTCCATAATGACATGGATACCATCCATTGGAGTAACAAAGATATCGACAACATACTACCTTCCATAATGATAACGCTACCATCCATTGGAGTAACAAAAATCACGAAAACAAACTACATACCATAATGACAAGGCTACCATCCATTAGAGTAACAAAAATATCGAAAATAGACTACCTTCCATAATGACAAGGCTACCATCCATTGTAGTATCAAAGATATCGATAACATACTGCCTTAAAAAATCACATGTCCACCATCCATTGGAGTATCAAAAATCATGACAACAGACTACCTTCCCTAATTACAAGGCTACCATCCATTGGAATAACAAAAATCGCGACAACAGACTACCTTCCATAATGTCAAGGATACCATCCATTGGAATAACAAAAATTTTGACAACAGAATACCTTCCATAATGACAAGGCAACCAACCAATGGAGTGACAAAAATCTCGACAACAGACTACCTTCCATAATGACAAGGCTACCGTCCATTGGAGTAACAAAAATCTCGACAATAAACTACCTTCCATAATGATAAGGGTGCCATCCATTGGAGTAACGAAAATATCGACAACAGACTACCTTCCATAATGACAAGTCTACCATCCATCAGAATAACAAAAATCTCGATAATAGACTACCTTTCATAATGACAAGGCTACAATCCAATGGAGTCACAAAAATATCGACAACGGACTACCTTCCGTAATGACAAGGCTACCATCAATTGGAATAACAAAAATCACGACAATAGACTACCTTCCATAACGACAAGGCTACCATCCATTGGAATTACAAAAATATAGATAACAGACTACCTTCCATAATGACAAGGCTACCATCCAATGGAGTAACAAAAATCTCGACAACAGACTACCTTCCATAATGACAAGGCTACCATCTATTGGAGTAACAATAAATTTCGATAATAGACTACCTTCCATAATAACAAGGGTACCATCCATTGGACTAACAAAAAAATCCACAAGAGACTACCTTCCATAATGACAAGGCTACCATCCATTAAAGTAATAAAAATCGTGACAACAGGATACCTTCCATAATGACAAGGCTACCATCCATTGGAGTATAAAAAATTTGGACAACAGACTACCTTCCATAATGACAAGGCTACCATCCATTGGAGTAACAAAAATATCAACAAGAGACTACCTTCCATAATGACAAGGCTACCATCCATTGGAGTAACAAAAATATCGACAACAGACTACCTTCCATAATGACAAGGCTACGATCCATTGGAGTAACAAAGATATTGATAACATACTACCTTCCATAATGACAAGGCTACCATCCATTGGAGTATAAAAAATTTGGAGAACAGACTACCTTGCATAATGACAAGGCTACCATTCAATCCAGTAACAAAAATAACAACAACAGACTACCTTCCATAATGACAAGGCTACCATCCATTAGAGTAACAAAAATCTGGACAACAGACTACCTTTTATAATGACAAGGCTACCATCCATTGGAGTAACAAAAAGATCAACAAGAGACTACCTTCCATAAGGGCAAGGGTACCATGCATTGGAGTAACAAAACTCTCGACAACAGACTACCTTCCATAATGACAAGTCCACAATCCATTGGAATAACAAAACTCTCGACAACTGACTACCTTTCATAATGACAAGGCTACAATCCAATGGAGTAACAAACATCTCGACAATAGACTAACTTCCATAATGACAAGTCTACCATCCATTGGAGTAACAAAAATATCAACAACAGACTACCTTCCATAATGACAAGGCTACCATCCATTGGAGAAACAAAGATATCGACAACATACTACCTTCCATAATGACAAGGCTACCATCCATTGGAGTAACAAAAATCACGACAACAGACTACCTTCCATAATGACAAGGATACCATCCATTGGAATAACAAAAATTTTGACAACAAAATACCTTCCATAATGACAAGGCAACCGTCCAATGGAGTAACAAAAATCTCGACAACAGACTACCTTCCATAATGACAAGGCTACCGTCCATTGGAGTAACGAAAATCTCGACAACAGACTACCTTCCATAATGACAAGTCTACCATCCATCGGAATAACAAAAATATCGACAACAGAATACCTTCCATAATAACAAGGGTACCATCCATTGGAGTAATAAAAAAATCCACAAGAGACTACCTTCCATAATGACAAGGCTACCATCCATTAAAATAATAAAAATCGTGACAACAAGATATCTTCTGTAATGACAAGGCTACCATCCAATGGAGTAACAAAAATCTCGAAAATAGACTACCTTCCCAAATGACAAGGCTACCATCCATTGGAGTATAAAAAATTTCGAAAACAGACTACCTTCCATAATGACAAGGCTACCATCCATTGGAGTAACAAAAATATAAACAAGAGACTACCTTCCATATTGACAAGGGTACCATCCGTTGGAGTAACAAAAATCTCGACAACAGACTACCTTCCATAATGAAAAGGCTACGATCCATTAGAGTAACAAAGATATCGATAATATACTACCTTCCATAATGACAAGGCTACCATTCAATCGAGTAACAAAAATAACAATAACAGACTACCTTCCATAATGACAAGGCTACCATCCATTAGAGTAATAAAAATTTGGACAACAATCTACCTTCTATAATGACATGGCTACCATCCATTGGAGTAACAAAAAGATCAACAAGAGACTACCTTCCATAATGACAAGGGTACAGTCCAATGGAGTAACAAATATCTCGACAATAAACTACCTTCCATAATGACAAGTCTACCATCCATTGGAGTAACAAAAATATCCACAACATATTACCTTCCATAATGACAAGGCTACCATCCATTGGAGAAACAAAGATATCGACAACATACTACGTTCCATAATGACAAGGCTACAATCCATTGGAGTAACAAAAATCACGAAAACAAACTACCTTCCATAATGACAAGGCTACCATCCATTATAGTAACAAAGATATCGATAACATACTACCTAAAAAAATCACAAGTCTACCATCCATTGGAGTAACAAAAATCACGACAACAGACTACCTTCCCAATTGACAAGGCTAGCATCCATTGGAATAACAAAAATCTCGACAACAGACTACCTTCCATAATGACAAGGCTACCATCCATTGGAGTAACAATGATATCAACATCATACTACTTTCCATAATGACAAGGCTACCATCCATTGGAGTAACAAAAATCACGACAACATACTACCTTCCATAATGACATGGATACCATCCATTGGAATAACAAAAGTTTTGACAACAAAATACCTTCCATAATGACAAGGCAACCATCCAATGGAGTAACAAAAATCTCGACAACAGACTACCTTCCATAATGACAAGGCTACCATCCATTGGAGTAACAAAAATCTCGACAATAGACTACCTTTCATAATGATAAGGGTACCATCCATTGGAGTAACGAAAATCTCGACAACAAACTATCTTCCATAATGACAAGTCTACCATCCATCGGAATAACAAAAATCTCGACAATATTCTACCTTTCATAATGACAAGGCTACAATCCAATGGAGTAACAAAAATATCGACAACAGACTATCATCTATCATGACAAGGCTACCATCGATTGGAGTAACATAGATATCGACAACATACTACCTTCTATAATGACAAGGCTACCATCCATTGGAATTACAAAAATCACGACAACAGAGTACCTTCCATAACTATAAGGCTACCATCCATTGGAATAAAAAAAATATAGATAACAGACTACCTTCCATAATAACAAGGCTACCATCCAATGGAGTAACAAAAATCTCGACAACAGACTACCTTCCATAATGACAAGGCTACCATACATTAAAGTAATAAAAATCGTGACAACAGGATAACTTCTGTAATGACAAGGCTACCATCCATTGTAGTAACAAAAATATCTACAACAGACAACATTACATAATGACTAGGCTACCATCCATTGGAGTAACAAAGTCATCGATAATAAACTACCTTTCATAATAACAAGGCTACAATCCATTGTAGTAACCAAAATCTCGACAAAAGACTACCTTCTATAATGACAAGGCTACCATCCGTTGTAGTAACAAAAATCCTAAAAACAGACTCGATTCAATAAAGATAAGGCTACCATCAATTGGAGTAAGAAAAATCTTGACAACAGACTACCTTCTATAATGACAAGGCTACCATCCATTAGAATAACAAAAATATGGACAACAGACTACGTTCAATAATGACAAGGCTACCATCCATTGGAGTACCAAAAATATCAACAAGAGACTACCTTCCATAATGACAAGGCTACCATCCATTGGATTAACAAAAATCTCGAAAACAGACTACCTTCCATAAAGACTAGGCTACCATCCATTGGAATAACAAAAATCTTGACAACAGACTACCTTCCATAATGACAAGGCTACCATACATTGTAGTAACAAAAATCTAAACAACAGACTACCTTCCATAATGACAAGGCTACCATCCATTGGAGTAACAAAAATCACAACAACAAACTACCTTCTATAATGACAAGGCAACCATCCATTGGAGTAACAAAATTGTCGACAACAGACTACCTTCCATAATGACAAGGCTACCACCTATTAGAGTAACATAGTTATTGACAACATACTGTCTTCCATAATGACAAGGCTACCATTCATTGGAATAATAAAAATCTGGACAACAGACTATCTTCCATAATGACAAGGCTACCATCCAATGGAGTAACAAAAATCTCGACAACATACTACCTTCCATAATGACAAGGCTACCATCCATTGGAGTAACAAAAATATCGACAACATACTACCTTCCATAATGACAAGGCTACCATCCATTAGAGTAACAAAAATCTGGACAAACAGACTACCTTCCATAATGATAAGGCTACCGTCCATTGGAGTAACAAAAATATCAACAAGAGACTACCTTCCTTAATGACAAGGCTACCATCCAATGGAGTAACAAAAATCTCGACAACAGACTACCTTCCATAATGACAAGGCTACCATCCATTGGAGTAACAATGATATCAACATCATACTACTTTCCATAATGACAAGGCTACCATCCATTGGAGTAACAAAAATCACGACAACAGACTACCTTCCCAATTGACAACGCTAGCATCCATTGGAATAACAAAAATCTCGACAACAGACTACCTTCCATAATGACAAGGCTACCATCCATTGGAGTAACAATGATATCAACATCATACTACTTTCCATAATGACAAGGCTACCATCCATTGGAGTAACAAAAATCACGACAACAGACTACCTTCCATAATGACATGGATACCATCCATTGGAATAACAAAAGTTTTGACAACAAAATACCTTCCATAATGACAAGGCAACCATCCAATGGAGTAACAAAAATCTCGACAACAGACTACCTTCCATAATGACAAGGCTACCATCCATTGGAGTAACAAAAATCTCGACAATAGACTACCTTCCATAATGATAAGGGTACCATCCATTGGAGTAACGAAAATCTCGACAACAGACTATCTTCCATAATGACAAGGCTACCATCCATTGGAGTAACAAAAATATCGACAACATACTACCTTCCATAATGACAAGGCTACCATCCATTAGAGTAACAAAAATCTGGACAAACAGACTACCTTCCATAATGATAAGGCTACCGTCCATTGGAGTAATAAGAATATCAACAAGAGACTACCTTCCTTAATGACAAGGCTACCATCCAA
Organism: Vicia faba; assembly: GCA_948472305.1. Classification (NCBI taxonomy): domain Eukaryota; kingdom Viridiplantae; phylum Streptophyta; class Magnoliopsida; order Fabales; family Fabaceae; genus Vicia; species Vicia faba. The sequence goes on along the minus strand of OX451737.1, from coordinate 796,964,791 downwards.
TGGAGTAACAAAAATCTCGACAACAGACTACCTTCCATAATGACAAGGCTACCTTCCATTGGAGTAACAATGATATCAACATCATACTACTTTCCATAATGACAAGGCTACCATCCATTGGAGTAACAAAAATCACGACAACAGACTACCTTCCCAATTGACAAGGCTAGCATCCATTGGAATAACAAAAATCTCGACAACAGACTACCTTCCATAATGACAAGGCTACCATCCATTGGAGTAACAATGATATCAACATCATACTACTTTCCATAATGACAAGGCTACCATCCATTGGAGTAACAAAAATCACGACAACAGACTACCTTCCATAATAACATGGATACCATTCATTGGAATAACAAAAGTTTTGACAACAAAATACCTTCCATAATGACAAGGCAACCATCCAATGGAGTAACAAAAATCTCGACAACAGACTACCTTCCATAATGACAAGGCTACCATCCATTGGAGTAACAAAAATCTCGACAATAGACTACCTTCCATAATGATAAGGGTACCATCCATTGGAGTAACGAAAATCTCGACAACAGACTATCTTCCATAATGACAAGTCTACCATCCATCGGAATAACAAAAATCTCGACAATATTCTACCTTTCATAATGACAAGGCTACAATCCAATGGAGTAACAAAAATATCGACAACAGACTATCATCTATAATGACAAGGCTACCATCGATTGGAGTAACATAGATATCGACAACATACTACCTTCTATAATGACAAGGCTACCATCCATTGGAATTACAAAAATCACGACAACAGAGTACCTTCCATAACGATAAGGCTACCATCCATTGGAATAAAAAAAATATAGATAACAGACTACCTTCCATAATAACAAGGCTACCATCCAATGGAGTAACAAAAATCTGGACAACAGACTACCTTCCATAATGACAAGGCTACCATACATTAAAGTAATAAAAATCGTGACAACAGGATAACTTCTGTAATGACAAGGCTACCATCCATTGTAGTAACAAAAATATCTACAACATACAACATTACATAATGACTAGGCTACCTTCCATTGGAGTAACAAAGTCATCGATAATAAACTACCTTTCATAATAACAAGGCTACAATCCATTGTAGTAACCAAAATCTCGACAAAAGACTACCTTCTATAATGACAAGGCTACCATCCGTTGTGGTAACAAAAATCCTAAAAACAGACTCGATTCAATAATGATAAGGCTACCATCAATTGGAGTAAGAAAAATCTTGACAACAGACTACCTTCTATAATGACAAGGCTACCATCCATTAGAATAACAAAAATATGGACAACAGACTACCTTCAATAATGACAAGGCTACCATCCATTGGAGTACCAAAAATATCAACAAGAGACTACCTTCCATAATGACAAGGCTACCATCCATTGGAGTGACAAAAATCTCGAAAACAGACTACCTTCCATAAAGACTAGGCTACCATCCATTGGAATAACAAAAATCTTGACAACAGACTACCTTCCATAATGACAAGGCTACCATACATTGTAGTAACAAAAATCTAAACAACAGACTACCTTCCATAATGACAAGGCTACCATCCATTGGAGTAACAAAAATCACAACAACAAACTACCTTCTATAATGACAAGGCAACCATCCATTGGAGTAACAAAATTGTCGACAACAGACTACCTTCCATAATGACAAGGCTACCACCTATTAGAGTAACATAGTTATCGACAACATACTGTCTTCCATAATGACAAGGCTACCATTCATTGGAATAATAAAAATCTGGACAACAGACTATCTTCCATAATGACAAGGCTACCATCCAATGGAGTAACAAAAATCTCGACAACATACTACCTTCCATAATGACAAGGCTACCATCCATTGGAGTAACAAAAATATCGACAACATACTACCTTCCATAATGACAAGGCTACCATCCATTAGAGTAACAAAAATCTGGACAAACAGACTACCTTCCATAATGATAAGGCTACCGTCCATTGGAGTAACAAAAATATCAACAAGAGACTACCTTCCTTAATGACAAGGCTACCATCCAATGGAGTAACAAAAATCTCGACAACAGACTACCTTCCATAATGACAAGGCTACCATCCATTGGAGTAACAATGATATCAACATCATACTACTTTCCATAATGACAAGGCTACCATCCATTGGAGTAACAAAAATCACGACAACAGACTACCTTCCCAATTGACAACGCTAGCATCCATTGGAATAACAAAAATCTCGACAACAGACTACCTTCCATAATGACAAGGCTACCATCCATTGGAGTAACAATGATATCAACATCATACTACTTTCCATAATGACAAGGCTACCATCCATTGGAGTAACAAAAATCACGACAACAGACTACCTTCCATAATGACATGGATACCATCCATTGGAATAACAAAAGTTTTGACAACAAAATACCTTCCATAATGACAAGGCAACCATCCAATGGAGTAACAAAAATCTCGACAACAGACTACCTTCCATAATGACAAGGCTACCATCCATTGGAGTAACAAAAATCTCGACAATAGACTACCTTCCATAATGATAAGGGTACCATCCATTGGAGTAACGAAAATCTCGACAACAGACTATCTTCCATAATGACAAGGCTACCATCCATTGGAGTAACAAAAATATCGACAACATACTACCTTCCATAATGACAAGGCTACCATCCATTAGAGTAACAAAAATCTGGACAAACAGACTACCTTCCATAATGATAAGGCTACCGTCCATTGGAGTAATAAGAATATCAACAAGAGACTACCTTCCTTAATGACAAGGCTACCATCCAATGGAGTAACAAAAATCTCGACAACAGACTACCTTCCATAATGACAAGGCTACCTTCCATTGGAGTAACAATGATATCAACATCATACTACTTTCCATAATGACAAGGCTACCATCCATTGGAGTAACAAAAATCACGACAACAGACTACCTTCCCAATTGACAAGGCTAGCATCCATTGGAATAACAAAAATCTCGACAACAGACTACCTTCCATAATGACAAGGCTACCATCCATTGGAGTAACAATGATATCAACATCATACTACTTTCCATAATGACAAGGCTACCATCCATTGGAGTAACAAAAATCACGACAACAGACTACCTTCCATAATGACATGGATACCATTCATTGGAATAACAAAAGTTTTGACAACAAAATACCTTCCATAATGACAAGGCAACCATCCAATGGAGTAACAAAAATCTCGACAACAGACTACCTTCCATAATGACAAGGCTACCATCCATTGGAGTAACAAAAATCTCGACAATAGACTACCTTCCATAATGATAAGGGTACCATCCATTGGAGTAACGAAAATCTCGACAACAGACTATCTTCCATAATGACAAGTCTACCATCCATCGGAATAACAAAAATCTCGACAATATTCTACCTTTCATAATGACAAGGCTACAATCCAATGGAGTAACAAAAATATCGACAACAGACTATCATCTATAATGACAAGGCTACCATCGATTGGAGTAACATAGATATCGACAACATACTACCTTCTATAATGACAAGGCTACCATCCATTGGAATTACAAAAATCACGACAATAGAGTACCTTCCATAACGATAAGGCTACCATCCATTGGAATAAAAAAAATATAGATAACAGACTACCTTCCATAATAACAAGGCTACCATCCAATGGAGTAACAAAAATCTGGACAACAGACTACCTTCCATAATGACAAGGCTACCATACATTAAAGTAATAAAAATCGTGACAACAGGATAACTTCTGTAATGACAAGGCTACCATCCATTGTAGTAACAAAAATATCTACAACATACAACATTACATAATGACTAGGCTACCTTCCATTGGAGTAACAAAGTCATCGATAATAAACTACCTTTCATAATAACAAGGCTACAATCCATTGTAGTAACCAAAATCTCGACAAAAGACTACCTTCTATAATGACAAGGCTACCATCCGTTGTGGTAACAAAAATCCTAAAAACAGACTCGATTCAATAATGATAAGGCTACCATCAATTGGAGTAAGAAAAATCTTGACAACAGACTACCTTCTATAATGACAAGGCTACCATCCATTAGAATAACAAAAATATGGACAACAGACTACCTTCAATAATGACAAGGCTACCATCCATTGGAGTACCAAAAATATCAACAAGAGACTACCTTCCATAATGACAAGGCTACCATCCATTGGAGTGACAAAAATCTCGAAAACAGACTACCTTCCATAAAGACTAGGCTACCATCCATTGGAATAACAAAAATCTTGACAACAGACTACCTTCCATAATGACAAGGCTACCATACATTGTAGTAACAAAAATCTAAACAACAGACTACCTTCCATAATGACAAGGCTACCATCCATTGGAGTAACAAAAATCACAACAACAAACTACCTTCTATAATGACAAGGCAACCATCCATTGGAGTAACAAAATTGTCGACAACAGACTACCTTCCATAATGACAAGGCTACCACCTATTAGAGTAACATAGTTATCGACAACATACTGTCTTCCATAATGACAAGGCTACCATTCATTGGAATAATAAAAATCTGGACAACAGACTATCTTCCATAATGACAAGGCTACCATCCAATGGAGTAACAAAAATCTCGACAACATACTACCTTCCATAATGACAAGGCTACCATCCATTGGAGTAACAAAAATATCGACAACATACTACCTTCCATAATGACAAGGCTACCATCCATTAGAGTAACAAAAATCTGGACAAACAGACTACCTTCCATAATGATAAGGCTACCGTCCATTGGAGTAACAAAAATATCAACAAGAGACTACCTTCCTTAATGACAAGGCTACCACCCAATGGAGTAACAAAAATCTCGACAACAGACTACCTTCCATAATGACAAGGCTACCATCCATTGGAGTAACAATGATATCAACATCATACTACTTTCCATAATGACAAGGCTACCATCCATTGGAGTAACAAAAATCACGACAACAGACTACCTTCCCAATTGACAAGGCTAGCATCCATTGGAATAACAAAAATCTCGACAACAGACTACCTTCCATAATGACAAGGCTACCATCCATTGGAGTAACAATGATATCAACATCATACTACTTTCCATAATGACAAGGCTACCATCCATTGGAGTAACAAAAATCACGACAACAGACTACCTTCCATAATGACATGGATACCATTCATTGGAATAACAAAAGTTTTGACAACAAAATACCTTCCATAATGACAAGGCAACCATCCAATGGAGTAACAAAAATCTCGACAACAGACTACCTTCCATAATGACAAGGCTACCATCCATTGGAGTAACAAAAATCTCGACAATAGACTACCTTCCATAATGATAAGGGTACCATCCATTGGAGTAGCGAAAATCTCGACAACAGACTATCTTCCATAATGACAAGTCTACCATCCATCGGAATAACAAAAATCTCGACAATATTCTACCTTTCATAATGACAAGGCTACAATCCAATGGAGTAACAAAAATATCGACAACAGACTATCATCTATAATGACAAGGCTACCATCGATTGGAGTAACATAGATATCGACAACATACTACCTTCTATAATGACAAGGCTACCATCCATTGGAATTACAAAAATCACGACAACAGAGTACCTTCCATAACGATAAGGCTACCATCCATTGGAATAAAAAAAATATAGATAACAGACTACCTTCCATAATAACAAGGCTACCATCCAATGGAGTAACAAAAATCTGGACAACAGACTACCTTCCATAATGACAAGGCTACCATACATTAAAGTAATAAAAATCGTGACAACAGGATAACTTCTGTAATGACAAGGCTACCATCCATTGTAGTAACAAAAATATCTACAACATACAACATTACATAATGACTAGGCTACCTTCCATTGGAGTAACAAAGTCATCGATAATAAACTACCTTTCATAATAACAAGGCTACAATCCATTGTAGTAACCAAAATCTCGACAAAAGACTACCTTCTATAATGACAAGGCTACCATCCGTTGTGGTAACAAAAATCCTAAAAACAGACTCGATTCAATAATGATAAGGCTACCATCAATTGGAGTAAGAAAAATCTTGACAACAGACTACCTTCTATAATGACAAGGCTACCATCCATTAGAATAACAAAAATATGGACAACAGACTACCTTCAATAATGACAAGGCTACCATCCATTGGAGTACCAAAAATATCAACAAGAGACTACCTTCCATAATGACAAGGCTACCATCCATTGGAGTGACAAAAATCTCGAAAACAGACTACCTTCCATAAAGACTAGGCTACCATCCATTGGAATAACAAAAATCTTGACAACAGACTACCTTCCATAATGACAAGGCTACCATACATTGTAGTAACAAAAATCTAAACAACAGACTACCTTCCATAATGACAAGGCTACCATCCATTGGAGTAACAAAAATCACAACAACAAACTACCTTCTATAATGACAAGGCAACCATCCATTGGAGTAACAAAATTGTCGACAACAGACTACCTTCCATAATGACAAGGCTACCACCTATTAGAGTAACATAGTTATCGACAACATACTGTCTTCCATAATGACAAGGCTACCATTCATTGGAATAATAAAAATCTGGACAACAGACTATCTTCCATAATGACAAGGCTACCATCCAATGGAGTAACAAAAATCTCGACAACATACTACCTTCCATAATGACAAGGCTACCATCCATTGGAGTAACAAAAATATCGACAACATACTACCTTCCATAATGACAAGGCTACCATCCATTAGAGTAACAAAAATCTGGACAAACAGACTACCTTCCATAATGATAAGGCTACCGTCCATTGGAGTAACAAAAATATCAACAAGAGACTACCTTCCTTAATGACAAGGCTACCACCCAATGGAGTAACAAAAATCTCGACAACAGACTACCTTCCATAATGACAAGGCTACCATCCATTGGAGTAACAATGATATCAACATCATACTACTTTCCATAATGACAAGGCTACCATCCATTGGAGTAACAAAAATCACGACAACAGACTACCTTCCCAATTGACAAGGCTAGCATCCATTGGAATAACAAAAATCTCGACAACAAACTACCTTCCATAATGACAAGGCTACCATCCATTGGAGTAACAATGATATCAACATCATACTACTTTCCATAATGACAAGGCTACCATCCATTGGAGTAACAAAAATCACGACAACAGACTACCTTCCATAATGACATGGATACCATTCATTGGAATAACAAAAGTTTTGACAACAAAATACCTTCCATAATGACAAGGCAACCATCCAATGGAGTAACAAAAATCTCGACAACAGACTACCTTCCATAATGACAAGGCTACCATCCATTGGAGTAACAAAAATCTCGACAATAGACTACCTTCCATAATGATAAGGGTACCATCCATTGGAGTAGCGAAAATCTCGACAACAGACTATCTTCCATAATGACAAGTCTACCATCCATCGGAATAACAAAAATCTCGACAATATTCTACCTTTCATAATGACAAGGCTACAATCCAATGGAGTAACAAAAATATCGACAACAGACTATCATCTATAATGACAAGGCTACCATCGATTGGAGTAACATAGATATCGACAACATACTACCTTCTATAATGACAAGGCTACCATCCATTGGAATTACAAAAATCACGACAACAGAGTACCTTCCATAACGATAAGGCTACCATCCATTGGAATAAAAAAAATATAGATAACAGACTACCTTCCATAATAACAAGGCTACCATCCAATGGAGTAACAAAAATCTCGACAACAGACTACCTTCCATAATGACAAGGCTACCATACATTAAAGTAATAAAAATCGTGACAACAGGATAACTTCTGTAATGACAAGGCTACCATCCATTGTAGTAACAAAAATATCTACAACAGACAACATTACATAATGACTAGGCTACCATCCATTGGAGTAACAAAGTCATCGATAATAAACTACCTTTCATAATAACAAGGCTACAATCCATTGTAGTAACCAAAATCTCGACAAAAGACTACCTTCTATAATGACAAGGCTACCATCCGTTGTAGTAACAAAAATCCTAAAAACAGACTCGATTCAATAATGATAAGGCTACCATCAATTGGAGTAAGAAAAATCTTGACAACAGACTACCTTCTATAATGACAAGGCTACCATCCATTAGAATAACAAAAATATGGACAACAGACTACCTTCAATAATGACAAGGCTACCATCCATTGGAGTACCAAAAATATCAACAAGAGACTACCTTCCATAATGACAAGGCTACCAGCCATTGGAGTAACAAAAATCTCGAAAACAGACTACCTTCCATAAAGACTAGGCTACCATCCATTGGAATAACAAAAATCTTGACAACAGACTACCTTCCATAATGACAAGGCTACCATACATTGTAGTAACAAAAATCTAAACAACAGACTACCTTCCATAATGACAAGGCTACCATCCATTGGAGTAACAAAAATCACAACAACAAACTACCTTCTATAATGACAAGGCAACCATCCATTGGAGTAACAAAATTGTCGACAACAGACTACCTTCCATAATGACAAGGCTACCACCTATTAGAGTAACATAGTTATCGACAACATACTGTCTTCCATAATGACAAGGCTACCATTCATTGGAATAATAAAAATCTGGACAACAGACTATCTTCCATAATGACAAGGCTACCATCCAATGGAGTAACAAAAATCTCGACAACATACTACCTTCCATAATGACAAGGCTACCATCCATTGGAGTAACAAAAATATCGATAACATACTACCTTCCATAATGACAAGGCTACCATCCATTAGAGTAACAAAAATCTGGACAAACAGACTACCTTCCATAATGATAAGGCTACCGTCCATTGGAGTAACAAAAATATCAACAAGAGACTACCTTCCTTAATGACAAGGCTACCACCCAATGGAGTAACAAAAATCTCCACACAGACTACCTTCCATAATGACAAGGCTACCATCCATTGGAGTAACAATGATATCAACATCATACTACTTTCCATAATGACAAGGCTACCATCCATTGGAGTAACAAAAATCACGACAACAGACTACCTTCCCAATTGACAAGGCTAGCATCCATTGGAATAACAAAAATCTCGACAACAGACTACCTTCCATAATGACAAGGCTACCATCCATTGGAGTAACAATGATATCAACATCATACTACTTTCCATAATGACAAGGCTACCATCCATTGGAGTAACAAAAATCACGACAACAGACTACCTTCCATAATGACATGGATACCATTCATTGGAATAACAAAAGTTTTGACAACAAAATACCTTCCATAATGACAAGGCAACCATCCAATGGAGTAACAAAAATCTCGACAACAGACTACCTTCCATAATGACAAGGCTACCATCCATTGGAGTAACAAAAATCTCGACAATAGACTACCTTCCATAATGATAAGGGTACCATCCATTGGAGTAGCGAAAATCTCGACAACAGACTATCTTCCATAATGACAAGTCTACCATCCATCGGAATAACAAAAATCTCGACAATATTCTACCTTTCATAATGACAAGGCTACAATCCAATGGAGTAACAAAAATATCGACAACAGACTATCATCTATAATGACAAGGCTACCATCGATTGGAGTAACATAGATATCGACAACATACTACCTTCTATAATGACAAGGCTACCATCCATTGGAATTACAAAAATCACGACAACAGAGTACCTTCCATAACGATATGGCTACCATCCATTGGAATAAAAAAAATATAGATAACAGACTACCTTCCATAATAACAAGGCTACCATCCAATGGAGTAACAAAAATCTCAACAACAGACTACCTTCCATAATGACAAGGCTACCATACATTAAAGTAATAAAAATCGTGACAACAGGATAACTTCTGTAATGACAAGGCTACCATCCATTGTAGTAACAAAAATATCTACAACAGACAACATTACATAATGACTAGGCTACCATCCATTGGAGTAACAAAGTCATCGATAATAAACTACCTTTCATAATAACAAGGCTACAATCCATTGTAGTAACCAAAATCTCGACAAAAGACTACCTTCTATAATGACAAGGCTACCATCCGTTGTAGTAACAAAAATCCTAAAAACAGACTCGATTCAATAATGATAAGGCTACCATCAATTGGAGTAAGAAAAATCTTGACAACAGACTACCTTCTATAATGACATGGCTACCATCCATTAGAATAACAAAAATATGGACAACAGACTACCTTCAATAATGACAAGGCTACCATCCATTGGAGTACCAAAAATATCAACAAGAGACTACCTTCCATAATGACAAGGCTACCGTCCATTGGAGTAACAAAAATCTCGAAAACAGACTACCTTCCATAAAGACTAGGCTACCATCCATTGGAATAACAAAAATCTTGACAACAGACTACCTTCCATAATGACAAGGCTACCATACATTGTAGTAACAAAAATCTAAACAACAGACTACCTTCCATAATGACAAGGCTACCATCCATTGGAGTAACAAAAATCACAACAACAAACTACCTTCTATAATGACAAGGCAACCATCCATTGGAGTAACAAAATTGTCGACAACAGACTACCTTCCATAATGACAAGGCTACCACCTATTAGAGTAACATAGTTATCGACAACATACTGTCTTCCATAATGACAAGGCTACCATTCATTGGAATAATAAAAATCTGGACAACAGACTATCTTCCATAATGACAAGGCTACCATCCAATGGAGTAACAAAAATCTCGACAACATACTACCTTCCATAATGACAAGGCTACCATCCATTGGAGTAACAAAAATATCGACAACATACTACCTTCCATAATGACAAGGCTACCATCCATTAGAGTAACAAAAATCTGGACAAACAGACTACCTTCCATAATGATAAGGCTACCGTCCATTGGAGTAACAAAAATATCAACAAGAGACTACCTTCCTTAATGACAAGGCTACCACCCAATGGAGTAACAAAAATCTCGACAACAGACTACCTTCCATAATGACAAGGCTACCATCCATTGGAGTAACAATGATATCAACATCATACTACTTTCCATAATGACAAGGCTACCATCCATTGGAGTAACAAAAATCACGACAACAGACTACCTTCCCAATTGACAAGGCTAGCATCCATTGGAATAACAAAAATCTCGACAACAGACTATATTCCATAATGAAAAGGCTACCATCCATTGGAGTAACAATGATATCAACATCATACTACTTTCCATAATGACAAGGCTACCATCCATTGGAGTAACAAAAATCACGACAACAGACTACCTTCCATAATGACATGGATACCATTCATTGGAATAACAAAAGTTTTGACAACAAAATACCTTCCATAATGACAAGGCAACCATCCAATGGAGTAACAAAAATCTCGACAACAGACTACCTTCCATAATGACAAGGCTACCATCCATTGGAGTAACAAAAATCTCGACAATAGACTACCTTCCATAATGATAAGGGTACCATCCATTGGAGTAGCGAAAATCTCGACAACAGACTATCTTCCATAATGACAAGTCTACCATCCATCGGAATAACAAAAATCTCGACAATATTCTACCTTTCATAATGACAAGGCTACAATCCAATGGAGTAACAAAAATATCGACAACAGACTATCATCTATAATGACAAGGCTACCATCGATTGGAGTAACATAGATATCGACAACATACTACCTTCTATAATGACAAGGCTACCATCCATTGGAATTACAAAAATCATGACAACAGAGTACCTTCCATAACGATAAGGCTACCATCCATTGGAATAAAAAAAATATAGATAACAGACTACCTTCCATAATAACAAGGCTACCATCCAATGGAGTAACAAAAATCTCGACAACAGACTACCTTCCATAATGACAAGGCTACCATACATTAAAGTAATAAAAATCGTGACAACAGGATAACTTCTGTAATGACAAGGCTACCATCCATTGTAGTAACAAAAATATCTACAACAGACAACATTACATAATGACTAGGCTACCATCCATTGGAGTAACAAAGTCATCGATAATAAACTACCTTTCATAATAACAAGGCTACAATCCATTGTAGTAACCAAAATCTCGACAAAAGACTACCTTCTATAATGACAAGGCTACCATCCGTTGTAGTAACAAAAATCCTAAAAACAGACTCGATTCAATAATGATAAGGCTACCATCAATTGGAGTAAGAAAAATCTTGACAACAGACTACCTTCTATAATGACAAGGCTACCATCCATTAGAATAACAAAAATATGGACAACAGACTACCTTCAATAATGACAAGGCTACCATCCATTGGAGTACCAAAAATATCAACAAGAGACTACCTTCCATAATGACAAGGCTACCAGCCATTGGAGTAACAAAAATCTCGAAAACAGACTACCTTCCATAAAGACTAGGCTACCATCCATTGGAATAACAAAAATCTTGACAACAGACTACCTTCCATAATGACAAGGCTACCATACATTGTAGTAACAAAAATCTAAACAACAGACTACCTTCCATAATGACAAGGCTACCATCCATTGGAGTAACAAAAATCACAACAACAAACTACCTTCTATAATGACAAGGCAACCATCCATTGGAGTAACAAAATTGTCGACAACAGACTACCTTACATAATGACAAGGCTACCACCTATTAGAGTAACATAGTTATCGACAACATACTGTCTTCCATAATGACAAGGCTACCATTCATTGGAATAATAAAAATATGGACAACAGACTATCTTCCATAATGACAAGGCTACCATCCAATGGAGTAACAAAAATCTCGACAACATACTACCTTCCATAATGACAAGGCTACCATCCATTGGAGTAACAAAAATATCGACAACATACTACCTTCCATAATGACAAGGCTACCATCCATTAGAGTAACAAAAATCTGGACAAACAGACTACCTTCCATAATGATAAGGCTACCGTCCATTGGAGTAACAAAAATATCAACAAGAGACTACCTTCCTTAATGACAAGGCTACCACCCAATGGAGTAACAAAAATCTCGACAACAGACTACCTTCCATAATGACAAGGCTACCATCCATTGGAGTAACAATGATATCAACATCATACTACTTTCCATAATGACAAGGCTACCATCCATTGGAGTAACAAAAATCACGACAACAGACTACCTTCCCAATTGACAAGGCTAGCATCCATTGGAATAACAAAAATCTCGACAACAGACTACCTTCCATAATGACAAGGCTACCATCCATTGGAGTAACAATGATATCAACATCATACTACTTTCCATAATGACAAGGCTACCATCCATTGGAGTAACAAAAATCACGACAACAGACTACCTTCCATAATGACATGGATACCATTCATTGGAATAACAAAAGTTTTGACAACAAAATACCTTCCATAATGACAAGGCAACCATCCAATGGAGTAACAAAAATCTCGACAACAGACTACCTTCCATAATGACAAGGCTACCATCCATTGGAGTAACAAAAATCTCGACAATAGACTACCTTCCATAATGATAAGGGTACCATCCATTGGAGTAGCGAAAATCTCGACAACAGACTATCTTCCATAATGACAAGTCTACCATCCATCGAAATAACAAAAATCTCGACAATATTCTACCTTTCATAATGACAAGGCTACAATCCAATGGAGTAACAAAAATATCGACAACAGACTATCATCTATAATGACAAGGCTACCATCGATTGGAGTAACATAGATATCGACAACATACTACCTTCTATAATGACAAGGCTACCATCGATTGGAATTACAAAAATCACGACAACAGAGTACCTTCCATAACGATAAGGCTACCATCCATTGGAATAAAAAAAATATAGATAACAGACTACCTTCCATAATAACAAGGCTACCATCCAATGGAGTAACAAAAATCTCGACAACAGACTACCTTCCATAATGACAAGGCTACCATACATTAAAGTAATAAAAATCGTGACAACAGGATAACTTCTGTAATGACAAGGCTACCATCCATTGTAGTAACAAAAATATCTACAACAGACAACATTACATAATGACTAGGCTACCATCCATTGGAGTAACAAAGTCATCGATAATAAACTACCTTTCATAATAACAAGGCTACAATCCATTGTAGTAACCAAAATCTCGACAAAAGACTACCTTCTATAATGACAAGGCTACCATCCGTTGTAGTAACAAAAATCCTAAAAACAGACTCGATTCAATAATGATAAGGCTACCATCAATTGGAGTAAGAAAAATCTTGACAACAGACTACCTTCTATAATGACAAGGCTACCATCCATTAGAATAACAAAAATATGGACAACAGACTACCTTCAATAATGACAAGGCTACCATCCATTGGAGTACCAAAAATATCAACAAGAGACTACCTTCCATAATGACAAGGCTACCAGCCATTGGAGTAACAAAAATCTCGAAAACAGACTACCTTCCATAAAGACTAGGCTACCATCCATTGGAATAACAAAAATATTGACAACAGACTACCTTCCATAATGACAAGGCTACCATACATTGTAGTAACAAAAATCTAAACAACAGACTACCTTCCATAATGACAAGGCTACCATCCATTGGAGTAACAAAAATCACAACAACAAACTACCTTCTATAATGACAAGGCAACCATCCATTGGAGTAACAAAATTGTCGACAACAGACTACCTTACATAATGACAAGGCTACCACCTATTAGAGTAACATAGTTATCGACAACATACTGTCTTCCATAATGACAAGGCTACCATTCATTGGAATAATAAAAATATGGACAACAGACTATCTTCCATAATGACAAGGCTACCATCCAATGGAGTAACAAAAATCTCGACAACATACTACCTTCCATAATGACAAGGCTACCATCCATTGGAGTAACAAAAATATCGACAACATACTACCTTCCATAATGACAAGGCTACCATCCATTAGAGTAACAAAAATCTGGACAAACAGACTACCTTCCATAATGATAAGGCTACCGTCCATTGGAGTAACAAAAATATCAACAAGAGACTACCTTCCTTAATGACAAGGCTACCACCCAATGGAGTAACAAAAATCTCGACAACAGACTACCTTCCATAATGACAAGGCTACCATCCATTGGAGTAACAATGATATCAACATCATACTACTTTCCATAATGACAAGGCTACCATCCATTGGAGTAACAAAAATCACGACAACAGACTACCTTCCCAATTGACAAGGCTAGCATCCATTGGAATAACAAAAATCTCGACAACAGACTACCTTCCATAATGACAAGGCTACCATCCATTGGAGTAACAATGATATCAACATCATACTACTTTCCATAATGACAAGGCTACCATCCATTGGAGTAACAAAAATCACGACAACAGACTACCTTCCATAATGACATGGATACCATTCATTGGAATAACAAAAGTTTTGACAACAAAATACCTTCCATAATGACAAGGCAACCATCCAATGGAGTAACAAAAATCTCGACAACAGACTACCTTCCATAATGACAAGGCTACCATCCATTGGAGTAACAAAAATCTCGACAATAGACTACCTTCCATAATGATAAGGGTACCATCCATTGGAGTAGCGAAAATCTCGACAACAGACTATCTTCCATAATGACAAGTCTACCATCCATCGGAATAACAAAAATCTCGACAATATTCTACCTTTCATAATGACAAGGCTACAATCCAATGGAGTAACAAAAATATCGACAACAGACTATCATCTATAATGACAAGGCTACCATCGATTGGAGTAACATAGATATCGACAACATACTACCTTCTATAATGACAAGGCTACCATCCATTGGAATTACAAAAATCACGACAACAGAGTACCTTCCATAACGATAAGGCTACCATCCATTGGAATAAAAAAAATATAGATAACAGACTACCTTCCATAATAACAAGGCTACCATCCAATGGAGTAACAAAAATCTCGACAACAGACTACCTTCCATAATGACAAGGCTACCATACATTAAAGTAATAAAAATCGTGACAACAGGATAACTTCTGTAATGACAAGGCTACCATCCATTGTAGTAACAAAAATATCTACAACAGACAACATTACATAATGACTAGGCTACCATCCATTGGAGTAACAAAGTCATCGATAATAAACTACCTTTCATAATAACAAGGCTACAATCCATTGTAGTAACCAAAATCTCGACAAAAGACTACCTTCTATAATGACAAGGCTACCATCCGTTGTAGTAACAAAAATCCTAAAAACAGACTCGATTCAATAATGATAAGGCTACCATCAATTGGAGTAAGAAAAATCTTGACAACAGACTACCTTCTATAATGACATGGCTACTATCCATTAGAATAACAAAAATATGGACAACAGACTACCTTCAATAATGACAAGGCTACCATCCATTGGAGTACCAAAAATATCAACAAGAGACTACCTTCCATAATGACAAGGCTACCATCCATTGGAGTAACAAAAATCTCGAAAACAGACTACCTTCCATAAAGACTAGGCTACCATCCATTGGAATAACAAAAATCTTGACAACAGACTACCTTCCATAATGACAAGGCTACCATACATTGTAGTAACAAAAATCTAAACAACATACTACCTTCCATAATGACAAGGCTACCATCCATTGGAGTAACAAAAATCACAACAACAAACTACCTTCTATAATGACAAGGCAACCATCCATTGGAGTAACAAAATTGTCGACAACAGACTACCTTCCATAATGACAAGGCTACCACCTATTAGAGTAACATAGTTATCGACAACATACTGTCTTCCATAATGACAAGGCTACCATTCATTGGAATAATAAAAATCTGGACAACAGACTATCTTCCATAATGACAAGGCTACCATCCAATGGAATAACAAAAATCTCGACAACATACTACCTTCCATAATGACAAGGCTACCATCCATTGGAGTAACAAAAATATCGACAACATACTACCTTCCATAATGACAAGGCTACCATCCATTAGAGTAACAAAAATCTGGACAAACAGACTACCTTCCATAATGATAAGGCTACCGTCCATTGGAGTAACAAAAATATCAACAAGAGACTACCTTCCTTAATGACAAGGCTACCATCCAATGGAGTAACAAAAATCTCGACAACAGACTACCTTCCATAATGACAAGGCTACCATCCATTGGAGTAACAATGATATCAACATCATACTACTTTCCATAATGACAAGGCTACCATCCATTGGAGTAACAAAAATTACGACAACAGACTACCTTCCCAATTGACAAGGCTAGCATCCATTGGAATAACAAAAATCTCGACAACAGACTACCTTCCATAATGACAAGGCTACCATCCATTGGAGTAACAATGATATCAACATCATACTACTTTCCATAATGACAAGGCTACCATCCATTGGAGTAACAAAAATCACGACAATAGACTACCTTCCATAATGACATGGATACCATCCATTGGAATAACAAAAGTTTTGACAACAAAATACCTTCCATAATGACAAGGCAACCATCCAATGGAGTAACAAAAATCTCGACAACAGACTACCTTCCATAATGACAAGGCTACCATCCATTGGAGTAACAAAAATCTCGACAATAGACTACCTTCCATAATGATAAGGGTACCATCCATTGGAGTAACGAAAATCTCGACAACAGACTATCTTCCATAATGACAAGACTACCATCCATTGGAGTAACAAAAATATCGACAACATACTACCTTCCATAATGACAAGGCTACCATCCATTAGAGTAACAAAAATCTGGACAAACAGACTACCTTCCATAATGATAAGGCTACCGTCCATTGGAGTAACAAAAATATCAACAACAGACTACCTTCCTTAATGACAAGGCTACCATCCAATGGAGTAACAAAAATCTCGACAACAGACTACCTTCCATAATGACAAGGCTACCATCCATTGGAGTAACAATGATATCAACATCATACTACTTTCCATAATGACAAGGCTACCATCCATTGGAGTAACAAAAATCACGACAACAGACTACCTTCCCAATTGACAAGGCTAGCATCCATTGCAATAACAAAAATCTCGACAACAGACTACCTTCCATAATGAAAAGGCTACCATCCATTGGAGTAACAATGATATCAACATCATACTACTTTCCATAATGACAAGGCTACCATCCATTGGAGTAACAAAAATCACGACAACAGACTACCTTCCATAATGACATGGATACCATTCATTGGAATAACAAAAGTTTTGACAACAAAATACCTTCCATAATGACAAGGCAACCATCCAATGGAGTAACAAAAATCTCGACAACAGACTACCTTCCATAATGACAAGGCTACCATCCATTGGAGTAACAAAAATCTCGACAATAGACTACCTTCCATAATGATAAGGGTACCATCCATTGGAGTAACGAAAATCTCGACAACAGACTATCTTCCATAATGACAAGTCTACCATCCATCGGAATAACAAAAATCTCGACAATATTCTACCTTTCATAATGACAAGGCTACAATCCAATGGAGTAACAAAAATATCGACAACAGACTATCATCTATAATGACAAGGCTACCATCGATTGGAGTAACATAGATATCGACAACATACTACCTTCCATAATAACAAGGCTACCATCCAATGGAGTAACAAAAATCTCGACAACAGACTACCTTCCATAATGACAAGGCTACCATACATTAAAGTAATAAAAATCGTGACAACAGGATAACTTCTGTAATGACAAGGCTACCATCCATTGGAGTAACAAAGTTATCGATAATAAACTACCTTTCTTAATAACAAGGCTACAATCCATTGTAGTAACCAAAATCTCGACAAAAGACTACCTTCTATAATGACAAGGCTACCATCCGTTGTAGTAACAAAAATCCTAAAAACATACTCGCTTCAATAATGATAAGGCTACCATCAATTGGAGTAAGAAAAATCTTGACAACAGACTACCTTCTATAATGACAAGGCTACCATCCATTAGAATAACAAAAATATGGACAACAGACTACCTTCAATAATGACAAGGCTACCATCCATTGGAGTACCAAAAATATCAACAAGAGACTACCTTCCATGATGACAAGGCTACCATCCATTGGAGTAACAAAAATCTCGAAAATAGACTACCTTCCATAAAGACTAGGCTACCATCCATTGGAATAACAAAAATCTTGACAACAGACTACCTTCCATAATGACAAGGCTACCATACATTGTAGTAACAAAAATCACAACAACAAACTACCTTCTATAATGACAAGGCAACCATCCATTGGAGTAACAAAATTGTCGACAACAGACTACCTTCCATAATGACAAGGCTACCACCTATTAGAGTAACATAGTTATCGACAACATACTATCTTCCATAATGACAAGGCTACCATTCATTGGAATAATAAAAATCTGGACAACAGACTATCTTCCATAATGACAAGGCTACCATCCAATGGAGTAACAAAAATCTCGACAACATACTACCTTCCATAATGACAAGGCTACCATCCATTGGAGTAACAAAAATATCGACAACATACTACCTTCCATAATGACAAGGCTACCATCCATTAGAGTAACAAAAATCTGGACAAACAGACTACCTTCCATAATGATAAGGCTACCGTCCATTGGAGTAACAAAAATATCAACAAGAGACTACCTTCCTTAATGACAAGGCTACCATCCAATGGAGTAACAAAAATCTCGACAACAGACTACCTTCCATAATGACAAGGCTACCATCCATTGGAGTAACAAAAATCTCGAGAAGAGACTACCTTTCGTAATGACTAGGCTACCATCCGGTGGAATAACAAAAATCTCGACAATAGACTAACTTCCATAATGACAAGGCTACCATCCATTGGAGTTACAAAAATCACGACAACAGACTACCTTCCATAACGACAAGGCTACCATACATTGGAATAAAAAAATATAGATAATAGACTACCTTCCATAATGACAAGGCTCCCATCCAATGGAGTAACAAAAATCTCGACAGCTGACTACCTTCCATAATGACAAGGCTACCATCCATTGGAGTTACAAAAATATAGACAACAGACTACATTCCATAATAATAAGGGTACCATCCATTGGAGTAACAAAAAATTCCACAAGAGACTACCTTCCATCATGACAAGGCTACCATCCATTAAAGTAATTAAAATCTTTACAACTAACTACCTTCGGTAATGACAATGCTACCATCCATTGGAGTAACAAAAATCTCGAAAACAGACTACCTTACATAATGACTAGGCTACCATCAATTGGAGTAACAAAGATATCGACAACAGACTACCTTTCACTATAACAAGGCTACAATCCATTGTTATAACCAAAATCTCGAAAAAGGACTACCTTCCATAATGACAAGGCAACCATCAGTTGTAATAACAAAAATCTCGAAAACAGACTACCTTCAATAATGACAAGGCTACCATCCATTGAAGTAGCAAAAATCGGGACAATAGTCTACCTTCCATAATGACAAGGCTACCATCCATTGGAGTAAAAAAAAATATCAACAAGTGACTACCTTGCATAATGACAAGGCTACCATCCATTGGAGTAACAAAAATATCGAAAATAGAATACCTTCCATAATGACAAGTCTACCATCCATTGGAGTAACAAAGATATCGACAACATACTACCTTAAAAAATCACAAGGCTACCATCCATTGTAGTAAAAAAAATCAGGACAACAGACTACCTTCCCTAATGACAAGGCTACCATCCATTTGAATAACAAAAATCTCGACAATAGACTACCTTCCATAATGACAAGGCTACCATCCATTGGAGTAACAAAGATATCAACATCATACTACCTTCCATAATGACAAGGCTACCATCAATTGGAGTAACAAAAATCTCGAAAAACATACTACCTTCCATAATGACAAGGCTACCATCCATTGGAGTAACAAAAATATCGACAACATACTACCTTCCATAATGACAAGGCTACCATCCATTAGAGTAACAAAAATCTGGACAACAGACTACCTTCCATAATGATAAGGCTACCGTCCATTGGAGTAACAAAAATATGAACAAGAGACTACCTTCCATAATGACAAGGCTACCGTCAATTGGAGTAACAAAAATAACAACAAGAGACTACCTTCCATAATGACAAGGCTACCGTCCAATGGAGTAACAAATATCTCGACAACATACTACCTTCCATAATGACAAGGCTACCATCCATTGGAGTAACAAAAATCTCGAGAACAGACTACCTTTCGTAATTACTAGGCTTCCATCCAGTGGAATAACAAAAATCTCGACAATAGACTAATTTCCATAATGACAAGGCTACCATCCATTGGAGTTACAAAAATCACGACAACAGACTACCTTCCATAACGACAAGGCTACCATACATTGGAATAAAAAAAAATATAGACAATAGACTACCTTCCATAATGACAAGGCTCCCATCCAATGGAGTAACAAAAATCTCGACAACCGACTACCTTCCATAATTACAAGGCTACCATCCATTGGAGTTACAAAAATATCGACCACAGACTACATTCCATAATAATAATGTAACCATCCATTGGAGTAACAAAAAATTCCACAAGAGATTACCTTCCATCATGACAATGCTACCATCCATTAAAGTAATTAAAATCTTGAAAACTAACTACCTTCGGTAATGACAAGGCTACCATCCTTTGGAGTAACAAAAATCTCGACAACAGACTACCTTACATAATGACTAGGCTACCATCCATTGGAGTTACAAAAATATCGACAACAGACTACCTTTCACTATAAGAAGGCTACAATCCATTGTAATAACCAAAATCTCGACAAAAGACTACCTTCCATAATGACAAGGCTATCATCCGTTGTAATAACAAAAATCTCGAAAACAGACTCCCTTCAACAATGACAAGGCTACCATCCATTGAAGTAGCAAAAATCGGGACAATAGACTACCTTCCATAATGATAAGGGTACCATCCATTGGAGTAACGAAAATCTCGACAACAGACTACCTTACATAATGACAAGTCTACCATCCATCGGAATAACAAATATCTCGACAACAGACTAGCTTTCATAATGACAAGGCTACCATCGATTGGAGTAACAAAAATATCGACAACATACTACCTTCTATAATGACAAGGCTACCATCTATTGGAATAACTAAAATCACGACAATAGACTACCTTCCATAACGACAAGGCTACCATCCATTGGAGTAACAATGATATCAACAGCATAATAACTTCCATAATGACAAGGCTACCATCCATTGGAGTAACAAAAATCACGACAACAGACTACCTTCCATAATGACAACGATACCATCCATTGGAATAACAAAAATTTTGACAACAGAATACCTTCCATAATGACAAGGATAACATCCATTGGAGTAACAAAAATCTCGACAGTAGACTACCTTCCATAATGATAAGGGTACCATCCATTGGAGTAACGAAAATCTCGACAACGGACTACCTTACATAATGACAAGTCTACCATCCATCGGAATAACAAAAATCTCGACAATAGACAACCTTTCATAATGAAAAGGCTACCATCGATTGGAGTAACAAAAATATCGACAACATACTACCTTCTATAATGACAAGGATACCATCTATTGGAATAACTAAAATCACGACAATAGACTACCTTCCATAACGACAAGGCTACCATCCATTGGAGTAACAATGATATCAACATCATACTACCTTCCATAATGACAAGGAAACCATCCATTGGAGTAACAAAAATCACGACAACAGACTACCTTCCATAATGACAAGGATACCATCCATTGGAATAACAAAAATATAGATAACAAACTACCTTCCATAATGACAAGGCTACCATCCAATGGAGTAACAAAAATCTCAACAACAAACTACCTTCCATAATGACATGGATACCATCCATTGGAGTAACAAAGATATCGACAACATACTACCTTCCATAATGATAACGCTACCATCCATTGGAGTAACAAAAATCACGAAAACAAACTACCTACCATAATGACAAGGCTACCATCCATTAGAGTAACAAAAATATCGAAAATAGACTACCTTCCATAATGACAAGGCTACCATCCATTGTAGTAACAAAGATATCGATAACATACTACCTTAAAAAATCACATGTCCACCATCCATTGGAGTATCAAAAATCATGACAACAGACTACCTTCCCTAATGACAAGGCTACCATCCATTGGAATAACAAAAATCACGACAACAGACTACCTTCCATAATGTCAAGGATACCATCCATTGGAATAACAAAAATTTTGACAACATAATACCTTCCATAATGACAAGGCAACCATCCAATGGAGTAACAAAAATCTCGACAACAGACTACCTTCCATAATGACAAGGCTACCGTCCATTGGAGTAACAAAAATCTCGACAATAAACTACCTTCCATAAAGATAAGGGTACCATCCATTGGAGTAACGAAAATCTCGACAACAGACTACCTTTCATAATGACAAGTCTAACATCCATCAGAATAACAAAAATATCGACAATAGACTACCTTTCATAATGACAAGGCTACAATCCAATGGAGTCACAAAAATATTGACAACAGACTACCTTTCATAATGACAAGGCTACCATCCATTGGAATAACAAAAATCACGACAACAAACTACCTTCCATAACGACAAGGCTACCATCCATTGGAATTACAAAAATATAGATAACAGACTACCTTCCATAATGACAAGGCTACCATCCATTGGAGTAACAAAGATATCAACATCATACTACCTTCCATAATGACAAGGCTACCATCAATTGGAGTAACAAAAATCTCGAAAAACATACTACCTTCCATAATGACAAGGCTACCATCCATTGGAGTAACAAAAATATCGACAACATACTACTTTCCATAATGACAAGGCTACCATCCATTAGAGTAACAAAAATCTGGACAACAACTACCTTCCATAATGATAAGGCTACCGTCCATTGGAGTAACAAAAATATGAACAAGAGACTACCTTCCATAATGACAAGGCTACCGTCAATTGGAGTAACAAAAATAACAACAAGAGACTACCTTCCATAATGACAAGGCTACCATCCAATGGAGTAACAAATATCTCGACAACAGACTACCTTCCATAATGACAAGGCTACCATCCATTGGAGTAACAAAAATCACGAGAACAGACTACCTTTCGTAATTACTAGGCTACCATCCAGTGGAATAACAAAAATCTCGACAATAGACTAATTTCCATAATGACAAGGCTACCATCCATTGGAGTTACAAAAATCACGACAACAGACTACCTTCCATAACGACAAGGCTACCATACATTGGAATAAAAAAAAAATATAGACAACAGACTACCTTCCATAATGACAAGGCTCCCATCCAATGGAGTAACAAAAATCTCGACAACAGACTACCTTCCATAATTACAAGGCTACCATCCATTGGAGTTACAAAAATATCGACCACAGACTACATTCCATAATAATAATGTAACCATCCATTGGAGTAACAAAAAATTCCACAAGAGATTACCTTCCATCATGACAATGCTACCATCCATTAAAGTAATTAAAATCTTGAAAACTAACTACCTTCGGTAATGACAAGGCTACCATCCTTTGGAGTAACAAAAATCTTGACAACAGACTACCTTACATAATGACTAGGCTACCATCCATTGGAGTTACAAAAATATCGACAACAGACTACCTTTCACTATAACAAGGCTACAATCCATTGTAATAACCAAAATCTCGACAAAAGACTACCTTCCATAATGACAAGGCTATCATCCGTTGTAATAACAAAAATCTCGAAAACAGACTCCCTTCAACAATGACAAGGCTACCATCCATTGAAGTAGCAAAAATCGGGACAATAGACTACCTTCCATAATGATAAGGGTACCATCCATTGGAGTAACGAAAATCTCGACAACAGACTACCTTACATAATGACAAGTCTACCATCCATCGGAATAACAAATATCTCGACAATAGACTACCTTTCATAATGACAAGGCTACCATCGATTGGAGTAACAAAAATATCGACAACATACTACCTTCTATAATGACAAGGCTACCATCTATTGGAATAACTAAAATCACGACAATAGACTACCTTCCATAACGACAAGGATAACATCCATTGGAGTAACAATGATATCAACATCATACTACCTTCCATAATGACAAGGAAATCATCCATTGGAGTAAAAAAATTCACGACAACAGACTACCTTCCATAATGACAAGGATACCATCCATTGGAATAACAAAAATATAGATAACAAACTACCTTCCATAATGACAAGGCTACCATCCAATGGAGTAACAAAAATCTCAACAACAAACTACCTTCCATAATGACATGGATACCATCCATTGGAGTAACAAAGATATCGACAACATACTACCTTCCATAATGATAACACTACCATCCATTGGAGTAACAAAAATCACGAAAAAAAACTACCTACCATAATGACAAGGCTACCATCCATTAGAGTAACAAAAATATCGAAAATAGACTACCTTCCATAATGACAAGGCTACCATCCATTATAGTAACAAAGATATCGATAACATACTACCT
Organism: Vicia faba; assembly: GCA_948472305.1. Lineage (NCBI taxonomy): Eukaryota > Viridiplantae > Streptophyta > Magnoliopsida > Fabales > Fabaceae > Vicia > Vicia faba. The sequence goes on along the minus strand of OX451737.1, from coordinate 796,938,961 downwards.
TAAAAAATCACATGTCCACCATCCATTGGAGTATCAAAAATCATGACAACAGACTACCTTCCCTAATGACAAGGCTACCATCCATTGGAATAACAAAAATCTCGACAATAGACTACCTTCCATAATGACAAGGTTACCATCCATTGGAGTAACAATGATATCAACAGCATACTAACTTCCAAAATGACAAGGCTACCATCCATTGGAGTAACAAAAATCACGACAACAGACTACCTTCCATAATGACAACGATACCATCCATTGGAATAACAAAAAATTTGACAACAGAATACCTTCCATAATGACAAGGATAACATCCATTGGAGTAACAAAAATCTCGACAGTAGACTACCTTCCATAATGATAAGGGTACCATCCATTGGAGTAACGAAAATCTCGACAACGGACTACCTTACATAATGAAAAGTCTACCATCCATCGGAATAACAAAAATCTCGACAATAGACAACCTTTCATAATGACAAGGCTACCATCGATTGGAGTAACAAAAATATCGACAACATACTACCTTCTATAATGACAAGGCTACCATCTATTGGAATAACTAAAATCACGACAATAGACTACCTTCCATAACGACAAGGCTACCATCCATTGGAGTAACAATGATATCAACATCATACTACCTTCCATAATGACAAGGAAACCATCCATTGGAGTAACAAAAATCACGACAACAAACTACCTTCCATAATGACAAGGATACCATCCATTGGAATAACAAAAATATAGATAACAAACTACCTTCCATAATGACAAGGCTACCATCCAATGGAGTAACAAAAATCTCAACAACAAACTACCTTCCATAATGACATGGATACCATCCATTGGAGTAACAAAGATATCGACAACATACTACCTTCCATAAAGATAACGCTACCATCCATTGGAGTAACAAAAATCACGAAAACAAACTACCTACCATAATGACAAGGCTACCATCCATTAGAGTAACAAAAATATCGAAAATAGACTACCTTCCATAATGACAAGGCTACCATCCATTATAGTAACAAATATATCGATAACATACTACCTTAAAAAATCACATGTCCACCATCCATTGGAGTATCAAAAATCATGACAACAGACTACCTTCCCTAATGACAAGGCTACCATCCATTGGAATAACAAAAATCACGACAACAGACTACCTTCCATAATGTCAAGGATACCATCCATTGGAATAACAAAAATTTTGACAACATAATACTTTCCATAATGACAAGGCAACCATCCAATGGAGTAACAAAAATCTCGACAACAGACTACCTTCCATAATGACAAGGCTACCGTCCATTGGAGTAACAAAAATCTCGACAATAAACTACCCTCCATAAAGATAAGGGTACCATCCATTGGAGTAACGAAAATCTCGACAACAGACTACCTTTCATAATGACAAGTCTAACATCCATCAGAATAACAAAAATCTCGACAATAGACTACCTTTCATAATGACAAGGCTACAATTCAATGGAGTCACAAAAATATTAACAACAGACTACCTTTCATAATGACAAGGCTACCATCCATTGGAATAACAAAATATCACGACAACAAACTACCTTCCATAACGACAAGGCTACCATCCATTGGAATTACAAAAATATAGATAACAGACTACCTTCCATAATGACAAGGCTACCATCCAATGGAGTAACAAAAATCTCGACAACAGACTACCTTCTATAATGACAAGTCTACCATCTATTGGAGTAACAAAAATATCGATAATAGACTACCTTCCATAATAACAAGGGTACCATCCATTGGACTAACAAAAAAATCCACAAAAGACTACCTTCCATAATGACAAGGCTACCATCCATTAAAGTAATAAAAATCGTGACAACAGGATACCTTCTGTAATGACAAGGCTACCATCCAATGGAGTAACAAAAATCTCGGAACCAGACTAACTTCCATAATGACAAGGCTACCATCCATTGGAGTATAAAAAATTGGGATAACAGACTACCTTCCATAATGACAAGGCTACCATCCATTGGAGTAACAAAAATATCAACAAGAGACTACCTTCCATAATGACAAGGCTACGATCCATTGGAGTAACAAAAATATCGACAACGGACTACTTTCCATAATGACAAGGCTACGATCCATTGGAGTAACATAGATATTGATAACATACTACCTTCCATAATGACAAGGCTACCATCCATTGGAGTATAAAAAATTTGGAGAACAGACTACCTTGCATAATGACAAGGCTACCATTCAATCCAGTAACGAAAATAACAACAACAGACTACCTTCCATAATGACAAGGCTACCATCCATTAGAGTAACAAAAATCTTGACAACAGACTACCTTCTATAATGACAAGGCTACCATCAATTGGAGTAACAAAAAGATCAACAAGAGACTACCTTCCATAAGGGCAAGGGTACCATGCATTGGAGGAACAAAACTCTCGACAACAGACTACCTTCCATAATGACAAGTCCACAATCCATTGGAATAACAAAACTCTCGACAACTGACTACCTTTCATAATGACAAGACTACAATCCAATGGAGTAACAAACATCTCGACAATAGACTACCTTCCATATTGACAAGTCTACCATCCATTGGAGTAACAAAAATATCAACAACAGACTACCTTCCATAATGACAAGGCTACCATCCATTGGAGAAACAAAGATATCGACAACATTCTACCATCCATAATGACAAGGCTACCATCCATTGGAGTAACAAAAATCACGACATCAGACTACCTTCCATAATGACAAGGATACCATCCATTGGAATAACAAAATTTTTGACAACAGAATACCTTCCATAATGACAAGGCAACCATCCAATGGAGTAACAAAAATCTCGACAACAGACTATCTTTCATAATGACAAGGCTACCGTCCATTGGAGTAACAAAAATCTCGACAACAGACTACCTTCCATAATGACAAGTCTACCATCCATCGGAATAATAAAAATATCGACAACAGACTACCTTCCATAATAACAAGGGTACCATCCATTGGAGTAACAAAAAAATTCACAAGAGAATACCTTCCATAATGACAAGGCTACCATCCATTAAAATAATAAAAATCGTGACAACAGGATACCTTCTGTATTGACAAGGCTACCATCCAATGGAGTAACAAAAATCTCGGAAATAGACCACCTTCCCAAATGACAAGGCTACCATCCATTGGAGTATAAAAAATTTGGACAACAGACTACCTTCCATTATGACAAGGCTACCATCCATTGGAGTAACAAAAATATTAACAAGAGACTACCTTCCATAATGACAAGGCTACCATCCGTTGGAGTAACAAAAATCTCGACAACAGACTACCTTCCATAATGAAAAGGCTACGATCCATTAGAGTAACAAAGATATCGATAACATACTACCTTCCATAATGACAAGGCTACCATCCATTGGAGTATACAAAATTTGGAGAACAAACTACCTTCCATAATGACAAGGCTACCATTCAATCGTGTAAAAAAAATAACAACAACAGACTACCTTCCATAATGACAAGGCTACCATCCATTAGAGTAACAAAAATCTGGACAACAAACTACCTTCTATAATGACATGGCTACCATCCATTGGAGTAACAAAAAGATCAACAAGAGACTACCTTCCATAATGACTAGGGTACAGTCCAATGGAGTAACAAATATCTCGACAATAAACTACCTTCGATAATGACAAGTCTACCATCCATTGGAGTAACAAAAATATCAACAACAGATTACCTTCCATAATCACAAGGCTACCATCCATTGGAGTAACAAAAATCACGAAAACAAACTACCTTCCATAATGACAAGGCTACCATCCATTATAGTAACAAAGATATCGATAACATACTACCTTAAAAAATCACAAGTCTACCATCCATTGGAGTAACAAAAATCACGACAACAGACTACCTTCCATAATGACGAGGCTACCATCCATTGGAGTAACAATGATATCAACATCATACTACCTTCCATAATGACATGGATACCATCCATTGGAATAACAAAAGTTTTGACAACAAAATACCTTCCATAATGACAAGGCAACCATCCAATGGAGTAACAAAAATCTCGACAACAGACGACCTTCCATAATGACAAGCCTACCATCCATTGGAGTAACAAAAATCTCGACAATAGACTACCTTCCATAATGATAAGGGTACCATCCATTGGAGTAACGAAAATCTCGACAACAGACTATCTTCCATAATGACAAGTCTACCATCCATCGGAATAACAAAAATCTCGACAATATTCTACCTTTCATAATGACAAGGCTACAATCCAATGGAGTAACAAAAATATCGACAACAGACTACCATCTATAATGACAAGGCTACCATTGATTGGAGTAACATAGATATCGATAACATACTACCTTCTATAATGACAAGGCTACCATCCATTGGAATTACAAAAATCACGATAACAGACTACCTTCCATAACGACAAGGCTACCATCCATTGGAATAAAAAAAATATAGATAACAGACTACCTTCCATAATAACAAGGCTATCATCCAATGGAGTAACAAAAATCTCGACAACAGACTACCTTCCATAATGACAAGGCTACCATCCGTTGTAGTAACAAAAATCTTAAAAACAGACTCTCTTCAATAATGATAAGGCTACCATCAATTGGAGTAAGAAAAATCTTGACAACAGACTACCTTCTATAATGACAAGGCTACCATCCATTAGAATAACAAAAATATGGACAAGAGACTACCTTCCATAATGACAAGGCTACCATCCGTTGGAGTAACAAAAATCTCGAAAACAGACTACCTTCCATAAAGACTAGGCTACCATCCATTGGAGTAACAAAAATCTCGACAACAGACTACCTTCCATAATGACAAGGCTACCATACATTGTAGTAACAAAAATCTAAACAACAGACTACCTTCCATAATGACAAGGCTACCATTCAATCGAGTAAAAAAAATAACAACAACAGACTACCTTCCATAATGACAAGGCTACCATCCATTATGTAGCGATAAAAAATGTAGCGGGGTAAATCGGAGATCGAATTATTGATTAATTCGTCTCGTAAAAGCAAGAGTCGTCACCGCGCTTTATTGTTTCCAAAGGAAAAGGGAAAAGAGCGAAATAAAACCCTAAATATGCAATGTAATTAAAAATACAAATACAAAGTGTTTTTGAAAAGAGATCTTATGGTTCGGGGGTTGGTTATACAATGGGAAGGTATTAGCACCCAATGCATCTATAGTACTCTATAGGAACCTTTTGAAATATCTGTTTTATTTAAAATTGATCGCTTGATTGAAAATAAATCGTTTTAGCCGAAAAAAGGATACGGACGGGTTTTTGAAAATACGACGACCTAATGTCGAAGTTTTGGCTTAAAAGGTATAAGTTTTGAAAAGGTTGAAATTTTGAAGAAAGGTGAATATTTGAGGAAAATTAACCTAAGTTTTTAATGAATGAGAGTATTCGCTCGATCGTTTTTGAGGACATGAAGTCAACAAAAATTAGACAATTCCCTTTGGATTGACGCAAACAGAATAATCAAGTAAATGCGAAATATTTAAACAGAAAATTATGAGATAAATGATATACAACAAATTAAATAAAAGACTGAGTGTGTGAACATGCATTTTTTATATTTTTGTTTAATATATGAAGAGAAAAATGTTTTAATTGGTTACGCATTTTAACATAGATAAAAAATAACGAAAATTAATAGAAATGTTTTTTAAGGTTTTTATATATTTCTATTTTTTATGTCTTTCTGTATATTGGTATTTAATCAAAATGAGGGGAGTAAATTAAAGAAAAATAGCATGTCTCTTAGTTTTCTCATTTTATATGTTTTTAGAGATATTAAATATTTTCAAACTAAATAAAACTTACAAGTCACGAATTTAAATTTAATTAGAAATAAGGAAGACTAAAATTATTAAATAAACCTAAACTTAAATTAAATAAGATTTGGGTAAAATGTTAAAATTATCTATTTAAAATTATGTTTATTTCTAGGAAAACTAATTAATCTAAATTATATAGTTAGCTAAAAAAGAAATATAATTAACTAAAGAGCAAATAAAAGATGGGGTGGGAATTAGCAAATAGAATGGGCTTAAGTAAAACAAGAAATGAGCTGGGTTGAGGGGAAATGGAGCGGGTCATTGGAAGACCCGGACCCAAGAAAAAAACGCAGAGCTGTAACGAAAAACCTAGGAAACATTGTGCCATGGCCGCCGTTGCTGGATCCGAAAAAAACCTTCCATCACCTTTACATCTCACCTCAAGAACGACAACAACACCACAAATCAAAACCAGAACGCAAGAAGAAAAATGGAAACGCAGAAAAGAAAAGAAGAATCGATGCAGAGAACAAAGGGTACTGACTAACAACCTTGCCGTTAAGCGAAGTGCTAGCCGATTTGTCAAGCGATTCACGGTCGGAGAGTTAGACCGGGACGGCCATGGCGGTGAGGATGTCAACAACTTTGACGGACGCTTCATGGAGGGAATCGGTGAAAGAGGGTTGTCGACAGCGATGAACGATGGTGAGTTGGGATTACGGAGGGAATTGGACAGGGTGTTGCGATGGTGATGATGCTGGATGACAGTAGAAGGGTGGTTGGAGATTTGAAAACAAGGCAAGTGAGTATTTAGGTTTCTGAAATCCCTAATTCCCTAATTTGATTTTGATTTCGCCATTAGAACTGATCGTTATTGTTTTAGATTTCCTTTTTCCTTTATTTTTTATTCTCACTCAAATTCAACTGTCTCACTTTGCCCACATTATTCTGTCGTTAATTCTGTTCTTGGATGAAGATACATTCTTCAATTTGAAACCTGAAGTAACACTTTCACTCAAGATGATGGTTGATAGAGGAAAGCTGTTGTTTGGGTTAAAGATGGAGGGTAGCTAGCGGAATGATGATAGTGGTTAAGGGTGTACGAAGATGGAATTGAATGTAAAGGTATGCGATTGGTGCAGAAGCGAGTTCGAGGAAACCCAAGGGTGGGGAGGGAATTTGAAGATCAAGAATGGTTAGCATTTTTGAGAGGTGAGTTCTTGTGACCTCTTATGAGTTTTTTATGAATTCTGTGTATTGTGATGATTTTCCAGATTTTTGAAACATTGTTGTGACTGTTGAAACAGGTTGATGAAGATGGTGATTAAGCGAGGGATGTGCGGAGTAGGGTGACCAGAAAAGGCGATGCGCTCACAATGGCCGCGAGAGGTAAGATGCGGTTAATTGTTGTTATGTTTTTGTTTTTTTAGTAAAAGAAAATTCTGTCATTGATTTGCAAAAGCTAATAATACGTTCCATTTTTTCAACGGTGACTTTCCATGAATATTGTTTCTCTCCTTGAGCTCTTCAAATCCAAGTAATACTAACTTTAATAAACAATGCCTAAGCAGCAAGAGAAGAATGAAGACAAAAATATGTGCCTAAAGAGTTGGAAAAGTGCTTCAAGGCTTGTCCACAGCAAATTTCTTGAGCCACAGGTGCAGTCCGAGTGGCACGGAGATGATTGAAGGTTAAAGGTACTCTGCTTCCTTTCAAATTCAGATTTTTGAATGGTATGTTTTTGTGAAATAAAGGTTTTTGTTTTTGATTTAAATCTGTAATGATGTTGAAGGTTAAATGGGTGATTACAGAAGAAGATAATGACGATGATTCGGCATAGATATGAGGGAGATAATGATGTTAGAATGGTTTACGTTGGATTCGCAGAAAAAAGTGGTCGTTCACAATGATGCAAACGCGAAGATGTTGTTGAAGAAGAGTTTTAACATGGTGGTTATGGAAACAGAGGTTAAAGGTATGCCTTCTTAATCTCTTTTTTATGAAAAGTTCTGTGTCTGAATTGTTTCTAATGTTGCGCGTATGTTGATTGAAGTAGAGAAACAACCCGATGAAGATGATTGAAATGTGATGAAAGTATAGGAAGGAGGATATCGTTGTATCAGATGCGGATTTAAGAGGGGCAGAAGAATTGAATGAAGATGATAGTAATGAACCGCGAAGTACGAATGGGTAGTTGAAAAAGGTTTGCGAATTTTCTGTATTTTTTACAAGTTGGCTTTAAATTAACAGTATGTTATATGATTGCGTTGGTCTTGCGACATTATTGAATTTTGAAATTTATCGAACGAATTATTGCCCGTGTTAAATAGGGATTGATGTATTGATGATTCGCAATGATATTAAATGGCCATTTTACATGATTTCAAGAAATTAATAGAGGACTATAATCCAGTGAGACAAAGGCAACACAACGGTATAAAGATTTATGCGAAAGACTGAAGAAACTCACATGGTCGGAGCTAGTCCGACGGTATGATTCCGGCGAAATCAGGTAAGCTCCGAAGATTCCTCGCTCTTTGCTTTCTGCTATTAATTCTTCTCTTCTTCTTCGTCTAAAACTGGTTGGAATATGAATAATTGGTTTTTTGAATGGATTTGGATTATACTGGTTTATCTAAGGTTTTGATACAGTATGCAGGTTGTGTGATTTTTGCCTTGGAGCAGAAAAGATGATTTTTGCTTTTTGTTATAGTTTTGAATAGTTTTTGCAGTGATATGGTTGTGTGATTTGCAATATGCTATGCAACATGGTTTAGCAGTAATGTCTTGTGTGGAAATGGAATATGGTTTTTTGAATGGCTTAGCAGTGATGTCTTGTGTAGAGATATGCTATATGTTATCAACTGGCGTTTTACAGTGATGTGGTGGTGTTCTTATACTATGCAAGTTCAGACCTCCTTTTGAAGGGATTCCCTTCTCATATGACCGTTGCTTCTTTGCTCATGGCTCAGGTCTGAATATATTTAATATATTTTCCTGATGTTCTGCATATATGCTGCTACATATGATTTTGACTTTATTCCTATTTCAAGCTTAAATCCAAACCTGCAAAACTGAACCTCTTCTCTCTTCTCTCTCAAGTACATAAATGATACATAAAAATGATATCTTGTACTGCTGTCTGAAAAAGCAAACAGGCTGGAATATGATGAAAAAAAGGAAACATATATTGCTTGCATTCATAGTTTTAAGACTGCACATGTTTGAAATTGCATATCTCTTTGTCTTGCACTAGCCTATGTTACTCTCCTATGTGGTTGCAGGTTAACGTTGGCTTATTGTTATGTATCTACACATGCTGTTGATTTATGCTTATGCAGTTTTGACCAAAAAAATGAATTTATACATATGTGAAATATGCAGTGGGCTTTTTGATAAAAATGCAATTGATTTTGAAATGTGCTATTTTTTAATTGTGCATTCATTTAAAAATTCCTCTCTTTTTTGTGAACCGGGAGAAATCCCGTGATTTGCAAAAAGAGTAACTGATTCCGGCCATTGTTTTTAATGATGAACATTAAATTTATTTTCTGCATTTTAATTATTTATTCAATTCTGACTTTCTTTTAATTGTTTTCGCAGGTAAAATTAAATGAGCAAACAAGAGCATTGGATGGAAGATTTAGAATTAGAATTTAAAAAATAGCTTTTTATTTTACTTTAAGCATTTGTGTAATTGCCTTTATAAATATTTTGTAATAACACAAATATTTAAATGACAATTGTAATAAATAGAATAAAGTGAATAAAAATTCTATTATTTCTCAATTAATTCTTTTTCTTTCCAATTATTTATTTATTGTTTATAATTCTTTAAATTATATAATGACTGAAAATAAAATCCAATCATTTAAATTCAGAATGACAAACAAATAAATAAATATCATTGATCAATTAATAACTTCAATCATTTACTTTATTATTATTTTTAATTCTTCTAAATTATAATAACTTGAAAAATAGAATTTCAGCTATTTAAATTTAGAACAATAAATAATCAAATAAACATTGCTTGATCAATTAATAGACTCTTTTTCAAATGTTTATTTCATTATTCATAAACCTTTAACTTATATAATAACGGAAAACAAGTTCCCATTATTTAAATTTAGGATAATGAATAATTAATAAACATTATTTGATCAATTAATAAACCTCTCTCTCAATAATTTGTTTTATTATTTATAAATCTTTAAATTACGTAATAATCGAAAATAAATTCCAATTATTTGAATTTAAGATAATAAATAATTAATGAACATTGTTTAAGTCTTGATCAGTTAATAAATTTAGCGTTCAACAAATAAACAGCTCCCGACTCGAAAAAGTTGTGAATTTTTAAACTGCTTTGAAAATTTGATAAAATATGTGAAAACCCTTGCAATGCGAATAATGCAGATGGAAGACGGTATCTTAGGTCAAAATTTGGGGTACAACAGCTGCCCCTATTTAAGTTCCTTCTATCCGGAGATATGAAGATTAAAGTCTTCGTTTCGACGAGATTGAAGGTACTTAAATACATAATTACGCAAATTTTGTCCTAAGATGCCGTCATCATGCAGTGATATGAATGTAGTGCTTGAATTCACAGAGAAAGATATTGTATGAAACAAGACAAATGTTGGAGGAATCGAACACCAACAAAACACATAGACATGAATTATACGCTACTGGGGAAACAAACTATCGACTTCGAACGACAGACTCTTGACAGCGAATAAAATCAAGGGAAACAACCTCTAACCCAAACAAAGAGAGCATCTTGCATAGGCCATAACAGATCATTGACCCAAAACAGTGAGTTCGCAACTCAAGGTTAATGATAGGCAGAAAGTATCAAATTATTGATAACGGATTACCGACTTCTGGAGGTATAGATTCGTAACAGACTTCTCTGCTAGATTTCCAGAGGTATACTCATTAATGCTGAGGTAATAAGACTGTAGATACGAAGGTTGTTCAAAAATTGCCAGTTGTCCAGAGAAAATACCGGTAACATACAAGTTGCTCAAATAAAGAGGCTACCACTTGCTGTCGTCCGAAGAAAATACCGATAACAAACAAGCTGCTCAAATAAAGAGGCTACCACTTGTTGTCGTCCGAAGAAAATACCGATAACAAACAAGCTGCTCAAATAAAGAGACTACCACTTGTTGTCGTCCAAAGAAAAGTAATAACGTACTGGTAACTCATGAAGAGTTTGCTGCTTGTCGCTTTCAGAAAAATAAAAATGACGCACTAGTAGCTCATGAAGAACTGCTGCCCGGCGCTCTCAGAAAAAAGTAAATAACGCACTAGTAGCTCATGAAGAACTGCTGCTCGGCGCTTTCAAAAAGAATAAATGACGCACTAGTAGCTCATGAAGAACTGCTGCTCGGCGCTTTCAAAAAGAATAAATGACGCACTAGTAGCTCATGAAGAACTGCTGCTCGGCGCTTTCAAAAAGAATAAATGACGCACTAGTAGCTCATGAAGAACTGCTGCTCGGCGCTTTCGAAAAGATAAAATGACGCACTAGTAGCTCATGAAGAACTGCTGCTCGGCGCTTTCAAAAAGTAATGTACAAGTTGCTCGTGAAGAGCTACCGCTTGTCGTTTTCCAAAATAATTCAGAAGGAAACTGCGATGATATTGGCAGAGAATAAAATCGTCATCAAAGAGAACCCTGAATCAATCCTTCCCGAGGAGATCAAATACTTAAATGTGCAAAATAAATGCACCAGTCGTCTTGGTCGCAAACTCACTGGAGAAAATCAAAGAGTATAGCCTATGCAAGAGGCAGCCACTTCATCCAGGAATAACCAGAGAGAAAACAGTCAAACAAGACTCCTCCCAATGAGAAAGTAAATCGATTGGGGAAATTATCCTATCCAGAAATGGACAAGGTAAGCTAAATCAAAAATCATCCACGAGGATTAGCTCAGTTGGGGAATTAAAAAGGAGGCACATTTTATGCTTAAGTTGGCACTCTATTTGGAAAGATCAAATGTGCTATTTGAAAAGACACAATCGAGATGTACAAACTCAATGACATCAACAAATACAACTGTGCATGCATGAGGCAATGGTGAATGAATGTCAAGTGTATGCTGACAAAAACGACAGGGGAGATGGACAAAAGATGATAAGACATCTCGGTACAACCCGGCGCTCGGCTAATCTCAAAAGGAGGGGAACATCACTGGAGATAGAAGACAAAAGCCAACAAAGGAGCAAAGTCATCCTACAAAGCTCAAATCTCTTGGAGAGGAAGACATTTTAGGTAGAAAACCCAAAGTCCAGTCTTCTACTGCTGACAACCCATTGAAAGGATAACAACACGAACAAATGCTTCAGCTGGAAAGAGTCATGCTTAGCTGGAGATACTGGGAACACCACCCTCTGATAAAGTGTGCGATACATAACACACATTCGGACAAGTCTAGATTGCCCCTGGGACCAATATTGGATGCCCCAAATTTACTGTTGATGAGCTGCATGTTGCACGACAATTCTTACAAATAGCTTCACTTCTCAAATTCCCCAAGCAAAATGGTTGATGAGGAGAAAGCGTCTCAAGAGGGTTTACAAAAGACCTGGCATTCACCATGCTCTGGTGTCTTCAAACTTTTAGAGGAAATCGTCCAATCTTGACGTGATTGCCCCGGATTGACTGTCCATGCTTAAGGTCTTCAACTGACATGCCCCTGGATATGATTTCTTGAATTGATTCTCCAATTACTCCACATAGTTTCAAGCCTTAAAAGAATAAACATCATCACGGGTGTTTATGTGAACTTCCTTGATATCAAACAAAAGTTTTGCAGTTAGAAAAAATTTACAATGAGAACGAAAATTCTAATGCAACAGTTATGTAAGTCTTGAAGATTTTTGAAAGATATCGCACAAATTTTGCGAGTTAGAGCATCATTCATTTTTGTATAAGAAAAACATATGATACCAACATAATTATTTAACATTCATGGGAGTCAGGAACACTATCTCATTGAAGTATGCTTTCAGAATGACCTTGCTTCAATCAGGACTTTCAAAGGTTGTAATGTGGTCTGATTTATGGGTTTTTTTTAGAAAAAGATTTTAAGGCTCAAAATATTTGGTGCCCACCCATTCTTCATGATGTTCTCCAACCCTATGCTCGGTTAATTCAAACTGAGTGTTCATCTATCAAGAGGATTTTGTGACGGCAATATCTTTCTTACGAATTTTGAACACTCAATCAAATTAACAGAAAGCTACCCTGCCCCAGGTTAAAATTCAAGGTTTTTTCGTATAGAAAAGAAACTTCTGCTTCAAAGGCTCAAAAGGGGTTAGCAAGGGATTATCTTATATCTCCGGTGTTTAGGAATTTGAAACAATGCCTGTACATCATCAACAAGATCTTATTCAAAAGCAAACAACCAGAGATTTTGTGTTCTTTAGATCATCATCCTCCCTTCAATCTCTGCCTAGGCAAGAGAATGGGCAACATGTTGGTATCATAATGCAAAAAGAAATTTAAAATTTGAAAGCAAATATGAGTGAAACGAATGAATTTCTTCAAGACAAACATACTCATTGTATTAAAATAATCATTCAGACGCAAACAAGTTCTTACATGCAAACAATGTTTCGATAAATAAGAAAGGCTACAAAAGCAGAAACAAGTTAATAATCTGGGAAGGCTTTCCACTTGAACTACCGAAAACATCTTCAAAAACTCAAAGTCACCCTCAATCGTGTTTACTCTTCGGCGCCTGCTTGATTTGAACTTCAAAACCAACGTCCTTGAATGACAAGATGCCACTTCGAACCAACTTCTGAACCTCAATCTTCAAAGCGAAGCAACCCTCCAAGTCATGCCCACGAGCACCTTGATGAAAAGTACAAGCCAAATCAGCTTTGTAGTTCCAAGGTATCTTCTTAGGGACCTTCGGTAGAGGTCGCGTCTGAACCAAATTCCTCTGCAACAGGATAGGGAACAACTCTGTATAGGTAATTGGAATTGAATCAAACTGGGTTTTCCTCTGATTAGGAACTCGCTGATTCTGTTGGTGAACATGATGATTCTGATGATGATTATCTCTTCCTCTGGTTCTCTTCTTGGAAAAGTCATTATCAAACTTCTTCACACCATTAGCTGCGCTACCGTCTTTATATGAACATCCTTTTCCGACATCTTCTTCTAGACGCGCTCCCACATTCACCTTGTCAGGAAAGTCATCAGGTGCATTAACCGTCACCTTTTCATGAGAAAAAGATTTTAGAGTCTCCGTGAAGACTTTTATCCTTGCTTCCTCCCTCCTAGAAGGATTGACTTGGGCGGAGATCAGAATTTCCACCAAACCAGTTAAGTGATCCAAACCAGCTTTCAGAATAGTCACCTCTCTGCGGAGTTCAGAAACCTCTTGCTTGATATTCTCCATTGTTCTCTTAGCGTCAGTGTTGTACTGGTGAGACCGAAGGAAAAAAAATGAGACTCGGAAAAAGACTTTTGAAAGTGAGACAAAGGAAAATGTAGAATGATGTATGATATGCAAAATAGTTTTATTTGACTTCCAAGGAACTCAAGATATCAAGTTATAAACATCCAAGTATGAAGATAACAGATGAATTTTAAATTGGCTCCAAACATTGATCAAGTTATCGTCAAGATCAATCATCCATTTTGGTGGATTAGGGTTTTCGCCCTATCGACACCCAAGATCCATTGAGTTTGACGAAACTAGTGATGTTTACAAAGAAAGACCTCCAAACTCCTTCAAAGTCAAGTGAAAAGAGTTTTATGGATGCATGAATGCATGGCGATGCAACAACCACAAGCAAGGTCACAAACATGGGGTTAAAAAGTTCAACGTTCCGCATGGAGTCGAGGGTAAAGCCCACCCAAAGGTATGTACTAATGTTTCAATCGCACCTGTAAGACAAGTTTCTAAGAGTTCCCAGAGTCTACATTCCTCCTTCGGATATTGCCAACGTCTGGATTACTCAATAATTAGCAATATTCTCAAGAGAAACTCGTCCGAGCGTAGCATCGCGTGACAACTACTTTCGAATTACTCCGTTATAGTCTCCGCGCTACACCTAGAAAAAGGCCAAGATGGGTTAGGGTTCTACGGTCCTCAACTTCTCGGGCTCCTAGGTTGAAAATAATAAAGTCTTCCCGATTACTCGGTAAACAAATATTAAGTTCAAGAGGGCCTTCCATTGAGTGGGGGATCTCATGCCTCCTTTTTCGGGATTACTCCCTCAAAGTTAACATGACCATACCGCCCGTCCTATTCCTTAAGTGTTACCTAATCCGGGTGTAGGATTTGTCCTTTGCGAAAAACCCGAATAACCCCAATTTAAACATATAATCAAGCAAATCAAATAATAGTAAACAGATAAAACAAATTAGGCTTAACCCACTTAGGGATGGACCAGCAAGAGGTCAATCAGTCCCCAGCAGAGTCGCCAATTCTGTAGCGATAAAAAATGTAGCGGGGTAAATGGGAGATCGAATTATTGATTAATTCGTCTCGTAAAAGCAAGAGTCGCCACCGCGCTTTATTGTTTCCAAAGGAAAAGGGAAAAGAGCGAAATAAAACCCTAAATATGCAATGTAATTAAAAATACAAATACAAAGTGTTTTTGAAAAGAGATCTTATGGTTCGGGGGTTGGTTATACAATGGGAAGGTATTAGCACCTAATGCATCTATAGTACTCTATAGGAACCTTTTGAAATATCTGTTTTATTTAAAATTGATCGCTTGATTGAAAATAAATCGTTTTAGCCGAAAAAAGGATACGGACGGGTTTTTGAAAATACGACGACCTAATGTCGAAGTTTTGGCTTAAAAGGTATAAGTCTTGAAAAGGTTGAAATTTTGAAGAAAGGTGAATATTTGAGGAAAATTAACCTAAGTTTTTAATGAATGAGAGTATTCGCTCGATCGTTTTTGAGGACATGAAGTCAACAAAAATTAGACAATTCCCTTTGGATTGACGCAAACAGAATAATCAAGTAAATGCGAAATATTTAAACAGAAAATTATGAGATAAATGATATACAACAAATTAAATAAAAGACTGAGTGTGTGAACATGCATTTTTTATATTTTTGTTTAATATATGAAGAGAAAAAATGTTTTAATTGGTTACGCATTTTAACATAGATAAAAAATAACGAAAATTAATAGAAATGTTTTTTAAGGTTTTTATATATTTCTATTTTTTATGTCTTTCTGTATATTGGTATTTAATCAAAATGAGGGGAGTAAATTAAAGAAAAATAGCATGTCTCTTAGTTTTCTCATTTTATATGTTTTTAGAGATATTAAATATTTTCAAACTAAATAAAACTTACAAGTCACGAATTTAAATTTAATTAGAAATAAGGAAGACTAAAATTATTAAATAAACCTAAACTTAAATTAAATAAGATTTGGGTAAAATGTTAAAATTATCTATTTAAAATTATGTTTATTTCTAGGAAAACTAATTAATCTAAATTATATAGTTAGCTAAAAAAGAAATAGAATTAACTAAAGAGCAAATAAAAGATGGGGTGGGAATTAGCAAATAGAATGGGCTTAAGTAAAACAAGAAATGAGCTGGGTTGAGGGGAAATGGAGCGGGTCATTGGAAGACCCGGACCCAAGAAAAAAACGCAGAGTTGTAATGAAAAACCTAGGAAACGTTGTGCCATGGCCGCCGTTGCTGGATACGAAAAAAACCTTCCATCACCTTTACATCTCACCTCAAGAACGACAACAACACCACAAATCAAAACCAGAACGCAAGAAGAAAAATGGAAACGCAGAAAAGAAAAGAAGAATCGTTGCAGAGAACAAAGGGTACTGACTAACAACCTTGCCGTTAAGCGAAGTGCTAGCCGATTTGTCAAGCGATTCACGGTCGGAGAGTTAGACCGGGACGGCCATGGCGGTGAGGATGTCAACAACTTTGACGGACGCTTCATGGAGGGAATCGGTGAAAGAGGGTTGTCGACAGCGATGAACGATGGTGAGTTGGGATTACAGAGGGAATTGGACAGGGTGTTGCGATGGTGATGATGCTGGATGACAGTAGAAGGGTGGTTGGAGATTTGAAAACAAGGCAAGTGAGTATTTAGGTTTCTGAAATCCCTAATTCCCTAATTTGATTTTGATTTCGCCATTAGAAATGATCGTTATTGTTTTAGCTTTCCTTTTTCCTTTATTTTTTATTCTCACTCAAATTCAACTGTCTCACTTTGCCCACATTATTCTGTCGTTAATTCTGTTCTTGGATGAAGATACATTCTTCAATTTGAAACCTGAAGTAACACTTTCACTCAAGATGATGGTTGATAGAGGAAAGCTGTTGTTTGGGTTAAAGATGGAGGGTAGCTAGCGGAATGATGATAGTGGTTAAGGGTGTACGAAGATGGAATTGAATGTAAAGGTATGCGATTGGCGCAGAAGCGAGTTCGAGGAAACCCAAGGGTGGGGAGGGAATTTGAAGATCAAGAATGGTTAGCATTTTTGAGAGGTGAGTTCTTGTGACCTCTTATGAGTTTTTTATGAATTCTGTGTATTGTGATGATTTTCCAGATTTTTGAAACATTGTTGTGACTGTTGAAACAGGTTGATGAAGATGGTGATTAAGCGAGGGATGTGCGGAGTAGGGTGACCAGAAAAGGCGATGCGCTCACAATGGCCGCGAGAGGTAAGATGCGGTTAATTGTTGTTATGTTTTTGTTTTTTTAGTAAAAGAAAATTCTACCATTGATTTGCAAAAGCTAATAATACGTTCCATTTTTTCAACGGTGACTTTCCATGAATATTGTTTCTCTCCTTGAGCTCTTCAAATCCAAGTAATACTAACTTTAATAAACAATGCCTAAGCAGCAAGAGAAGAATGAAGACAAAAATATGTGCCTAAAGAGTTGGAAAAGTGCTTCAAGGCTTGTCCACAGCAAATTTCTTGAGCCACAGGTGCAGTCCGAGTGGCACGGAGATGATTGAAGGTTAAAGGTACTCTGCTTCCTTTCAAATTCAGATTTTTGAATGGTATGTTTTTGTGAAATAAAGGTTTTTGTTTTTGATTTAAATCTGTAATGATGTTGAAGGTTAAATGGGTGATTACAGAAGGAGATAATGACGATGATTCGGCATAGATATGAGGGAGATAATGATGTTAGAATGGTTTACGTTGGATTCGCAGAAAAAAGTGGTCGTTCACAATGATGCAAACGCGAAGATGTTGTTGAAGAAGAGTTTTAACATGGTGGTTATGGAAACAGAGGTTAAAGGTATGCCTTCTTAATCTCTTTTTTATGAAAAGTTCTGTGTCTGAATTGTTTCCAATGTTGCGCGTATGTTGATTGAAGTAGAGAAACAACCCGATGAAGATGATTGAAATGTGATGAAAGTATAGGAAGGAGGATATCGTTGTATCAGATGCGGATTTAAGAGCGGCAGAAGAATTGAATGAAGATGATAGTAATGAACCGCGAAGTCCGAATGGGTAGTTGAAAAAGGTTTGCGAATTTTCTGTATTTTTTACAAGTTGGCTTTAAATTAACAGTATGTTATATGATTTCGTTGGTCTTGCGACATTATTGAATTTTGAAATTTATCGAACGAATTATTGTCGGTGTTAAATAGGGATTGATGTATTGATGATTCGCAATGATATTAAATGGCCATTTTACATGATTTCAAGAAATTAATAGAGGACTATAATCCAGTGAGACAAAGGCAACACAACGGTATAAAGATTTATGCGAAAGACTGAAGAAACTCACATGGTCGGAGCTAGTCCGACGGTACGATTCCGGCGAAATCAGGTAAGCTCCGAAGATTCCTCGCTCTTTGCTTTCTGCTATTAATTCTTCTCTTCTTCTTCGTCTAAAACTGGTTGGAATATGAATAATTGGTTTTTTGAATGGATTTGGATTATACTGGTTTATCTAAGGTTTTGATACAGTATGCAGGTTGTGTGATTTTTGCCTTGGAGCAGAAAAGATGATTTTTGCTTTTTGTTATAGTTTTGAATAGTTTTTGCAGTGATATGGTTGTGTGATTTGCAATATGCTATGCAACATGGTTTAGCAGTAATGTCTTGTGTGGAAATGGAATATGGTTTTTTGAATGGCTTAGCAGTGATGTCTTGTGTAGAGATATGCTATATGTTATCAACTGGCGTTTTACAGTGATGTGGTGGTGTTCTTATACTATGCAAGTTCAGACCTCCTTTTGAAGGGATTCCCTTCTCATATGACCGTTGCTTCTTTGCTCATGGCTCAGGTCTGAATATATTTAATATATTTTCCTGATGTTCTGCATATATGCTGCTACATATGATTTTGACTTTATTCCTATTTCAAGCTTAAATCCAAACCTGCAAAACTGAACCTCTTCTCTCTTCTCTCTCAAGTACATAAATGATACATAAAAATGATATCTTGTACTGCTGTCTGAAAAAGCAAACAGGCTGGAATATGATGAAAAAAAGGAAACATATATTGCTTGCATTCATAGTTTTAAGACTGCACATGTTTGAAATTGCATATCTCTTTGTCTTGCACTAGCCTATGTTACTCTCCTATGTGGTTGCAGGTTAACGTTGGCTTGTTGTTATGTATCTACACATGCTGTTGATTTATGCTTATGCAGTTTTGACCAAAAAAATGAATTTATACATATGTGAAATATGCAGTGGGCTTTTTGATAAAAATGCAATTGATTTTGAAATGTGCTATTTTTTAATTGTGCATTCATTTAAAAATTCCTCTCTTTTTTGTGAACCGGGAGAAATCCCGTGATTTGCAAAAAGAGTAACTGATTCCGGCCATTGTTTTTAATGATGAACATTAAATTTATTTTCTGCATTTTAATTATTTATTCAATTTTGACTTTCTTTTAATTGTTTTCGCAGGTAAAATTAAATGAGCAAACAAGAGCATTGGATGGAAGATTTAGAATTAGAATTTAAAAAATAGCTTTTTATTTTACTTTAAGCATTTGTGTAATTGCCTTTATAAATATTTTGTAATAACACAAATATTTAAATGACAATTGTAATAAATAGAATAAAGTGAATAAAAATTCTATTATTTCTCAATTAATTCTTTTTCTTTCCAATTATTTATTTATTGTTTATAATTCTTTAAATTATATAATGACTGAAAATCAAATCCAATCATTTAAATTCAGAATGACAAACAAATAAATAAATATCATTGATCAATTAATAACTTCAATCATTTACTTTATTATTATTTTTAATTCTTCTAAATTATAATAACTTGAAAAATAGAATTTCAGCTATTTAAATTTAGAACAATAAATAATCAAATAAACATTGCTTGATCAATTAATAGACTCTTTTTCAAATGTTTATTTCATTATTCATAAACCTTTAACTTATATAATAACGGAAAACAAGTTCCCATTATTTAAATTTAGGATAATGAATAATTAATAAACATTATTTGATCAATTAATAAACCTCTCTCTCAATAATTTGTTTTATTATTTATAAATCTTTAAATTACGTAATAATCGAAAATAAATTCCAATTATTTGAATTTAAGATAATAAATAATTAATGAACATTGTTTAAGTCTTGATCAGTTAATAAATTTAGCGTTCAACAAATAAACAGCTCCCGACTCGAAAAAGTTGTGAATTTTTAAACTGCTTTGAAAATTTGATAAAATATGTGAAAACCCTTGCAATGCGAATAATGCAGATGGAAGACGGTATCTTAGGTCAAAATTTGGGGTACAACACATTAGAGTAACAAAATTGTCGACAACAGACTACCTTCCATAATGACAAGGCTACCAGCCATTAGAGTAACATAGTTATCGACAACATACTGTCTTCCATAATGACAAGGATACCATTCATTGGAATAATAAAAATCTGGACAACAGACTATCTTCCATAATGACAAGGCTACCATCCAATGGAATAACAAAAATCTCGACAACATACCACCTTCCATAATGACAAGGCTACCATCCATTAGAGTAACAAAAATCTGGACAATAGACTACCTTCCATAATGATAAGGCTACCGTCCATTGGAGTAACAAAAATATCAACAAGAGACTACCTTCCTTAATGACAAGGCTACCATCCAATGGAGTAACAAAAATCTCGACAACAGACTACCTTCCATAATGACAAGGCTACCATGCATTGGAGTAACAAAAATCTCGAGAAGAGACTACCTTTCGTAATTACTAGGCTACCATCCGGTGGAATAACAAAAATCTCGACAATACACTAACTTCCATAATGACAAGGCTACCATCCATTGGAGTTACAAAAATCACGACAACAGACTACCTTCCATAACGACAAGGCTACATTACATTGGAATTAAAAAAATTTAGATAATAGACTACCTTCCATAATGACAAGGCTCCCATCCAATGGAGTAACAAAAATCTCGCCAGCTGACTACCTTCCATAATGACAAGGCTACCATCCATTGGAGTTACAAAAATATCGACAACAGACTACATTCCATAATAAGGGTACCATCCATTGGAGTAACAAAAAATTCCACAAGAGACTACCTTCCATCATGACAAGGCTACCATCCATTAAAGTAATTAAAATCTTTACAACTGACTACCTTCGGTAATGACAATGCTACCATCCATTGGAGTAACAAAAATCTCGACAACACACTACCTTACATAATGACTAGGCTACCTTCCATTGGAGTAACAAAGATATCGACAACAGACTACCTTTCACTATAACAAGGCTACAATCCATTGTTATAACCAAAATCTCGACAAAAGACTACCTTCCATAATGACAAGGCAACCATCCGTTGTAATAACAAAAATCTCGAAAACAGACTACCTTCAATAATGACAAGGCTACCATCCATTGAAGTAGCAAAAATGGGGACAATAGTCTACCTTCCATAATGACTCGGCTACCATCCATTGGAGTAAAAAAAATATCAACAAGAGACTACCTTGCATAATGACAAGGCTACCATCCATTGGAGTAACAAAAATATCGAAAATAGACTACCTTCCATAATGACAAGTCTACCATCCATTGGAGTAACAAAGATATCGACAACATACTACCTTAAAAAATCACAAGGCTACCATCCATTGTAGTAAAAAAAATCACGACAACAGACTACCTTCCCTAATGACAAGGCTACCGTCCATTGGAATAACAAAAGTCTCGACAACAGACTACCTTCCATAATGACAAGGCTACCATCCATTGGAGTAACAAAGATATCAACATCATACTACCTTCCATAATGACAAGGCTACCATCAATTGGAGTAACAAAAATCTCGAAAAACATACTACCTTCCATAATGACAAGGCTACCATCCATTGGAGTAACAAAAATATCGACAACATACTACCTTCCATAATGACAAGGCTACCATCCATTAGAGTAACAAAAATCTAGACAACAGACTACCTTCCATAATTATAAGGCTACCGTCCATTGGAGTAACAAAAATATGAACAAGAGACTACCTTCCATAATGACAAGGCTACCGTCCATTGGAGTAACAAAAATATCAACAAGAGACTACCTTCCATAATGACAAGGCTACCATCCAATGGAGTAACAAAAATCTCGACAACAGACTACCTTCCATAATGACAAGGCTACCATCCATTGGAGTAACAAAAATCTCGAGAACATAATACCTTTCGTAATTACTAGGCTACCATCCAGTGGAATAACAAAAATCTCGACAACAGACTAATTTCCATAATGATAAGGCTACCATCCATTGGAGTTACAAAAATCACGACAACAGACTACCTTCCATAACGACAAGGCTACCATACATTGGAATAAAAAAAAATATAGACAATAGACTACCTTCCATAATGACAAGGCTCCCATCCAATGGAGTAACAAAAATCTCGACAATAGACTACCTTCCATAATGACAAGGCTACCATCCATTGGAGTAACAAAGATATCAACATCATACTACCTTCCATAATGACAAGGCTACCATCAATTGGAGTAACAAAAATCTAGAAAAACATACTACCTTCCATAATGACAAGGCTACCATCCAATGGAGTAACAAAAATCTCGACAACATACTACCTTCCATAATGACAAGGCTACCATCCATTGGAGTAACAAAAATATCGACAACATACTACCTTCCATAATGACATGGCTACCATCCATTAGAGTAACAAAAATCTGGACAACAGACTACCTTCCATAATGATAAGGCTACCATCCATTGGAGTAACAAAAATATCAACAAGAGACTACCTTCCTTAATGACAAGGCTACCGTCCAATGGAGTAAAAAAAATCTCGACAACAGACTACCTTCCATAATGACAAGGCTACCATGCATTGGAGTAACAAAAATCTCGAGAAGAGACTACCTTTCGTAATTACTAGGCTACCATCCGGTGGAATAACAAAAATCTCGACAATACACTAACTTCCATAATGACAAGGCTACCATCCATTGGAGTTACAAAAATCACGACAACAAACTACCTTCCATAACGACAAGGCTACATTACATTGGAATATAAAAAATTTAGATAATAGACTACCTTCCATAATGACAAGGCTCCCATCCAATGGAGTAACAAAAATCTCGGCAGCTGACTACCTTCCATAATGACAAGGCTACCATCCATTGGAGTTACAAAAATATCGACAATAGACTACATTCCATAATAAGGGTACCATCCATTGGAGTAACAAAAAATTCCACAAGAGACTACCTTCCATCATGACAAGGCTACCATCCATTAAAGTAATTAAAATCTTTACAACTGACTACCTTCGGTAATGACAATGCTACCATCCATTGGAGTAACAAAAATCTCGACAACACACTACCTTACATAATGACTAGGCTACCATCCATTGGAGTAACAAAGATATCGACAACAGACTACCTTTCACTATAACAAGGCTACAATCCATTGTTATAACCAAAATCTCGACAAAAGACTACCTTCCATAATGACAAGGCAACCATCCGTTGTAATAACAAAAATCTCGAAAACAGACTACCTTCAATAATGACAAGGCTACCATCCATTGAAGTAGCAAAAATGGGGACAATAGTCTACCTTCCATAATGACTCGGCTACCATCCATTGGAGTAAAAAAAATATCAACAAGAGACTACCTTGCATAATGACAAGGCTACCATCCATTGGAGTCACAAAAATATCGAAAATAGACTACCTTCCATAATGACAAGTCTACCATCCATTGGAGTAACAAAGATATCGACAACATACTACCTTAAAAAATCACAAGGCTACCATCCATTGTAGTAAAACAAATCACGACAACAGACTACCTTCCCTAATGACAAGGCTACCATCCATTGGAATAACAAAAGTCTCGACAACAGACTACCTTCCATAATGACAAGGCTACCATCCATTGGAGTAACAAAGATATCAACATCATACTACCTTCCATAATGACAAGGCTACCATCAATTGGAGTAACAAAAATCTCGAAAAACATACTACCTTCCATAATGACAAGGCTACCATCCATTGGAGTAACAAAAATATCGACAACATACTACCTTCCATAATGACAAGGCTACCATCCATTAGAGTAACAAAAATCTAGACAACAGACTACCTTCCATAATGATAAGGCTACTGTCCATTGGAGTAACAAAAATATGAACAAGAGACTACCTTCCATAATGACAAGGCTACCGTCCATTGGAGTAACAAAAATATCAACAAGAGACTACTTTCCATAATGACAAGGCTACCATCCAATGGAGTAACAAAAATCTCGACAACACACTACCTTCCATAATGACAAGGCTACCATCCATAGGAGTAACAAAAATCTCGAGAACAGAATACCTTTCGTAATTACTAGGCTACCATCCAGTGGAATAACAAAAATCTCGACAACAGACTAATTTCCATAATGACAGGGCTACCATCCATTGGAGTTACAAAAATCACGACAACAGACTACCTTCCATTACGACAAGGCTACCATACATTGGAATAAAAAAAATATAGACAATAGACTACCTTCCATAATGACAAGGCTCCCATCCAATGGAGTAACAAAAATCTCGACAATAGACTACCTTCCATAATTACAAGGCTACCATCCATTGGAGTTACAAAAATATCGACCACAAACTACATTCCATAATAATAAGGGAACCATCCATTGGAGTAACAAAAAATTCCACAAGAGATTACCTTCCATCATGACAAGGCTACCATCCATTAAAGTAATTAAAATCTTGAAAACTAACTACCTTCGGTAATGACAAGGCTACCAATAATGACTAGGCTACCATCCAATGGAGTTACAAAAATATCGACAAACACCTACCTTTCACTATAACAAGGCTATAATCCATTGTAATAACCAAAATCTCGACAAAAGACTACCTTTCATAATGACAAGGTTATCATCCGTTGTAATAACAAAAATCTCTAAAACAGACTCCCTTCAATAATGACAAGGCTACCATCCATTGAAGTAGCAAAAATCGGGACAATAGTCTACCTTCCATAATGACAAGGCTACCATCCATTGGAGTAACAAAAATATCGAAAATAGACTACCTTCCTTAATAACAAGGCTACCATCCATTGTAGTAACAAAGATATCGACAACATACTACCTTATAAAAGCACAAGGCTACCATCCATTGGAGTAAAAAAATCACGACAACAGACTACCTTCCCTAATGACAAGGCTACCATCCATTGGAATAACAAAAATCTCGACAACAGACTACCTTCCATAATGACAAGGCTACCATCCATTGGAGTAACAAAGATATCAACATCATACTACCTTCCATAATGACAAGGCTACCATCAATTGGAGTAACAAAAATCTCGACAACATACTACCTTCCATAATGACATGGCTACCATCCATTGGAGTAACAAAAATATCGACAACATACTACCTTCCATAATGACAAGGCTACCATCCATTAGAGTAACAAAAATCTGGACAACAGACTACCTTCCATAATGATAAGGCTATCGTCCATTGGAGTAACAAAAATATCAACAAGAGACTACCTTCCATAATGACAAGGCTACCATCCAATGGAGTAACAAAAATTTCGACAACAGACTACCTTCCATAATGACAAGGCTACCATCCATTGGTGTAACAAAGATATCAACATCATACTACCTTCCATATAATAACAAGGTTACCATCAATTGGAGTAACAAAAATCTCGACAACAGACTACCTTACATAATGACTAGGCTACCATCCATTGGAGTAACAAAGATATCGACAACAGACTACCTCTCACTATAACAAGGCTACAATCCATTGTAATAACCAAAATCTCGACAAAAGACTCCCTTCCATAATGACAAGGCTATCATTCATTGTAATAACAAAAATCTCGAAAACAGACTCCCTTCAATAATGACAAGGCTACCATCCATTGTAGTAACAAAAATATCGACAACATACTACCTTAAAAAATTGCAAGGCTACCATCCATTGGAGTAAAAAAAATCACGACAACAGACTACCTTCCCTAATGACAAGGCTACCATCCATTGGAATAACAAAAATCTTGACAACAGACTACCTTCAATAATGACAAGGCTACCATCCATTGGAGTAACAAAGATATCAACATCATACTACCTTCCATAATGACAAGGCTACCATCCATTGGAGTGACAAAAATCACGACAATAGACTACCTTCCATAATGTCAAGGATACCATCCATTGGAATAACAAAAAATTCGACAACATAATACCTTCCATAATGACAAGGCAACCATCCAATGGAGTAACAAAAATCTCGACAATAGACTACCTTCCATAATTACATGGATACCATCCATTGGAGTAACAAAAATCTCGACAATAGACTACCTTCCATAATGCTAAGGGTACCATCCATTGGAGTAACGAAAATCTCGACAACAGACTACCTTCCATAAAGACTAGGCTACCATCCATCGGAATAACAAAAATCTCGACAACAGACTACCTTCCATAATGACAAGGCTACCATACATTGTAGTAACAAAAATCTAAACAACAGACTACCTTCCATAATGACAAGGCTACCATCCATTGGAGTAACAAAAATCACAACAACAAACTACCTTCTATAATGACAAGGCAACCATCCATTGGAGTAACAAAATTGTCGACAACATATTGTCTTCCATAATGACAAGGCTACCATCCATTGGAATAATAAAAATCTTGACAACAGACTATCTTCCATAATGACAAGGCTACCATCCAATGGAGTAACAAAAATCTCGACAACATACTACCTTCCATAATGACAAGGCTACCATCCATTGGAGTAACAAAAATATCGACAACATACTACCTTCCATAATGACAAGGCTACCATCCATTAGAGTAACAAAAATCTGGACAACAGACTACCTTCCATAATGATAAGGCTACCGTCCATTTGAGTAACAAAAATATCAACAACAGACTACCTTACATAATGACTAGGCTACCATCCATTGGAGTAACAAAGATATCGACAACAAACTACCTTTCATAATAACAAGGCTACAATCCATTGTAGTAACTAAAATCTCGACATAAGGCTACCTTCCATAATGACAAGGCTACCATCTGTTGTAGTAACAAAAAACTCGAAAACAGACTCCCTTCAATAATGACAAGGCTACCGTCCATTTGGAGTAACAAAAATATCAACAAGAGACTACCTTCCATAATTACAAGGCTACCATCCAATGAAGTAACAAAAATATCGACAATAGACTACCTTCCATAATGACAAGGCTACCATCCATTGGAGTAACAAAAATCTCGAGAACAGACTACCTTTCATAATTACTAAGCTACCATCCAGTGGAATAACAGAAATCTCGACAACAAACTAACTTCCATAATGACAAGGCTACCATCCATTGGAATAACAAAAATCACGACAACAGACTACCTTCCATAATGACAAGGCTACCATCCATTGGAATAACAAAAATATAGATAACAGACTACCTTCCATAATGACAAGGCTACCATCCAATGGAGTAACAAAAATCACGACAACAGACTACCTTCCCTAATGACAAGGTTACCATCCATTAGAATAACAAAAATCTCGACAACGGACTACCTTCCATAATGAAAAGGCTACCATATATTGGAGTAACAAAGATATCAACATCATACTACCTTCCATAATGAAAAGGCTACCATCCATTGGAGTAACAAAAATCACGACAACAGACTACCTTCCATAATGACAAGGATACCATCCGTTGGAATAACAAAAATTTCGACAACAGAATACCTTCCATAATGACAAGGCAACCTTCCAATGGAGTAACAAGAATCTCGATAACAGACTACCTTCGATAATGACAAGGCTACCATCCATTGGAGTAACAAAAATCTCGACAATAGACTACCTTCCATAATGATAAGGGTACCATCCATTGGAGTAACGAAAATCTCGACAACAGACTACCTTCCATAATGACAAGTCTACCATCCATCGGAATAACAAAAATCTCGACAATAGACTATCTTTCATAATGACAAGGCTATAATCCAATGGAGTAACAAAAATATCGACAACAGACTACCATCTATAAAGACAAGGCTACCATCCATTGAAGTAACATAGATATCGATAACATACTACCTTTCATAATGACAAGGCTACCATCCATTGGAATAACAAAAATCACGACAACAGACTACCTTCCATAACGATAAGGCTACCATCCATTGGAATAACAAAAATATAGATAACATACTACCTTCCATAAGGACAAGGCTACCATCCAATGGAGTAACAAAAATCTCGACAACAGACTACCGTCCATAATAACATGGCTACCATCCATTGGAGTAACAAAAATATCGACAACAAACTACCTTCCCTAATAACAAGGGTACCATCCATTGGAGTAACAAAAAAATCAACAAGAGACTACCTTCCATAATGATAAGGTTACCATCCATTAAAGTAATAAAAATCGTGACAACAGGATACCTTTTGTAATGACTAGGCTACCATCCATTGTAGTAACAAAAATCTCGACAATAGACTACCTTACATAATGACTAGGCTACCATCAATTGGAGTAACAAAGATATCGACAACAGACTACCTTTCACTATAACAAGGCTACAATCCATTGTTATAACCAAAATCTCCACAAAAGACTACCTTCCATAATGACAAGGCAACCATCCGTTGTAATAATAAAAATCTCGAACACAGACTACCTTCAATAATGACAAGGCTACCATCCATTGAAGTAGCAAAAATAGGGACAATAGTCTACCTTCCATAATGACAAGGCTACCATCCATTGGAGTAACAAAAATATCGAAAATAGACTACCTTCCTTAAAGACAAGGCTACCATCCATTGTAGTAACAAAGATATCGACAACATACTACCTTAAAAAAGCACAAGGCTACCATCCATTGGAGAAAAAAAAATCACGACAACAGACTTCCTTCCCTAATGACAAGGCTACCATCCATTGGAATAATAAAAATCTCGACAACAGACTACCTTCCATAATGACAAGGCTACCATCCATTGAAGTAACAAAGATATCAACATCGTACTACCTTCCATAATGACAAGGCTACCATCAATTGGAGTAACAAAAATCTCGACAACATACTACCTTCCATAATGACAAGGCTACCATCCATTGGAGTAACAAAAATATCGACAACATACTATCTTCAATAATGACAAGGCTACCATCCATTAGAGTAACAAAAATCTGGACAACAGACTACCTTCCATAATGATAAGGCTACCGTCCATTGGAGTAACAAAAATATCAACAAGACACTACCTTCCGTAATGACAAGGCTACCATCTAATGGAGTAACAAAAATCTCGACAACAGACTACCTTCCATAATAATAAGACTACCATCCATTGGAGTAACAAAGATATCAACATCATACTACCTTCCATAACGACAAGGCTACCATCAATTGGAGTAACAAAAATCTCGACAACAGACTACCTTACATAATGACTAGGCTACCATCCATTGGAGTAACAAAGATATCGACAACATACTACCTTTCACTATAACAAGGCTACAATCCATTGTAATAACTAAAATCCCGACAAAAGACTACCTTTCATAATGACAAGGCTATCCTCCGTTGTAATAACAAAAATCTCGAAAACAGACTCCCTTCAATAATGACAAGGCTACCATCCATTGAAGTAGCAAAAATCGGGACAATAGTCTACCTTCCATAATGACAAGGCTACCATCAATTGGAGTAACAAAAATATCGAAAATAGACTACCTTCCTTAATGACAAGGCTACCATCCATTGTAGTAACAAAGATATCGACAACATACTACCTTAAAAAATTGCAAGGCTACCATCCATTGGAGTAAAAAAAATCACGACAACAGACTACCTTCCCAAATGACAAGGCTACCATCCATTGGAATAACAAAAATCTCGACCACAAACAACCTTCCATAATGACAAGGCTACCATCCATTGGAGTAACAAAGATATCAACATCATACTACCTTCCATAATGACAAGTCTACCATCCATTGGAGTAACAAAAATCACGACAACAGACTACCTTCCATAATGACAAGGATACCATCCATTGGAATAACAAAAATTTCGACAACATAATACCTTCCATAATGACAAGGCAACAATCCAATGGAGTAACAAAAATCTCGACAACAGACTACCTTCCATAATTACATGGATACCATCCATTGTAGTAACAAAAATCTCGACAATAGACTACCTTCCATAATGCTAAGGGTACCATCCATTGGAGTAACGAAAATCTCGACAACGGACTACCTTCCATAATGACAAGTCTACCATCCATCGGAATAACAAAAATCTTGACAATAGACTACCTTTCATAATGACAAGGCTACAATCCAATGGAGCAATGAAAATATCGACAACAGACTACCATCAATAATGACAAGGCTACCAACGATTGGAGTAACATAGATATCATCAACATACTACCTTTCATAATGACAAGGCTACCGTCCATTGGAATAACATAGTTATCGACAACATACTGTCTTCCATAATGACAAGGTTACCATCCAATGGAGTAACAAAAATCTCGACAACAGACTACCTTCCATAATGACAAGGCTACCGTCCATTGGAGTAACAAAAATATCGACAAGAGACTACCTTCCATAATTACAAGGCTACCATCTAATGAAGTAACTAAAATCTCGACAACAGACTACCTTCCATAATGACAAGGCTACCATCCATTGGAGTAACAAAAATCTCGAGAACAGGATACCTTCTGTAATGACAAGGCTACCATCCATTGTAGTAACAAAAATATAGACAAAAGACTACCTTACATAATGACTAGGCTACCATCCATTGGAGTAACAAAGATATCAACAACAAACTACCTTTCATAATAACAAGGCTACAATCTATTGTAGTAACCAAAATCTCGAGAAAAGAGTACCTTCCATAATGACAAGGCTACCATCCGTTGTAGTAACAAAAATCTCGAAAACAGACTCCCTTCAATAATGACAAGGCTACCATCCATTGGAGTAACAAAAATATCAACAAGAAACTACCTTCCATAATGACAAGGCTACCATCCAATGGAGTAACAAAAATCTCGACAACAGACTACCTTCCATAATGACAAGGCTACCATCCAATGGAGTAACAAACATCTCGACGACAGACTACCTTCCATAATGACAAGGCTACCATCCATTGGAGTAACAAAAATCTCGAGAAGAGACTACCTTTCGTAATTACTAGGCTACCATCCAGTGGAATAACAAAAATTTCAACAACATACTAACTTCCATAATGACAAGGCTACCATCCATTGGAGTAACAAAAATCACGACAACAGACTACCTTCCATAACGACAAGGCTCTCATCCAATGGAGTAAAAAAAATATCGACAACAGACTACCTTCCATAATGACAAGGCTACCATCCATTGGAGTTACAAAGATATCGACAACAGACTACCTTTCACTATAACAAGGCTACAATCCATTGTAATAACCAAAATATCGACAAAAGACTACCTTCCATAATGACAAGGCTACCATCCGTTGTAATAACAAAAATCTCGAAAACAGACTCCCTTCAATAATGACAAGGCTACCATCCATTCGAGTAGAAAAATCAGGATAATAGTCTACCTTCCATAATGACAAGGCTACCATCCATTAGAGTAAAAAAAATATCAACAAGAGACTACCTTGCATAATGACAAGGCTACCATCCATTGGAGTAACAAAAATATCAAAAATAGACTACCTTCCATAATGACAAGGCTACCTTCCATTGTAGTAACAAAGATATCGACAACATACTACCTTAAAAAATCACAAGGCTACCATCCATTGGAGTAAAAAAAATCACAACAACAGACTACCCTCCCTAATGACAAGGCTACCATCCATTGGAATAACAAAAATCTCGACAACAGAAACCTTCCAAAATGACAAGGAGGCCATCCATTGGAGTAACAAAGATATCAACATCATACTACCTTCCATAATGACAAGGCTACCATCAATTGGAGTAACAAAAATCACGACAACATACTACCTTTCATAATGACAAGGCTACCATCCATTGGAATAACAAAAATCACGACAACAGACTACCTTCCTCAACGACAAGGCTACCATCCATTGGAATAACAAAAATATAGATACCAAACTACCTTCCATTATGACAAGGCTACCATCCCATGGAGTAACAAGGCTACCATCCATTAGAGTAATAAAGATATCTACAACATACTACCTTCCATAATGACAAGGCTACCATCCAAGGAAATATAAAAAAATCTCGATAATAGACTACCTTCCATAATGACAAGGCTACCATCCAATGGAGTAACAAAAATATCGACAACATACTACCTTCCATAATTACAAGGCTATTATCCATTATAGTAACAAAAATCTCGACAACATACTACCTTCCATAATGACAAGGCTACAACCCATTGTAGTAACAAAAATATCAACAACATATTACCTTCCATAATGACAAGGCTACCATCCATTGTAGTAACAAAAATCTCGACAACAAACTACCTTCCATAATGACAAGGCTACCACCCATTAAGGTAATATAGATATCTACAACATACTACCTTCCATAATGACAAGGCTACCATCCATGGAAATATAAAAAAATCTCGATAATATACTATCTTCCATAATGACAAGGCTACCATCCAATGGAGTAACAAAAATATCGACAACATACTACCTTCCATAATGACAAGGCTACCATCTATTGGAGTAATAAAAATCTCGACAATAGACTACCTTCCATAATGACAAGGCTATCATCCATTGTAGTAACAAAAATCTCGACAACATACTACCTTCCATAATGACAAGGCTACAATCAATTGTAGTAACAAAAATCTCGACAACAGACTACCTTCAATAATGACAAGGCTACCATCCATTGGAGTAACAAAAGTCTCGATAATAGACTACCTTCCATAATTACAAGGCTACCATCTAATGGAGTAACAAAGATATCGACAACATACTACCTTCCATAATGATAAGGCTACCATCCATTGTAGTAACAAAAATCTCGACAACATACTACCTTCCATAATGACAAGGCTATCATCCATTATAGTAAGAAAAATCTCGACAACAGACTACCTTCAATAATGACAATGCTACCATCCATTGGCATAACAAAAATCTCGACAATAGACTACCTTCCATAATGATAAGGCTACCATCCATTGGAGTAACAAAAATATAAACAATAGACTACCTTCCATAATGACAAGGCTTCCATCCAATGGAGTAACAAAAATCTCGACAGCAGACTACCTTCCATAATGACAAGGCTACCATCCATTGGAGTAACAAAAATCTCGAAAACAGACTACCTTCCATAATTACTAGGCTCCCATCAATTGGAATAACAAAAATATCGACAACAGACTAACTTCCATAATGACAAGGCTACCATCCATTGGAATAACAAAAATCACAAAAACAGACTACCTTCCATAATGACAAGGCTACCATATATTGGAGTAACAAAAATCTCGAGAACAAACTACCTTCCATAATGACAAGGCTACCATCCATTGGAGTAACAAAAATCTTGACAAGAGACTATCTTCCATAATGACAAGGCTACCACCCATTAGAGTAATAAAGATATCTACAACATACTACCTTCCATAATGACAAGGCTACCATCCAAGGAAATATAAAAAAATCTCGATAATAGACTACCTTCCAAAATGACAAGGCTACCATCCAATGGAGTAACAAAAATGTCGACAACATACTACCTTCCATAATTACAAGGCTATTATCCATTATAGTAACAAAAATCTCGACAACATACTACCTTCCATAATCACAAGGCTACAAGCCATTGTAGTAACAAAAATATCGACAACATACTACCTTCCATAATGACAAGGCTACCATCCATTACAGTAACAAAAATCTTGACAACAGACTATCGTCCATAATGACAAGGCTACCACCCATTAGAATAATAAAGATATCTACAACATACTACCTTCCATAATGACAAGGCTACCATCCAAGGAAATATAAAAAAATCTCGATAATAGACTACCTTCCATAATGACAAGGCTACCATCCAATGGAGTAACAAAAATATCGACAACATACTACCTTCCATAATTACAAGGCTATTATGCATTATAGTAACAAAAATCTCGACAACATACTACCTTCCATAATGACAAGGCTACAACCCATTGTAGTAACAAAAATATCGACAACATACTACCTTCCATAATGACAAGGCTACCATCCATTGTAGTAACAAAAATCTCGACAACAAACTACCTTCCATAATGACAAGGCTACCACCCATTAAGGTAATATAGATATCTACAACATACTACCTTCCATAATGACAAGGCTACCATCCATGGAAATATAAAAAAATCTCGATAATATACTACCTTCCATAATGACAAGGCTACCATCCAATGGAGTAACAAAAATATCGACAACATACTACCTTCCATAATGACAAGGCTAACATCTATTGGAGTAACAAAAATCTCGACAATAGACTACCTTCCATAATGACAAGGCTATCATCCATTGTAGTAACAAAAATCTCGACAACGTAATACCTTCCATAATGAAAAGGCTACAATCCATTATAGTTACAAAAATCTCGACAACAGACTACCTTCAATAATGACAAGGCTACCATCCATTGGAGTAACAAAAGTCTCGATAATAGACTACCTTCCATAATTACAAGGATACCATCCAATGGAGTAACAAAAATATCGACAACATACTACCTTCCATAATGACAAGGCTACCATCCATTGTAGTAACAAAAATCTCGGCAACATACTACCTTCCATAATGACAAGGCTATCATCCATTATAGTAACAAAAATCTCGACAACAGACTACCTTCAATAATGACAACGCTACCATCCATTGGCGTAACAAAAATCTCGACAACAGACTACCTTCCATAATGATAAGGCTACCATCCATTGGAGTAACAAAAATATAAACAATAGACTACCTTCCATAATGACAAGGCTTCCATCCAATGGACTAACAAAAATCTCGACAACAGACTACCTTCCATAATGACAAGGCTACCATCCATTGGAGTAACAAAAATCTCGAAAACAGACTACCTTCCATAATTACTAGGCTACCATCAAGTGGAATAACAAAAATATCGACAACAGATTAACTTCCATAATGACAAGGCTACCATCCATTGGAATAAGAAAAATCACAAAAACAGACTACCTTCCATAATGACAAGGCTACCATATATTGGAGTAACAAAAATCTCGAGAACAAACTACCTTCCATAATGACAAGGCTACCATCCATTGGAGTAACAAAAATCTTGACAAGAGACTATCTTCCATAATGACAAGGCTACCACCCATTAGAGTAATAAAGATATCTACAACATACTACCTTCCATAATGACAAGGCTACCATCAAAGGAAATATAAAAAAATCTCGATAATAGACTACCTTCCAAAATAACAAGGCTACCATCCAATGGAGTAACAAAAATATCGACAACATACTACCTTCCATAATTACAAGGCTATTATCCATTATAGTAACAAAAATCTCGACAACATACTACCTTCCATAATCACAAGGCTACAAGCCATTGTAGTAACAAAAATATCGACAACATACTACCTTCCATAATGACAAGGCTACCATCCATTGCAGTAACAAAAATCTTGACAACAGACTATATTCCATAATGACAAGGCTACCACCCATTAGAGTAATAAAGATATCTACAACATACTACCTTCCATAATGACAAGGCTACCATCCAAGGAAATATAAAAAAATCTCGATAATAGACTACCTTCCATAATGACAAGGCTACCATCCAATGGAGTAACAAAAATATCGACAACATACTACCTTCCATAATTACAAGGCTATTATCCATTATAGTAACAAAAATCTCGACAACA
This sequence comes from Vicia faba, assembly GCA_948472305.1. NCBI lineage: Eukaryota > Viridiplantae > Streptophyta > Magnoliopsida > Fabales > Fabaceae > Vicia > Vicia faba. Next base: position 796,902,551 of record OX451737.1, on the reverse strand, counting down.
TACTACCTTCCATAATGACAAGGCTACAACCCATTGTAGTAACAAAAATATCGACAACATACTACCTTCCATAATGACAAGGCTACCATCCATTGTAGTAACAAAAATCTCGACAACGTAATACCTTCCATAATGAAAAGGCTACAATCCATTGTAGTTACAAAAATCTCGACAACAGACTACCTTCAATAATGACAAGGCTACCATCCATTGGAGTAACAAAAGTCTCGATAATAGACTACCTTCCATAATTACAAGGATACCATCCAATGGAGTAACAAAAATATCGAAAACATACTACCTTCCATAATGACAAGGCTACCATCCATTGTAGTAACAAAAATCTCGACAACATACTACCTTCCATAATGACAAGGCTATCATCCATTATAGTAACAAAAATCTCGACAACAGACTACCTTCAATAATGACAACGCTACCATCCATTGGCGTAACAAAAATCTCGACAACAGACTACCTTCCATAATGATAAGGCTACCATCCATTGGAGTAACAAAAATATAAACAATAGACTACCTTCCATAATGACAAGGCTTCCATCCAATGGAGTAACAAAAATCTCGACAACAGACTACCTTCCATAATGACAAGGCTACCATCCATTGGAGTAACAAAAATCTCGAAAACAGACTACCTTCCATAATTACTAGGCTACCATCAAGTGGAATAACAAAAATATCGACAACAGACTAACTTCCATAATGACAAGGCTACCATCCATTGGAATAAGAAAAATCACAAAAACAGACTACCTTCCATAAAGACAAGGCTACCATATATTGGAGTAACAAAAATCTCGAGAACAAACTACCTTCCATAATGACAAGGCTACCATCCATTGGAGTAACAAAAATCTTGACAAGAGACTATCTTCCATAATGACAAGGCTACCACCCATTAGAGTAATAAAGATATCTACAACATACTACCTTCCATAATGACAAGGCTACCATCCAAGGAAATATAAAAAAATCTCGATAATAGACTACCTTCCAAAATGACAAGGCTACCATCCAATGGAGTAACAAAAATATCGACAACATACTACCTTCCATAATTACAAGGCTATTATCCATTATAGTAACAAAAATCTCGACAACATACTACCTTCCATAATCACAAGGCTACAAGCCATTGTAGTAACAAAAATATCGACAACATACTACCTTCCATAATGACAAGGCTACCATCCATTGCAGTAACAAAAATCTTGACAACAGACTATCTTCCATAATGACAAGGCTACCACCCATTAGAGTAATAAAGATATCTACAACATACTACCTTCCATAATGACAAGGCTACCATCCAAGGAAATATAAAAAAATCTCGATAATAGACTACCTTCCATAATGACAAGGCTACCATCCAATGGAGTAACAAAAATATCGACAACATACTACCTTCCATAATTACAAGGCTATTATCCATTATAGTAACAAAAATCTCGACAACATACTACCTTCCATAATGACAAGGCTACAACCCATTGTAGTAACAAAAATATCGACAACATACTACCTTCCATAATGACAAGGCTACCATCCATTGTAGTAACAAAAATCTCGACAACGTAATACCTTCCATAATAAAAAGGCTACAATCCATTGTAGTTACAAAAATCTCGACACAGACTACCTTCAATAATGACAAGGCTACCATCCATTGGAGTAACAAAAGTCTCGATAATAGACTACCTTCCATAATTACAAGGATACCATCCAATGGAGTAACAAAAATATCGACAACATACTACCTTCCATAATGACAAGGCTACCATCCATTGTAGTAACAAAAATCTCGGCAACATACTACCTTCCATAATGACAAGGCTATCATCCATTATAGTAACAAAAATCTCGACAACAGACTACCTTCAATAATGACAACGCTACCATCCATTGGCGTAACAAAAATCTCGACAACAGACTACCTTCCATAATGATAAGGCTACCATCCATTGGAGTAACAAAAATATAAACAATAGACTACCTTCCATAATGACAAGGCTTCCATCCAATGGAGTAACAAAAATCTCGACAACAGACTACCTTCCATAATGACAAGGCTACCATCCATTGGAGTAACAAAAATCTCGAAAACAGACTACCTTCCATAATTACTAGGCTACCATCAAGTGGAATAACAAAAATATCGACAACAGACTAACTTCCATAATGACAAGGCTACCATCCATTGGAATAAGAAAAATCACAAAAACAGACTACCTTCCATAATGACAAGGCTACCATATATTGGAGTAACAAAAATCTCGAGAACAAACTACCTTCCATAATGACAAGGCTACCATCCATTGGAGTAACAAAAATCTTGACAAGAGACTATCTTCCATAATGACAAGGCTACCACCCATTAGTATAATAAAGATATCTACAACATACTACCTTCCATAATGACAAGGCTACCATCCAAGGAAATATAAAAAAATCTCGATAATAGACTACCTTCCAAAATGACAAGGCTACCATCCAATGGAGTAACAAAAATATCGACAACATACTACCTTCCATAATTACAAGGCTATTATCCATTATAGTAACAAAAATCTCGACAACATACTACCTTCCATAATCACAAGGCTACAAGCCATTGTAGTAACAAAAATATCGACAACATACTACCTTCCATAATGACAAGGCTACCATCCATTGCAGTAACAAAAATCTTGACAACAGACTATCTTCCATAATGACAAGGCTACCACCCATTAGAGTAATAAAGATATCTACAACATACTACCTTCCATAATGACAAGGCTACCATCCAAGGAAATATAAAAAAATCTCGATAATAGACTACCTTCCATAATGACAAGGCTACCATCCAATGGAGTAACAAAAATATCGACAACATACTACCTTCCATAATTACAAGGCTATTATCCATTATAGTAACAAAAATCTCGACAACATACTACCTTCCATAATGACAAGGCTACAACCCATTGTAGTAACAAAAATATCGACAACATACTACCTTCCATAATGACAAGGCTACCATCCATTGTAGTAACAAAAATCTCGACAACGTAATACCTTCCATAATGAAAAGGCTACAATCCATTGTAGTTACAAAAATCTCGACAAGAGACTACCTTCAATAATGACAAGGCTACCATCCATTGGAGTAACAAAAGTCTCGATAATAGACTACCTTCCATAATTACAAGGATACCATCCAATGGAGTAACAAAAATATCGACAACATACTACCTTCCATAATGACAAGGCTACCATCCATTGTAGTAACAAAAATCTCGGCAACATACTACCTTCCATAATGACAAGGCTATCATCCATTATAGTAACAAAAATCTCGACAACAGACTACCTTCAATAATGACAACGCTACCATCCATTGGCGTAACAAAAATCTCGACAACAGACTACCTTCCATAATGATAAGGCTACCATCCATTGGAGTAACAAAAATATAAACAATAGACTACCTTCCATAATGACAAGGCTTCCATCCAATGGAGTAACAAAAATCTCGACAACAGACTACCTTCCATAATGACAAGGCTACCATCCATTGGAGTAACAAAAATCTCGAAAACAGACTACCTTCCATAATTACTAGGCTACCATCAAGTGGAATAACAAAAATATCGACAACAGACTAACTTCCATAATGACAAGGCTACCATCCATTGGAATAAGAAAAATCACAAAAACAGACTACCTTCCATAATGACAAGGCTACCATATATTGGAGTAACAAAAATCTCGAGAACAAACTACCTTCCATAATGACAAGGCTACCATCCATTGGAGTAACAAAAATCTTGACAAGAGACTATCTTCCATAATGACAAGGCTACCACCCATTAGAGTAATAAAGATATCTACAACATACTACCTTCCATAATGACAAGGCTACCATCCAAGGAAATATAAAAAAATCTCGATAATAGACTACCTTCCAAAATGACAAGGCTACCATCCAATGGAGTAACAAAAATATCGACAACATACTACCTTCAATAATTACAAGGCTATTATCCATTATAGTAACAAAAATCTCGACAACATACTACCTTCCATAATCACAAGGCTACAAGCCATTGTAGTAACAAAAATATCGACAACATACTACCTTCCATAATGACAAGGCTACCATCCATTGCAGTAACAAAAATCTTGACAACAGACTATCTTCCATAATGACAAGGCTACCACCCATTAGAGTAATAAAGATATCTACAACATACTACCTTCCATAATGACAAGGCTACCATCCAAGGAAATATAAAAAAATCTCGATAATAGACTACCTTCCATAATGACAAGGCTACCATCCAATGGAGTAACAAAAATATCGACAACATACTACCTTCCATAATTACAAGGCTATTATCCATTATAGTAACAAAAATCTCGACAACATACTACCTTCCATAATGACAAGGCTACAACCCATTGTAGTAACAAAAATATCGACAACATACTACCTTCCATAATGACAAGGCTACCATCCATTGTAGTAACAAAAATCTCGACAACGTAATACCTTCCATAATGAAAAGGCTACAATCCATTGTAGTTACAAAAATCTCGACAACAGACTACCTTCAATAATGACAAGGCTACCATCCATTGGAGTAACAAAAGTCTCGATAATAGACTACCTTCCATAATTACAAGTGTACCATCCAATGGAGTAACAAAAATATCGACAACATACTACCTTCCATAATGACAAGGCTACCATCCATTGTAGTAACAAAAATCTCGGCAACATACTACCTTCCATAATGACAAGGCTATCATCCATTATAGTAACAAAAATCTCGACAACAGACTACCTTCAATAATGACAACGCTACCATCCATTGGCGTAACAAAAATCTCGACAACAGACTACCTTCCATAATGATAAGGCTACCATCCATTAGAGTAACAAAAATATAAACAATAGACTACCTTCCATAATGACAAGGCTTCCATCCAATGGAGTAACAAAAATCTCGACAACAGACTACCTTCCATAATGACAAGGCTACCATCCATTGGAGTAACAAAAATCTCGAAAACAGACTACCTTCCATAATTACTAGGCTACCATCAAGTGGAATAACAAAAATATCGACAACAGACTAACTTCCATAATGACAAGGCTACCATCCATTGGAATAAGAAAAATCACAAAAACAGACTACCTTCCATAATGACAAGGCTACCATATATTGGAGTAACAAAAATCTCGAGAACAAACTACCTTCCATAATGACAAGGCTACCATCCATTGGAGTAACAAAAATCTTGACAAGAGACTATCTTCCATAATGACAAGGCTACCACCCATTAGAGTAATAAAGATATCTACAACATACTACCTTCCATAATGACAAGGCTACCATCCAAGGAAATATAAAAAAATCTCGATAATAGACTACCTTCCAAAATGACAAGGCTACCATCCAATGGAGTAACAAAAATATCGACAACATACTACCTTCCATAATTACAAGGCTATTATCCATTATAGTAACAAAAATCTCGACAACATACTACCTTCCATAATCACAAGGCTACAAGCCATTGTAGTAACAAAAATATCGACAACATACTACCTTCCATAATGACAAGGCTACCATCCATTGCAGTAACAAAAATCTTGACAACAGACTATCTTCCATAATGACAAGGCTACCACCCATTAGAGTAATAAAGATATCTACAACATACTACCTTCCATAATGACAAGGCTACCATCCAAGGAAATATAAAAAAATCTCGATAATAGACTACCTTCCATAATGACAAGGCTACCATCCAATGGAGTAACAAAAATATCGACAACATACTACCTTCCATAATTACAAGGCTATTATCCATTATAGTAACAAAAATCTCGACAACATACTACCTTCCATAATGACAAGGCTACAACCCATTGTAGTAACAAAAATATCGACAACATACTACCTTCCATAATGACAAGGCTACCATCCATTGTAGTAACAAAAATCTCGACAACGTAATACCTTCCATAATGAAAAGGCTACAATCCATTGTAGTTACAAAAATCTCGACACAGACTACCTTCAATAATGACAAGGCTACCATCCATTGGAGTAACAAAAGTCTCGATAATAGACTACCTTCCATAATTACAAGGATACCATCCAATGGAGTGACAAAAATATCGACAACATACTACCTTCCATAATGACAAGGCTACCATCCATTGTAGTAACAAAAATCTCGGCAACATACTACCTTCCATAATGACAAGGCTATCATCCATTATAGTAACAAAAATCTCGACAACAGACTACCTTCAATAATGACAACGCTACCATCCATTGGCGTAACAAAAATCTCGACAACAGACTACCTTCCATAATGATAAGGCTACCATCCATTGGAGTAACAAAAATATAAACAATAGACTACCTTCCATAATGACAAGGCTTCCATCCAATGGAGTAACAAAAATCTCGACAACAGACTACCTTCCATAATGACAAGGCTACCATCCATTGGAGTAACAAAAATCTCGAAAACAGACTACCTTCCATAATTACTAGGCTACCATCAAGTGGAATAACAAAAATATCGACAACAGACTAACTTCCATAATGACAAGGCTACCATCCATTGGAATAAGAAAAATCACAAAAACAGACTACCTTCCATAATGACAAGGCTACCATATATTGGAGTAACAAAAATCTCGAGAACAAACTACCTTCCATAATGACAAGGCTACCATCCATTGGAGTAACAAAAATCTTGACAAGAGACTATCTTCCATAATGACAAGGCTACCACCCATTAGTATAATAAAGATATCTACAACATACTACCTTCCATAATGACAAGGCTACCATCCAAGGAAATATAAAAAAATCTCGATAATAGACTACCTTCCAAAATGACAAGGCTACCATCCAATGGAGTAACAAAAATATCGACAACATACTACCTTCCATAATTACAAGGCTATTATCCATTATAGTAACAAAAATCTCGACAACATACTACCTTCCATAATCACAAGGCTACAAGCCATTGTAGTAACAAAAATATCGACAACATACTACCTTCCATAATGACAAGGCTACCATCCATTGCAGTAACAAAAATCTTGACAACAGACTATCTTCCATAATGACAAGGCTACCACCCATTAGAGTAATAAAGATATCTACAACATACTACCTTCCATAATGACAAGGCTACCATCCAAGGAAATATAAAAAAATCTCGATAATAGACTACCTTCCATAATGACAAGGCTACCATCCAATGGAGTAACAAAAATATCGACAACATACTACCTTCCATAATTACAAGGCTATTATCCATTATAGTAACAAAAATCTCGACAACATACTACCTTCCATATTGACAAGGCTACAACCCATTGTAGTAACAAAAATATCGACAACATACTACCTTCCATAATGACAAGGCTACCATCCATTGTAGTAACAAAAATCTCGACAACAAACTACCTTCCATAATGACAAGGCTACCACCCATTAAGGTAATATAGATATCTACAACATACTACCTTCCATAATGACAAGGCTACCATCCATGGAAATATAAAAAAATCTCGATAATATACTACCTTCCATAATGACAAGGCTACCATCCAATGGAGTAACAAAAATATCGACAACATACTACCTTCCATAATGACAAGGCTAACATCTATTGGAGTAACAAAAATCTCGACAATAGACTACCTTCCATAATGACAAGGCTATCATCCATTGTAGTAACAAAAATCTCGACAACGTAATACCTTCCATAATGAAAAGGCTACAATCCATTGTAGTTACAAAAATATCGACAACAGACTACCTTCAATAATGACAAGGCTACCATCCATTGGAGTAACAAAAGTCTCGATAATAGACTACCTTCCATAATTACAAGGATACCATCCAATGGAGTAACAAAAATATCGACAATATACTACCTTCCATAATGACAAGGCTACCATCCATTGTAGTAACAAAAATCTCGGCAACATACTACCTTCCATAATGACAAGGCTATCATCCATTATAGTAACAAAAATCTCGACAACAGACTACCTTCAATAATGACAACGCTACCATCCATTGGCGTAACAAAAATCTCGACAACAGACTACCTTCCATAATGATAAGGCTACCATCCATTGGAGTAACAAAAATATAAAGAATAGACTACCTTCCATAATGACAAGGCTTCCATCCAATGGAGTAACAAAAATCTAGACAACAGACTACCTTCCATAATGACAAGGCTACCATCCATTGGAGTAACAAAAATCTCGAAAACAGACTACCTTCCATAATTACTAGGCTACCATCAAGTGGAATAACAAAAATCTCGACAACAGACTAACTTCCATAATGACAAGGCTACCATCCATTGGAATAACAAAAATCACAAAAACATACTACCTTCCATAATGACAAGGCTACCATCTATTGGAGTAACAAAAATCTCGAGAACAAACTACCTTCCATAATGACAAGGCTACCATCCATTGGAGTAACAAAAATCTAGACAACAGACTACCTTCCATAATGACAAGGCTACCACCCATTAGAGTAATAAAGATATCTACAACATACTACCTTCCATAATGACAAGGCTACCATCCATTGAAATATAAAAAAATCTCGATAATAGACTACCTTCCATAATGACAAGGCTACCATCCAATGGAGTAACAAAAATATCGACAACATACTACCTTCCATAATGACAAGTCTACCATCCATTGTAGTGACAAAAATCTCGTCAACAGACTACCTTCAATAATGACAAGGCTACCATCCATTGGAGTAACAAAAATCTCGACAACAGACTACCTTCCATAATGATAAGGCTACCATCCATTGGAGTAACAAAAATATCAACAATAGACTACCTTCCATAATGACAAGGCTACCATCCAATGGAGTAACAAAAATCTCGACAACAGACTACCTTCCATAATGACAAGGCTACCATCCATTGGAGTAACAAAAATCTCGAAAATATACTACCTTCCGTAATTACTAGGCTACCATCCAGTGGAATAACAAAAATCTCGACAACAGACTAACTTCCATAATGACAAGGCTACCATCCATTGGAATAACAAAAATCACAACAACAGACTACCTTCCATAATGACAAGGCTACCATCTATTGGAGTAACAAAAATCTCGAGAACAAACTACCTTCAATAATGACAAGGCTACCATCCATTGGAGTAACAAAAATCATGACAACAGACTACCTTTTATAATGACAAGGCTACCACCCACTAGAGTAATATAGATATCTACAACATACTACCTTCCATAATGACAAGGCTACCAACCATGGAAATATAAAAAAATCTCGATAATAGACTACCTTCCATAATGACAAGGCTACCATCCAATGGAGTAGCAAAAATATCGACAACATACTACCTTCCATAATTACAAGTCTATCATCCATTATAGTAACAAAAATCTCGACAACATACTACCTTCCATAATGACAAGGCTACAACCCATTGTAGTAACAAAAATATCGACAACAGACTACCTTGCATAATGACAAGGCTACCATCCATTGTAGTAACAAAAATTTCGACAACAAACTACCTTCCATAATGACAAGGCTATCACCCATTAAGGTAATATAGATATCTATAACATACTACCTTCCATAATGACAAGGCTACCATCCATGGAAATATAAAAAAATCTCGATAATATACTACCTTCCATAATGACAAGGCTACCATCCAATGGAGTAACAAAAATATCGACAACATACTACCTTCCATAATGACAAGGCTACCATCCATTGTAGTAACAAAAATCTCGACAACATACAACCTTCCATAATGACAAGGCTATCATCCATTATAGTAAGAAAAATCTCGACAACAGACTACCTTCAATAATGACAAGGCTACCATCCATTGGAGTAACAAAAATCTCGACAACAGACTACCTTCCATAATGATAAGGCTACCATCCATTGGAGTAACAAAAATATCAACAATAGACTACCTTCCATAATGACAAGGCTACCATCCAATGGAGTAACAAAAATCTCGACAACAGACTACCTTCCATAATGACAAGGCTACCATCCATTGGAGTAACAAAAATCTCGAAAACAGACTACCTTCCATAATTACTAGGCTACCATCCAGTGGAATAACAAAAATCTCGACAACAGACTAACTTCCATAATGACAAGGCTACCATCCATTGGAATAACAAAAATCACAAAAACAGACTACCTTCCATAATGACAAGGCTACCATCTATTGGAGTAACAAAAATCTCGAGAACAAACTACCTTCCATAATGACAAGGCTACCATCCATTGGAGTAACAAAAATCTTGACAACAGACTACCTTCCATAATGACAAGGCTACCACCCATTAGAGTAATAAAGATATCTACAACATACTACCTTCCATAATGACAAGGCTACCATCCATGGAAATATAAAAAAATCTCGATAATAGACTACCTTCCATAATGACAAGGCTACCATCCAATGGAGTAACAAAAATATCGACAACATACTACCTTCCATAATTACAAGTCTATCATCCATTATAGTAACAAAAATCTCGACAACATACTACCTTCCATAATGACAAGGCTACAACCCATTGTAGTAACAAAAATATCGACAACAGACTACCTTCCATAATGACAAGGCTACCATCCATTGTAGTAACAAAAATTTCGACAACAAACTACCTTCCATAATGACAAGGCTATCACCCATTAAGGTAATATAGATATCTACAACATACTACCTTCCATAATGACAAGGCTACCATCCATGGAAATATAAAAAAATCTCGATAATATACTACCTTCCATAATGACAAGGCTACCATCCAATGGAGTAACAAAAATATCGACAACATACTACCTTCCATAATGACAAGGCTACCATCCATTGTAGTAACAAAAATCTCGACAACATACAACCTTCCATAATGACAAGGCTATCATCCATTATAGTAAGAAAAATCTCGACAACAGACTACCTTCAATAATGACAAGGCTACCATCCATTGGAGTAACAAAAATCTCGACAACAGACTACCTTCCATAATGATAAGGCTACCATCCATTGGAGTAACAAAAATATCAACAATAGACTACCTTCCATAATGACAAGGCTACCATCCAATGGAGTAACAAAAATCTCGACAACAGACTACCTTCCATAATGACAAGGCTACCATCCATTGGAGTAACAAAAATCTCGAAAACAGACTACCTTCCATAATTACTAGGCTACCATCCAGTGGAATAACAAAAATCTCGACAACAGACTAACTTCCATAATGACAAGGCTACCATCCATTGGAATAACAAAAATCACAAAAACAGACTACCTTCCATAATGACAAGGCTACCATCTATTGGAGTAACAAAAATCTCGAGAACAAACTACCTTCCATAATGACAAGGCTACCATCCATTGGAGTAACAAAAATCTTGACAACAGACTACCTTCCATAATGACAAGGCTACCACCCATTAGAGTAATAAAGATATCTACAACATACTACCTTCCATAATGACAAGGCTACCATCCATGGAAATATAAAAAAATCTCGATAATAGACTACCTTCCATAATGACAAGGCTACCATCCAATGGAGTAACAAAAATATCGACAACATACTACCTTCCATAATTACAAGTCTATCATCCATTATAGTAACAAAAATCTCGACAACATACTACCTTCCATAATGACAAGGCTACAACCCATTGTAGTAACAAAAATATCGACAACATACTACCTTCCATAATGACAAGGCTACCATCCATTGTAGTAACAAAAATTTCGACAACAAACTACCTTCCATAATGACAAGGCTATCACCCATTAAGGTAATATAGATATCTACAACATACTACCTTCCATAATGACAAGGCTACCATCCATGGAAATATAAAAAAATCTCGATAATATACTACCTTCCATAATGACAAGGCTACCATCCAATGGAGTAACAAAAATATCGACAACATACTACCTTCCATAATGACAAGGCTACCATCTATTGGAGTAATAAAAATCTTGACAATAGACTACCTTCCATAATGACAAGGCTATCATCCATTGTAGTAACAAAAATCTCGACAACATACTACCTTCCATAATGAAAAGGCTACAATCCATTGTAGTAACAAAAATCTCGACAACAGACTACCTTCAATAATGACAAGGCTACCATCCATTGGAGTAACAAAAGTCTCGATAATAGACTACCTTCCATAATTACAAGGCTACCATCTAATGGAGTAACAAAAATATCGACAACATACTACCTTCCATAATGACAAGGCTACCATCCATTGTAGTAACAAAAATCTCGACAACATACTACCTTCCATAATGACAAGGCTATCATCCATTATAGTAAGGAAAATCTCGACAACAGACTACCTTCAATAATGACAAGGCTACCATCCATTGGCGTAACAAAAATCTCGACAACTGACTACCTTCCGTAATGATAAGGCTACCATCCATTGGAGTAAAAAAAATATAAACAATAGACTACCTTCCATAATGACAAGGCTTCCATCCAATGGAGTAACAAAAATCTCGACAACAGACTACCTTCCATAATGACAAGGCTACCATCCATTGGAGTAACAAAAATCTCGAAAATAGACTACCTTCCATAATTACTACGCTACCATCAAGTGGAATAACAAAAATCAGACTAACTTCCATAATGACAAGGCTACCATCCATTGGAATAACAAAAATCACAAAAACAGACTACCTTCCATAATAACAAGGCTACCATCTATTGGAGTAACAAAAATCTCGAGAACAAACTACCTTCCATAATGACAAGGCTACCATCCATTGGAGTAACAAAAATCTTGACAACAGACTACCTTCCATAATGACAAGGCTACCACCCATTAGAGTAATAAAGATATCTACAACATACTACCTTCCATAATGACAAGGCTACCATCCATGGAAATATAAAAAAATCTCGATAATAGACTACGTTCCATAATGACAAGGCTACCATCCAATGGAGTAACAAAAATATCGACAAAATACTACCTTCCATAATTACAAGGCTATTATCCATTAGAGTAACAAAAATCTCGACAACATACTACCTTCCATAATGACAAGGCTACAACCCATTGTAGTAACATAAATATCGACAACATACTACCTTCCATAATGACAAGGCTACAATCCATTGTAGAAACAAAAAAATCCACAAGAGACTACCTTCCATCATGACAAGGCTACCATCCATATAAAGTAATTAAAATCTTTAAAACAGACTACCTTCAGTAATGACAAGGCTACCATCCATTGGAGTAACAAAAATCTGGACAACAGACTATCTTCCATAATGACAAGGCTAGCATCCGTTGGAGTAACAAAAATATCAACTAGAGACTACCTTCCATGATGACAAGGCTACCATCCATTGGAGTACCAAAAATCTCGACAACAGACTACCTTCCATAATGACAAGGCTACCATCCATTGGAGTAACAAAAATGTCGACAATAGACTACCTTCCATAATGATTAGGCTATCATCCATTGTAGTAACAAAAATATCGACAATAGACTACCTTTCATAGTGACAAGGCTACCATCCATTAGAATAACAAAAATCTCGACAATAGACCACCTTCCATAATTACAAGGCTACCATCCATTGGAGTAACAAATATCTTGACAACAAAATACATTCCATAATTACAAGGATAACATCCATTGCAGTAACAAAAATATCAACAAGAGACTACCTTCCAAAATGACAAGGCTATCATCCATTGTAGTAACAAAAATCTCGACAACATACTACCTTCCATAATGACAAGGCTACAATCCATTGTAGTAACAATAATATCGACAACATACTACCTTCCATAATGACAAGGCTACCATCCATTGTAGTAACAAAAATCTCGATAACAGACTACCTTCAATAATGAGAACGCTACCATCCATTGGAGTAATAAAAATATCGACAACAGACTACCTTCCATAATGACAAGGGTACCATCCATTGGAGTAACAAAAAAATCCACAAGAGACTACCTTCCATCATGACAAGGCTACCATCCATTAAAGTAATTAAAATCTTGACAACAGACTACCTTCGGTAATGACAAGGGTACCATCCATTGGAGTAACAAAAATCTGGACAACAAACTATCTTCCATAATGACAGGGCTAGCATCCGTTGGAGTAACAAAAATATCAACAAGAGACTACCTTCCGTAATGACAAGGCTACCATCCATTGGAGTAACAAAAATGTCGACAATAGACTACCTTCCATTAAGATTAGGCTACCATCCATTGGAGTAACAAAGATATCTACAATAGACTACCTTTCACTATAACAAGGCTACAATCCATTGTAGTAACCAAAATCTCGGCAAAAGACTACCTTCCATAGTGACAAGGCTACCATCCGTTGTAGTAACAAAAATCTCGAAAACAGACTCCCTTCCATCATGACATGGCTACCATCCATTGGAGTAATTAAAATCTTGACAACATACTACCTTCCATAATGAAAAGGCTACCATCCATTAGAATAACAAAAATCTGGACAACAGACTATCCTCTATAATGACAAGGCTAGCATCCGTTGGAGTAACAAAAATATCAACAAGAGACTACCTTCCATGATGACAAGGCTACCATCCATTGGAGTACCAAAAATCTCGACAACACACTATCTTCCATAATGACAAGGCTAGCATCCGTTGGAGTAACAAAAATATCAACTAGAGACTACCTTCCATGATGACAGGGCTACCATCCATTGGAGTACCAAAAATCTCGACAACAGACTACCTTTCATAATGACAAGGCTACCATCCATTGGAGTAACAGAAATGTCGACAATAGACTACCTTCCATAATGATTAGGCTACCATCCATTGGAGTATCAAGGATATCAACAACATACTACCTTTCATAGTGACAAGGCTACCATCCATTAGAATAACAAAAATCTCGACAATAGACCAAGTTCCATAATTACAAGGCTACCATCCATTGGGGTAACAAATATCTTGACAACAGAATACCTTCCATAATTACAAGGCTAACATCCATTGGAGTAACAAAAATATCAACAAGAGACTACCTTCCAAAATGACAAGGCTATCATCCATTGTAGTAACAAAAATCTCGACAACATACTATCTTCCATAATTACAAGGCTACAATCCATTGTAGTAACAATAATATCGACAACATACTACCTTCCATAATGACAAGGCTACCATCCGTTGTAGTAACAAAAATCTCGATAACAGACTACCTTCAATAATGAGAATGCTACCATCCATTGGAGTAATAAAAATATCGACAACAGAATACCTTCCATAATGACAAGGGTACCATCCATTGGAGTAACAAAAATCTTGACAACAGACTACCTTTTATAATGACAAGGCTACCACCCACTAGAGTAATATAGATATCTACAACATACTACCTTCCATAATGACAAGGCTACCATCCATGGAAATATAAAAAAATCTCGATAATAGACTACCTTCCATAATGACAAGGCTACCATCTAATGGAGTAATAAAAATATCGACAACATACTACCTTCCATAATTACAAGTGTATCATCCATTATAGTAACAAAAATCTCGATAACATACTACCTTCCATAATGACAAGGCTACAACCCATTGTAGTAACAAAAATATCGACAACATACTACCTTCCATAATGACAAGGCTACCATCAATTGTAGTTACAAAAATTTCGACAACAAACTACCTTCCATAATGACAAGGTTATCACCCATTAAGGTAATATAGATATCTACAACATACTACCTTCCATAATGACAAGGCTACCATCCATGGAAATATAAAAAAATCTCGATAATATACTACCTTCCATAATGACAAGGCTACCATCCAATGGAGTAACAAAAATATCGACAACATACTACCTTCCATAATGACAAGGCTACCATCCATTGTAGTAACAAAAATCTCGACAACATACAACCTTCCATAATGACAAGGCTATCATCCATTATAGTAAGAAAAATCTCGACAACAGACTACCTTCAATAATGACAAGGCTACCATCCATTGGAGTAACAAAAATCTCGACAACAGACTACCTTCCATAATGATAAGGCTACCATCCATTGGAGTAACAAAAATATCAACAATAGACTACCTTCCATAATGACAAGGCTACCATCCAATGGAGTAACAAAAATCTCGACAACAGACTACCTTCCATAATGACAAGGCTACCATCCATTGGAGTAACAAAAATATCGAAAACAGACTACCTTCCATAATTACTAGGCTACCATCCAATGGAATAACAAAAATCTCGACAACAGACTAACTTCCATAATGACAAGGCTACCATCCATTGGAATAACAAAAATCACAAAAACAGACTACCTTCCATAATGACAAGGCTACCATCTATTGGAGTAACAAAAATCTCGAGAACAAACTACCTTCCATAATGACAAGGCTACCATCCATTGGAGTAACAAAAATCTTGACAACAGACTACCTTCCATAATGACAAGGCTACCACCCATTAGAGTAATAAAGATATCTACAACATACTACCTTCCATAATGACAAGGCTACCATCCATGGAAATATAAAAAAATCTCGATAATAGACTACCTTCCATAATGACAAGGCTACCATCCAATGGAGTAACAAAAATATCGACAACATACTACCTTCCATAATTACAAGTCTATCATCCATTATAGTAACAAAAATCTCGACAACATACTACCTTCCATAATGACAAGGCTACAACCCATTGTAGTAACAAAAATATCGACAACATACTACCTTCCATAATGACAAGGCTACCATCCATTGTAGTAACAAAAATTTCGACAACAAACTACCTTCCATAATGACAAGGCTATCACCCATTAAGGTAATATAGATATCTACAACATACTACCTTCTATAATGACAAGGCTACCATCCATGGAAATATAAAAAAATCTCGATAATATACTACCTTCCATAATGACAAGGCTACCATCCAATGGAGTAACAAAAATATCGACAACATACTACCTTCCATAATGACAAGGCTACCATCTATTGGAGTAATAAAAATCTCGACAATAGACTACCTTCCATAATGACAAGGCTATCATCCATTGTAGTAACAAAAATCTCGACAACATACTACCTTCCATAATGACAAGGCTACAATCCATTGTAGTAACAAAAATCTCGACAACAGACTACCTTCAATAATGACAAGGCTACCATCCATTGGAGTAACAAAAGTCTCGATAATAGACTACCTTCCATAATTACAAGGCTACCATCTAATGGAGTAACAAAAATATCGACAACATACTACCTTCCATAATGACAAGGCTACCATCCATTGTAGTAACAAAAATCTCGACAACATACTACCTTCCATAATGACAAGGCTATCATCCATTATAGTAAGGAAAATCTCGACAACAGACTACCTTCAATAATGACAAGGCTACCATCCATTGGCGTAACAAAAATCTCGACAACTGACTACCTTCTGTAATGATAAGGCTACCATCCATTGGAGTAACAAAAATATAAACAATAGACTACCTTCCATAATGACAAGGCTACCATCCATTGGAATAACAAAAATCACAAAAACAGACTACCTTCCATAATGACAAGGCTACCATCTATTGGAGTAACAAAAATCTCGAGAACAAACTACCTTCCATAATGACAAGGCTACCATCCATTGGAGTAACAAAAATCTTGACAACAGACTACCTTCCATAATGACAAGGCTACCACCCATTAGAGTAATAAAGATATCTACAACATACTACCTTCCATAATGACAAGGCTACCATCCATGGAAATATAAAAAAATCTCGATAATAGACTACCTTCCATAATGACAAGGCTACCATCCAATGGAGTAACAAAAATATCGACAACATACTACCTTCCATAATTACAAGTCTATCATCCATTATAGTAACAAAAATCTCGACAACATACTACCTTCCATAATGACAAGGCTACAACCCATTGTAGTAACAAAAATATCGACAACATACTACCTTCCATAATGACAAGGCTACCATCCATTGTAGTAACAAAAATTTCGACAACAAACTACCTTCCATAATGACAAGGCTATCACCCATTAAGGTAATATAGATATCTACAACATACTACCTTCCATAATGACAAGGCTACCATCCATGGAAATATAAAAAAATCTCGATAATATACTACCTTCCATAATGACAAGGCTACCATCCAATGGAGTAACAAAAATATCGACAACATACTACCTTCCATAATGACAAGGCTACCATCTATTGGAGTAATAAAAATCTCGACAATAGACTACCTTCCATAATGACAAGGCTATCATCCATTGTAGTAACAAAAATCTCGACAACATACTACCTTCCATAATGACAAGGCTACAATCCATTGTAGTAACAAAAATCTCGACAACAGACTACCTTCAATAATGACAAGGCTACCATCCTTTGGAGTAACAAAAGTCTCGATAATAGACTACCTTCCATAATTACAAGGCTACCATCTAATGGAGTAACAAAAATATCGACAACATACTACCTTCCATAATGACAAGGCTACCATCCATTGTAGTAACAAAAATCTCGACAACATACTACCTTCCATAATGACAAGGCTATCATCCATTATAGTATGGAAAATCTCGACAACAGACTACCTTCAATAATGACAGGGCTACCATCCAATGGAGTAACAAAAATCTCGACAACAAACTACCTTCCATAATGACAAGGCTACCATCCATTGGAGTAACAAAAATCTCGAAAATAGACTACCTTCCATAATTACTAGGCTACCATCAAGTGGAATAACAAAAATCTCGACAACAGACTAACTTCCATAATGACAAGGCTACCATCCATTGGAATAACAAAAATCACAAAAACAGACTACCTTCCATAATGACAAGGCTACCATCTATTGGAGTAACAAAAATCTCGAGAACAAACTACCTTCCATAATGACAAGGCTACCATCCATTGGAGTAACAAAAATCTTGACAACAGACTACCTTCCATAATGACAAGGCTACCACCCATTAGAGTAATAAAGATATCTACAACATACTACCTTCCATAATAACAAGGCTACCATCCATGGAAATATAAAAAAATCTCGATAATAGACTACCTTCCATAATGACAAGGCTACCATCCAATGGAGTAACAAAAATATCGACAAAATACTACCTTCCATAATTACAAGGCTATTATCCATTAGAGTAACAAAAATCTCGACAACATACTACCTTCCATAATGACAAGGCTAAAACCCATTGTAGTAACAAAAATATCGACAACATACTACCTTCCATAATGACAAGGCTACAATCCATTGTAGAAACAAAAATATCAACAACATACTACCTTCCATAATGACAAGGTTACCATCCATTATAGTAATAAAAATATCGACAACATACTACCTTCCATAATGACAAGGGTACCATCCATTGGAGTAACAAAAAAATCCACAAGAGACTACCTTCCATCATGACAAGGCTACCATCCATATAAAGTAATTAAAATCTTTTAAACAAACTACCTTCAGTAATGACAAGGCTACCATCCATTGGAGTAACAAAAATCTGGACAACAGACTATCTTCCATAATGACAAGGCTAGCATCCGTTGGAGTAACAAAAATATCAACTAGAGACTACCTTCCATGATGACAAGGCTACCATCCATTGGAGTACCAAAAATCTCGACAACAGACTACCTTCCATAATGACAAGGCTACCATCCATTGGAGTAACAAAAATGTCGACAATAGACTACCTTCCATAATGATTAGGCTATCATCCATTGTAGTAACAAAAATATCGACAATAGACTACCTTTCATAGTGACAAGGCTACCATCCATTAGAATAACAAAAATCTCGACAATAGACCACCTTCCATAATTACAAGGCTACCATCCATTGGAGTAACAAATATCTTGACAACAAAATACATTCCATAATTACAAGGCTAACATCCATTGGAGTAACAAAAATATCAACAAGAGACTACCTTCCAAAATGACAAGGCTATCATCCATTGTAGTAACAAAAATCTCGACAACATACTACCTTCCATAATGACAAGGCTACAATCCATTGTAATAACAATAATATCGACAACATACTACCTTCCATAATGACAAGGCTACCATCCATTGTAGTAACAAAAATCTCGATAACAGACTACCTTCAATAATGAGAACGCTACCATCCATTGGAGTAATAAAAATATCGACAACAGACTACCTTCCATAATGACAAGGGTACCATCCATTGGAGTAACAAAAAAATCCACAAGAGACTACCCTCCATCATAACAAGGCTACCATCCATTAAAGTAATTAAAATCTTGACAGCAGACTACCTTCGATAATGACAAGGGTACCATCCATTGGAGTAACAAAAATCTGGACAACAAACTATCTTCCATAATGACAGGGCTAGCATCCGTTGGAGTAACAAAAATATCAACAAGAGACTACCTTCCATAATGACAAGGCTACCATCCATTGGAGTAACAAAAATGTCGAAAATAGACTACCTTCCATTAAGATTAGGCTACCATCCATTGGAGTAACAAAGATATCTACAATAGACTACCTTTCACTATAACAAGGCTACAATCCATTGTAGTAACCAAAATCTCGGCAAAAGACTACCTTCCATAGTGACAAGGCTACCATCCGTTGTAGTAACAAAAATCTCGAAAACAGACTCCCTTCCATCATGACATGGCTACCATCCATTGGAGTAATTAAAATCTTGACAACATACTACCTTCCATAATGAAAAGGCTACCATCCATTAGAATAACAAAAATCTGGACAACAGACTATCCTCAATAATGACAAGGCTAGCATCCGTTGGAGTAACAAAAATATCAACAAGAGACTACCTTCCATGAGGACAAGGCTACCATCCATTGGAGTACCAAAAATCTCGACAACAGACTATCTTCCATAATGACAAGGCTAGCATCCGTTGGAGTAACAAAAATATCAACTAGAGACTACCTTCCATGATGACAGGGCTACCATCCATTGGAGTACCAAAAATCTCGACAACAGACTACCTTTCATAATGACAAGGCTACCATCCATTGGAGTAACAAAAATGTCGACAATAGACTACCTTCCATAATGATTAGGCTACCATCCATTGGAGTATCAAGGATATCAACAACATACTACCTTTCATAGTGACAAGGCTACCATCCATTAGAATAACAAAAATCTCGACAATAGACCAAGTTCCATAATTACAAGGCTACCATCCATTGGGGTAACAAATATCTTGACAACAGAATACCTTCCATAATTACAAGGCTAACATCCATTGGAGTAACAAAAATATCAACAAGAGACTACCTTCCAAAATGACAAGGCTATCATCCATTGTAGTAACAAAAATCTCGACAACATACTATCTTCCATAATGACAAGGCTACAATCCATTGTAGTAACAATAATATCGACAACATACTGCCTTCCATAATGACAAGGCTACCATCCATTGTAGTAACAAAAATCTCGATAACAGACTACCTTCAATAATGAGAACGCTACCATCCATTGGAGTAATAAAAATATCGACAACAGAATACCTTCCATAATGACAAGGGTACCATCCATTGGAGTAACAAAAAAATCCACAAGAGACTACCTTCCATCATGACAAGGCTACCATCCATTAAAGTAATTAAAATCTTGACAACAGACTACCTTCGGTAATGACAAGGCTACCATCCATTAGAGTAACAAAAATCTGGACAACATACTATCTTCCATAATGACAAGGCTAGCATCCGTTGGAGTAACAAAAATATCAACAAGAGACTACCTTCCATGATGACAAGGCTACCATCCATTGGAGTACCAAAAATCTCGACAACATACTACCTTCTATAATGACAAGGCTACCATCCATTGGAGTAACAAAAATCTCGAAAATAGACTACCTTCCATAATGACAAGGCTACCATCCAATGGAGTAACAAAAATATCGATAACATACTACCTTCCATAATGACAAGGCTCCCATCCATTGTAGTAACAAAAATCTCGACAACATACTACCTTCCATAATGACAAGGCTATCATCCATTATAGTAACAAAAATCTCGACAACATACTACCTTCCATAATGACAAGGCTAAAATCCATTGTAGAAACAAAAATATCGACAACATACTACCTTCCATAATGACAAGGCTACCATCCATTGTAGTAACAAAAATCTCGACAACCGACTACCTTCAATAATGACAACGCTACCATCCATTGAAGTAATAAAAATATCGACAACAGACTACCTTCCATAATGACAAGGATATCATCCGGTGGAGTAACAAAAAAATCCACAAGAGACTACCTTCCATCATGAAAAGGCTACCATACATTAAAGTAATTAAAATCTTGACAATAGACTACCTTCGGTAATGACAAGGGTACCATCCATTGGAGTAACAAAAATCTGGACAACAAACTATCTTCAACAATGACAGGGCTAGCATCCGTTGGAGTAACAAAAATATCAACAAGAGACTACCTTCCATAATGACAAGGCTACCATCCATTGGAGTAACAAAAATGTCGACAATAGACTACCTTCCATTAAGATTAGGCTACCATCCATTGGAGTATCAAAGATATCAACAACAAACTATCTTTCATAATGACAAGGCTACCATCCATTGGAATAACAAAAATCTCGACAATAGACCACCTTCCATAATGACAAGGCTACCATCCATTGGAGTAACAAAAATATTGACAACAAAATACCTTCCATAATGACAAGGCTAACATCCATTGGAGTAATTAAAATCTTGACAACAGACTACCTTCGGTAATGACAAGGCTACCATCCATTAGAGTACCAAAAATCTCGACAACAGACTACCTTACATAATGACTAGGTTACCATCCATTGGAGTAACAAAGATATCTACAATAGACTACCTTTCACTATAACAAGGCTACAATCCATTGTAGTAACCAAAATCTCGGCAAAAGACTACCTTCCATAATGACAAGGCTACCATCCATTGGAGTAATTAAAATCTTGACAACATACTACCTTCCATAATGAAAAGGCTACCATCCATTAGAATAACAAAAATCTGGACAACAGACTATCCTCCATAATGACAAGGCTAGCATCCGTTGGAGTAACAAAAATATCAACAAGAGACTACCTTCCATGATGACAAGGCTACCATCCATTGGAGTACCAAAAATCTCGACAACAAACTACCTTCTATAATGACAAGGCTACCATCCATTGGAGTAACAAAAATATCGAAAACAGAATACCTTCCATAAAGACTAGGCTACCATCCATTGTAGTAATAAAAATATCGACAACATACTACCTTCCATAATGACAAGGGTACCATCCATTGGAGTAACAAAAAAATCCACAAGAGACTACCTTCTATCATTACAAGGCTACCATCCATTAAAGTAATTAAAATCTTGACAACAGACTACCTTCGGTAATGACAAGGCTACCATCCATTGGAGTAACAAAAATCTCGACAACAGACTATCTTTCATAATGACAAGGCTAGCATCCGTTGGAGTAACAAAAATATCAACTAGAGACTACCTTCCATGATGACAAGGCTACCATCCATTGGAGTACCAAAAATCTCGACAACAGACTACCTTTCATAATGACAAGGCTACCATCCATTGGAGTAACAAAAATGTCGACAATAGACTACCTTCCATAATGATTAGGCTACCATCCATTGGAGTATCAAGGATATCAACAACATACTACCTTTCATAGTGACAAGGCTACCATCCATTAGAATAACAAAAATCTCGACAATAGACCACCTTCCATAATTACAAGGCTACCATCCATTGGAGTAACAAATATCTTGACAACAAAATACCTTCCATAATTACAAGGCTAACATCCATTGGAGTAACAAAAATATCAACAAGAGACTACCTTCCAAAATGACAAGGCTATCATCCATTGTAGTAACAAAAATCTCGACAACATACTACCTTCCATAATGACAAGGCTACAATCCATTGTAGTAACAATAATATCGACAACATACTACCTTCCATAATGACAAGGCTACCATCCATTGTAGTAACAAAAATCTCGATAACAGACTACCTTCAATAATGAGAATGCTACCATCCATTGGAGTAATAAAAATATCGACAACAGACTACCTTCCATAATGACAAGGGTACCATCCATTGGAGTAACAAAAAAATCCACAAGAGACTACCTTCCATCATGACAAGGCTACCATCCATTAAAGTAATTAAAATCTTGACAACAGACTACTTTCGGTAATGACAAGGCTACCATCCATTGGAGTAGCAAAAATCTGGACAACATACTATCTTCCATAATGACAAGGCTAGCATCCGTTGGAGTAACAAAAATATCAACAAGAGACTACCTTCCATGATGACAAGGCTACCATCCATTGAAGTACCAAAAATCTCGACAACAGACTACCTTCTATAATGACTAGGTTACCATCCATTGGAGTAACAAAGATATCTACAATAGACTACCTTTCACTATAACAAGGCTACAATCCATTATAGTAACCAAAATCTCGGCAAAACACTACCTTCCATAGTGACAAGGCTACCATCCGTTGTAGTAACAAAAATCTCGAAAACAGACTCCCTCCCATCATGACAAGGCTACCATCCATTGGAGTAATTAAAATCTTGACAACATACTACCTTCCATAATGAAAAGGCTACCATCCATTAGAATAACAAAAATCTGGACAACAGACTATCCTCCATATGACAACGCTAGCATCCGTTGGAGTAACAAAAATATCAACAAGAGACTACCTTCCATGATGACAAGGCTACCATCCATAGGAGTACCAAAAATCTCGACAACAAACTACCTTCTATAATGACAAGGCTACCATCCATTGGAGTAACAAAAATCTCGAAAACAGAATACCTTCCATAAAGACTTGGCTACAATCCATTGTAGTAATAAAAATATCGACAACATACTACCTTCCATAATGACAAGGGTACCATCCATTGGAGTAACAAAAAATCCACAAGAGACTACCTTCCATCATGACAAGGCTACCATCCATTAAAGTAATTAAAATCTTGACAACAGACTACCTTCGGTAATGACAAGGCTACCATCCATTGGTGTAACAAAAATCTCGACAATAGACTATCTTCCATAATGACAAGGCTAGCATCCGTTGGAGTAACAAAAATATCAACTAGAGACTACCTTCCATGATGACAAGGCTACCATCCATTGGAGTACCAAAAATCTCGACAATAGACTACCTTTCATAATGACAAGGCTACCAACCATTGGAGTAACAAAAATGTCGACAATAGACTACCTTCCATAATGATTAGGCTACCATCCATTGGAGTATCAAGGATATCAACAACATACTACCTTTCATAGTGACAAGGCTACCATCCATTAGAATAACAAAAATCTCGACAATAGACCACCTTCCATAATTACAAGGCTACCATCCATTGGAGTAACAAATATCTTGACAATAAAATACCTTCCATAATTACAAGGCTAAAATCCATTGGAGTAACAAAAATATCAACAAGAGACTACCTTCCAAAATGACAAGGCTATCATCCATTGTAGTAACAAAAATCTCGACAACATACTACCTTCCATAATGACAAGGCTACAATCCATTGTAGTAACAATAATATCGACAACATACTACCTTCCATAATGACAAGGCTACCATCCATTGTAGTAACAAAAATCTCGATAACAGACTACCTTCAATAATGAGAACGCTACCATCTATTGGAGTAATAAAAATATTGACAACAGACTACCTTCCATAATGACAAGGGTACCATCCATTGGAGTAACAAAAAAATCCACAAGAGACTACCTTCCATCATGACAAGGCTACCATCCATTAAAGTAATTAAAATCTTGACAACAGACTACCTTCGGAAATGACAAGGCTACCATCCATTGGAGTACCAAAAATCTCGACAATAGACTACCTTCCATAATGACAAAGCTACCATACATTGTAGTAACAAAAATATGAACAACAAATTACCTTCCATAATGACAAGGCTACCATCCATTGGAGTAACAAAAATCTCGACAATATACTACCTTCCATAATGACAAGGCTACAATCCATTGTAGAAACAAAAATATCGACAACAAACTACCTTCCATAATGACAAGGTTACCATCCATTATAGTAATAAAAATATCGACAACATACTACCTTCCATAATGACAAGGGTACCATCCATTGGAGTAACAAAAAAATCCACAAGAGACTACCTTCCATCATGACAAGGCTACCATCCATTAAAGTAATTAAAATCTTTAAAACATACTACCTTCGGTAATGACAAGGCTACCATCCATTGGAGTAACAAAAATCTGGACAACAGACTATCTTCCATAATGACAAGGCTAGCATCCGTTGGAGTAACAAAAATATCAACTCGAGACTACCTTCAATGATGACAAGGCTACCATCCAATGGAGTACCAAAAATCTCGACAACAGACTACCTTCCATAATGACAAGGCTACCATCCATTGGAGTAACAAAAATGTCGACAATAGACTACCTTCCATAATGATTAGGCTACCATCAATTGTAGTAACAAAAATATCGACAACAGACTACCTTTAATAATGACAAGGCTACCATCCATTGGAGTAACAAAAATCTCGATAATATACTACCTTCCATAATTACAAGGCTACCATCCAATGGAGTAACAAAAATATCGATAACATACTACCTTCCATAATGACAAGGCTCCCATCCATTGTAGTAACAAAAATCTCGACAACATACTACCTTCCATAATGACAAGGCTATCATCCATTATAGTAACAAAAATCTCGACAACATACTACCTTCCATAATGACAAGGCTACAATCCATTGTAGTAACAAAAATATCGACAACATACTACCTTCCATAATGACAAGGCTACCATCCATTGTAGTAACAAAAATCTCCACAACCGACTACCTTCAATAATGACAACGCTACCATCCATTGAAGTAATAAAAATATCGACAACAGACTACCTTCGGTAATGACAAGGCTACCATCCATTGGAGTAACAAAAATCTGGACAACAAACTATCTTCCATTATGACAGGGCTAGCATCCGTTGGAGTAACAAAAATATCAACAAGAGACTACCTTCCAGGATGACAAGGCTACCATCCATTGGAGTACCAAAAATCTCGACAACAGACTACCTTCCATAATGACAAGGCTACCATCCATTGGAGTAACAAAAATGTCGACAATAGACTACCTTCCATAATGATTAGGCTACCATCCATTGGAGTATCAAGGATATCAACAACACACTACCTTTCATAATGACAAGGCTACCATCCATTGGAATAACAAAAATCTCGACAACAGACCACCTTCCATAATGACAAGGCTACCATCCTTTGGAGTAACAAAAATCTTGACAACAGAATACCTTCTATAATTACAAGGCTAACATCCATTGGAGTAACAAAAATATCAACAAGAGACTACCTTCCATAATGACAAGGCTATCATCCATTGTAGTAACAAAAATCTCCACAACATACTACTTTCCATAATGACAAGACTATAATCCATTGTAGTAAAAAAAATATCGACAACATACTACCTTTCATAATGACAAGGCTAGCATCCGTTGGAGTAACAAAAATATCAACAAGAGACTTCCTTCCATGATGACAAGGCTACCATCCATTGGAGTACCAAAAATCTCGACAACAAACTACCTTCTATAATGACACAGCTACCATCCATTGGAGTAACAAAAATCTCTAAAACAGACTACCTTCCATAAAGACTAGACTACCATCCATTGGAATAACAAAAATCACAACAACAGACTACCTTCCATAATGACAAGGCTACCATATATTGTAGTAACAAAAATCACAACAACAGACTACCTTCTATAATGACAAGGCTACCATCCATTTGAGTAACAAAAATCTCGACAACAGACTACCTTCCATAATGACAAGGCTACCACCCATTAGAGTAACATAGATATCTACAACATACTACCTTCCATAATGACAAGGCTACAATCCATTGTAGTAACAAAAATATCGACAACAGACTACCTTCAATAATGACAAGGCTACTATCCATTGGAGTAACAAAAATCTCGATAATAGACTACCTTCCATAATTACAAGGCTACCATCCAGTGGAGTAACAAAAATATCGACAACATACTACCTTCCATAATGACAAGGCTACCATCCATTGTAGTAAAAAAAATATCGACAATATACTACCTTCCATAATGACAAGGCTATCATCCATTAGAGTAATAAAAATCTCGACAACATACTACCTTCCATAATGACAAGGCTATAATCCATTGTAGTAACAAAAATATCGACACCATAATACCTTCCATAATGACAAGGCTACCATCCATTGTAGTAACAAAAATCTCGACAACAGACTACCTTCAATAATGACAAGGCTACCATCCATTGGAGTAACAAAAATCTCGACAACAGACTACCTTCCATAATTACAAGGCTACCATCCGTTGGAGTAACAAAAATATCAACAAGAGACTACCTTCCATAATGATAAGGCTACCATCCAATGGAGTAACAAAAATCTCGACAACAGACTACCTTCCATAATGACAAAGCTACCATCCATTGGAGTAACAAAAATCTCGAAAATAGACTACCTTCTGTAATTACTAGGCTACCATCAAGTGGAATAATAAAAATCTCGACAACAAACTAACTTCCATAATGACAAGGCTACCATACATTATAGTAACAAAAATATGAACACAGACTACCTTCCATAATGACAAGGCTACCATCCATTGGAATAACAAAAATCAAAACAATAGACTACCTTCCATAACGAAAAGGCTACCATCCATTTGAGTATTAAAAATACCGAAAATAGACTACCTTACATAATGACTAGGCTACCATACATTTGAGTAACAAACATATTGACAACAAACTAGATTTCATAATGTCAAGGCTACAATCCATTATAGTAACAAAAATATCGACCAAATACTACTTTCCATAATGACATGGCTACCATCCATTGGAGTAACAAAAATCTCGACAATAGACTACCTTCCATAATGACAAGGCTACCATCCATTGGAGTAACAAAAGTCTCGAAAACAGACTACCTTCCGTAATTACTAGGCTACCATCCAGTGGAATAACAAAAATCTTGACAACAGATTAACTTCCATAATGACAAGGCTACCATACATTATAGTAACAAAAATATGAACACAGACTACCTTCCATAATGACAAGGCTACCATCCATTGGAATAACAAAAATCACAACAACAGACTACCTTCCATAATGACAAGGATACCATCTACTGGAGTAACAAAAATCTCGAGAACAGACTACCTTCCATAATGACAAGGCCATCACCCATTGGAGTATTAAAAATCTCGACAATAGACTACCTTACATAATGACTAGGCTACCATATATTTAAGTAACAAACATATTTACAACAAACTGCTTTTAAACATGTCAGGGCTATATTCCATTGTAGTAACAAAAATATCGACAAAATACTACCTTCCATAATGACAAGGCTACCATCCATTGGAGTTTTCAAAAATCTCGACAACAGACTACTTTCCATAATGACAAGGCTACCATCCATTGGAGTAATAAAAATGTTGACAATAGACTACCTTCCTTAATGATTAGGCTACCATCCATTGGAGTATCAAAGATATCAACAACAGACTACCTTTCATAATGACAAGGCTACCATCCATTGGAATAACAAAAATCTCGACAACAGACCACCTTCCATAATGACAAGTCTACCATCCATTGGAGTAACAAAAATCTTGACAACAGAATACCTTCCATAATGAAAAGGCTACAATCCATTTTAGTAACAAAAATATCGACAACATACTACCTTCCTTAATGACAAGGCTACCATCCATTGTAGTAAGAAAAATATCGACAATAGACTACCTTCAATAATGACAAGGCTACCATCCATTAGAGTAATAAAAATATCGACAACAGACTACCTTCCATAATGACAAGGCAAACATCCATTGGAGTAACAAAAATATCAACCAGAGACTACCTTCCATAATGACAAGGATACCATCCATTATAGTAACAAAAATCTCGAAATCAGACTACCTTCAATAATGACAAGGCTACCATCCATTAGAGTAATAAAAATCTGGACAACAGACTACCTTCCATAATGACAAGTCTACCGTCAATTGGAGTAACCAAAATATCAACAAGAAACTACCTTCCATAATGACAAGGCTACCATCCAATGGAGTAACAAACATCTCGAGAACAGACTACCTTCCATAATAATAAGGCTACCATCCATTGGAGTAACAAAAATCTTGAAAATAGACTACCTTCCATAATTACTAGGCTACCATCTAGTGGCTTAACAAAAATCTCGACAACAGACTAATTTCCATAACTACAAGGCTACCATACATTATAGTAACAAAAATCTGAATAACAAACTACCTTCCATAAGGACAAGGATACCATCCATTGGAATAACAAAAATCACAACAACAGACTACCTTCCATAATGACAAGGCTACCATCTATTAGAGTAAAAAAAATCTCGAGAACAGACTACCTTCCATAATGACAAGGCTACCATCTATTGGAGTATTAAAAATCTCGACAATAGACTACATTCTATAATGACTAGGCTACCATCCATTTGAGTAACAAACATATTGACAAAAATCTACTTTTCATAATGTCAAGGCTACAATCCATTGTAGTAACAAAAATATCGAGAAAATACTACCTTCCATAATGACAAGGCTACCATCCATTGGAGTAACAAAAATCTCGACAACAGACTACCTTCCATAATGACAAGGATACCATCCAATGGAGTAACAAAAATCTCGACAACAGACTACCTTCCATAATGACAAGGCTACCATCCATTGGAGTAACAAAAGTCTCAAAAACAGACTACCTTCCGTAATTACTAGGCTACCATCCAGTGGAATAATAAAATCTCGACAATAGACTAACTTCCATAATGACAAGGCTACCATACATTATAGTAACAAAAATATGAACACAGACTACCTTCCATAATGACAAGGCTACCATCCATTGGAATAACAAAAATCTCGACAACAGACTACCTTCCATAATGACAAGGATACCATCCAATGGAGTAACAAAAATCTCGACAACAGACTACCTTCCATAATGACAAGGCCACCACCCATTGGAGTATTAAAAATCTCGACAATAGACTACCTTACATAATGACTAGGTACCATACATTTAAGTAACAAACATATTTACAACAAACTACTTTTCATCATGTCAAGGCTACAATCCATTGTAGTAACAAAAATATCGATAAAATACTCTCTTCCATAATGTAAAGGCTATCATCCATTGTAATAACAAAAATCTCGACAACAGACTACCTTTTAAAATATCAACAAGAAGCTACCTTCCATAATGACAAGGCTACCATCCAATGGAGTAACAAACATCTCGACAACAGACTACCTTCCATAATAATAAGGCTACCGTCCATTGGAGTAACAAAAATCTCGAAAACAGACTACCTTTCGTAATTACTAGGCTACCATCTAGTGGATTAACAAAAATCTCGACAACAGACTAAATTCCATAATGACAAAGCTACCATACATTATAGTAACAAAAATCTGAATAACAAACTACCTTCCATAATGAGAAAGCTACAATCCATTGGAATAACAAAAATCACAACAACAGACTACCTTCCATAATGACAAGGCTACCATCTATTAGAGTAACAAAAATCTCGAGAACAGACTACCTTCCATAATGACAAGGCTACCATCTATTGGAGTATTAAAAATCTCGACAATAGACTACCTTACATAATGACTACGCTACCATCCATTTGAGTAACAAACATATTGACAAAAAACTACTTTTCATAATGTCAAGGCTACAATCCATTGTAGTAACAAAAATCTCGACAAAATACTACCTTCCATAATGACAAGGCTACCATCCATTGGAATAACAAAAATCTCGACAATAGACCACCTTCCTTAATGACAAGGCTACCATCCATTGGAGTAACAAAAATCTTGACAACAGAATTCCTTCCATAATGACAAGGCTACAATCCATTGTAGTAACAAAAATATTGACAACATACTACCTTCCATAATGACAAGGCTACCATCCATTGTAGTAATAAAAATCTCGACAATAGACTACCTTAAATAATGACAAGGCTACCATCCATTGGAGTAATAAAAATATCGACAACAGACTACCTTCCATAATGACAAGGCAAACATCCATTGGAGTAACAAAAATATCAACAAGAGACTACCTTCCATAATGACAAGGCTACCATCCATTGTAGTAACAAAAATTTCGACAACAGACTACCTTCAATAATGACAAGGCTACCATCCATTAGAGTAATAAAAATCTGGACAACAGACTACCTTCCATAATGACAAGGCTACCATCCATTGGAGTAACCAAAATATCAACAAGAAACTACCTTCCATAATGACAAGGCTACCATCCAATGGAGTAACAAACATCTCGACAACAGACTACCTTCCATAATAATAAGGCTACCATCCATTGGAGTAACAAAAATCTCGAAAACAGACTACCTTCCGTAATTACTAGGCTACCATCTAGTGGATTAACAAAAATCTCGACAACAGACTAAATTCCATAATGGCAAGGCTACAATACATTATAGTAACAAAAATCTGAATAACAAACTATCTTCCATAATGACAAGGCTACAATCCATTGGAATAACAAAAATCACAACAACAGACTACCTTCCATAATTACAAGGCTACCATCTATTAGAGTAACAAAAATATCGAGAACAGACTACCTTCCATAATGACAAGGCTATCATCTATTGGAGTATTAAAAATCTCGACAATAGACTACCTTACATAATGACTAGGCTACCATCCATTTGAGTAACAAACATATTGACAAAAAACTACTTTTCATAATGTCAAGGCTACAATCCATTGTAGTAACAAAAATCTCGACAAAATACTACCTTCCATAATGACAAGGCTACCATCCATTGGAGTAACAAAAATATCGACAACAGACTACCTTCCATAATGACAAGGATACCTTCCATTGTAGTAACAAAAATCTCGCCAACAGACTACCTTTAATAATGACAAGGCTACCATCCATTGGAGTAATAAAAATATCGACAACAGTCTACCTTTCATAATGACAAGGTAAACATCCATTGGAGTAAGAAAAATATCAACAAGAGTCTACCTTCCATAATTACAAGGCTACCATCCATTGTAGTAACAAAAATCTCGACAATAGACTAACTTCAATAATGACAAGGCTACCAACCATTAGAGTAACGAAAATCTGGACAACAGACTACCTTCGATAATGACAAGGCTACCATCCATTGGAGTAACCAAAATATCAACAAGAAACTACCTTCCATAATGACAAGGCTACCATCCAATGGAGTAACAAACATCTCGACAACAGACTACCTTCCATAATAATAAGGCTACCATCCATTGGAGTAACAAAAATCTCGAAAACAGACTACCTTCCGTAATTACTAGGCTACCATCTAGTGGCTTAACAAAAATCTCGACAACAGACTAATTTCCATAACTACAAGGCTACCATACATTATAGTAACAAAAATCTGAATGACAAACTACCTTCCATAATGACAAGGATACCATCCATTGGAATAACAAAAATCACAACAACAGACTACCTTCCATAATGACAAGGCTACCATCTATTAGAGTAAAAAAAATCTCGAGAACAGACTACCTTCCATAATGACAAGGCTACCATCTATTGGAGTATTAAAAATCTCGACAATAGACTACATTCTATAAAGACTAGGCTACCATCCATTTGAGTAACAAACATATTGACAAAAATCTACTTTTCATAATGTCAAGGCTACAATCCATTGTAGTAACAAAAATATCGAGAAAATACTACCTTCCATAATGACAAAGCTACCATCCATTGGAGTAACAAAAATCTCGACAACAGACTACCTTCCATAATGACAAGGATACCATCCAATGGAGTAACAAAAATCTCGACAACAGACTACCTTCCATAATGACAAGGCTACCATCCATTGGAGTAACAAAAGTCTCAAAAACAGACTACCTTCCGTAATTACTAGGCTACCATCCAGTGGAATAATAAAATCTCGACAATAGACTAACTTCCATAATGACAAGGCTACCATACATTATAGTAACAAAAATATGAACACAGACTACCTTCCATAATGACAAGGCTACCATCCATTGGAATAACAAAAATCACAACAACAGACTACCTTCCACGATGACAAGGCTACAATCTATTGGAGTAACAAAAATCTCGAGAACAAACTACCTTCCATAATGACAAGGCCACCACCCATTGGAGTATTAAAAATCTCGACAATAGACTACCTTACATAATGACTAGGTACCATACATTTAAGTAACAAACATATTTACAACAAACTACTTTTCATCATGTCAAGGCTACAATCCATTGTAGTAACAAAAATATCGATAAAATACTACCTTCCATAATGTAAAGGCTATCATCCATTGTAATAACAAAAATCTCGACAACAGACTACCTTTTAAAATATCAACAAGAAGCTACCTTCCATAATGACAAGGCTACCATCCAATGGAGTAACAAACATCTCGACAACAGACTACCTTCCATAATAATAAGGCTACCGTCCATTGGAGTAACAAAAATCTCGAAAACAGACTACCTTTCGTAATTACTAGGCTACCATCTAGTGGATTAACAAAAATCTCGACAACAGACTAAATTCCATAATGACAAGGCTACCATACATTATAGTAACAAAAATCTGAATAACAAACTACCTTCCATAATGAGAAAGCTACAATCCATTGGAATAACAAAAATCACAACAACAGACTACCTTCCATAATGACAAGGCTACCATCTATTAGAGTAACAAAAATCTCGAGAACAGACTACCTTCCATAATGACAAGGCTACCATCTATTGGAGTATTAAAAATCTCGACAATAGACTACCTTACATAATGACTACGCTACCATCCATTTGAGTAACAAACATATTGACAAAAAACTACTTTTCATAATGTCAAGGCTACAATCCATTGTAGTAACAAAAATCTCGACAAAATACTACCTTCCATAATGACAAGGCTACCATCCATTGGAATAACAAAAATCTCGACAATAGACCACCTTCCTTAATGACAAGGCTACCATCCATTGGAGTAACAAAAATCTTGACAACAGAATTCCTTCCATAATGACAAGGCTACAATCCATTGTAGTAACAAAAATATTGACAACATACTACCTTCCATAATGACAAGGCTACCATCCATTGTAGTAATAAAAATCTCGACAATAGACTACCTTAAATAATGACAAGGCTACCATCCATTGGAGTAATAAAAATATCGACAACAGACTACCTTCCATAATGACAAGGCAAACATCCATTGGAGTAACAAAAATATCAACAAGAGACTACCTTCCATAATGACAAGGCTACCATCCATTGTAGTAACAAAAATTTCGACAACAGACTACCTTCAATAATGACAAGGCTACCATCCATTAGAGTAATAAAAATCTGGACAACAGACTACCTTCCATAATGACAAGGCTACCATCCATTGGAGTAACCAAAATATCAACAAGAAACTACCTTCCATAATGACAAGGCTACCATCCAATGGAGTAACAAACATCTCGACAACAGACTACCTTCCATAATAATAAGGCTACCATCCATTGGAGTAACAAAAATCTCGAAAACAGACTACCTTCCGTAATTACTAGGCTACCATCTAGTGGATTAACAAAAATCTCGACAACAGACTAAATTCCATAATGGCAAGGCTACCATACATTATAGTAACAAAAATCTGAATAACAAACTATCTTCCATAATGACAAGGCTACAATCCATTGGAATAACAAAAATCACAACAACAGACTACCTTCCATAATTACAAGGCTACCATCTATTAGAGTAACAAAAATATCGAGAACAGACTACCTTCCATAATGACAAGGCTATCATCTATTGGAGTATTAAAAATCTCGACAATAGACTACCTTACATAATGACTAGGCTACCATCCATTTGAGTAACAAACATATTGACAAAAAACTACTTTTCATAATGTCAAGGCTACAATCCATTGTAGTAACAAAAATCTCGACAAAATACTACCTTCCATAATGACAAGGCTACCATCCATTGGAGTAACAAAAATATCGACAACAGACTACCTTCCATAATGACAAGGATACCTTCCATTGTAGTAACAAAAATCTCGCCAGCAGACTACCTTTAATAATGACAAGGCTACCATCCATTGGAGTAATAAAAATATCGACAACAGTCTACCTTTCATAATGACAAGGTAAACATCCATTGGAGTAAGAAAAATATCAACAAGAGTCTACCTTCCATAATTACAAGGCTACCATCCATTGTAGTAACAAAAATCTCGACAATAGACTAACTTCAATAATGACAAGGCTACCAACCATTAGAGTAACGAAAATCTGGACAACAGACTACCTTCGATAATGACAAGGCTACCATCCATTGGAGTAACCAAAATATCAACAAGAAACTACCTTCCATAATGACAAGGCTACCATCCAATGGAGTAACAAACATCTCGACAACAGACTACCTTCCATAATAATAAGGCTACCATCCATTGGAGTAACAAAAATCTCGAAAACAGACTACCTTCCGTAATTACTAGGCTACCATCTAGTGGATTAACAAAAATCTCGACAACAGACTAAATTCCATAATGACAAGGCTACCATACATTATAGTAACAAAAATCTGAATAACAAACTACCTTCCATAATGACAAAGCTACAATCCATTGGAATAACAAAAATCACAACAACAAACTACCTTCCATAATGACAAGGCTACCATCTATTAGAGTAACAAAAATCTCGAGAACAGACTACCTTCCATAATGACAAGGCTACCATCTATTGGAGAATTGAAAATCTCGACAATAGACTACCTTACATAATGACTACGCTACCATCCATTTGAGTAACAAACATATTGACAAAAAACTACTTTTCATAATGTCAAGGCTACAATCCATTGTAGTAACAAAAATCTCGACAAAATACTACCTTCCATAATGACAAGGCTACCATCCATTGGAATAACAAACATCTCGACAATAGACCACCTTCCATAATGACAAGGCTACCATCCATTGGAGTAACAAAAATCTTGACAACAGAATACCTTCCATAATGACAAGGCTACAATCCATTGGAGTAACAAAAATATCAACAAGAGACTACCTTCCAAAATGACAAGGCTATCATCCATTGTAGTAACAAAAATCTCGACAACATACTACCTTCCATAATGACAAGGCTACAATCCATTTTAGTAACAATAATATCGACAACATACTACCTTCCATAATGACAAGGCTACCATCCATTGTAGTAACAAAAATCTCGATAACAGACTACCTTCAATAATGAGAATGCTACCATCCATTGGAGTAATAAAAATATCGACAACAGACTACCTTCCATAATGACAAGGGTACCATCCATTGGAGTAACAAAAAAATCCACAAGAGACTACCTTCCATCATGACAAGGCAACCATCCATTAAAGTAATTAAAATCTTGACAACAGACTACCTTCGGTAATGACAAGGCTACCATCCATTGGAGTAGCAAAAATCTGGACAACATACTATCTTCCATAATGACAAGGCTAGCATCCGTTGGAGTAACAAAAATATCAACAAGAGACTACCTTCCATGATGACAAGGCTACCATCCATTGGAGTACCAAAAATCTCGACAACAGACTACCTTCTATAATGACTAGGTTACCATCCATTGGAGTAACAAAGATATCTACAATAGACTACCTTTCACTATAACAAGGCTACAATCCATTATAGTAACCAAAATCTCGGCAAAACACTACCTTCCATAGTGACAAGGCTACCATCCGTTGTAGTAACAAAAATCTCGAAAACAGACTCCCTTCCATCATGACAAGGCTACCATCCATTGGAGTAATTAAAATCTTGACAACATACTACCTTCCATAATGAAAAGGCTTCCATCCATTAGAATAACAAAAATCTGGACAACAGACTATCCTCCATAATGACAACGCTAGCATCCGTTGGAGTAACAAAAATATCAACAAGAGACTACCTTCCATGATGACAAGGCTACCATCCATAGGAGTACCAAAAATCTCGACAACAAACTACCTTCTATAATGACAAGGCTACCATCCATTGGAGTAACAAAAATCTCGAAAACAGAATACCTTCCATAAAGACTTGGCTACAATCCATTGTAGTAATAAAAATATCGACAACATACTACCTTCCATAATGACAAGGGTACCATCCATTGGAGTAACAAAAAATCCACAAGAGACTACCTTCCATCATGACAAGGCTACCATCCATTAAAGTAATTAAAATCTTGACAACAGACTACCTTCGGTAATGACAAGGCTACCATCCATTGGTGTAACAAAAATCTCGACAATAGACTATCTTCCATAATGACAAGGCTAGCATCTGTTGGAGTAACAAAAATATCAACTAGAGACTACCTTCCATGATGACAAGGCTACCATCCATTGGAGTACCAAAAATCTCGACAATAGACTACCTTTCATAATGACAAGGCTACCAACCATTGGAGTAACAAAAATGTCGACAATAGACTACCTTCCATAATGATTAGGCTACCATCCATTGGAGTATCAAGGATATCAACAACATACTACCTTTCATAGTGACAAGGCTACCATCCATTAGAATAACAAAAATCTCGACAATAGACCACCTTCCATAATTACAAGGCTACCATCCATTGGAGTAACAAATATCTTGACAATAAAATACCTTCCATAATTACAAGGCTATCATCCATTGTAGTAACAAAAATATCGACAACATACTACCTTCCATAATGACAAGGCTACAATCCATTGTAGTAACAATAATATCGACAACATACTACCTTCCATAATGACAAGGCTACCATCCATTGTAGTAACAAAAATCTCGATAACAGACTACCTTCAATAATGAGAACGCTACCATCTATTGGAGTAATAATAATATTGACAACAGACTACCTTCCATAATGACAAGGGTACCATCCATTGGAATAACAAAAAAATCCACAAGAGACTACCTTCCATCATGACAAGGCTACCATCCATTAAAGTAATTAAAATCTTGACAACAGACTACCTTCGGAAATGACAAGGCTACCATCCATTGGAGTACCAAAAATCTCGACAATAGACTACCTTCCATAATGACAAAGCTACCATACATTGTAGTAACAAAAATATGAACAACAAATTACCTTCCATAATGACAAGGCTACCATCCATTGGAGTAACAAAAATCTCGACAATATACTACCTTCCATAATGACAAGGCTACAATCCATTGTAGAAACAAAAATATCGACAACAAACTACCTTCCATAATGACAAGGTTACCATCCATTATAGTAATAAAAATATCGACAACATACTACCTTCCATAATGACAAGGGTACCATCCATTGGAGTAACAAAAAAATCCACAAGAGACTACCTTCCATCATGACAAGGCTACCATCCATTAAAGTAATTAAAATCTTTAAAACAGACTACCTTCGGTAATGACAAGGCTACCATCCATTGGAGTAACAAAAATCTGGACAATAGACTATCTTCCATAATGACAAGGCTAGCATCCGTTGGAGTAACAAAAATATCAACTAGAGACTACCTTCAATGATGACAAGGCTACCATCCAATGGAGTACCAAAAATCTCGACAACAGACTACCTTCCATAATGACAAGGCTACCATCCATTGGAGTAACAAAAATGTCGACAATAGACTACCTTCCATAATGATTAGGCTACCATCAATTGTAGTAACAAAAATATCGACAACAGACTACCTTTAATAATGACAAGTCTACCATCCATTGGAGTAACAAAAATCTCGATAATATACTACCTTCCATAATTACAAGGCTACCATCCAATGGAGTAACAAAAATATCGATAACATACTACCTTCCATAATGACAAGGCTCCCATCCATTGTAGTAACAAAAATCTCGACAACATACTACCTTCCATAATGACAAGGCTATCATCCATTAGAGTAACAAAAATCTCGACAACATACTACCTTCCATAATGACAAGGCTACAATCCATTGTAGTAACAAAAATATCGACAACATACTACCTTCCATAATGACAAGGCTACCATCCATTGTAGTAACAAAAATCTCGACAACCGACTACCTTCAATAATGACAACGCTACCATCCATTGAAGTAATAAAAATATCGACAACAGACTACCTTCGGTAATGACAAGGCTACCATCCATTGGAGTAACAAAAATCTGGACAACAAACTATCTTCCATAATGACAGGGCTAGCATCCGTTGGAGTAACAAAAATATCAACAAGAGACTACCTTCCATGATGACAAGGCTACCATCCATTGGAGTACCAAAAATCTCGACAACAGACTACCTTCCATAATGACAAGGCTACCATCCATTGGAGTAACAAAAATGTCGACAATAGACTACCTTCCATAATGATTAGGCTACCATCCATTGGAGTATCAAGGATATCAACAACACACTACCTTTCATAATGACAAGGCTACCATCCATTGGAATAACAAAAATCTCGACAACAGACCACCTTCCATAATGACAAGGCTACCATCCTTTGGAGTAACAAAAATCTTGACAACAGAATACCTTCTATAATTACAAGGCTAACATCCATTGGAGTAACAAAAATATCAACAAGAGACTACCTTCCATAATGACAAGGCTATCATCCATTGTAGTAACAAAAATCTCGACAACATACTACTTTCCATAATGACAAGACTATAATCCATTGTAGTAAAAAAAATATCGACAACATACTACCTTTCATAATGACAAGGCTAGCATCCGTTGGAGTAACAAAAATATCAACAAGAGACTTCCTTCCATGATGACAAGGCTACCATCCATTGGAGTACCAAAAATCTCGACAACAAACTACCTTCTATAATGACACAGCTACCATCCATTGGAGTAACAAAAATCTCGAAAACAGACTACCTTCCATAAAGACTAGGCTACCATCCATTGGAATAACAAAAATCACAACAACAGACTACCTTCCATAATGACAAGGCTACCATATATTGTAGTAACAAAAATCACAACAACAGACTACCTTCTATAATGACAAGGCTACCATCCATTTGAGTAACAAAAATCTCGACAACAGACTACCTTCCATAATGACAAGGCTACCACCCATTAGAGTAACATAGATATCTACAACATACTACCTTCCATAATGACAAGGCTACAATCCATTGTAGTAACAAAAATATCGACAACAGACTACCTTCAATAATGACAAGGCTACTATCCATTGGAGTAACAAAAATCTCGATAATAGACTACCTTCCATAATTACAAGGCTACCATCCAGTGGAGTAACAAAAATATCGACAACATACTACCTTCCATAATGACAAGGCTACCATCCATTGTAGTAAAAAAAATATCGACAACATACTACCTTCCATAATGACAAGGCTATCATCCATTATAGTAATAAAAATCTCGACAACATACTACCTTCCATAATGACAAGGCTACAATCCATTGTAGTAACAAAAATATCGACACCATAATACCTTCCATAATGACAAGTCGACCATCCATTGTAGTAACAAAAATCTCGACAACAGACTACCTTCAATAATGACAAGGCTACCATCCATTGGAGTAACAAAAATCTTGACAACAGACTACCTTCCATAATTACAAGGCTACCATCCGTTGGAGTAACAAAAATATCAACAAGAGACTACCTTCCATAATGATAAGGCTACCATCCAATGGAGTAACAAAAATCTCGACAACAGACTACCTTCCATAATGACAAAGCTACCATCCATTGGAGTAACAAAAATCTCGAAAATAGACTACCTTCTGTAATTACTAGGCTACCATCAAGTGGAATAACCAAAATCTCGACAACAAACTAACTTCCATAATGACAAGGCTACCATACATTATAGTAACAAAAATATGAACACAGACTACCTTCCATAATGACAAGGCTACCATCCATTGGAATAACAAAAATCAAAACAATAGACTACCTTCCATAACGAAAAGGCTACCATCCATTTGAGTATTAAAAATATCGAAAATAGACTACCTTACATAATGACTAGGCTACCATACATTTGAGTAACAAACATATTGACAACAAACTAGATTTCATAATGTCAAGGCTACAATCCATTATAGTAACAAAAATATCGACCAAATACTACCTTCCATAATGACATGGCTACCATCCATTGGAGTAACAAAAATCTCGACAATAGACTACCTTCCATAATGACAAGGCTACTACACATTGGAGTAACAAAAGTCTCGAAAACAGACTACCTTCCGTAATTACTAGGCTACCATCCAGTGGAATAACAAAAATCTTGACAACAGACTAACTTCCATAATGACAA
The DNA here is from genome assembly GCA_948472305.1 of Vicia faba. Lineage (NCBI taxonomy): Eukaryota > Viridiplantae > Streptophyta > Magnoliopsida > Fabales > Fabaceae > Vicia > Vicia faba. The sequence goes on along the minus strand of OX451737.1, from coordinate 796,859,696 downwards.
GGCTACCATACATTATAGTAACAAAAATATGAACACAGACTACCTTCCATAATGACAAGGCTACCATCCATTGGAATAACAAAAATCACAACAACAGACTACCTTCCATAATGACAAGGATACCATCTACTGGAGTAACAAAAATCTCGAGAACAGACTACCTTCCATAATGACAAGGCCATCACCCATTGGAGTATTAAAAATCTCGACAATAGACTACCTTACATAATGACTAGGCTACCATATATTTAAGTAACAAACATATTTACAACAAACTGCTTTTAAACATGTCAGGGCTATATTCCATTGTAGTAACAAAAATATCGACAAAATACTACCTTCCATAATGACAAGGCTACCATCCATTGGAGTTTTCAAAAATCTCGACAACAGACTACTTTCCATAATGACAAGGCTACCATCCATTGGAGTAATAAAAATGTTGACAATAGACTACCTTCCTTAATGATTAGGCTACCATCCATTGGAGTATCAAAGATATCAACAACAGACTACCTTTCATAATGTCAAGGCTACCATCCATTGGAATAACAAAAATCTCGACAATAGACCACCTTCCATAATGACAAGGCTACCATCCATTGGAGTAACAAAAATCTTGACAACAGAATTCCTTCCATAATGACAAGGCTACAATCCATTGTAGTAACAAAAATATTGACAACATACTACCTTCCATAATGACAAGGCTACCATCCATTGTAGTAATAAAAATCTCGACAATAGACTACCTTCAATAATGACAAGGCCACCATCCATTGGAGTAATAAAAATATCGACAACAGACTACCTTCCATAATGACAAGGCAAACATCCATTGGAGTAACAAAAATATCAACAAGAGACTACCTTCCATAATGACAAGGCTACCATCCATTGTAGTAACAAAAATTTCGACAACAGACTACCTTCAATAATGACAAGGCTACCATCCATTAGAGTAATAAAAATCTGGACAACAGACTACCTTCCATAATGACAAGGCTACCATCCATTGGAGTAACCAAAATATCAACAAGAAACTACCTTCCATAATGACAAGGCTACCATCCAATGGAGTAACAAACATCTCGACAATAGACTACCTTCCATAATAATAAGGCTACCGTCCATTGGAGTAACAAAAATCTCGAAAACAGACTACCTTCCGTAATTACTAGGCTACCATCTAATGGATTAACAAAAATCTCGACAACAGACTAAATTCCATAATGGCAAGGCTACCATACATTATAGTAACAAAAATCTGAATAACAAACTATCTTCCATAATGACAAGGCTACAATCCATTGGAATAACAAAAATCACAACAACAGACTACCTTCCATAATGACAAGGCTACCATCTATTAGAGTAACAAAAATATCGAGAACAGACTACCTTCCATAATGACAAGGCTATCATCTATTGGAGTATTAAAAATCTCGACAATAGACTACCTTACATAATGACTAGGCTACCATCCATTTGAGTAACAAACATATTGACAAAAAACTACTTTTCATAATGTCAAGGCTACAATCCACTGTAGTAACAAAAATCTCGACAAAATACTACCTTCCATAATGACAAGGCTACCATCCATTGGAGTAACAAAAATCTCGAAAACAGACTACCTTCCATAATGACAAGGATACCTTCCATTGTAGTAACAAAAATCTCGCCAACAGACTACCTTCAATAATGGCAAGGCTACCATCCATTGGAGTAATAAAAATATCGACAACAGTCTACCTTTCATAATGACAAGGTAAACATCCATTGGAGTAAAAAAAATATCAACAAGAGTCTACCTTCCATAATTACAAGGCTACCATCCATTGTAGTAACAAAAATCTCGACAATAGACTAACTTCAATAATGACAAGGCTACCATCCATTAGAGTAACGAAAATCTGGACAACAGACTACCTTCCATAATGACAAGGCTTCCATCCATTGGAGTAACCAAAATATCAACAAGAAACTACCTTCCATAATGACAAGGCTACCATCCAATGGAGTAACAAACATCTCGACAACAGACTACCTTCCATAATAATAAGGCTACCATCCATTGGAGTAACAAAAATCTCGAAAACAGACTACCTTCCGTAATTACTAGGCTACCATCTAGTGGATTAACAAAAATCTCGACAACAGACTAAATTCCATAATGACAAGGCTACCATACATTATAGTAACAAAAATCTGAATAACAAACTACCTTCCATAATGACAAAGCTACAATCCATTGGAATAACAAAAATCACAACAACAGACTACCTTCCATAATGACAAGGCTACCATCTATTAGAGTAACAAAAATCTCGAGAACAGACTACCTTCCATAATGACAAGGCTACCATCTATTGGAGAATTAAAAATCTCGACAATAGACTACCTTACATAATGACTACGCTACCATCCATTTGAGTAACAAACATATTGACAAAAAACTACTTTTCATAATGTCAAGGCTACAATCCATTGTAGTAACAAAAATCTCGACAAAATACTACCTTCCATAATGACAAGGCTACCATCCATTGGAATAACAAACATCTCGACAATAGACCACCTTCCATAATGACAAGGCTACCATCCATTGGAGTAACAAAAATCTTGACAACAGAATACCTTCCATAATGACAAGGCTACAATCCATTGTAGTAACAAAAATATTGACAACATACTACCTTCCATAATGACAAGGCTACCATCAATTGTAGTAATAAAAATCTCGACAACAGACTACCTTCAATAATGACAAGGCTACCATCCATTGGAGTAATAAAAATATCGACAACAAACTACCTTCCATAATGACAAGGCAAACATCCATTGGAGTAACAAAAATATCAACAAGAGACTACCTTCCATAATGACAAGGCTACCATCCATTGTAGTAACAAAAATCTCGACAACAGACTACCTTCAATAATGACAAGGCTACCATCCATTAGAGTAATAAAATTCTGGACAACAGACTACCTTCCATAATGACAAGGCTACCATCCATTGGAGTAACCAAAATATCAACAAGAAACTACCTTCCATAATGACAAGGCTACCATCCAATGGAGTAACAAACATCTCGACAACAGACTACCTTCCATAATAATAAGGCTACCATCCATTGGAGTAACAAAAATCTCGAAAACAGACTACCTTCCGTAATTACTAGGCTACCATCTAGTGGATTAACAAAAATCTCGACAACAGACTAAATTCCATAATGGCAAGGCTACCATACATTATAGTAACAAAAATCTGAATAACAAACTACCTTCCATAATGACAAGGCTACAATCCATTGGAATAACAAAAATCACAACAACAGACTACCTTCCATAATGACAAGGCTACCATCTATTAGAGTAACAAAAATCTCGAGAACAGACTACCTTCCATAATGACAAGGCTATCATCTATTGGAGTATTAAAAATCTCGACAATAGACTACCTTACATAATGACTAGGCTACCATCCATTTGAGTAACAAACATATTGACAAAAAACTACTTTTCATAATGTCAAGGCTACAATCCATTGTAGTAACAAAAATCTCGACAAAATACTACCTTCCATAATGACAAGGCTACCATCCATTGGAGTAACAAAAATCTCGACAACAGACTACCTTCCATAATGACAAGGATACCTTCCATTGTAGTAACAAAAATCTCGCCAACAGACTACCTTCAATAATGACAAGGCTACCATCCATTGGAGTAACAAAAATATCAACAAGAGTCTACCTTCCATAATTACAAGGCTACCATCCATTGTAGTAACAAAAATCTCGACAATAGACTAACTTAAATAATGACAAGGATACCATCCATTAGAGTAACGAAAATCTGGACAACAGACTACCTTCCATAATGACAAGGCTACCATCCATTGGAGTAACCAAAATATCAACAAGAAACTACCTTACATCATGACTACGCTACCATCCATTTGAGTAACAAACATATTGACAAAAAACTACTTTTCATAATGTCAAGGCTACAATCCATTGTAGTAACAAAAATCTCGACAAAATACTACCTTCCATAATGACAAGGCTACCATCCATTGGAATAACAAAAATCTCGACAATAGACCACCTTCCATAATGACAAGGCTACCATCCATTGGAGTAACAAAAATCTTGACAACAGAATACCTTCCATAATGACAAGGCTACAATCCATTGTAGTAACAAAAATATTGACAACATACTACCTTCCATAATGACAAGGCTACCATCCATTGTAGTAATAAAAATCTCGACAATAGACTACCTTCAATAATGACAAGGCTACCATCCATTGGAGTAATAAAAATATCGACAACAGACTACCTTCCATAATGACAAGGCAAACATCCATTGGAGTAAAAAAAATCTGGACAACAGACTACCTTCCATAATGACAAGGCTACCATACATTGGAGTAACCAAAATATCAACAAGATACTACCTTCCATAATGACAAGGCTACCATCCAATGGAGTAACAAACATCTCGACAACAGACTACCTTCCATAATAATAAGGCTACCATCCATTGGAGTAACAAAAATATCGAAAACAGACTACCTTCCGTAATTACTAGGCTTTCATCTAGTGGATTAACAAAAATCTCGACGACAGACTAAATTCCATAATGACAAGGCTACCATACATTATAGTAACAAAAATCTGAATAACAAACTACCTTCCATAATGACAAGGCTACAATCCATTGGAATAACAAAAATCACAACAATAGACTACCTTCCATAATGACAAGGCTACCATCTATTAGAGTAACAAAAATCTCGAGAACAGACTACCTTCCATAATGACAAGGCTACCATCTATTGGAGTATTAAAAATCTCGACAATAGACTACCTTACATAATGACTAGGCTACCATCCATTTGAGTAACAAACATATTGACAAAAAACTACTTTTCATAATGTCAAGGCTACAATCCATTGTAGTAACAAAAATCTCGACAAAATACTACCTTCCATAATGACAAGGATACCATCCATTGGAGTAACAAAAATCTCGACAACAGACTACCTTCCATAATGACAAGGATACCTTCCAATGGAGTAAAAAAAATCTCGACAACAGTCTACCTTCCATAATGACAAGGCTACCATCCATTGGAGTAACATAAGTCTCGAAAACAGACTACCTTCCGTAATTACTAGGCTACCATCCAGTAGAATAACAAAAATCTCGACAACAGACTAACTTCCATAATGACAAGGCTACCATACATTATACTAACAAAAATATGAACACAAACTACCTTCCATAATGACAAGGCTACCATCCATTGGAATAACAATAATCACAACAACAGACTACCTTCCATAATGACAAGGCTACCATCTATTGGAGTAACAAAAATCTCGACAACAGACCACCTTCCATAATGACAAGACTACCATCCATTGGAGTAACATAAATCTTGACAACAGAATACTTTCCATAATGACAAGGCTATAATCCATTGTAGTAACAAAAATATCGACAACATACTACCTTCCATAATGACAAGGATATCATCCATTGTAGTAAGAAAAATCTCAACAACAGACTACCTTCAATAATGACAAGGCTACCATCCATTGGAGTAATAAAAATATCGACAACAGACTACCTTCCATAATGACAAGGCAAACATCCATTGGAGTAACAAAAATATCAACAAGAGACTACCTTCCATAATGACAAGGCTACCATCCATTGTAGTAAAACAAATCTCGACAATAGACTACCTTCAATAATGACAAGGCTACCATCCATTAGAGTAATAAAAATCTAGACAATAGACTACCTTCCATAATGACAAGGCTACCGTCCATTGGAGTTACCAAAATATCAACAAGAAACTACCTTACATAATGACAAGGCTACCATCCAATGGAGTAACAAACATCTCGACAACAGAATACCTTCCATAATAATAAGGCTACCATCCATTGGAGTAACAAAAATCTCGAAAACAGACTACCTTCCGTAATTACTAGGCTACCATCTTGTGGATTAACAAAAATCTCGACAACAGACTAACTTCCATAATTACAAGTCTACCATACATTATAGTAACAAAAATATGAACACAAACTACCTTCCATAATGACAAGGCTACCATCCATTGGAATAACAAAAATCACAACAACAGACTACCTTCCATAATGACAAGGCTACCATCTATTGGAGTAACAAAAATCTCGAGAACATACTACCTTCCATAATGACAAGGCCACCACCCATTGGAGTATTAAAATCTCGACAATAGACTACCTTACATAATGACTAGGCTACCATACATTTAAGTAACAAACAAATTTACAACAAACTACTTTTCATCATGTCAAGGCTACAATCCATTGTAGTAACAAAAATATGGACAAAATACTACCTTCCATAATGTAAAGGCTACCATCCATTGGAGTTTCAAAATTCTCGACAAGAGACTACTTTCCATAATGACAAGGCTACCATCCATTGGAGAAACAAAAATGTCGACAATAGACTACCTTCCATAATGATTAGGCTACAATGCATTGGAGTATCAAAGATATCAACAACAGAATACCTTTCATAATGACAAGGCTACCATCCATTGGAATAACAAAAATATCGACAACATACCACCTTCCATAATGACAAGGCTACCATCCATTGGAGTAACAAAAATCCTGACAACAGAATACCTTCCAAAATGACAAGGCTACAATCCATTGTAGTAACAAAAATATCGACAACATACTACCTTCCATAATGACAAGGCTACCATCCATTGTAGTAACAAAAATCTCGCCAACAGACTACCTTCAATAATGACAAGGCTACCATCCATTGGAGTAATAAAAATATCGACAACAGTCTACCTTTCATAATGACAAGGTAAACATCCATTGGAGTAAAAAAAAATCAACAAGAGACTACCTTCCATAATTACAAGGCTACCATTAAATGTAGTAACAAAAATCTCGACAATGGACTACCTTCAATAATGACAAGGCTACCATCCATTAGAGTAACAAAAATCTGGACAACAGACTACCTTCCATAATGACAAGGCTACCATCCATTGGAGTAACCAAAATATCAACAAGATACTACCTTCCATAATGACAAGGCTACCATCAAATGGAGTAACAAACATCTCGGTAACAGACTACCTTCTATAATGATAAGGCTACCATCCATTGGAGTAACAAAAATCTCAAAAACAGACTACCTTCCGTAATTACTAGGCTACCATCCAGTGGATTAACAAAAATCTCGACAACAGACTAATTTCCATAATGACAAGGCTACCATACATTATAGTAACTAAAATCTGAATAACAAACTACCATCCATAATGACAAGGCTACCATCCATTGGAATAACAAAAATCACAACAACAAACTACCTTCCATAATGACAAGGCTACCATCCATTGGAGTAACAAAAATGTCGACAATAGACTACCTTCCATAATGATTAGGCTACCATCCATTGTAGTATCAAAGATATTAACAACAGACTACCTTTCATAATGACAAGTCTACCATCCATTGGTATAACAAAAATCTCGACAACAGACTACCTTCCATAATGACAAGGCTACCATACATTGGAGTAACAAAAATCTTAACAACAGACTACCATCCATAATGACAAGGCTACCATCCATTGGATTAACATAGATATCAATAACATACTACCTTCCATAATGACAAGGCTACGATACATTGGAGTAACAAAAATCTCGACAACAGACTACCTTCCATAATGACAAGGCTATCATCCATTGTAGTAACAAAAATCTCGACAACATACTACCTTCCATAATGACAAGGCTACAATCCATCGTAGTAACAAAAATATCGACAACATACTATCTTCCTTAATGAAAAGGCTACAATCCATTGTAGTAACAAAAATCACGACAACAGACTACCTTCAATAATGACAAGGCTACCATCCATTAGAGTAACAAAAATCTCGAAAACAGACTTCCTTCCATAATTACAAGGCTAACATCCATTGGAGTAACAAAAATATCAACAAGAGACTACCTTCCATAATGACAAGGCCACCATCCATTGTAGTAACAAAAATCTCGACAACAGACTACCTTCCATAATGACAAGGCTACCATCTATTGGAGTATTAAAAATCTCGACAATAGAATACCTTACATAATGACTAGGCTACCATACATTTGAGTAACAACCATATTTACAACAAACTAGTTTTCATCATGTCAAGGCTAGAATCCATTGTAGTAACAAAAATATCGACAAAATACTACCTTCCATAATGACAAGGCTACCATCCATTGGAGTTTCAAAATTCTCGACAAGAGACTACTTTCATAATGACAAGGCTACCATCCATTGGAGTAACAAAAATGTCGACAATAGACTACCTTCCATAATGATTAGGCTACCATCCTTTGGAATAACAAAAATCTCGACAACATACCACCTTTCATAATGACAAGGCTACCATCCATTGGAGTAACAAAAATCTTGACAACAGAATACCTTCCAAAATGACAAGGCTACAATCCATTGTAGTAACAAAAATATCGACAACATACTACCTTCCATAATGACAAGGCTACCATCCATTGTAGTAACAAAAATCTCGCCAACAGACTACCTTCAATAATGACAAGGCTACCATCCATTAGAGTAATAAAAATATCGACAACAGACTACCTTCCATAATGACAAGGTAAACATCCATTGGAGTAACAAAAATATCAAAAAGAGACTACCTTCCATAATTACAAGGCTACCATCCATTGTAGTAACAAAAATCTCGACAACATACTACCTTCCATAATGACAAGGCTACCATCCATTCGAGTGACCAAAATATCAACAAGATACTACCTTCCATAATGACAAGGCTACCATCCAATGGAGTAACAAACATCTCGGTAACAAACTACCTTCTATAATGATAAGGCTACCATCCATTGGAGTAACAAAAATCTCGAAAACAGACTACCTTCCGTAATTACTAGGCTACCATCCAGTGGATTAACAAAAATCTCGACAACAGACTAATTTCCATAATGACAAGGCTACCATACATTATAGTAACAAAAAATCTGAATAACAAACTACCTTCCATAATGACAAGGCTACCATCCATTGAAATAACAAAAATCACAACAACAAACTACCTTCCATAATGACAAGGCTACCATCTATTAGAGTAACAAAAATCTAGAGAACAAACTACCTTCCATAATGACAAGGCTACCATCTATTGGAGTATTAAAAATCTAGACAATAGAATACCTTAAATAATGACTAGGCTACCATGCATTTGAGTAACTGACATATTGACAAAAAACTACTTTTCATAATGTCAACGCTACAATCCATTGTAGTAAGAAAAATATCGACAAAATACTACCTTCCATAATGACAAGGCTCCCATCCATTGGAGTAACAAAAATCTCGCCAACAGACTACCTTCAATAATGACAAGGATACCATCCATTGGAATAATAAAAATATCAAAAACAGACTACCTTCCATAATGACAAGGTAAACATCCATTGTAGTAACAAAAATATCAACAAGAGACTACCTTCCATAATTACAAGGCTACCATCCATTGTAGTAACAAAAATCTCGACAACAGACTACCTTCAATAATGACAAGGCTACCATCCATTAGAGTAACAAAAATCTGGACAACAGACTACCTTCCATAATGACAAGGCTACCATCCATTGGAGTAACCAAAATATCAACAAGATACTACCTTCCATAATGACAAGGCTACCATCCAATGGAGTAACAAACATCTTGGTAACAGACTACCTTCTATAATGATAAGGCTACCATCAATTGAATTAACAAAAATCTCGACAACAGACTAGTTTCCATAATGATAAGGCTACCATACATTATAGTAACAAAAATCTGAATAACAAACTACCTTCCATAATGACAAGGCTATCATCCATTGAAATAACAAAAATCACAACAACAGACTAACTTCCATAATGACAAGGCTACCATCTATTAGAGTAACAAAAATCTTGAGAACAGACTACCTTCCATAATGACAAGGCTACCATCTATTGGAATATTAAAAATCTCGACAATACACTACCTTACATAATGTCAAGGCTCCCATCCATTGGAGTAACAAAAATGTCGACAATAGACTACCTTCCATAATAATTAGGCTACGATCCATTGGAGTATCAAAGATATTAACAACAAACTAACTTTCATAATAAAAAGTCTACCATCCATTGGTATAACAAAAATCTCGACAACAGACTACCTTCCATAATGACAAGGCTACCATCCATTGGAGTAACAAAAATCTTGACAACAGACTACCATCCATAATTACAAGGCTACCATCCATTGGATTAACATAGATATCGATAACATACTACCTTCCATAATGACAAGGCTACCATACATTGGAGTAACAAAAATCTTGACAATAGACTACCTTCCATAATGACAAGGCTATAATCCATCGTAGTAACAAAAATCTCGACAACAAACTACCTTCCATAATGACAAGGCTAACATCCATTGGAGTAACAAAAATATCAACAAGAGACTACCTTCCATAATGACAAGGCTATCATCCATTGTAGTAACAAAAATCTCGACAACAGACTACCTTCAATAATGACAAGGCTACCATCCATTAGAGTAATAAAAATCCGGACAACAAACTACCTTCCATAATAACAAGGCTACCATCCATTGGAGTAACAAAAATATCAACAAGAGACTACCTTCCATAATGACAAGGCTACCATCCAATGGAGTAACAAAAATCTCGACAACAGACTACCTTTCGTAACAACAAGGCTACCATCCATTGGAGTAACAAAAATCTCGAAAACAGTCTACCTTCCGTAATTTCTAGGCTACCATCCAGTGGAAAAACAAAAATCTCGACAACAGACTAACTTCCATAATGACAAGGCTACCATCCAATGGAGTAACAAAAATCTCGACAACAGACTACCTTCAATAATGACAAGGCTACCATCCATTGGAGTAACAAAAATCTCGAAAACAGTCTACCTTCCGTAATGACAAGGATACCATCTATTGGAGTAACAAAAATCTCGAGAACAGACTACCTTCCATAATTGCAAGGCTACCATCCATTAGAGTATAAAAAATCTCGAAAATAGACTACCTTACATAATAACTAGGCTACCATCCATTTGAGTAACAAACATATTGACAACAAACTACTTTTCATAATGTCAAGGGTACAATCCATTGTAGTAACAAAAATATCGACAAAAGACTACCTTCCATAATGACAAGGCTACCATCCATTGGAATAGCAAAAATCTCAACAACAGACTACCTTCCATAATGACAAGGCTACCATCCATTGGAGTAACAAAAATGTAAAAAATAGACTACCTTCCATAATGATTAGGCTACCATCTATTGGAGTATCAAAGATATCAACAACAGACTACCTTTCATAATGACAAGGCTACCATCCATTGGAATAACAAAAATCTCGACAACACACTACCTTCCATAATGACAAGGCTATCATCCATTGGAGTAACAAAAATCTTGACAACAGACTACCATCCATAATGACAAGGCTACCATCCATTGGAATCACATAGATATCGATAACATACTACCTTCCATAATGACAAGGCTACCATCCTTTGGAGTAACAAAAATCACGACAACAGACTACGTTCCCTAATGACAAGGCTACTTTCCATTGGAATAACAAAAATATCGACAATAGAATACCTTTCATAATGACAAGGCTAGCATCTATTGGAGTAACAAAAATATCAACAAGAGACTACCTTCCATAATAACAAGGATACCATCCATTGGAGTAACAAAAATCTTGAAAACATACTACCTTCCGTAATGACTCGGCTACCATCCAGTGGAATGACAAAAATCTCGACAACAGACTAACTTCCATAACGACAAGGCTACCATACATTATAGTAACAAAAATCTAAACAACAAACTACATTCCATAATGACAAGGCTACCATCCATTGGAGTAACAAAAATCACAACAACAAACTACCTTCCATAATGATAAGGCTATAATTTATTGGAGTAACAAAAATCTCGATACCAGACTACCTTCCATAATGACAAGGCTACCATCCATTGGAGTAACAAAAATCTTGAAAACATACTACCTTCCATAATGACAAGGCTACCATCCATTGGAGTAACAAAAATCTCGACAACAGACTACCCTCCATAATGACTAGGCTACCATCCATTAGAGTATCAAACATATCGACAACTGACTACTTTTAATAATGACAAGGCTACCATCCATTGGAGTACCAAAAATCTAGACAACAAAATACCTTCTATAATGACAAGGCTACCATCCATTGGAGTAACAAAAATCTAGAAAACATACTACCTTCCATAAAGGCTAGGCTACCATCCATTGGAATAACAAAAATATCGAAAACAGACTACCTTCCATAATGACAAGGCTACCATACATTGTAGTAAGAAAAATCTGACCAACATACTACCTTCCATAATGACAAGGCTACCATCCATTGTATTAACAAAAAACACAAGCAAGACTACCTTCTATAATGGCAAGGCTACCATCCATTGGAGTAACAAAAATATCGACAACATACTACCTTCCATAATGACAAGGCTACCACCCATTAGAGTAACATAGATATCGACAACATACTACCTTCCATAATGACAAGGCTACCATCCATTAGAATAATAAAAATTTCGACAACAAACTACCTTCCATAATGACAAGGCTACCATCCAATGGAGTAACAAAAATCTCGACAACAGACTACCTTTCATAATGACAAGGCTACCATCCATTAGAATAACAAAAATCTCGACAACAGACTACCTTCCATAATGACAAGGCTACCATCCATTGGAGTAACAAAAATATCAATAAGAGACTACCTTCCATAATGACAAGGCTACAATCCATTGGAGTACCAAAAATATCGACAACAAAATACCTTCTATAATGACAAGGCTACCATCCATTGGAGTAACAAAAATCTAGAAAACAGACTACCTTCCATAAAGGCTAGGCTACCATCCATTGGAATAATAAAAATATCGACAATAGACTACCTTCCATAATGACAAGGCTACCATCCATTGGATTAACAAAAATCACAACAACAGACTACCTTCCATAATGATAAGTCTACCATCCATTGGAGTAACAAAAATATCAACAACAGAATAACTTCCGTAATAACAAGGGTACCATCCATTGGAGTAACAAAAATATCGACAATAGACTACCTTCCATAATGACAAGGCTACCATCCATTAAAGTAATAAAATGCTCGACAATAGACTACCTTCCATAATGACAAGGCTATCATCCATTGGAGTAACAAAAATCTCGATAACAGACTACCTTACATAATGACTAGGCTACCATCCAATGGAGTAAGAAAAATCTAGAAAACAGACTACCTTCCATAAAGGCTAGGCTACCATCCATTGGAATAATAAAAATATCGACAACAAACTACCTTCCATAATGACAAGGCTACCATACATTGTAGTAACAAAAATCTGAAAAACATACTACCTTCCATAATGACAAGGGTACCATCCATTGGATAAAAAAAAACCACAACAACACACTACCTTCTATAGTGACAAGGCTACCATCCATTGGAGTAACAAAAATATCGACAACAGACTACCTTCCATAATGACAAGGTTACCACCCATTAGAGTAACATACATATCGACAACATACTACCTTCCATAATGACAAGGCTACCATCCATTTGAATAATAAAAATCTCGACAACAGACTAACTTCCATAATGACAAGGCTACCATCCAATGGAGAAACAAAAATCTCGACAACAGACTACCTTCCATAATGACAAGGCTACCATCCATTGGAGTAACAAAAATATCGACAACATACTACCTTCCATAATGACAAGGTTACCACCATTGGAGTAACAAAAATATCCACAGGAGACTACCTTCCATAATGACAAGGCTAACATCACTTAAAGTAATAAAAATCTCGAGAACAGACTACCTTCCATAATGACAAGGCTACCATCCATTTGAGTAACAAACATATTAACAATAAACTACTTTTCATAATGACAAGCTACAATCCATTGTAGTAACAAAAATATCGAAAAAAGACTACCTTCCATAATGACAAGGCTACCATCCATTGCTGTAACAAAAATCTCGACAACAAACTACCTTCCATAATGACAAGGCTACAATCCATTGGAGTAACAAAATAATCCACAAGAGACTAACTTCCATAATGACAAGGCTACCATACATTGGAATAACAAAAATCTTGACAACAGACTACCATCCATAATGACAAGGCTACCAACCATTGGATTAACATAGATATCGACAACATACTACCTTCCATAATGACAAGGCTACCATCCATTGGAGTAAGAAAAATCACGACAATAGACTACCTTCTATAATGACAAGGCTACAATCCATTGTAGTAACAAAAATGTCGAAAAAAGACTACCTTCCATAATGACAAGGCTACCATCCATTGGAGTAACAAAAATCTCGACAACAGACTACCTTCCATAATGACAAGGCTACCATCCATTGGAGTAACAAAAATATCCACAAGATACTACCTTCCATAATGACAAGGCTACCATCCATTGGAATAACAAAAATCTTGATAACAGACTACCATCCATAATGACAAGGCTACCATCCATTGGATTAACATAGATATCGACATCATACAAACTTCCATAATTACAAGGCTAACATCCATTGGAGTAACAAAAATCACGACAACAGACTACCTTTCATAATGACAAGGCTACCTTCCATTGGAGTAACAAAAATATCCACAAGAGACTACCTTCCATAATGAGAAGGTTACCATCCATTAAAGTAATAAAAATCTCGATAGCAGACTACCTTCCATAATGACAAGGCTGTGATCCATTGGAGTAACAAAGCTATCGACAATAGACTACCTTTCATAATGAAAAGGCTACAATCCATTGTAGTACCAAAAATGTCGACAAAAGACAACCCTCCATAATGACAAGGCTACCATCCATTGTAGTAACAAAAATCTCGACAACAAACTACCTTCAATAATGACAAGGCTACCATCCATTAGAGTAACAAAAATCTCAACAACAGACTACCTTCCATAATGACAAGGCTACCATCAATTAAAGTAAAAAAAATCTGGACATCAGACTACCTTCCATAATGACAAGGCTACCATTTATTGGAGTAAAAAAAATATCAACAAGAGAATACCTTCCATATTGACTAGGCTACCATCCATTGGAGTAACAAAAATATCGAAAACAGACTACCTTCCGTAATGACTAGGCTACCATCCAGTGGAATAACAAAAATCTCGACAACAGACTAACTTCCATAACGACAAGGCTACCAGACATTATAGTAAAAAAAATCTAAACAACAGACTACCTTCCATAATGACAAGGCTACCATCCATTGGAGTAACAAAAATCTCACCAACAGACTACCTTCCATAATGACAAGGCTTTAATCTCTTGGAGTAACAAAAATCTCGATAACAGACTACATTCCATAATGACAAGGCTACCATCCATTGGAGTAACAAAAATTACGAAACATACTACCTTCCATAATGACAAGGCTACCATCCATTAGAGTAACAATAATCTCGACAATAGACTACCCTCCATAATGACTAGGCTACCATCCATTGGAGTAACAAAGATATCGACAACTGACTACCTTTCATAATGACAAGGCTACCATCCATTGGAGTAACCAAAATATCGACAACATACTACCTTCCATAATGACAAGGTTACCATCAATTGGGGTAACAAAATTATCCACAAGAGACTACCTTCCATAATGACAAGGCTACCATACATTAAAGTAATAAAAATCTCGAGAACAGACTACCTTCCATAATGACAAGGCTATCATCCATTGTAGTAACAAAAATCTCGACAACATACTACCTTCCATAATAACAAGGCTATAATCCATCGTAGTAACAAAAATATCGACAACATACTATCTTCCTTAATGAAAAGGCTACAATCCATTGTAGTAACAAAAATCACGACAACAGACTACCTTCAATAATGACAAGGCTACCATCCATTGGATTAACAAAAATCCCGACAACAGACTACCTTCCATAATGACAAGGCTAACATCCATTGGAGTAACAAAAATATCAACAAGAGACTACCTTCCATAATGACATGGCTACCATCCATTTGAGTAACAAAAATATCAACAAGAGACTACCTTCCATAATGACAAGGCTAACATCCATTGTAGTAACAAAAATCTCGACAACAGACTACCTTCAATAATGACAAGGCTACCATCCATTAGAGTAACAAAAATCCGGACAACAGACTACCTTCCATAATGACAAGGCTACCATCCATTGGAGTAACAAAAATATCAACAAGAGACTACCTTCCATAATGACAAGGCTACCATCCAATGGAGTAACAAAAATCTCGACAACAGACTACCTTTCGTAATGACAAGGCTACCATCCATTGGAGTAACAAAAATCTCGAAAACAGTCTACCTTCCGTTATTACTAGGCTACCATCCAGTGGAAAAACAAAAATCTCGACAACAGACTAACTTCCAAAATGACAAGGCTACCATACATTATAGTAACAAAAATCTGAACAACAGACTACCTTCTATAATGACAAGGCTACCATCCATTGGAATAACAAAAATCACAACAACAGACTACCTTCCATAATTACAATGCTACCATCTATTGGAGTAACAAAAATCTCGAGAACAGACTATCTTCCATAATTCCAAGGCTACCATCCATTGGAGTATTAAAAATCTTGACAATAGACTACCTTACATAATGACTAGGATACCATCCATTTGAGTAACAAACATATTGACAACAAACTACTTTTCATAATGTCAAGGCTACCATCCATTGTACTAACAAAAATATCGAAAAAATACTACCTTCCATAATGAAAAAGCTACCTTCCATTGGAGTAACAAAATTCTCGACAACAGACTACCTTCCATAATGACAAGGCTACCATCCATTGAAGTAACAAAAATGTCGAAAATAGACTAACTTCCATAATGATTAGGCTACTATCTATTGGAGTATCAAAGATATCAACAATAGACTACCTTTCATAAAGACAAGGCTACCATCCATTGGAATAACAAAAATCTCGACAACAGACTACCTTCCTTAATGACAAGGCTATCATCCATTGGAGTAACAAAAATCTTGACAACAGAATACCATCCATAATGACAAGGCTACCATCCATTGGATTAACATAGATATCGATAACATACTACCTTCCATAATGACTAGGCTACCATCCATTGGAGTAACAAAACTCACGACAACAGACTACCTTCCATACTGACAAGGCTACCTTCCATTGGAATAACAAAAATCTTGACAACAGACTACCTTCCATAATGACAAGGCTACCATCCAATGGAGTAACAAAAATCTCGACAATAGACTACCTTCCATAATGACAAGGCTACCATCCATTGGAGTAACAAAAATATGGACAACAAAATACCTTCCATAATAACAAGGGTACCATTCTTTGGAGTAAAAAAATATCCACAAGAGACTACCTTCCATAATGACAAGGTTACCATCCATTAAAGTAATAAAAATCTCGACAATAGACTACCTTCAATAATGACAAGGCTATCATCCATTGGAGTAACAAAAATCTCGACAACAGACTACCTTACATAATGACTAGGATACCATCCATTGGAGTAACAGAGATATCAACAACAGACTACCTTCCATAATTGCAAGGCTACCATCCATTAGAGTATAAAAAATATCGATAATTGACTACCTTACATAATGACTAGGCTACCATCCATTTGAGTAACAAACATATTGACAACAAACTACTTTTCATAATGTCAAGGCTACAATCCATTGTAGTAACAAAAATATCGACAAAAGACTACCTTCCATAATGACAAGGCTACCATCCATTAGAATAGCAAAAATCTCAACAACATACTACCTTCCATAATGACAAGGCTACCATCCATTGGAGTAACAAAAATGTCAAAAATAGACTACCTTCCATAATGATTAGGCTACCATCTATTGGAGTATCAAAGATATCAACAACAGACTACCTTTCATAATGACAAGGCTACCATCCATTGGAATAACAAAAATCTCGACAACAGACTACCTTCCATAATGACAAGGCTATCATCCATTGGAGTAACAAAAATCTTGACAACAGACTACCATCCATAATGACAAGGCTACCATCCATTGGAATCACATAGATATCGATAACATACTACCTTCCGTAATGACAAGGCCACCATCCTTTGGAGTAACAAAAATCACGACAACAGACTACCTTCCCTAATGACAAGGCTACTTTCCATTGGAATAACAAAAATCTCGACAACAAAATTCCTTTCATAATGACAAGGCTACCATCCAATGGAGTAATAAAAATCTCGACAACAGACTACCTTCCATAATGACAAGGCTACCATCCATTGGAGTAACAAAAATATCGATAATAGACTACCTTCCATAATGACAAGGCTACCATCCATTTGAGTAACAAAAATATCGACAACAAAATACCTTCCATAATAACAAGGGTACCATCCATTGGAGTAAAAAAATATCCACAAGAGACTACCTTCCATAATGACAAGGTTACCATCCATTAAAGTAATAAAAATCTCGACAACAGACTACCTTCAATAATGACAAGGCTATCATCCATTGGAGTAACAAAAATCTCGACAACAGACTACCTTACATAATGACTAGGATACCATCCATTGGAGTAACAGAGATATCGACAACAAACTACCTTCTATAATTGCAAGGCTACCATCCATTAGAGTATAAAAAATCTCGATAATAGACTACCTTACATAATGACTAGGCTACCATCCATTTGAGTAACAAACATATTGACAACAAACTACTTTTAATAATGTCAAGCCTACAATCCATTGTAGTAACAAAAATATCGACAAAAGACTACCTTCCATAATGACAAGGCTACCATCCATTGGAATAGCAAAAATCTCAACAACATACTACCTTCCATAATGACAAGGCTACCATCCATTGGAGTAACAAAAATGTCAAAAATAGACTACCTTCCATAATGATTAGGCTACCATCTATTGGAGTATCAAAGATATCAACAACAGACTACCTTTCATAATGACAAGGCTACCATCCATTTGAATAACAAAAATCTCGACAACAGACTACCTTCCATAATGACAAGGCTATTATCCATTGGAGTAACAAAAATCTTGACAACAGACTACCATCCATAATGACAAGGCTACCATCCATTGGAATCACATAGATATCGATAACATACTACCTTCCATAATGACAAGGCTACCATCCTTTGGAGTAACAAATATCACGACAACAGACTACCTTCCCTAATGACAAGGCTACTTTCCATTGGAATAACAAAAATCTCGACAACAAAATACCTTTCATAATGACAAGGCTACCATCCAATGGAGTAATAAAAATCTCGACAACAGACTACCTTCCATAATGACAAGGGTACCATCCATTGGAGTAACAAAAATATCGACAACAAAATACCTTCCTTAATAACAAGGGTACCATCCATCGGAGTAAAAAAATATCCACAAGAGACTACCTTCCTTAATGACAAGGTTACCATCCATTAAAATAATAAAAATCTCCACAACAGACTACCTTCAATAATGACAAGGCTATAATCCATTGGAGTAACGAAAATCTCGACAACAAACTACCTTTCATAATGACAAGGCTACAATCAATTGTAGTACCAAAAATGTCAACAAAAGACTACCCTCCATAATGACCAGGCTACCATCCATTGTAGTAACAAAAATATCAACAATAAACTACCTTCAATAATGAAGCTACCATCCATTAGAGTAAGAAAAATCTGGACAACAGACTACCTTCCATAATGACAAGGCTACCATCCATTAGTGTAACAAAAATTTGGACAACAGACTACCTTCCATAATGACAAGGCTACCATCTATTGGAGTAACAAAAATATCAACAAGAGACTACCTTCCATAATAACAAGGATACCATCCAGTGGAGTAACAAAAATCTCGAAAACAGTCTACCTTCCGTAATTACTAGGCTACCATCCATGAAAAACAAAAATCTCGACAACAGACTAACTTCCATAATGACAAGGCTACCATACATTATAGTAACAAAAATCTGAACAACAGAGTACCTTCCATAATGACAAGGCTACCTTCCATTGGAATAACAAAAATCACAACAACAGACTACCTTCCATAATGACAAGGCTACCATCTATTGGAGTAACAAAAATCTCGAGAACAGACTACCTTCCATTATTGCAAGGCTACCATCCATTGGAGTATTAAAAATCTTGACAATAGACTACCTTACATAATGACAAGGATACCAACCATTTGAGTAACAAACATATTGACAACAAACTACTTTTCATAATGTCAAGGCTACAGTCCATTGTACTAACAAGAATATCGAAAAAAGACTACCTTCCATAATGAAAAGGCTACCTTCCATTGGAGTAACAAAAATCTCGACAACAGACTACCTTCCATAATGACAAGGCTACCATCCATTGGAGTAACAAAAATGTCAAAAATAGACTACCTTCCATAATGATTAGGCTACCATCTATTGGAGTATCAAAGATATCAACAACAGACTACCTTTCATAAAGACAAGGCTACCATCCATTGGAATAACAAAAATCTCGACAACAGACTACCTTCCATAATGACACGGCTATCATTCATTGGAGTAACAAAAATCATGATAACATACTACCTTCTATAATGACAAGGCTACCATCCATTGGAGTAACAAAAATTACGACAACAGACTACCTTCCATACTGACAAGGCTACCTTCCATTGGAATAACAAAAATCTTGACAACAGACTACCTTCCATAATGACAAGGCTACAATCCAACAGAGTAACAAAAATATCGATAATAGACTACCTTCCATAATGACAAGGCTACCATCCATTGGAGTAACAAAAATATCGACAACATAATACCTTCCATAATAACAAGGGTACCATCCATTGGAGTAAAAAAATATCCACAAGAGTCTACCTTCCATAATGACAAGGTTACCATCCATTAAAGTAATAAAAATCTCGACAACAGACTACCTTCAATAATTACAAGGCTATCATATATTGGAGTAACAAAAATCTCGACAACAGACTACCTTACATAATGACTAGGATACCATCCATTGGAGTAACAAAGATATCGACAACAGACTAACTTCCATAATTGCAAGGCTACCATCCATTGGAGTATAAAAATGTCGATAATAGACTACCTTACATAATAACTATGCTACCATCCATTTGAGTAACAAACATATTGACAACAAACTACTTTTCATAATGTCAAGGCTACAATCCATTGTAGTAATAAAAATATCGACAAAAGACTACCTTCCATAATGACAAGGCTACCATCCATTGGAATAACAAAAATCTCAACAACATACTACCTTCCATAATGACAAGGCTACCATCCATTGGAGTAACAAAAATGTCAAAAATAGACTATCTTCCATAATGATTAGATTCCCATCTATTGGAGTATCAAAGATATCAACAACATACTACCTTTCATAATGACAAGGCTACCATCCATTGGAATAACAAAAATTTCGACAACAGACTACCTTCCATAATGACAAGGCTATCATCCATTGGAGTAACAAAAATCTTGACAACAGACTACCATCCATAATGACAAGGCTACCATCCATTAGAATCACATAGATATCGATAACATACTACCTTCCATAATGACAAGGCTACCATCCTTTGGAGTAACAAAAATCACGACAACAGACTACCTTCTCTAATGACAAGGCTACTTTCAATTGGAATAACAAAAATCTCGACAACAGAATACCTTTCATAATGACAAGGCTACCATCCAATGGAGTAATAAAAATCTCGACAACAGACTTCCTTCCATAATGACAAGGCTACCATCCATTGGAGTAACAAAAATATCGACAACAAAATACCTTCCATAATAACAAGGGTACCATCCATTGGAGTAAAAAAATATCCACAAGAGACTACCTTCCTTAATGACAAGGTTACCATCCATTAAAGTAATAAAAATCTCCACAACAGACTACCTTCAATAATGACAAGGCTATAATCCATTGGAGTAACAAAAATCTCGACAACAAACTACCTTACATAATGACTAGGCTACCATCCATTGGAGTAACAAAGATATTAACAATAGACTACCTTTCATAATGACAAGGCTACAATCAATTGTAGTACCAAAAATGTCAACAAAAGACTACCCTTCATAATGACAAGGCTACCATCCATTGTAGTAACAAAAATCTGGACAATAAACTACCTTCAATAATGACAAAGCTACCATCCATTAGAGTAACAAAAATCTGGACAACAGACTACCTTCCATAATGACAAGGCTACCATCCATTAGTGTAACAAAAATCTGGACAAAAGACTACCTTCCATAATGACAAGGCTACCATCTATTGGAGTAACAAAAATATCAACAAGAGACTACCTTCCATAATAACAAGGATACCATCCATTGGAGTAAAAAAAATCTTGAAAACATACTACCTTCGGTAATGACTAGGCTACCATCCAGTGGAATAACAAAAATCTCGACAATAGACTAACTTCCATAACGACAAGGCTACCATACATTATAGTAACAAAAATCTAAACAACAAACTACATTCCATAATGACAAGGCTACCATCCATTGGAGTAACAAAAATCACAACAACAGACTACCTTCCATAATGACAAGGCTATAATCTATTGGAGTTAAAAAAATCTCGATAACAGACTACCTTCCATAATGACAAGGCTACCATCCATTGGAGTAACAAAAATCTTGAAAACATAATACCTTCCATAATGACAAGGCTACCATCCATTGTAGTAACAAAAATCTGACCAACATACTACCTTCCATAATGACAAGGCTACCATCCATTGGATTAACAAAAATCACAACAACAGACTACCTTCTATAATGGCAAGGCTACCATCCATTGGAGTAACAAAAATCTCGACAACAGACTACCTTCCATAATGACAAGGCTACAACCCATTAGAGTAACATAGATATCGACAACATACTACCTTCCATAATGAGAAGGCTACCATCCATTAGAATAATAAAAATTTTGACAACAGACTACCTTCCATAATGACAAGGCTACCATCCAATGGACTAACAAAAATCTCGACAACAGACTACCTTGCATAATGACAAGGCTACCATCCATTGGAATAACAAAAAACTCGACAACAGACTACCTTCCATAATGATAAGGCTACCATCCATTGGAGTAACAAAATATCAACAAGAGACTACCTTCCATAATGACAAGGCTACCATCCATTGGAGTAACAAAAATATCAACAAGAGACTACCTTCCATAATGACAAGGCGATAATCCATTGGAGTACCAAAAATATCGACAACAAAATACCTTCTATAATGACAAGGCTACCATCCATTGGAGTAACAAAAATCTAGAAAACAGACTACCTTCCATAAAGGCTAGGCTACCATCCCTTGGAATAACAAAAATATCGACAACAGACTACCTTCCATAATGACAAGGCTACCATACATTATAGTAACAAAAATCTGACCAACATACTACCTTCCATAATGACAAGTCTACCATCCATTGGATTAACAAAAATCACAACAACAGACTACCTTCCATAATGACAAGTCTACCATCCATTGGAGTAACAAAAATATCGAAAACAGAATACCTTCCTAATAACAAGGGTACCATCCATTGGAGTAACAAAAATATCGACAACAGACGACCTTCCATAATGACAAGGCTACCATCCATTAAAGTAATAAAAATCTCGACAATAGACTACCTTCCATAATGAAAAGGCTATCATCCATTGGAGTAACAAAAATCTCGATAACAGACTACCTTACATAATGAATAGGCTACCATCCATTGGAGTAAGAAAAATTTAGAAAACAGACTACCTTCCATAAAGACTAGGCTACCATCCATTGGAATAACAAAAATATCGACAACAAATTACCTTCCATAATGACAAGGCTACCATACATTGTAGCAACAAAAATATGAACAACATACTACCTTCCATAATGACAAGGCTACCATCCATTGGATTAACAAAAATCACAACAACAGACTACCTTCTATAGTGACAAGGCTACCATCCATTAGAGTAACAAAAATCTCGACAACAGACTACCTTCCATAATGACAAGGCTACCACCCATTAGAGTAAAATACATATCGACAACATACTACCTTCCGTAATGACAAGGCTACCATCCATTGGAATAATAAAAATCTCGACAACAGACTAACTTCCATAATGACAAGGCTACCATCCAATGGAGAAACAAAAATCTCGACAACAGACTACCTTCCATAATGACATGGCTACCATCCATTGGAGTAACAAAAATATGGACAACATACTACCTTCCATAATGACAAGGTTACCACCATTGGAGTAACTAAAATATCCAAAGGAGACTACCTTCCATAATGACAAGGCTACCATCCATTAAAGTAATAAAAATCTCGAGAACAGACTACCTTCCGAAATGACAAGGCTACCATCCATTGGAGTATTAAAAATCTTGACAATAGACTACCTTACATAATGACTAGGCTACCATCCATTTGAGTAACAAACATATTGACAACAAACTACTTTTCATAATGACAAGGCTACAATCCATTGTAGTAACAAAAATATCGAAAAAAGACTACCTTCCATAATGACAAAGCTACCATCCAATTGAGTAACAAAAATCTCGACAACAAACTACCTTCCATAATGACAAGGCTACCATCCATTGGAGTAACAAAAATATCCACAAGAGACTACCTTCCATAATGACAAGGCTACCATCCATTGGAATAACAAAAATCTTGACAACAGACTACCATCCATAATGACAAGGCTACCATCCATTGGATTAACATAGATATCGACAACATACTACCTTCCATAATGACAAGGCTACCATCCATTGGAGTAAGAAAAATCACAACAATAGACTACCTTCTATAATGACAAGGCTACCTTCCATTGTAATAACAAAAATCTCCACAACAAACTACCTTCCATAATGACAAGGCTACCATCCAATAGAGTAACAAAAATCTCGACAACAGACTACCTTCCATAATGATAAGTCTACCATCCATTGGAGTAACAAAGATATCAACAACAGACTACCTTTCATAGTAACAAGGCTACCATCCATTGGAATAACAAAAATCTCGACAACAGACTACCTTCCATAATGACCAGGCTACAATCCATTGGAGTAACAAAAATCTTGACAACAGACTACCATCCATAATGACAAGGCTACCATCAATTTGATTAACATAGATATCGACAATATACAAACTTCCATAATGACAAGGCTAACATCCATTGGAGTAACAAAAATCACGATAACAGACTACCTTTCATAATGACAAGGCTACCTTCCATTAGAATAACAAAAATCTCGACAACAGACTACCTTCCATAATGACAAGGCTACCATCCAATAAAGTAACAAAAATATCGATAACAGACTACCTTCCATAATGACAAGCCTACCATCTATTGTAGTAACAAAAAACTCGTCAATAGACTACCTTCCATAATAACAAGGGTACCATCCATTGGAGTAACAAAAATATCCACAAGAGACTACCTTCCATAATGACAAGGTTACCATCCATTAAAGTAATAAAAATCTCGACAACAGACTACCTTCCATAATGACAAGGCTGTGATCCATTGGAGTAACAAAAATCTCGACAACAGATTACCTTACATAATGACTAGGCTACCATCCATTTGAGTAACAAAGCTATCGCCAATAGACTACCTTTCATGATGACAAGGCTACAATCCATTGTAGTACCAAAAATGTCGACAAAAGACAACCCTCCATAATGACAAGGCTACCATACATTGTAGTAACAAAAATCTCGACAACAAACTACCTTCAATAATGACAAGGCTACCATCCATTGGAGTAACAAAAATCTCGACAACAGACTACCTTCCATAATGACAAGGCTACCATCCATTAGAGTAACAAAAATCTGGACAACAGACTACCTTCCATATTGACTAGGCTACCATCCATTGGAGTAACAAAAATATCGAAAACAGACTACCTTCCGTAATGACTAGGCTACTATCCAGTGGAATAACAAAAATCTCAACAACAGACTAACTTCCATAACGACAAGGCTACCAGACATTATATTAAAAAAAATCTAAACAATAGACTACCTTCCATAATGACAAGGCTACCATCCATTGGAGTAACAAAAATCTCACCAACAGACTACCTTCCATAATGACAAGGCTATAATCTCTTGGAGTAACAAAAATCTCGATAACAGACTACCTTCCATAATGACAAGGCTAACATCCATTGGAGTAACAAAAATTATGAAACATACTACCTTCCATAATGACAAGGCTACCATACATTGGAGTAACAATAATCTCGACAACAGACTACCCTCCATAATGACTAGGCTACCATCCATTGGAGTAACAAAGATATCGACAACTGACTACGTTTCATAATGACAAGGCTACCATCCATTAGAGTAACCAAAATATCGACAACATACTACCTTCCATAATGACAAGTTTACCATCCATTGGGGTAACAAAATTATCCACAAGAGACTACCTTCCATAATGACAAGCCTACCATACATTAAAGTAATAAAAATCTCGAGAACAGACTACCATCCATAATGACAAGGCTACTATCCATTGGAGTATTAAGAATCTCGACAATAGACTACCTTACATAATGACTAGGCTACCATCCATTTGAGAAACAAATATATTGACAACAAACTACTTTTCATAATGACAAGGCTACAATCCATTCTAGTAACAAAAATATCAAAAAAAAGACTACCTTCCATAATGACAAGGGTACCATCCATTGGAGTAACAAAAATATCGACAACAAACTACCTTCCATAATGACAAGGCTACCATCCATTGGAGTAAAAAAAATGTCTACAATAGACTACCTTCCATAATGACTAGGCTACCGTCCATTGGAATAACAAAAATATTGACAGCAGACTACCATCCATAATGACAAGGCTATCATCCATTGGACTAACATAGATATCGACAACATACTACCTTCCATAATGAAAAGGCTACCATCCATTGGAGTAAGAAAAACACAACCATAGAATACCTTCTATAATGACAAGGCTACCTTCCATTGGAATAACTAAAATCTCGACAACAAATTACCTTCCATAATGACAAGGCTACCATCCAATGGAGTAACAAAATTTTTGACAACATACTACCATCCATAATGACAAGGCTACCATCCATTTGATTAACATAGATATCGATAACATACAAACTTCCATAATGACAAGGCTAACATCCATTGGAGTAACAAAAATCACGATAACAGACTACCTTTAATAATGACAAGGCTACCTTCCATTAGAATAACAAAAATCTCGACAACAGACTACCTTCCATAATGACAAGGCTACCATCTAATAAAGTAACAAAAATATCGACAACAGATACCTTCCATAATGACTAGCCTACCATCTATTGTAGTAACAAAAAACTCGACAACAGACTACCTTCCATAATAACAAGGGTACCATCCATTGGAGTACCAAAAATATCCACAAGAGACTACCTTCCATAATGACAAGGTTACCATCCATTAAAGTTATAAAAATCTCGACAACAGACTACCTTCCATAATGACAAGGCTGTGATCCATTGGAGTAACAAAAATCTCGACAACAGACTACCTTACATAATGACTAGGCTACCATCCATTGGAGTAACAAAGCTATCGACAGTAGACTACCTTTCATATTGACAAGGGTGCAATCCATTGTAGTACCAAAAATGTCGACAAAAGACAACCCTCCATAATGACAAGGCTACCATCCATTAGAGTAACAAAAATCTGGACAACAGACTACCTTCCATATTGACTAGGCTACCATCCATTGGAGTAACAAAAATATCGAAAATAGACTACCTTCCGTAATGACTAGGCTACCATCCAGTGGAATAACAAAAATCTCGACAACAGACTAACTTCCATAACGACAAGGCTACCAGACATTATATTAAAAAAAATCTAAACAATAGACTACCTTCAAATAATGACAAGGCTACCATCCATTGGAGTAACAAAAATCTCACCAACAGACTACCTTCCATAATGACAAGGCTATAATCTCTTGGAGTAATGAAAATCTCGATAACAGACTACCTTCCATAATGACAAGGCTACCATCCATTGGAGTAACAAAAATTATGAAACATACTACCTTCCATAATGACAAGGCTACCATACATTGGAGTAACAATAATCTCGACAACAGACTGCCCTCCATAATGACTAGGCTACCATCCATTGGAGTAACAAAGATATCGACAACTGACTACGTTTCATAATGACAAGGCTACCATCCATTGGAGTATTAAAAATCTTGACAATAGACTACCTTACATAATGACTAGGCTACCATCCATTTGAGTAACAAACATATTGACAAAGAACTACTTTTCATAATGACAAGGCTACAATCCATTGTAGTAACAAAAATATCAAAAAAAGACTACCTTCCATAATGACAAGGCTACCATCCATTGGAGTAACAAAAATCTCGACAACAAACTACCTTCCAAAATGACAAGGCTACCATCCATTGGAGTAACAAAAATATCCACAAGAGACTACCTTCCATAATGACAAGGCTACCATCCATTGGAATAACAAAAATCTTGACAACAGACTACCATCCATAATGACTAGGCTACCATCCATTGGAGTAAGAAAAATCTAGAAAACAGACTACCTTCCATAAAGACTAGGCTACCATCCATTGGAATAACAAAAATATCGACAACAAACTACCTTCCATAATGACAAGGCTACCATACATTGTAGTAACAAAAATCTGAACAACATACTACCTTCCATAATGACAAGGCTACCATCCATTGGATTAACAAAAATCACAACAACAGACTACCTTCTATAGTGACAAGGCTACCATCCATTGGAGTAACAAAAATCTCGACAACAGACTACCTTCCATAATGACAAGGCTACCACCCATTAGAGTAACATACATATCGACAACATACTACCTTCCATAATGACAAGGCTACCATCCATTGGAATAATAAAAATCTCGACAAAGACTAACTTCCATAATGACAAGGCTACCATCCAATGGAGAAACAAAAATCTGGACAACAGACTACCTTCCATAATGACATGGCTACCATCCATTGGAGTAACAAAAATATCAACAACATACTACCTTCCATAATGACAAGGTTACCACCATTGGAGTAACTAAAATATCCAAAGGAGACTACCTTCCATAATGACAAGGCTACCATCCATTAAAGTAATAAAAATCTCGAGAACATACTACCTTCCATAATGACAAGGCTACCATCCATTGGAGTATTAAAAATCTTGACAATAGACTACCTTACATAATGACTAGGCTACCATCCATTTGAGTAACAAACATATTGACAACAAACTACTTTTCATAATGACAAGGCTACAATCCATTGTAGTAACAGAAATATCGAAAAAATACTACCTTCCATAATGACAAGGCTACCATCCAATTGAGTAACAAAAATCTCGACAACAAAGTACCTTCCATAATGACAAGGCTACCATCCATTGGAGTAACCAAAATATCCACAAGAGACTACCTTCCATAATGACAAGGCTACCGTCCATTGGAATAACAAAAATCTTAACAATAGACTACCATCCATAATGACAAGGCTACCATCCATTGGATTAACATAGATATCGACAACATACTACCTTCCATAATAACAAGGCTACCATCCATTGGAGTAAGAAAAATCACAACAATAGACTACCTTCTATAATGACAAGGCTACCTTCCATTGTAATAACAAAAATCTCCACAACAAACTACCTTCCATAATGACAAGGCTACCATCTAATGGAGTAACAAAAATCTCGACAACAGACTACCTTCCATAATGATAAGTCTACCATCCATTGGAGTAACAAAGATATCAACAACAGACTACCTTTCATAGTAACAAGGCTACCATCCATTGGAATAACAAAAATCTCGACAACAGACTACCTTCCATAATGACCAGGCTACAATCCATTGGAGTAACAAAAATCTTGACAACAGACTACCATCCATAATGACAAGGCTACCATCAATTTGATTAACATAGATATCGATAATATACAAACTTCCATAATGACAAGGCTAACATCCATTGGAGTAACAAAAATCACGATAACAAACTACCTTTCATAATGACAAGGCTACCTTCCATTAGAATAACAAAAATCTCGACAACAGACTACCTTCCATAATGACAAGGCTACCATCCAATAAAGTAACAAAAATATCGATAACAGACTACCTTCCATAATGACAAGCCTACCATCTATTGTAGTAACAAAAAACTCGTCAATAGACTACCTTCCATAATAACAAGGGTACCATCCATTGGAGTAACAAAAATATCCACAAGAGACTACCTTCCATAATGACAAGGTTACCATCCATTAAAGTAATAAAAATCTCGACAACAGACTACCTTCCATAATGACAAGGCTGTGATCCATTGGAGTAACAAAAATCTCGACAACAGATTACCTTACATAAAGACTAGGCTACCATCCATTTGAGTAACAAAGCTATCGCCAATAGACTACCTTTCATGATGACAAGGCTACAATCCATTGTAGTACCAAAAATGTCGACAAAAGACAACCCTCCATAATGACAAGGCTACCATCCATTGTAGTAACAAAAATCTCGACAACAAACTACCTTCAATAATGACAAGGCTACCATCCATTGGAGTAACAAAAATCTCGACAACAGACTACCTTCCATAATGACAAGGCTACCATCCATTAGAGTAACAAAAATCTGGACAACAGACTACCTTCCATATTGACTAGGCTACCATCCATTGGAGTAACAAAAATATCGAAAACAGACTACCTTCCGTAATGACTAGGCTACTATCCAGTGGAATAACAAAAATCTCAACAACAGACTAACTTCCATAACGACAAGGCTACCAGACATTATATTAAAAAAAATCTAAACAATAGACTACCTTCCATAATGACAAGGCTACCATCCATTGGAGTAACAAAAATCTCACCAACAGACTACCTTCCATAATGACAAGGCTATAATCTCTTGGAGTAACAAAAATCTCGATAACAGACTACCTTCCATAATGACAAGGCTAACATCCATTGGAGTAACAAAAATTATGAAACATACTACCTTCCATAATGACAAGGCTACCATACATTGGAGTAATAATAATGTCGACAACAGACTACCCTCCATAATGACTAGGCTACCATCCATTGGAGTAACAAAGATATCGACAACTGACTACGTTTCATAATGACAAGGCTACCATCCATTAGAGTAACCAAAATATCGACAACATACTACCTTCCATAATGACAAGTTTACCATCCATTGGGGTAAGAAAATTATCCACAAGAGACTACCTTCCATAATGACAAGCCTACCATACATTAAAGTAATAAAAATCTCGAGAACAGACTACCATCCATAATGACAAGGCTACCATCCATTGGAGTATTAAGAATCTCGACAATAGACTACCTTACATAATGACTAGGCTACCATCCATTTGAGAAACAAATATATTGACAACAAACTACTTTTCATAATGACAAGGCTACAATCCATTCTAGTAACAAAAATATCAAAAAAAAGACTACCTTCCATAATGACAAGGGTACCATCCATTGGAGTAACAAAAATATCGACAACAAACTACCTTCCATAATGACAAGGCTACCATCCATTGGAGTAAAAAAAATGTCTACAATAGACTACCTTCCATAATGACTAGGGTACCGTCCATTGGAATAACAAAAATATTGACAGCAGACTACCATCCATAATGACAAGGCTATCATCCATTGGACTAACATAGATATCGACAACATACTACCTTCCATAATGGAAAGGCTACCATCCATTGGAGTAAGAAAAACACAACCATAGAATACCTTCTATAATGACAAGGCTACCTTCCATTGGAATAACTAAAATCTCGACAACAAATTACCTTCCATAATGACAAGGCTACCATCCAATGGAGTAACAAAATTTTTGACAACATACTACCATCCATAATGACAAGGCTACCATCCATTTGATTAACATAGATATGGATAACATACAAACTTCCATAATGACAAGGCTAACATCCATTGGAGTAACAAAAATCACGATAACAGACTACCTTTAATAATGACAAGGCTACCTTCCATTAGAATAACAAAAATCTCGACACAGACTACCTTCCATAATGACAAGGCTACCATCTAATAAAGTAACAAAAATATCGACAACAGATACCTTCCATAATGACTAGCCTACCATCTATTGTAGTAACAAAAAACTCGACAACAGACTACCTTCCATAATAACAAGGGTACCATCCATTGGAGTACCAAAAATATCCACAAGAGACTACCTTCCATAATGACAAGGTTACCATCCATTAAAGTTATAAAAATCTCGACAACAGACTACCTTCCATAATGACAAGGCTGTGATCCATTGGAGTAACAAAAATCTCGACAACAGACTACCTTACATAATGACTAGGCTACCATCCATTGGAGTAACAAAGCTATCGACAATAGACTACCTTTCATAACGACAAGGCTGCAATCCATTGTAGTACCAAAAATGTCGACAAAAGACAACCCTCCATAATGACAAGGCTACCATCCATTAGAGTAACAAAAATCTGGACAACAGACTACCTTCCATATTGACTAGGCTACCATCCATTGGAGTAACAAAAATATCGAAAACAGACTACCTTCCGTAATGACTAGGCTACCATCCAGTGGAATAACAAAAATCTCGACAACAGACTAACTTCCATAACGACAAGGCTACCAGACATTATATTAAAAAAAATCTAAACAATAGACTACCTTCAAATAATGACAAGGCTACCATCCATTGGAGTAACAAAAATCTCACCAACAGACTACCTTCCATAATGACAAGGCTATAATCTCTTGGAGTAACGAAAATCTCGATAACAGACTACCTTCCATAATGACAAGGCTACCATCCATTGGAGTAACAAAAATTATGAAACATACTACCTTCCATAATGACAAGGCTACCATACATTGGAGTAACAATAATCTCGACAACAGACTGCCCTCCATAATGACTAGGCTACCATCCATTGGAGTAACAAAGATATCGACAACTGACTACGTTTCATAATGACAAGGCTACCATCCATTGGTGTATTAAAAATCTTGACAATAGACTACCTTACATAATGACTAGGCTACCATCCATTTGAGTAACAAACATATTGACAAAGAACTACTTTTCATAATGACAAGGCTACAATCCATTGTAGTAACAAAAATATCAAAAAAAGACTACCTTCCATAATGACAAGGCTACCATCCATTGGAGTAACAAAAATCTCGACAACAAACTACCTTCCAAAATGACAAGGCTACCATCCATTGGAGTAACAAAAATATCCACAAGAGACTACCTTCCATAATGACAAGGCTACCATCCATTGGAATAACAAAAATCTTGACAACAGACTACCATCCATAATGACTAGGCTACCATCCATTGGAGTAAGAAAAATCTAGAAAACAGACTACCTTCCATAAAGACTAGGCTACCATCCATTGGAATAACAAAAATATCGACAACAAACTACCTTCCATAATGACAAGGCTACCATACATTGTAGTAACAAAAATCTGAACAACATACTACCTTCCATAATGACAAGGCTACCATCCATTGGATTAACAAAAATCACAACAACAGACTACCTTCTATAGTGACAAGGCTACCATCCATTGGAGTAACAAAAATCTCGACAACAGACTACCTTCCATAATGACAAGGCTACCACCCATTAGAGTAACATACATATCGACAACATACTACCTTCCATAATGACAAGGCTACCATCCATTGGAATAATAAAAATCTCGACAAAGACTAACTTCCGTAATGACAAGGCTACCATCCAATGGAGAAACAAAAATCTGGACAACAGACTACCTTCCATAATGACATGGCTACCATCCATTGGAGTAACAAAAATATCGACAACATACTACCTTCCATAATGACAAGGTTACCACCATTGGAGTAACTAAAATATCCAAAGGAGACTACTTTCCATAATGACAAGGCTACCATCCATTGGAGTATTAAAAATCTTGACAATAGACTACCTTACATAATGACTAGGCTACCATCCATTTGAGTAACAAACATATTGACAACAAACTACTTTTCATAATGACAAGGCTACAATCCATTGTAGTAACAGAAATATCGAAAAAATACTACCTTCCATAATGACAAGGCTACCATCCAATTGAGTAACAAAAATCTCGACAACAAAGTACCTTCCATAATGACAAGGCTACCATCCATTGGAGTAACCAAAATATCCACAAGAGACTACCTTCCATAATGACAAGGCTACCGTCCATTGGAATAACAAAAATCTTAACAATAGACTACCATCCATAATGACAAGGCTACCATCCATTGGATTAACATAGATATCGACAACATACTACCTTCCATAATGACAAGGCTACCATCCATTGGAGTAAGAAAAATCACAACAATAGACTACCTTCTATAATGACAAGGCTACCTTCCATTGTAATAACAAAAATCTCGACAACAAACTACCTTCCATAATGACAAGGCTACCATCCAATGGAGTAACAAAAATCTCGACAACACACTACCTTCCATAATGATAAGTCTACCATCCATTGGAGTAACAAAGATATCAAAAACAAACTACCTTTCATAGTAACAAGGCTACCATCCATTGGAATAACAAAAATATCGACAACAAACTACCTTCCATAATGACAAGGCTACAATCCATTGGAGTAACAAAAATCTTGACAACAGACTACCATCCATAATGACAAGGCTACCATCCATTTGATTAACATAGATATCGACAACATACAAACTTCCATAATGACAAGGCTAACATCCATTGGAGTAACAAAAATTACGATAACGGACTACCTTTCTTAATGACAAGGCTACCTTCCATTAGAATAACAAAAATCTCGACAACAGACTACCTTCCATAATGACAAGGCTACCATCCAATAAAGTAACAAAAATATCGACAGCAGACTACCTTCCATAATGACAAGCCTACCATCTATTGTAGTAACAAAAAACTCGACAACAGACTACCTTCCATAATAACAAGGGTACCATCCATTGGAGTAACAAAAATATCCACAAGAGACTACCTTCCATAATGACAAGGTTACCATCCATTAAAGTAATAAAAATCTCGACAACAGACTACCTTCCATAAAGACAAGGTTGTGATCCATTGGAGTAACAAAAATCTCGACAACAGATTACCTTACATAATGACTAGGCTACCATCCATTTGAGTAACAAAGCTATCGACAATAGACTACCTTTCATAATGACAAGGCTACAATCCATTGTAGTACCAAAAATGTCTACAAAAGACAACCCTCCATAATGACAAGGCTACCATCCATTGTAGTAACAAAAATCTCGACAACAAATTACCTTCAACAATGACAAGGCTACTATCCATTGGAGTAACAAAAATCTCGACAACAGACTACCTTCCATAATGACAAGGCTACGATCCATTAGAGTAACAAAAATCTGGACAACAGACTACCTTCCATATTGACTAGGCTACCATCCATTGGAGTAACAAAAATATCGAAAACAGACTACCTTCTGTAATGACTAGGCTACCATCCAGTGGAATAACAAAAATCATGACAACAGACTAACTTCCATAACGACAAGGCTACCAGACATTATATTAAAAAAATCTAAATAATAGACAACCTTCCATAATGACAAGGCTACCATCCATTGGAGTAACAAAAATCTCACCAACAGACTACCTTTCATAATGACAAGGCTATAATCTCTTGGGGTAACGAAAATCTCGATAACAGACTACCTTCCATAATGACAAGGCTACCATCCATTGGAGTAACAAAAATTATGAAACATACTACCTTCCATAATGACAAGGCTACCATACATTGGAGTAACAATAATCTCGACAACAGACTACCCTCCATAATGACTAGGCTACCATCCATTGGAGTAACAAAGATATCGACAACTGACTACGTTTCATAATGACAAGGCTACCATCCATTCGAGTAACCAAAATATCGACAACATGCTACCTTCCATAATGACAAGTTTACCATCCATTGGGGTAACAAAATTATCCACAAGAGACTACCTTCCATAATGACAAGGCTACCATACATTAAAGTAATAAAAATCTCGAGAACAGACTACCTTCCATAATGACAAGGCTACCATCCATTGGAGTATTAAGAATCTCGACAATAGACTACCTTACATAATGAATAGGCTACCATACATTTGAGAAACAAATATATTGACAACAAACTACTTTTCATAATGACAAGGCTACAATCCATTCTAGTAACAAAAATATCAAAAAAAAGACTACCTTCCATAATGACAAGGGTACCATCCATTGGAGTAACAAAAATATCGACAACAAACTACCTTCCATAATGACAAGGCTACCATCCATTTGAGTAAAAAAATTGTCTACAATAGACTACCTTCCATAATGACTAGGCTACCGTCCATTGGAATAACAAAAATCTTGACAGCAGACTACCATCCATAATGACAAGGCTACCATCCATTGGACTAACATAGATATCGACAACATACTACCTTCTATAATGACAAGGCTACCATCCATTGGATTAAGAAAAACACGACCATAGAATACTTTCTATAATGACAAGGCTACCTTCCATTGGAATAACAAAAATCTCGACAACAAACTACCTTCCATAATGACAAGGCTACCATCCAATGGAGTAACAAAAATCTCGACAACATACTACCTTTCATAATGATAAGTCTACCGTCCATTGGAGTAACAAAGATATCAACAACAAACTACCTTTCATAATAACAAGGCTACCATCCATTGGAATAACAAAAATCTCGACAACAGACTACCTTCCATAATGACAAGTCTACAAACCATTGGAATAACTAAAATCTTGACAACAGACTACCATCCATAATGACAAGGCTACCATCCATTTGATTAACATAGATATCGACAACATACAAACTTCCATAATGACAAGGCTACCATCCATTGGAGTAACAAAAATCACGACAACAGACTACCTTTCATAATGACAAGGCTACCTTCCATTAGAATAACAAAAATCTCGACAACAGACTACCTTCCATAATAACAAGGCTACCATCAAATAAAGTAACAAAAATCTCGACAATAGACTACCTTCCATACTGACAAGCCTACCATCTATTGTAGTAACAAAAAACTCGATAACAGACTACCTTCCATAATAACAAGGGTACCATCCATTGGAGTAAGAAATATATCCACAAGAGACTACCTTCCATAATGACAAGGTTACCATCCATTAAAGTAATAAAATTCTCGAAAATAGACTACCTTACATAATGACTAGGCTACCATCCATTGGAGTATCAAATATATCGACAACAGACTACCTTTCATAATGACAAGGTTACAATCCATTGTAGTACCAAAAATGTCGACAAAAGACAAGCCTCCATAATGACAAGGCTACCATCCATTGTAGTAACAAAAATCTCGACAACAAACTACCTTCAATAATGAGAAGGCTACCATCCATTGGAGTAACAAAAATCTCGACAACAGACTACCTTCCATAATGACAAGGCTAACATCCATTAGAGTAACAAAAATCTGGACAACAGACTACCTTCCAGAATGACAAGGCTACCATCTATTGGAGTAACAAAAATATCAACAAGAGACTTCCTTCCATAATGACAAGGCTACCATCCAATGGAGTAACAAAAATCTCGACAATAAAATACCTTCCATAATGACAAGGCTACCATCCATTGGAGTAACAAAAATCTCGAAAACAAACTACCTTCCGTAATGACTAGGCTACCATCTAGTGGAATAACAAAAATATCGACAACAGACTAACTTCCATAACGACAACGCCACCAGACATTATAGTAAAAAAATTCTAAACAACAAACTACCTTCCATAATGAAAAGGCTATCATCCATTGGAGTAACAAAAATCACACCAATAGACTACCTTCCATAATGACAAGGCTATAATCTCTTGGAGTAACAAAAATCTCGATAACAGACTACCTTCCATAATGACAAGGCTACCATGCATAGGAGTAACAAAAATTACGAAAGCATACTACCTTCCATAATGACAAGGCTACCATCCATTGGAGTAAATATAATCTCGACAACAGACTACCCTCCATAATGACTAGGCTACCATTCATTGGAGTAACAAAGATATCGACAACTGACTACGTTTCATAATGACAAGGCTACCATCAATTGGAATAAGAAAAATCTCGACAACAGACTTCCTTCCATAATGCCAAGGCTACCATCCATTGGAGTATCAAAAATATCAACAAGAGGCTACCTTCCATAATGACAACGCTACCATCCATTGGAGTACCAAAAATCTTGACAACAAAATACCTTTTATAATGACAAGGATACCATACATTGGAGTAACAAAAATCTAGAAAACATACTACCTTCAATAAAAACTTGGCTACCATCCATTGGAATAACAAAAGTATCGACAACAGACTACCTTCCATAATGACAAGGCTACCATACATTGTAGTAACAAAAATCTGAACAACATACTACCTTCCATAATGACAAGGCTACCATCCATTGGATTAACAAAAATCACAACAACAGACTACCTTCTATAATGACAAGGCTACCATCCATTGGAGTAATAAAAATCTCGACAACATACTACCTTCCATAATGACAAGGCTGCCACCCAAGAGAGTAACATAGATATCCACAACATACTACCTTCCATAATGACAAGGCTACCATCCATTGGAATAATAAAAATCTCGACATACAGACTACCTTCCATATAGACAAGGCTACCATCCAATGGAGTAACAAAAATCTCGACAACGGACTACCTTCCATAATGACAAGGCTACCATCCATTAGAGTAACAAAAATATCCACAAGAGACTAACTTCCATAATGACAAGGCTACCATCCATTGGAGTATTAAAAATCTCGACAATAGACTACCTTACATAATGAATAGGATACCATCCATTTGAGTAACAAACATATTGACAACAAACTACTTTTCATAATGACAAGGGTACCATCCATTGGAGTAACAAAAATATCCACAAGAGACAACCTTCCATAATGACAAGGCTACCATCAATTAAAGTAATAAAAATCTCGAGAACAGACAACCTTCCATAATGAAGAAGGCTACCATCCATCGGAGTATTAAAAATATTGATAATAGACTACCTTACATAATGACAAGGCTACCATCCATTTCAGTAACAAACATATTGACAACAAACTACTTTTCATAATGACAAGGCTACAATCCATTGTAGTAACAAAATTATCGAAAAAAGACTACCTTCCATAATGACAAGGCTACCATCCTTTGGAGTAAAAAAAATCTCGACAACAAACTACCTTCCATAATGACAAGGCTACCATCCATTGGAGTAACAAAAACGTCGACAATAGACTACCTTCCATAATGACTAAGCTACCATCCAATGGAATAACAAAAATATTGACAACAGACTACCATCCATAATGACAAGGCTACCATCCAATGGAGTAACAAAAATCTCGACAACAGACTACCTTCCATAATGACATGGCTACCATCCAATGGAGTAACAAAAATATTGACAATAGACTACCTTCCATAATGACAAGTCTACCATCCATTGGAGTAACAAAAATATCGACAACAGAATACCTTCCATAATAACAAGGGTACCATCCATTGGAGTAACAAAAATATCCACAAGAGACTACCTTCCATAATGAAAAGGTTTCCATCCATTAAAGTAATAAAAATCTCGACAGCAGACTACCTTCCATAATGACAAGGCTATGATCCATTGGAGTAACAAAAATCTCGACAACAGACTACCTTACATAATGACTAGGCTACCATCCATTGGAGTAACAAAGATATCGACAACAAACAACCTTTCATAATGAAGAGGCTACAATCCATTATAGTACCAAAAATGTCGATAAAAGACAACCCTCCATAATGACAAGGCTACCATCCATTGTAGTAACAAAAATCTCGACAACAAACTACCTTCAATAATGACAAGGCTACCATCCATTGGAGTAACAAAAATCTCGACAACAGACTACCTTCCCTAATGACAAGGCTACCATCCATTAGATTAACAAAATCTGGACAACAGACTACCTTCCATAATGACATGGCTACCATTTATTGGAGTAACAAAAATATCAACAAGAGACTACCTTCCATAATGACAAGGCTACCATCCAATGGAGTAACAAAAATCTGGACAACAAACTACCTTCCATAATGACAAGGCTACCATCCATTGGAGTAACAAAAATATTGAAAACAGACTACCTTTCATAATGACAAGTCGATCATACATTGAAGTAACAAAGATATCAACAACAAACTACCTTTCATAATAACAAGGCTACCATCCATTGGAATAACAAAAATCTCGACAACAGACTACCTTCTATAATGACAAGGCTACCGTCCATTAGAATAAAAAAAATATCGACAACAGACTACATTCCATAATGACAAGGCTACCATCCAATAAAGTAACAATAATCTCGACAATAGACTACCTTCCATAATGACAAGCCTACCATCTATTGTAGTAACAAAAAACTCGACAATAGACTACCTTCCATAATAACAAGGGTACCATCCACTGGAGTAACAAAAATATCCACAAGAGACTACCTTCCACAATGACAAGGTTACCATCCACTAAAGTAATAAAAATCTCGACAACAGATTACCTTCCATAATGACAAGGCTATGATCCATTGGAGTAACAAAAATCTCGACAATAGACTACCTTACATAATGACTAGGCTACCATCCATTGGAGTAACAAAGATATCGACAAGAGACTACCTTTCATAATGACAAGGCTACAATCCATTGTAGTACCAAAAATGTCGACAAAAGACAACCCTCCATAATGACAAGGCTACCATCCATTGTAGTAACAAAAATCTTGACAACAAACTACCTTCAATAATGACAAGGCTACCATCCATTGGAGTAACAAAAATCTCGACAACAGACTACCTTCCATAATGACAAGGCTACCATCCATTAGAGTAACAAAAATCTGGACAACAGACTACCTTCCATAATGACAAGGTTACCATCTATTGGAGTAACAAAAATATCAACAAGAGACTACCTTCCATAATGACAAGGCTACCATCCAATGGAGTAACAAAAATCTCGACAATAAACTACCTTCCATAATGACAAGGCTACAATCCATTGGAGTAACAACAATCTCGAAAACAGACTACCTTCCGTAATGACTAGGCTACCATCTAGTGGAATAACAAAAATCTCGACAACAGACTAACTTCCATAACGACAAGGCTACCAGACATTATAGTAAAAAAAATCTAAACAACAGACTACCTTCCATAATGACAAGGCTATAATCTCTTGGAGTAACAAAAATCTCGATTGTAGTTGTTTAGGTATTGGCTTGCATTTTTGGTAAAACCCAAGTGTATGTGTGAATGTCATGACTGATGTCATAACATTCTAGTTTAGTTTGTACTGATTCATTAGGTACCTTTGCAGAAAAATATTGTCATTCAGGTACTGATGTTTATAAGTGTGTATCTGAGCATTTTGCAAAATGATCACATTTTCCTAAATCAGTAGACAGGTTCCTCAGATGTCATAACAGATGTTAAGACATCCTGTTCTGAACTAACAGGTTTGCAGGTTGGTTAATTCTGAGTTTTTTCAGGAAAATAACTCAGTCTTTCCAGAACAGAATCCTGCGTTTTCTGAGGGGTAACCTAGCTCAACCCTAACCTGGTTAATAAAGTCCTGTGACCTAGTCTTAAGGT
The DNA here is from genome assembly GCA_948472305.1 of Vicia faba. NCBI lineage: Eukaryota > Viridiplantae > Streptophyta > Magnoliopsida > Fabales > Fabaceae > Vicia > Vicia faba. The sequence continues at coordinate 796,817,351 of OX451737.1, read as the reverse complement.
CAAACGTAATTAACCCTAGGTTTTTGTGGAAACCCTAACTGAAGTTGCAGCTGCTATATATTCAACAGAGCTGCTGTTTTGCAAGTAATCCCTTTTTGGTCAGAAGATCATTTGTAAACTGTATAGGTTTAATTATTGTACTCCAAGCAATTATCATTGTGATAAGTGACTTGGAATAGGTTTTTAATTGTAAGGGTTGTGTAGCACTCAAAGTTTTGAAGCAAGAGTGTTTGAATGTTTCTTGACTAAAGCTGTGAAGCAGAGTCAAGTTAAGTTTGTGTATCACTCAAAGATGTGAAGCAAGAGTGGTTGTGTTGCTTGATTAAAAATCTGTGAAGCTTAATCAAGTGTATGTTTTTGAAGAGTGTCTTCATCAATTCATTAGTCAAATTGTTTTATGTATCATTGCTGTGATTGAGGGGGAGTGAGTAGGAACTCAGGTTTAAGTTGTACTTAGATTGAAATTGCATTGGGTAGGTCTTAAGTGAAGGAGATAAACTGGTTGGTTTATTCCTGAATTAACATCTCTTATAGTGGATTTCCTCCCTGGCTTGGTAGCCCCCAGAGTAGGTGTTGTTGCACACTGAACTGGGTAAACAATTGACTGTGTTCTTTATTGCTTTTGTATTTACTGTCATATAGTAAGTCAGATACGGTGTCATAACATTGAACGTGACATTGAGTATCTGCTGCCAGAATTTCAATTGGCATCAGAGCAGGCACCCTGCCTGTATTACTGGGTGAGATCTAGGGATATCACTTTCTGGCACTATGGACAAAGAAGGAGTTTTTGGAAATAGACCACCCATTCTGGATGGAACTAATTATGACTATTGGAAACCTCGTATGATTGCCTTCCTAAAATCTCTGGACAAAAAGGCTTGGAGAGCTGCTGACAAAGGATGGATCCATCCCACCATAATTGAGAAAGATGGGACAATCAGTCTGAAGCCTGAGGAAGATTGGAGTAAAGAAGAAGATGAGTTAGCCCTGGGAAATTCCAAAGCTTTAAATGCCTTGTTCAATGGAATTGATAGAAACATTTTCAGACTAGTACATCAATATGAACTGGCCAAGGAAGTTTGGGACACTCTCAAAACTACTCATGAGGGCACTTCCAAAGTAAAAATGTCAAGGCTTCAGATGTTGACTACCAAGTTTGAGAATCTAAAAATGATGGAAGATGAAACCATTCATGAGTTTCACATGAACATCTTGGAGATTGCCAACACCTCAGGAGCACTGGGAGAAAAGATGTCAGAAGAAAAACTGGTGAGGAAGATTCTCAGATCCTTGCCTAAAAGATTTGCAATGAAGGTAACTGCCATAGAGGAAGCCCAGGACATTAGCAAGTTGAAAGTGGATGAACTTATTGGGTCTCTTCAGACTTTTGAGATGGGGATCACTGATAATGGTGACAAGAAGAACAAAAGCATAACACTTGTATCCAACATTGATGTTGAAAACAAGGAGGATGAAGAAGAAAATATTTCAGAAGCTATTGCCATGCTTGGAAGACAGTTCAACAGGCTCATCAAAAGAATGGATCCAAAGTCAAGGTCTAATGTTCATAACATTCCCTCTGACATTGACAGTTCCAGCAGAAGACCAAGGTCAGAAGAAAAGGGAAACCAAGGCAGAGGTATTCAATGCCATGGATGTGAAGGATATGGACATATTCGAGCTGAATGTCCTACCTTTCTTAAGAAACAAAAGAAAGGAATGACTGTTACTTGGTCTGACTATGATTCAGAAAGTAATTCTGAAGTAGAATCTGCCAAACTAGTTACTGCTCTAACTAGTGTTTGTACTTCTGAAAGTGACACTAGTGATGAAGAAGTGACATTTGAAGAATTGGCTGATACCTACAAGAAATTATGTATCAGAAGTGCTGAAGTCTGTGTGCAGAATGAGAAACAATCAAAACTCATTATAAAGCTGGAGGCTGAAAAAAGGGAAGATCTTGAAACTATAAGTCACCTAGAAGGGGAAGTTCAATTACTGAACTCACAACTGAACCAAATGACAAAATTTGTCAAGATGTTGACCAATGGATCAGATAAATTGGAAGAGATCCTTCAAGTTGGACAAAATGTGGGAAACAAATCTGGTCTAGGATTTGTGGAAGCTAAGAAATCTGGAGCAGACAAGAAGATCAGGCATGTTAAACAATTGTCAAAGCAGATGTCGCAACACAACTCTCAACATCAGAAATACATGAAGAAAAAATACCAAAGATGGAGATGTCATCATTGTGGGAGGTATGGACACATAAAGCCCTTCTGCTTCAAATTGCATGGATACCCTAATCAAAACTCAGGTGCTAAACCTAAGCCAAAAAGGGTACCACATACTCCTCATTGGAAGAAAAAGGCTACTGCCCTGATAGCCCATACTTCCCTGAGAGTGTCTGCAAAGGAAGGCTGGTACTTTGACAGTGGATGTTCCAGACACATGACTGGAATCAAAAATCTCCTCAATAATGTTAAGCCTCACACCACCAGTTTTGTGACCTTTGGAGATGGTGCTAAAGGTGAAGTAAAAGGAGTTGGTAATTTGGACTGCCCTGGAGTTCCAAGTCTGAATAAAGTACTGCTGGTAAAAGGGTTGACTGCTAATCTCATTAGCATCGGTCAATTATGTGATCTAGGATTCAAGGTCAACTTCTCAAAATCTGAATGTCTAGTAATTAATGAAAAAATAGAAGTTGTAATGAGAGGAATCAGATCCAAAGATAACTGCTACTTGTGGCAGCCTGAGAACACTGATATCTCCACTATGTGTCCAATTACCAAAGAAGAAAAAGAGATGAAACTTTGGCAGCATAAGCTTGGTCCTCTTCATCTAAGAAGAATGAAAAGAGATATTTCTATGGAAGCAGTCAGAAGAACTCCAAAACTACAGGTTGATAATGTCTGTGATATGGCAAATAAACTTGAAGAAGGATGTGTTGTCATAACCATAAGTTATCTTGACAAGGATGTTGGAAATAACAAGTCTAATAAATTATGTTTCCCTGAAGAAATGAGGCTTGAAGTCTCCTCTCCTATAACTCTCCATCAAAATGGACTGGACAAAAAGAAAATTATTCAAGAATCAACCAGAACTATGATTCATATCAAAAGAATGCCTTCCCAACTCTGTGCGGAAATAGTTGCTGCTAGGAAAAATTGTTCTCAAAATATCTGGTCAAAACAGATGCTCACTGAGTATAATGTCTCACAAGATGTTGTGACATTGTGTTGTGACAATCTGAATACAATCAATATTTCCTTGAACCCTATTCAGCATAACAGGAACAAGCACATTGGCTTTATAGAGAAAAAGTCATTTAAACTGGAACATAGTTTCTTTAAGCTTCAGCTGACTGATTCTTCTACCAAGGCTCTTGTTGGAAATAAACTTGAAAATTTGAGGGGCAGGTTGGGTATTTACCCACATGAGAAATTATAGCAATTAATTTTGCTTAAAACAAAGGTTGAAGGAGTTAATTTTATTAAGTCTATCTTTAGTGGGTTAATCATATGCTTTCCCAATTCTTTCAAAATCCTTAAGAAGTTGAAAAGACTCCCTTTTGCCTCCTACCTCTCTCGTCCTTGCAACCTGTTTCCTCCTCTCAATCAAAGATTTTTATCAAATTGCTACCGTTACTCAAAGTCAATCAAAATGTCTCAGACATCGTCTTCAACCAAGGCGACTTCATCATCCTCATCATCTTCATCACCTGCCAAGACTCTAGAGCAATCACCACATGCATAGAATCTGAAGTTCTTGAGGTCACTCCTCTCAGAGAGATGGCAACTGACCCAGCCAAAGTCAAAAAGCTAAGAACTAGACATGAAGGAAGAGCTCAAGCTACAGCCTCTGGTAATTCTTCTCATCCTTCTTCTTCTGTACCAAATAGAGAAGGATCAGTTCAAGTTCATCAAGCTATTGCTAGGCTTGTTACTAGTATACTGAGCGGAAACTAACCTGTATCGGGGATTTCTGTCCCTTTAAATCAATCAGAAAGCCCAAATGTGGACGTCTCTGAGAATGTAGATGTCACTGAGAATGTTGTGACACAAAAAGACAACATTCAGAACCCTTCAGAAAAGGCTGCTGATCCACCTATCATTGATGTGGATGAGGATTACTCAGATAATGATCTGATTGCTAATGTGAACCCTAGAATAGCTAGGAGATTGATGAAAAGAAAAGGTAATCAGAATGATAAACCTGCTGTTATGAAATCCAAGGCTGAAGGCATGGCTGAGAAAAGTATTCAGACAAAAGGGAAGAAGGCCCAGGTGCATACTGCTAGACAACCAATTTCAAAGAAGAGAAAAGAACCTGAATCCTCTGATTCTGATGAGGAATCATAATTTGAAATTGATGCTGAAGAAATTCCTATCAGAAGGAAGCTCCCCTCCAGCAAAATTGCTAGAGTGCCTGAAGTCCTAATAGACAACATCTCTTTTCATCATCCTGACAATGCAAACAGATGGAAGTATGTTTGCTTAAAAAGAATAGCTTTAGAGAGAGAACTCAGCAATGATGCCTTGGAGTGCAAAGACATCATGGACCTGATCAAGAATGCTGGACTGATGAAGACAGTGATAAAATTTAACAAATGTTATGAAAATCTGGTCAAGGAGTTTGTAGTGAACTTGTCTAATGATTGTGCTGATGGAAGGTCAGCTGACTTTGAAAGTGTTTTTGTTAGAGGAAGAAGGGTAAAGTTCTCTCCATCAGAAATTAACAAGTTTCTTGGAAGAACAAATGAGGATTGTCCTGATCTGGAGGCCACTGACAATGAAGTTTGTCAAACCATCACAGCCAGGAAAGTAAAGTGCTGGCCCTTGAAAGGCAAGTTGAATGCCAGCAAACTCAGCATGAAATTTGCCATCCTGCATAAAATAGGTGCAGCCAATTGGGTGCCTACAAATCATAAATCAACTATCTCCACAGGATTGGGGAAATTTATTTATGCTGTGGGAACCAAGACTGCTTTTGACTATGACAGTTACATCTTTGAACAAACTTTAAAGCATGCTGGCAGTTATGCTGTCAAAGGACCAATCACCTTTCCCTCCCTCCTTTGTGGAATTATCCTTGCACAATACCTTGATATCCTTGTGGCAAGACATACAGCCTGCAAAAGAGCTCCTGCCCTTGGCTAGCACTACAAACTGTTTCAGGGATCTCATGCTCCAGATATTGTCATAACATCAGCTGAGACATCGTCTGTGAAGACCCAGTCCAAAACATCTGATGTCATAGCTGTTTTAAAAGAGACTTGCAAAGAGCTGGATGCTAGGAAAAAGACCCTAGAAATCCTAATTGCCAGGTTAGAAAAGGAGGAAGCTGAAGGAAACAGAAGGGAAGAAGGTGTAGAAGCTGAAGGTCATCTCAACATTGAAGAAACTAGCTCCTCTGAGTCTGATGACAGTGCTTAAAGGTTGGTTGCTGTTTGGTGGTGTTGCTGGTTGGTGCTGATATCTGGTGGAGTTTGGAAGTGTGTTCAGTTTTTTTTTCTGCTGCTGCTCTTATTATTTGTTTTGGATAACTGTATAATCTTTATGAACATGTATCTTTGGCCCATTTGTGACTAAAGAGGGGGAGAATATTTTGGTACTTACTTAATTAGTACTTGCTCAATTAGACATTCTATTTTTCTGCAGTCATTTCTTTCTGCTGCTATCTATCTCTGATTGCTTAGGGTCTTTAGCCAAAAATCTGCCAAAGGGGGAGTTTGTAGTTGTTTAGGTATTGGCTTGCATTTTTGGTAAAACCCAAGTGTATGTGTGAATGTCATGACTGATGTCATAACATTCTAGTTTAGTTTGTACTGATTCATTAGGTACCTTTGCAGAAAAATATTGTCATTCAGGTACTGATGTTTATAAGTGTGTATCTGAGCATTTTGCAAAATGATCACATTTTCCTAAATCAGTAGACAGGTTCCTCAGATGTCATAACAGATGTTAAGACATCCTGTTCTGAACTAACAGGTTTGCAGGTTGGTTAATTCTGAGTTTTTTCAGGAAAATAACTCAGTCTTTCCAGAACAGAATCCTTCGTTTTCTGAGGGGTAACCTAGCTCAACCTTAACCTGGTTAATAAAGTCCTGTGACCTAGTCTTAAGGTCAAACGGAATTAACCCTAGGTTTTTGTGGAAACCCTAACTGAAGTTGCAGCTGCTATATATTCAACAGAGCTGCTGTTTTGCAAGTAATCCCTTTTTGGTCGGAAGATCATTTGTAAACTGTATAGGTTTAATTATTGTACTCCAAGCAATTATCATTGTGATAAGTGACTTGGAATAGGTTTTTAATTGTAAGGGTTGTGTAGCACTCAATGCTTTGAAGCAAGAGTGTTTGAATGTTTCTTGACTAAAGCTGTGAAGCAGAGTCAAGTTAAGTTTGTGTATCACTCAAAGATGTGAAGCAAGAGTGGTTGTGTTGCTTGATTAAAAAGCTGTGAAGCTTAATCAAGTGTATGTTTTTGAAGAGTGTCTTCATCAATTCATTAGTCAAATTGTTTTATGTATCACTGCTGTGATTGAGGGGGAGTGAGTAGGAACTCAGGTTTAAGTTGTACTTAGATTGAAATTGCATTGGGTAGGTCTTAAGTGAAGGAGATAAACTGGTTGGTTTATTCCTGAATTAACATCTCTTATAGTGGATTTCCTCCCTGGCTTGGTAGCCCCCAGAGTAGGTGTTGTTGCACACTGAACTGGGTAAACAATTGACTGTGTTCTTTAATGCTTTTGTATTTACTGTCATATAGTAAGTCAGATACGGTTTCATAACATTGAACATGACATTGAGTATCTGCTGCCAGAATTTCATCGATAACAGACTACCTTCCATAATGACAAGGCTACCATCCATTGGAGTAACAAAAATTACGAAAGCATACTACCTTCCATAATGACAAGGCTACCATCCATTGGAGTAACAATAATCTCGACAACAGACTACCCTCCATAATGACTAGGCTACCATCCATTAGAGTAACAAAGATATCGACAACTGACTACGTTCATAATGACAAGGCTACCATCAATTGGAATAGCAAAAATCTCGACAACAAACTACCTTCCATAATGACAAGGCTACCATCCATTGAAGTATCAAAAATATCAACAAGAGACTACCTTCCATAATGACAAGGCTACCATCCATTGGAGTACCAAAAATCTTGACAACAAAATACCTTCTATAATGACAAGGCTACCATACATTGGAGTACCAAAAATCTAGAAAACAGACTACCTTCAATAAAGACTAGGCTACCATCCATTGGAATAACAAAAGTATCGACAACAGACTACCTTCCATAATGACAAGGCTACCATACATTGTAGTAACAAAAATATGAACAACATACTACCTTCCATAATGACAAGGCTACCATTCATTGGATTAACAAAAATCACAACAACAGACTACCTTCTATAATGACAAGGCTACCATCCATTGGAGTAATAAAAATCTCGACAATAGACTACCTTCCATAATGACAAGGCTGCCACCTAATAGAGTAACATAGATATCGACAACATACTACCTTCCATAATGACAAGGCTACCATCCATTAGAATAATAAAAATTTCTACATGAAGACTACCTTCCATAATGACAAGGCTACCATCCAATGGAGTAACAAAAATCTCAACAACGGACTACCTTCCATAATGACAAGGCTACCATCCATTGGAGTAACAAAAATCTAGAAAACAGACTACCTTCAATAAAGACTAGGCTACCATCCATTGGAATAACAAAAGTATCGACAACAGACTACCTTCCATAATGACAAGGCTACCATACATTGTAGTAACAAAAATATGAACAACATACTACCTTCCATAATGACAAGGCTACCATCCATTGGATTAACAAAAATCACAACAACAGACTACCTTCTATAATGACAAGGATACCATCCATTGGAGTAACAAAAATCTCGACAATAGACTACCTTCCATAATGACAAGGCTGCCACCTAATAGAGTAACATAGATATCGAAAACATACTACCTTCCATAATGACAAGGCTACCATCCATTGGAATAATAAAAATCTCTACATGCAGACTACCTTCCATAATGACAAGACTACCTTCAATAATGACAAGGCTACCATCCATTAAAGTAATAAAAATCTCGAGAACAGACTACCTTCCATAATGACAAGGCTACCATCCAATGGATTATTAAAAATCTCGACAATAGACTACCTTACATAATGAATAGGATACCATCCATTTGAGTAACAAACATATTGACAACAAACTACTTTTCATAATGACAAGGCTATAATCCATTGTAGTAACAAAAATATCCAAAAAAGACTACCTTCCATAATGACAAGCTTACCATCCATTGGAGTAACAAAAATCTCGACAACAAACTACCTTCCATAATGACAAGGCTACCATCCATTGGAGTAACAAAACTATCCAAAAGAGACTACCTTCCATAATGACAAGGCTACCATCCATTAAAGTAATAAAAATCTCGAGAACAGACTACCTTCCATAATGAAAAAGGCTACCATCCATTGGAGTATTAAAAATGTCTACAATAGACTACCTTACATAATGACTAGGCTACCATCCATTTCAGTAACAAACATATTGACAACAAACTACTTTTCATAATGACAAGGATACAATCCATTATAGTAACAAAATTATCGAAAAAAGACTAGCTTCCATAATTACAAGGCTACCATCCATTGGAGTAACAAAAATCTCGACAACAAACTACCTTCCATAATGACAAGGCTACCATCCATTGGAGTAACAAAAACGTCGACAATAGACTACCTTCCATAATGACTAGGCTACCATCCAATGGAATAATAAAAATATTTACAACAGACTACCATCCGTAATGACAAGGCTACCATCCATTGGATTAACATAGATATCGACAACATACTACCTTCCATAATGACAAGGCTACCATCCATTGGAGTAACAAAAATCACGACAACAAACTACCTTCCATAATCACAAGGCTACCTTCCATTGGAATAACAAAAATCTCGACAACAGACTACCTTCCATAATGACAAGGCTACCATCCAATGGAGTAACAAAAATATTGACAACAAACTACCTTTCATAATGACAAGTCTATCATATATTGGAGTAACAAAAATATCAACAATAGACTACCTTTCATAATAACAAGTCTACCATTCATTGGAATAACAAAAATCTCGACAATAGACTACCTTCCATAATGACAAGGCTACCATCCATTGGAGTAACAAAAATCTTGACAACAGACTACCATCCATAATGACAAGGCTACCATCCATTTGATTAACATAGATATCGACAACATACTACCTTCCATAATGACAAGGCTACCATCCATTGGAGTAACAAAAATCACGACAACAGACTACCTTTCATAATGACAAGGCTACCTTCAATTAGAATAACAAAAATCTCGACAACAGACTACCTTCCATAATGACAAGGCTACCATCCAATGGAGTAACAAAAATATCGACAGCAGACTACCTTCCATAATGACAAGTCTACCATCCATTGGAGTAACAAAAATATCCACAAGAGACTACCTTCCATAATGACAAGGTTTCCATCCATTAAAGTAATAAAAATCTCGACAATAGACTACCTTACATAATGACAAAGCTATGATCCATTGGAGTAACAAAAATCTCGACAACAGACTACCCTACATAATGACTAGGCTACCATCCATTGGAGTAACAAAGATATCGACAATAGACTACCTTTCATAATGACAAGGCTACAATCCATTGTACTACTAAAAATGTAGACAAAAGACAACCCTCCATAATGACAAGGCTACCATCCATTGTAGTAACAAAAATCTCGACAACAAACTACCTTCAATAATGACAAGGCTACCATACATTGGAGTGACAAAAATCTCAACAACAGACTACCTTCCATAATGATAAGGCTACAATCTATTGGAGTAACAAAAATATCAATAAGAGACTACCTTCCATAATGACAAGGCTACCATCCAATGGAATAACAAAAGTCTCGAAAACAAACTACCTTCCATAATGACAAGCCTACCATCCATTGGAGTAACAAAAATCTTGAAAACAAACTACCTTCCATAATGACAAGTCTATCATACATTGGAGTAACAAAGATATCAACAACAAACTACCTTTCATAATAACAAGGCTACCATCCATTGGAATAACAAAAATATCGATAACAGACTACCTTCCAGAATGACAAGGCTACCTTCCATTAGAATAACAAAAATCTCGACAACAGACTACCTTCCATAATGACAAGGCTACCATCCAATAAAGTAAAAAAAATCTCGACAAGAGACAACCTTCCATAATGACAAGCCTACCATCTATTGTAGTAACAAAAAACTCGAAAATAGATTACCTTCCATAATAACAAGGGTACCATCCATTGGAGTAACAAAAATATCCACAAGAGACTACCTTCCATAATGACAAGGTTACCATCCATTAAAGTAATAAAAATCTCGACAACAGACTACCTTCCATAATGACAAGGCTATGATCCGTTGGAGTAACAAAAATATCGACAATAGACTACCTTACATAATGACTAGGCTACCATCCATTGGAGTAACAAAGATATCGATAACAGACTACCTTTCATAATAACAAGGCTACAATCCATTGTAGTACCAAAAATGTCGACAAAAGACAACCCTCTAGAATGACAAGGCTACCATCCATTATAGTAACAAAAATATCGACAACAGACTACCTTCCATAATGACAAGGCTACCATCCATTGGAGTAACAAAAATCTCGACAACAGACTACGTTTCATAATGACAAGGCTACCATCCATTGGAGTAACAAAAATATCGACAACAGAGTACCTTCGATAATGACCAAGCTACCATCCATTGGAGTAACAAAAATCTCGACAATAGACTACCTTCCATAATGACAAGGCTACAATCCATTGAAGTAACAAAAATATTGACAACAGACTACGTCCCATAATGACAAGGCTACCATTCATTGGAGTAACAAAAATCTTGACAACAGACAACCTTCCATAATGACAAGGATACCATCCATTGGAGTATAAAAATCTCGACAACAGACTACCTTCCATAATGACAAGGCTACCATCCAACGGAATAAAAAAATTCTCGACAACAGACTACCTTCCATAATGACAAGGCTACCACACATTGGAATAACAGATATCTCAATGACAAACTACCTTTCATAATGACAAGGCTACCATCCATTGGAGTAAAAAAATATCGACAACAAACTACCTTCCATTATGACAAGGCTACCACCTATTGGAGTAAAAAAGATATCTATATCATTCTACCTTCCATAATGATAAGGCTACCATCCATTGGAGGAACAAACTCATGGACAACAGACTACCTTTTATAATGACAAGGCTACCATCCAATGGAGTAACAAAAATATGAATAAAAGACTACCTTCCATAATGACAAGGCTACAATCCATTGGAGTCACAGAAATCATAACGACAGACTACCTTCCATAATGAAAAGACTACCATCCATTGGAGTAACAAAAATATCGACAACAGACTACCTTCCATAATGACATGGCTACCATCCATTGGAGTAATAAAAATATCAACAACGGAGTAATTTCCAGAATGACAAGGCTACCATCCATTGTAGTAACAAAAATATCGACAACAGACTACCTTCCATAATGACAAGGCTAGCATCCTTTGGAGTAACAAAAATATCGACAACAGACTACCTTTCATAATGACAAGGCTACCATCCATTGGAGTAACAAAAATATCGACAACAGAGTACCTTCCATAATGACACAACAACCATCCATTGGAGTAACAAAAATCTCGACAATAGACTACCTTCCATAATGACAAGGCTACAATCCATTGAAGTAACAAAAATATTGACAACAGACTACGTCCCATAATGACAAGGCTACCATTCATTGGAGTAACAAAAATCTTGACAACAGACAACCTTCCATAATGACAAGGATACCATCCATTGGAGTATTAAAATCTCGACAAAAGACTACCTTCCATAATGTCAACGCTACCATCCAACGGAATAAAAAAATTCTCGACAACAGACTACCTTCCATAATGACAAGGCTACCACACATTGGAGTAACAGATATCGCAATGACAAACTACCTTTCATAATGACAAGGCTACCATCCATTGGAGTAAAAAAAATATCGACAACAAACTACCTTCCATTATGACAAGGCTACCACCTATTGGAGTAAAAAAGATATCTATATCATTCTACCTTCCATAATGATAAGGCTACCATCCATTGGAGGAACAAACTCATGGACAACAGACTACCTTTTGTAATGACAAGGCTACCATCCAATGGAGTAACAAAAATATGAATAAAAGACTACCTTCCATAATGACAAGGCTACAATCCATTGGAGTCACAGAAATCATAACGACAGACTACCTTCCATAATGAAAAGACTACCATCCATTGGAGTAACAAAAATATCGACAACAGACTACCTTCCATAATGACATGGCTACCATCCATTGGAGTAATAAAAATATCAACAACGGAGTAATTTCCAGAATGACAAGGCTACCATCCATTGTAGTAACAAAAATATCGACAACAGACTACCTTCCATAATGACAAGGCTAGCATCCTTTGGAGTAACAAAAATATCGACAACAGACTACCTTTCATAATGACAAGGCTACCATCCATTGGAGTAACAAAAATATCGACAACAGAGTACCTTCCATAATGACACAACAACCATCCATTGGAGTAACAAAAATCTCGACAATAGACTACCTTCCATAATGACAAGGCTACAATCCATTGAAGTAACAAAAATATTGACAACAGACTACGTCCCATAATGACAAGGCTACCATTCATTGGAGTAACAAAAATCTTGACAACAGACAACCTTCCATAATGACAAGGATACCATCCATTGGAGTATAAAAATCTCGACAAAAGACTACCTTCCATAATGTCAACGCTACCATCCAACGGAATAAAAAAATTCTCGACAACAGACTACCTTCCATAATGACAAGGCAACCACACATTGGAGTAACAGATATCGCAATGACAAACTACCTTTCATAATGACAAGGCTACCATCCATTGGAGTAAAAAAAATATCGACAACAAACTACCTTCCATTATGACAAGGCTACCACCTATTGGAGTAAAAAAGATATCTATATCATTCTACCTTCCATAATGATAAGGCTACCATCCATTGGAGGAACAAACTCATGGACAACAGACTACCTTTTGTACTGACAAGGCTACCATCCAATGGAGTAACAAAAATATGAATAAAAGACTACCTTCCATAATGATAAGGCTACCATCCATTGGAGTCACAGAAATCATAACGACAGACTACCTTCCATAATGAAAAGACTACCATCCATTGGAGTAACAAAAATATCGACAACAGACTACCTTCCATAATGACAAGGCTACCATCCATTGGAGTAATAAAAATATCAACAACAGAGTAATTTCCAGAATGACAAGGCTACCATCCATTGTAGTAACAAAAATATCGACAACAGACTACCTTCCATAATGACAAGGATACCATCCTTTGGAGTAACAAAAATCTCGACAACAGACTACCTTTCATAATGACAAGGCTACCATCCATTGGAGTAACAAAAATATCGACAACAGAGTACCTTCCATAATGACACAGCAACCATCCATTGGAGTAACAAAAATCTCGACAATAGACTACCTTCCATAATGACAAGGCTACAATCCATTGAAGTAACAAAAATATTGACAATAGACTACGTCCCATAATGACAAGGCTACCATTCATTGGAGTAACAAAAATCTCGACAACAGACTACCTTCCATAATGACAAGGATACCATCCATTGGAGTATAAAAAGATCGACAACAGACTACCTTCCATGATGACAAGGTTACAATCCATTAGAATAACAAAAATCTCGACATCAGAATACCTTCCATAATGACAAGGCTACCATCCAACAGAATAACAAAATTCTCGACAATAGACTAACTTCCATAATGACAAGGCTACCACCTATTGGAGTAAAAAAGATATCTATATCATTCTGCCTTCCATAATGATACGGCTACCATCCATTGGAAGAACAAACACATGCACAACATACTACCTTCTGTAATGACAAGGCTACCATCCAATGGAGTAACAAAAATATGAACAAAAGACTACCTTCCATAATGACAAGGCTACCATCCATTGGAGTAACAGAAATCATAACGACAGACTACCTTCCATAATGAAAAGACTACCATCCATTGGAGTAACAAAAACGTCGACAATAGACTACCTTCCATAATGACTAGGCTACCATCCAATGGAATAACAAAAATATTGACAACACACTACCATCCATAATGACAAGGCTACCATCCATTGGATTAACATAGATATCGACAACATACTACCTTCCACAATGACAAGGCTACCATCCATTGGAGTAACAAAAATCACGACAACAGACTACCTTCCATAATGACAAGGCTACCTTCCATTGGAATAACAAAAATCTCGACAACAGACTACCTTCCATAATGACAAGGCTACCATCCAATTGAGTAACAAAAATCTTGACAACAAACTACCTTTCATAATGACAAGTCTATCATATATTGGAGTAACAAAAATATCAACAATAGACTACCTTTCATAATAACAAGGCTACCATTCATTGGAATAACAAAAATCTTGACAATAGACTACCTTCCATAATGACAAGGCTACCATCCATTGGAGTAACAAAAATCTTGACAATAGACTACCATCCATAATGACAAGGCTACCATCCATTTGATTAACATAGATATCGACAACATACTACCTTCCATAATGACAAGGCTACCATCCAATGGAGTAACAAAAATCACGACAACAGACTACCTTTCATAATGACAAGGCTACCTTCAATTAGAATAACAAAAATCTCGACAACAGACTACCTTCCATAATGACAAGGCTACCATCCAATGGAGTAACAAAAATCTCGACAACAGACTACCTTCCATAATGACAAGTCTACCATCAATTGGAGTAACAAAAATATCGACAATAGAATACCTTCCATAATAACAAGGGTAACATCCATTGGAGTAACAAAAATATCCACAAGAGACTACCTTCCATAATGACAAGGTTTCCATCCATTAAAGTAATAAAAATCTCGACAATAGACTACCTTCCATAATGACAAAGCTATGATCCATTGGAGTAACAAAAATATCAACAACAGACTACCTTTCATAATGACAAGGCTACAATCCATTGTAGTACTAAAAATGTCGACAAAAGACAACCCTCCATAATGACAAGGCTACCATCCATTGTAGTAACAAAAATATCGACAACAGACTACATTCCATAATGACAAGGCTACCATCCATTGGAGTAACAAAAATCTCGACAACAGACTACCTTTCATAATGACAAGGCTACCATCCATTGGAGTAACAAAAATATCGACAACAGAGTACCTTCCATAATGACAAAGCTACCATCCATTGGAGTAACAAAAATCTCGACAATAGACTACCTTCCATAATGACAAGGCTACAATCCATTGAAGTAACAAAAATATTGACAACAGACTACGTCCCATAATGACAAGGCTACCATTCATTGGATTAACAAAAATCTTGACAACAGACAACCTTCCATAATGACAAGGATACCATCCATTGGAGTATAAAAATCTCGACAACAGACTACCTTCCATAATGACAAGGTTAAAATCCATTAGAATAACAAAAATCTCAACATCAGACTACCTTCCATAATGACAAGGCTACCTTCCATTAGAATAACAAAATTCTCGACAACAGACTACCTTCCATAATGACAAGGCTACCATCCAATAAAGTAAAAAAAATCTCGACAACAGACTACCTTCCATAATGACAAGCCTACCATCTATTGTAGTAACAAAAACCTCGAAAACAGACTACCTTCCATAATAACAAGGGTACCATCCATTGGAGTAACAAAAATATCCACAAGAGACTACCTTCCATAATGACAAGGTTACCATCCATTAAAGTAATAAAAATCTCGACAACAGACTACCTTCCATAATGACAAGGCTATGATCCATTGGAGTAACAAAAATATCGACAATAGACTACCTTACATAATGACTAGGCTACCATCCATTGGAGTAACAAAGATATCGACAACAGACTACCTTTCATAATGACAAGGCTACAATCCATTGTAGTACCAAAAATGTCGACAAAAGACAACCCTCTAGAATGACAAGGCTACCATCCATTGGAGTAACAAAAATCTCGACAACAGACTACCTTTCATAATGACAAGGCTACCATCCAATGGAGTAACAAAAATCTTGACAACAAACTACCTTTCATAATGACAAGTCTATCATATATTGGAGTAACAAAAATATCAACAATAGACTACCTTTCATAATAACAAGGCTACCATTCATTGGAATAACAAAAATCTTGACAATAGACTACCTTCCATAATGACAATGCTACCATCCATTGGAGTAACAAAAATCTTGACAACAGACTACCATCCATAATGACAAGGCTACCATCCATTTGATTAACATAGATATCGACAACATACTACCCTCCATAATGACAAGGCTACCATCCAATGGAGTAACAAAAATCACGACAACAGACTACCTTTCATAATGACAAGGCTACCTTCAATTAGAATAACAAAAATCTCGACAACAGACTACCTTCCATA
Organism: Vicia faba; assembly: GCA_948472305.1. Classification (NCBI taxonomy): domain Eukaryota; kingdom Viridiplantae; phylum Streptophyta; class Magnoliopsida; order Fabales; family Fabaceae; genus Vicia; species Vicia faba. The sequence continues at coordinate 796,800,567 of OX451737.1, read as the reverse complement.
ATGACAAGGCTACCATCCAATGGAGTAACAAAAATCTCGACAACAGACTACCTTCCATAATGACAAGTCTACCATCAATTGGAGTAACAAAAATATCGACAATAGAATACCTTCCATAATAACAAGGGTAACATCCATTGGAGTAACAAAAATATCCACAAGAGACTACCTTCCATAATGACAAGGTTTCCATCCATTAAAGTAATAAAAATCTCGACAATAGACTACCTTCCATAATTACAAAGCTATGATCCATTGGAGTAACAAAAATATCAACCACAGACTACCTTACATAATGACTAGGCTACCATCCATTGGATTAACAAAGATATCGACAACAGACTACCTTTCATAATGACAAGGCTACAATCCATTGTAGTACTAAAAATGTCGACAAAAGACAACCCTCCATAATGACAAGGCTACCATCCATTGTAGTAACAAAAATATCGACAACAGACTACATTCCATAATGACAAGGCTACCATCCATTGGAGTAACAAAAATCTCGACAACAGACTACCTTTCATAATGACAAGGCTACCATCCATTGGAGTAACAAAAATATCGACAACAGAGTACCTTCCATAATGACAAAGCTACCATCCATTGGAGTAACAAAAATCTCGACAATAGACTACCTTCCATAATGACAAGGCTACAATCCATTGAAGTAACAAAAATATTGACAACAGACTACGTCCCATAATGACAAGGCTACCATTCATTGGATTAACAAAAATCTTGACAACAGACAACCTTCCATAATGACAAGGATACCATCCATTGGAGTATAAAAATCTCGACAACAGACTACCTTCCATAATGACAAGGTTAAAATCCATTAGAATAACAAAAATCTCAACATCAGACTACCTTTCATAATGACAAGGCTACCTTCCATTAGAATAACAAAATTCTCGACAACAGACTACCTTCCATAATGACAAGGCTACCATCCAATAAAGTAAAAAAAATCTCGACAACAGACTACCTTCCATAATGACAAGCCTACCATCTATTGTAGTAACAAAAACCTCGAAAACAGACTACCTTCCATAATAACAAGGGTACCATCCATTGGAGTAACAAAAATATCCACAAGAGACTACCTTCCATAATGACAAGGTTACCATCCATTAAAGTAATAAAAATCTCGACAACAGACTACCTTCCATAATGACAAGGCTATGATCCATTGGAGTAACAAAAATATCGACAATAGACTACCTTACATAATGACTAGGCTACCATCCATTGGAGTAACAAAGATATCGACAACAGACTACCTTTCATAATGACAAGGCTACAATCCATTGTAGTACCAAAAATGTCGACAAAAGACAACCCTCTAGAATGACAAGGCTACCATCCATTGGAGTAACAAAAATCTCGACAACAGACTACCTTTCATAATGACAAGGCTACCATCCAATGGAGTAACAAAAATCTTGACAACAAACTACCTTTCATAATGACAAGTCTATCATATATTGGAGTAACAAAAATATCAACAATAGACTACCTTTCATAATAACAAGGCTACCATTCATTGGAATAACAAAAATCTTGACAATAGACTACCTTCCATAATGACAATGCTACCATCCATTGGAGTAACAAAAATCTTGACAACAGACTACCATCCATAATGACAAGGCTACCATCCATTTGATTAACATAGATATCGACAACATACTACCCTCCATAATGACAAGGCTACCATCCAATGGAGTAACAAAAATCACGACAACAGACTACCTTTCATAATGACAAGGCTACCTTCAATTAGAATAACAAAAATCTCGACAACAGACTACCTTCCATAATGACAAGGCTACCATCCAATGGAGTAACAAAAATCTCGACAACAGACTACCTTCCATAATGACAAGTCTACCATCAATTGGAGTAACAAAAATATCGACAATAGAATACCTTCCATAATAACAAGGGTAACATCCATTGGAGTAACAAAAATATCCACAAGAGACTACCTTCCATAATGACAAGGTTTCCATCCATTAAAGTAATAAAAATCTCGACAATAGACTACCTTCCATAATTACAAAGCTATGATCCATTGGAGTAACAAAAATATCAACCACAGACTACCTTACATAATGACTAGGCTACCATCCATTGGATTAACAAAGATATCGACAACAGACTACCTTTCATAATGACAAGGCTACAATCCATTGTAGTACTAAAAATGTCGACAAAAGACAACCCTCCATAATGACAAGGCTACCATCCATTGTAGTAACAAAAATATCGACAACAGACTACATTCCATAATGACAAGGCTACCATCCATTGGAGTAACAAAAATCTCGACAACAGACTACCTTTCATAATGACAAGGCTACCATCCATTGGAGTAACAAAAATATCGACAACAGAGTACCTTCCATAATGACAAAGCTACCATCCATTGGAGTAACAAAAATCTCGACAATAGACTACCTTCCATAATGACAAGGCTACAATCCATTGAAGTAACAAAAATATTGACAACAGACTACGTCCCATAATGACAAGGCTACCATTCATTGGATTAACAAAAATCTTGACAACAGACAACCTTCCATAATGACAAGGATACCATCCATTGGAGTATAAAAATCTCGACCACAGACTACCTTCCATAATGACAAGGTTAAAATCCATTAAAATAACAAAAATCTCAACATCAGACTACCTTCCATAATGACAAGGCTACCTTCCATTAGAATAACAAAATTCTCGACAACAGACTACCTTCCATAATGACAAGGCTACCATCCAATAAAGTAAAAAAAATCTCGACAACAGACTACCTTCCATAATGACAAGCCTACCATCTATTGTAGTAACAAAAACCTCGAAAACAGACTACCTTCCATAATAACAAGGGTACCATCCATTGGAGTAACAAAAATATCCACAAGAGACTACCTTCCATAATGACAAGGTTACCATCCATTAAAGTAATAAAAATCTCGACAACAGACTACCTTCCATAATGACAAGGCTATGATCCATTGGAGTAACAAAAATATCGACAATAGACTACCTTACATAATGACTAGGCTACCATCCATTGGAGTAACAAAGATATCGACAACAGACTACCTTTCATAATGACAAGGCTACAATCCATTGTAGTACCAAAAATGTCGACAAAAGACAACCCTCTAGAATGACAAGGCTACCATCCATTGGAGTAACAAAAATCTCGACAACAGACTACCTTTCATAATGACAAGGCTACCATCCATTGGAGTAACAAAAATATCGACAACAGAGTACCTTCCATAATGACAAAGCTACCATCCATTGGAGTAACAAAAATCTCGACAATAGACTACCTTCCATAATGACAAGGCTACAATCCATTGAAGTAACAAAAATATTGACAGCAGACTACGTCCCATAATGACAAGGCTACCACTCATTGGATTAACAAAAATCTTGACAACATACAACTTTCCATAATGACAAGGATACCATCCATTGGAGTATAAAAATCTCGACAACAGACTACCTTCCATAATGACAAGGTTAAAATCCATTAGAATAACAAAAATCTCAACATCAGACTACCTTCCATAATGACAAGGCTACCTTCCATTAGAATAACAAAATTCTCGACAACAGACTACCTTCCATAATGACAAGGCTACCATCCAATAAAGTAAAAAAAATCTCGACAACAGACTACCTTCCATAATGACAAGCCTACCATCTATTGTAGTAACAAAAAACTCGAAAACAGACTACCTTCCATAATAACAAGGGTACCATCCATTGGAGTAACAAAAATATCCACAAGAGACTACCTTCCATAATGACAAGGTTACCATCCATTAAAGTAATAAAAATCTCGACAACAAACTACCTTCCATAATGACAAGGCTATGATCCATTGGAGTAACAAAAATATCGACAATAGACTACCTTACATAATGACTAGGCTACCATCCATTGGAGTAACAAAGATATCGACAACAGACTACCTTTCATAATGACAAGGCTACAATCCATTGTAGTACCAAAAATGTCGACAAAAGACAACCCTCTAGAATGACAAGGCTACCATCCATTGGAGTAACAAAAATCTCGACAACAGACTACCTTTCATAATGACAAGGCTACCATCCATTGGAGTAACAAAAATATCGACAACAGAGTACCTTCCATAATGACAAAGCTACCATCCATTGGAGTAACAAAAATCTCGACAATTGACTACCTTCCATAATGACAAGGCTACAATCCATTGAAGTAACAAAAATATTGACAACAGACTACGTCCCATAATGACAAGGCTACCATTCATTGGAGTAACAAAAATATTGACAACAGACAACCTTCCAAAATGACATGGATACCATCCATTGGAGTATAAAAATCTCAACAACAGACTACCTTCCATAATGACAAGGTTACAATCCATTAGAATAACAAAAATCTCGACATGAGACTACCTTCCATAATGACAAGGCTACTATCCAACGGAATATCAAAATTCTCAACAACAGACTACCTTCCATAATGACAAGGCTACCACACATTGGAGTAACAGATATCTCAATGACAAACTACCTTTCATAATGACAAGGCTACCATCCATTGGAGTAAAAAAAATATTGACAACAAACTACCTTCCATTATGACAAGGCTACCACCTATTGGAGTAAAAAAGATATCTATATCATTCTACCTTCCATAATGATAAGGCTACCATCCATTGGAGGAACAAACTCATGGACAACAGACTACCTTCTATAATGACAAGGCTACCATCCAATGGAGTAACAAAAATATGAATAAAAGACTACCTTCCATAATGACAAGGCTACCATCCATTGGAGTCACAGAAATCATAACGACAGACTACCTTCCATAATGAAAAGACTACCATCTATTGGAGTAACAAAAATATCGACAATAGACTACCTTCCATAATGACAAGGCTACCATCCAATGGAGTAATAAAAATATCAAGAACGGAGTAATTTCCAGAATGACAAGCTACCATCCATTATAGTAACAAAAATATCGACAACAGACTACCTTCCATAATAACAAGGCTACCATCCATTGGAGTAACAAAAATCTCGACAACAGACTACCTTTCATAATGACAAGGCTACCATCCATTGGAGTAACAAAAATATCGACAATAGAGTACCTTCCATAATGACAAAGTTACCATCTATTGAGTAACAAAAATCTCGACAATAGACTACCTTCCATAATGACAAGGCTACAATCCATTGAAGTAACAAAAATAATTACAATAGACTACGTCCCATAATGACAAGGCTACCATTCGTTGGAGTAACAAAAATCTCGACAATAGACTACCTTCCATAATGACAAGGATACCATCCATTGGAGTATAAAAAGCTCGACAACAGACTACCTTCCATGATGACATGGTTACAATCAATTAGGATAACAAAAATCTCGACATCAGACTACCTTCCATAATGACAAGGCTACCATCCAACGGAATAACAAAATTCTCGACAACAGACTACCTTCCATAATGACAAGGCCACCACACATTGGAGTAACAGATATCTCAATGACAAACTACCTTTCATAATGACAAGGCTACCATCCATTGGAGTAAAAAAAATATCGACAACAAACTACCTTCCATAATGACAAGGCTACCACCCATTGGAGGAAAAAAGATATCTATATCATTCTACCTTCCATAATGACAAGGCTACAATCCAATGGAGTAACAAAAATATGAACAAAAGGCTACCTTCCATAATGACAAGGCTACCATCCATTGAAGTAACATAAATCTTAACGACAGACTACCTTCCATAATGAAAAGACTACCATCCATTGGAGTAACAAAAATCTCGACAACAGACTACCTTCCATAATGACAAGGCTACCATCCTGTTCTGGACTAGGCGAGCTGGCCCAAAAGCAACGGTGAAGGCCTAACCCAAACGGTCTTGCAAGGGGTCACGCCGACCAAGAGGCCTAATTTGTGCCCGACATTCTCTGCTAGTGCAGCGTCCTCGATGTCATGCTACCCTGATCGACCCCAGCTCGAGCACTCCTCCTAGGGAAGACTCTGTCCACTACACCATCACGTGGATCCCGAAAAGACCGCGTCCTCGTCCGTCCGTACTTCACGCCGAACATCCAGGAAGGAGACCACGTGCGGGTCCCCACTACACACGTAGAACCTAGCAGTTCCTCCATTGGGCCAAACCTGCCCGGCCCAATGAAGGGACCTTGGCCCAGCGCTGGGGGCTATAAATACCCTCTGTTCCCAGAGGGTCAGGTATTCATTCTTTGACCATACACACACTTTTGCCTGCTCGTACTCTTACTCACTTCAGCATCGGAGTGCCTTGCAGGTACCCCCCCCCCCCCCCATCTCGTTCAAATCCTGAGCTCGGAGCCAGCCGTGACGGTCCATGTCTGATCGGGTTAGATCAGTGGCGCCGTTTGTGGGAAACTAGATTCCCCGTCTTGCAAAACTCAAAGACCAAAGCTCAACTCAACTACCACTGTCATGGCTGACCAAGCTCGCGATGATCAAAACGTCCGCGTCGTCGACACCAACAACGGCCTCGCGGACAAAAACGGACACCTCGATAACACCGGCAACCCCGATCACAACACCATCCCTACCGCGACGGAGCTACTGCGTCGTCTTCCTCGGTCCCTCCGCCACTCGAAGAGGACGATGTAGCTCTCGCGAACTACCGGGCTTCCCAGTTTCAGGAAGTTCCCGTCCCCGCTGGGGCGGATGCCATAACTCAAGCGCTGTTCGCAGCGATCAATCAAACAAATTACCTCATCTTCGCCCAAGGGGAAAGACTGAGGGCACTTGAAGACGACCGAAGACCCCCAAGGAGGCATCAGAGACCCCATACTCCACATCCTCGAGTGACTGAAGTCCAACTCCCGTCTCCCTCGCGGAGACATTATAGAGATACCTCTCGAAGCCCGTCACCCCGCCCATCGGGGAAACAACCCCCTTTGGAGAGGAAGCCCATCATCCAAGCCGGAGGACGTGGTTGCGACCCAGCGAGACATGAAAGAAGACACTCCGGAGACGGGCGTTTAAGAACCAACCAACGGGCACAATGCTCGAAAGAGGCCTAGCACGACCAGGATCGTCGTGCCCGACAGTACTACAGGTCCCCTTCTCTGTCCCCGGAGAGGAGCGACGAGGACGACCCCCGCGGTCCGCTAACGCAAGCTATCATGGAAGCGCCCATCCCCCCGGGCATGGAGAAACCCCCACACTTGAAGGAGTACGATGGAGTCGCGGACCCGGTCGACCATATAGACGGGTTCGAGGCTATGCTGCATTACCACAATGTCGGGGGGCCCATCAAATGCCGACTATTCCCCACGACTCTCAAGAAGGCGGTAATGGACTGGTACAAAGGACTCGCCCCGGGCTCAATCACCTCGTGGCGAAACTTAAAAACCAGTTCATCAGTTTGTTCACAACTTCTCCGCGGCATCCAAAGACCGAGGCGGCTCTCGAGGCCATCATCCAAAGACAGGATGAAACCATGAGGGAGTTCATCAATCGCTTCAACCGGGAAGCTATACAGGTCCCCTGCACGGACCATATGAAGAGATATCTGCTGGAGAGGGGGCTCCTCCCCGGCACGAAATTCAGAAAAGCCATGGGCATCGAGCCACCCAGGACATTCTACGCCCTCCTTGAAAAAGCTCGGGCATACATGGACTACGAGGAGAGGGAAGCGGCCAACAGAGCCCGAGACCCCAGGAATCGTGGGTCCAACAGCAGCTCGCGCCAGGAAGCTCCTCCTCCTCAACGAACCGGGGAGAAAAGAAAAGAAGACAGACCCCGGGAAGTCCGAGAACAAAGAGGACCCTCGGGGAATTTCACTGAGTACACTCCGCTCACAGCTTCCCGCGAGCGCATTCTGGCGGAGTGTGCCAGCACTGACTTCAAGGACGGCGGTTTCAAATGTCCCCGACCTACTCCCGCCAAGCCCGGAGCAGACAAGAACAAATATTGTCATTACCATATGAGCCATGGTCATCTGACTAAGGATTGCGTCCACCTCAAGGATGCCATCGAAACCCTCATCAAGGGAGGGAGGCTCGCGCAATACCGGCGAAGCGACGCTCCCCATAGTGACGCCCAGGAGACAAGGGAGCCAGAGGAAGATGCCCGACCATCTGACGAGTCGGTCCCCATCCAGACCGCCTTCTCTGTGACCAGGCCCGAGGACTTCGACATCCCCGAGCACCTGCAGGAGCCGCTCACAACGCACAGCAGGTGGGAATATTTCCCCTCCGTCATGGTCATCAACGGCGGCGGATTCAACGACTTGACCATTAATTCGGCTAAGAGGAAGCTGGTCGACGCGGAGCCCCCGCAAACAGTGACGTTCGAAAGGGTGAAGGGCAGGTCAGAGCCCATCACATCCTACCTAGAAGAGCTCCCCGGCGGAGCCCCAAACGCGGTCATCCCCTTACTGATAAGTGCAAGAATGGCCAATTTTGATGTGCATCGCATCCTCGTCGATGAAGGGAGTTCCGTCGACGTGATGTACAGCAAACTGTTCCGAACTCTATAGCTGGACGACTCACATCTCTCGCCGTATGTAGGGTAGGACTTACAGGGTTTCAACGGCTTGACCTCCAAGCCTTGGGGGTATGTCGAGCTCCTGGTTACATTCGGCAAAGGAACGGAGACAAGACAGGTCAAAGTACGCTTCCTCGTCATCGACTGCCCGTCTCTGTACAACTGGATCCTGGGGAGACCAACACTGGCAGAACTAACAGCGGTGCTCTCGACAGTCCACCTAAAGATGAAATTCTACACCAAAAGGGCACGAGTAGCTACTATCTAAGGAGACTTGGCCGCTGCTCGGAGGTGTTTCAACGCCGCATCTAAGGGACGCGACACTGTCGATGTAGGGACAACGCCCGCCAAAAAGAAACGACAGGAGCCCGACAAGCAAGAGTCCATCAAGGAAGAAGCCCAGAAAGCTCCACCAAAGGATGACTCTATAGCTCTGGACACTTGTTTCGACTAGGACGAATCTTTCAACGGCGAGCAAATCCCACTGTGACCAATACCGGACCGAGATTTTGAGCTCGTCCCCCTCGGCACAGACCCGACCAAAGGAGTGAAAATTGGCATAGATCTTCCCGACCTGGAAATGAAGCAAATCAAGGTCTGCTTGCGCGAGAATGCTTACCTGTTCGCCTGGAGCGCCCTGGAGATGCCCGGACTCGACCCTGAGGTCGCCTGTCACCACCTCGCCATAGATCCTGCCGCTAGGGCCGTAGTACAACGTAGACGTAGGCAGTCTCCAAAAAAACGGAGGCTGCTGAAAAAGCTGTAAAAGACCTCCTAGAGGAAAATTTTATTTCTAAAGCCCGATATTCCACCTGGCTATCAAACGTTGTACTTGTTAAAAAGAATAATGGAAAATGGAGGATGTGTGTTGACTATACCGATCTCAACCGGGCCTGCCCAAAAGATGCTTTCCCTTTTCCGAACATAGACATGCTGGTCGATAACTCGGGCGGCTACAAAACACTGTCGTTCATGGATGCCTACTCGGGCTATAACCAAATGCCGATGGTCATGGGCGAAAAACACTGCACGGCTTTCATGACCAGCTCGGGCAACTATTACTACAACGTAATGCCCTTTGGACTGAAAAACGCCAGGGCAACTTACCAGCGCATGATGAACAAGGTTTTCCACAAGCAGATTGGGGACATGCTCGAGGTGTATATGGACGACATGATCGTCAAATCCCGAGCAGACACCGACCATGCAGCACACCTCAAGTCAGTCTTTCCCCAAGCAAGACAATGTAAAATGAGATTCAACCCTGAGAAATGTACGTTCGAAGTCAAGGCAGGAAAGTTCCTCGGATTCTACTTAACAGAATGAGGAATTGAAGCCAACCCCGACAAATGTCGGGCGTTCTCCGACCTCCCGACACTGACATCGAAGAAGTCATTACAAATCATGAACGGGATGCTCACATCTCTGTCCCACTTCGTCGCGAGGTCTGCTCAGCACGCCCTCCCTTTCTTCAAACTCCTTCGTAAAGAAGCAGCCTTCGAATGGAACGAGGAATGTGAACGGGCGCTGCGCCACCTAAAGCAATGTTTATCCCAACCACCCGTACTATCTCTACGATCCGACGGGGAGCCACTATTCTTATACTTGGCCGTCTCGAACGAAGCCATCAGCGTGGCTCTTATCCACGAGACCACCGAAGGGTAGAAACCTGTCTACTTCACGAGCAAAGCCCTGCAAGGACCCGAAAGCAGGTACCAACAGATAGAAAAATTATCTCTAGCCCTCGTCAACGCGGCGAGGAGACTCAGACACTATTTTCTGGCCCACACAATCATCGTGCGAACCGACCACCCAGTGAGGCAACTCCTGGGTCGGCCTGATATGGCGGGCAGAATGCTGAAATGGTCTTTGGAACTCTCCGAGTTCGACATTCAATACGAGAGTAGGAAAGCCCTGAAAGCACAGGCCCTAGCCGACTTTGTCGCGGAAATGACCACTCATGACCCACCCGCAAGGAAGGAACACAAGTGGACCATCTTCGTCGACGGGGCATCCAGCTCGTCCGGAAGTGATGCAGGAATCCTTTTGGAGAACGAGGAAGGCGTAGTGATCAAACACTCCTTAGCTCTCTCCTTCCTGATGTCGAACAACCAAGAAGAATACGAAGCCCTGCTCGCAGGACTGAGGCTAGCCGAGGACCTGGGAGCCCGCGCGATACAGATCTACATTGACTCCCAACTCGTCGCCTCCCAAGTCCAGGGGAGTTACCAAGCCAAGAACGACAACCTCGTCAAATACTTGAACTTAGTCAAAAAATACATGACAAAGTTTGAACGAGTGGAAATTTCACATGTTCCCCGCGAGCAGAACACAAGGGCAGACATATTGTCCAAACTCGCGAGCACGAGAAAGAAGGGTGGGAACAAATCCGTCATCCAAGAATCCCTAGCACACTCGAGTATCGAAATATCCTCGACGCTAGTCGAGGTCCACGCCATAGGGTACGCATCGTCCTGGATGACCCCGGTTTACAATTTCTTGACGAGAGGCGAACTCCCCTCGAACCAGACCGAGGCGACCATCACAAAGCGACGAGCATGCTCCTACGTGGTGCTTGAGCACAAACTGTACCGCAGGGGATTCTCCATCCCCCTCCTAAAATGCATCGACGAATCCACAGTCCCCGAGGTACTAGGGGAGATACACGAAGGGATTAACGCACAACACATGGGCGGTAAGTCCTTGGCGAGGAAAGCTCTTTGAGTGGGGTATTACTGGCCGACGATGCAGCAGGACACCAAGGAACACGTTAAGAAGTGTGACAAGTGCCAGAGGAACGGTGACATGCACCTCGCCCCTCCTCACGAACTGAGCATACTATCGTCCCCGTGGTCGTTCGCTTGGTGGGGCATGGATATCCTCCGTCCCTTCGTGCAAGGGACTTAATAAAATAAATTCCTCATCGTGGTCGTGGATTACTTCACGAAATGGATCGAGGCCGAGGCTCTCGCAAAGACCACCTCGCACAATATCCTCTTCTTCTACAAGAGAAACATCCTCGCCAGGTTCGGAATTCCGACGGCACTGGTGACCGACAACGGCACCCAATTTACTGACCACGGGTTCCAAGACTTCGTCACCAGACTAGGAACAAAACAACACTTCACTTCGGTCGAGTACCCTCAAACCAACGGGCAAGCTGAAGCTGGAAACAGAGTCATCCTCCGGGGACTCAAACGAAGACTCGGCGAAGCAAAGAGGGGATGGGTCGAGGAGCTGCACAGCGTCTTGTGGGCATACCGCACCACGCCCCACTCAACGACGGGCGAGACCCCATTCCGACTAACATACGGCACCGAGGTCGTTATCCCGGTCGAAATTATGGAACCATCCAGACGGACAGTGAACCCCCTCGACAAAGAAATGAACGACGAGGCGCTCAGGGACGAGCTCAACTTAGTCGAGGAAATCTGATCTGGGGCGGCCCTCCGCAAAGCCACCCAAAAACAACGAGTGGCTCTACGCCACAACGACAAGGTCATTAAGCTCGAGTTCGAAATCGGCAGCCTGGTATTAAGAAGCAACCAGAAAGACTCCCGCGAAAGGAAGTTCGCCGCGAACTGGGAAGGGCCTTATCGCGTCCACGGCACCACTAGTACCGGGGCATACTACCTCGAGCAACTAGACGGAGAAACACTACCACGACCGTTGAACGCTGCTAAACTAAAGCATTACTATAGTTAAAAACCATCAACACCGAGGACCCTCGACCGTCGACACCCGCGCCCGGTCAACGGGGAAAAACGTCTGACACCGTAGAAAGGCCAAGGTACAGGCCCGACCTATGCCCAAATGGCATAACATCGTTCAACAAACGAGAGTGAACGATCATTCCCGACATGGACACCTCAATCGAGTTCCACCATCGAAGTACCTACAGGGCAGAGAACCCAGCTCGTGATGGGCAGTTCACGCCGCGGGTGAATAACCCCGATCCGGGTCATGTACCCGAACAAGCGGCTTCGCTCAGCACGCCCGACGAATCTCGAAGAATGTCGGGCCATCCAAAAGGATCGAAAAAGAAATCTCTCCTCGAGGTCAGCACTTGGGAGAATTCGACCACCGAATAGAAAGCCGAGCACATGCACGAACAAAAGACTTAGGAAAATTTGCCAACAAAGTCACAACCACATACGGGCAAGACTCTGGTATGTAACTTAGGCCAATTTTTGTGCGAAAACGTAAAACACAAGCACGGGCAAACAATTAAAAATTGAAACAAACATTCATTCAAAATGCCCGAAGGCAACAAAGCAAATAGAGATAAACCGACCAAGAAGGCCGGCGATGTTCAAGAAATACAAAGAACGGGCGCGCAGGCCCAAAATATATGAACGGGCACGCAGGCCCAAAACAAACATCAATAAAGACGCGCATGCCCTATCAGAATCTCACAACTCAGCTTCCCCAGAGCTATCACCACCGGCAACAGGAGACTCGGGCGGAGGCACGACCTGACCATCAATGATCTAGGACATGTAGCCCACTCCTTCAGTGTTCAGACCAGGATTAAACAGAGAAAGTTGGCTGACTACGGCTTCAAAGCCATCCGCCATAGCGCCGACATAGTCCACCTCGAGAAGTTGAATACGAGCGATCAGTTCCGACCGACTCTGTAAAGGAGCCGTCTCCTCTGACTCATCCTCGGTAGGGAGCATGGCGGCCTTTAATTCCTCGACCTCTCTTACGAGGCGCCCGTTGTCAATTTCCAGACGTTCCCGGTCCTCACAGAAATGATCCCTCTCCTCAGCCAGCTTCCCCGATTTCTCTTTCTCCAGAGCCAACAATTGTGTCTCCACCGCCAGCAGCTCGGCCTGCTCGCGGAACATCTCCTTGGAGCGCTCCAGAGCAGCCTTCAACTTTCTCGAACTCGAGGCGAGGGCAGCTTTCTCCTACTCCAGCTCTTTGATACGGTCAGAGTCCTCCCCTTCATCGGCCAGCACAACGGCCATCTCGGCCATCTTGACCAGTCCTGCCATATTGGCGACCAGATGCCTTCACTGACTTTCCTTGCTCATCCGCCTGATAGTTTCGGCTTCATCAGCACTCACGGACAAGGGAAATCCCTCGAAGAAACCATCCTCTTTAAAGCAAGGGGGAAACCCGAAGGACCTCACAGCGCTGGAGTCCTCGCCGACCTCCAGTTGGCTTTCCACCTGATTCCTCTTCCTCGGTATCAGATCGGTGTGTGGCTCGACGTCCTGGGCGTCTGAGATCCCTCCCGAAGCAGCTCCCGAGCTAGGTGGCGAGTCCACCCTCGTCACCTAAGAAGCGCCCGGGCTAGATGGAGGGCCCATCCTCGTCGCCTGAGGAGCTCGCACCAACCTCTTGTTAACCTTCTTATCCTGTGTCAGCTTCAGGAGCCTCTCCTTTCGACCAGCCATGAGACCTGCATAAAATAACCCCGGGTTACTGCATAACAAGTAACAAGTGAAGAAATTCAAACAAGACAAAACAATAACGACCTAGCAGGTTCGCGGCCTGCCCGAAGGACTGGCACTCCACAAGCGCCTTCGTGTCGATAGGCCGGGCCTCGAAGGTCGGATAATGTTCCTCGTCAAGAATATCCTTCCCCTCCCTCGTGGCCCACGGGGCTCATCTCGCCCGCAGACGTGTGGTAGTACCCGGTGCCATGCTCGTAGTACCTCGAGGTCTAATGCAAGGGAAATTTGGCCACGCGCCCCAACACCGGGTGTCCCTCGTCGTCTAGGAGGGCCTCCCCGTGGTCGTCGGTCACGACCGTCTCTTCCTCATACACGGATTCTAAACCTGCTATGGTAACCGGCCTCACAATGTACTACTTGTCCTTGAAGCCCCGCACAGAATCCATGTACATCCTGAATAGTCTCTTCGACTGCTTCAGGGAAACCCAACTATGCCTACCTCCTCGGGACTGGAGCTGTAAGTGGAAGACTCTAAAGAAAAGGGGTATGGTCGCCCCAATCCTTAGAAACTGACACGTCAGCTCGAACGCCCGAATGAAAGCCAGCGAGTTTGGGTGAAGCTGCGACGGGGCCAGCTCTAGATGGCTGAAAACCCCGACCTGAAAGTCACTGAAGGGGAGCTTTAACCCCAAGTCCTTGAAAGCAATCTCGTACATCGAGAACCCATACTCGGGGAACTCCGAGCAAATTCGGGCAGTAAGAGTCGGCCTACTGACGACAAAATTCTTCTGAAAACTGGGTTGACTACCGCCCTGTTAGATGATGGTGAACGCACTTCGACTATGTCGGCTATATGCCGAAGCAATCCCTCTGGGCTCGGTGCCCACCCATTCCAACAAAGGGTCGTCGATGGTATCGACCAAATTTACATTCTCCTCGGCACTTTGGTCTTCCACCTCAGTGCGCCTCGAAGAACACGGTTCGTCGGCCATGGTTACCTACCAAGCACAGGAAACCGGTCAATTGGGGAGCAAATCCACGCGCTCGCCATAACGGACGAGATAAAGAGCGCGACAGGCCATAACACTCCATGCGCGACTAAAAAAAAGTTGGTGTCTCGAAACAAAAAGATAAGTCACCTCCCCGACTCCCAAATACCACGACAAAGCCTCCCTACAAATCGCCTAAATGGGCCAACATCTCGACCACTCACGAATATGTCGACCTAAGCTATGAACATGTCGAGCAATATCATGAGTCTGAAAACTAGACCCATGAGTTTACCGGTCACTACCAAGAATCAGGCGTCCTGAATCATGAAGATCCCGGGCAGCATTGCGAGTCAAATACCTAAACTATGCGTTTATCGGGCGCATACATGCGTTCGCCGGGCATAAACATGGATTTGCCGAGCTAAACATAAATCTACCGGGGCTAATCCCAGGCGTACAGTCTGTAGGCATCTAAAAACAATGAAAAATCATGCATCACAGAGGAAAAACAAAGGAGACAAGACACTTACTTGGAATCAAGAAGGAAGTGCAACGACGGAGAAAGGGAATCAGCGACGGAGATCACGGCGGTCCTATGAGTATCTGGGAAGAACAGCAACAGCAGAAACGGAGGAAAGAGGAGAAGCGCGAAGAGAGAAAACACGTTCTGGGGCCCAAGGACCCTATTTATAGTGATGACGTGGAATACCAAACATCACCCCGGGGAACCACAGACTTCCTTCCTTGACGCACAACCCCCCTAGGCAATGATGACCCTACCTACAATAGGGTGGCGACACAACTACCAAGAGATACCTCATGTACTCAACAAACGCAGCTGTCGAGAATCCCTCGAGCACTCCTCAAATGGAATTACCTCGCGGACTCGGTACGAGAGGGGAACTCCTCGAGATACCACGGATAACTACATCCCTTGCCCGGATGCGGGACCCCGCGACAGAGGCGACCTAAGTTCAAGTCATGGCTCCTACTTCAGGAACCACGACTTGGGGGGCTCCTGTTCTGGACTGGGCCGAGCTGGCCCAAAAGCAACGGTGAAGGCCCAACCCAAACGGTCTTGCAAGGGGTCACGCCGACCAAGAGGCCACATCCGTGCCCGACATTCTCTGCTAGTGCGGCGTCCTCGACTTCATGCTACCCTGCTCGACCCCAGCTCGAGCGCTCCTCCTAGGGAAGACTCTGTCCACTACACCATCACGTGGATCCCTAAAAGACCACGTCCACGTCCGTCCGTACTTCACGCCGAACATCCATGAAGGAGACCACGTGCGGGTCCCCACTACACACGTAGAACCTGGCAGTTCCTCCATTGAGCCAAACCTGCCCAGCCCAATGAAGGGACCTTGGCCCAGTGTTGGGGGCTATAAATACCCTTTGTTCCCAGAGGGTCAGGTATTCATTCTTTGACCATAGACACAATTTTTCCTGCTCGTACTCTTACTTACTTCAGCATCGGAGTGCCTTGCATGTACCCCCCCCCCCCTATCTCGTTCAAAACTTCAGCTCGGAGCCAGCCGTGACGGTCCAAGTCTGATAAGGTTAGATCACATCCATTGGAGTAATAAAAATGTCAACAAATGACTAATTTCCATAATGACAAGGCTACCATCCATTGTAGTAACAAAAATATCGACAATAGACTACCTTCCATAATGACAAGGCTACCATCCATTGGAGTAACAAAAATCTCGACAACAGACTACCTTTCATAATGACAAGCCTACCATCCATTGGAGTAACAAAAATATCGACAACAGAGTACCTTCCATAATGACAAAGCTACCATCCATTGGAGTAACAAAAATTTCGACAATAGACTACCTTCCATAATGACAAGGCTACAATCCATTGAAGTAACAAAAATATTGACAACAGAATACGTCCCATAATGACAAGGCTACCATTCATTGGAGTAACAAAAATATCGACAACAGACTACCTTCCATAGTGACAAGGATACCATCCATTGGAGTATAAAAATCTCGACAACAGACTACCTTCCATAATAACAAGGTTACAATCCATTAGAATAAAAAAAATCTTGACATCAGACTACCTTCCATAATGACAAGGCTACCATCCAACGGAATAACAAAATTCTCGACAACAGACTACCTTCCATAATGACAAGGCTACCACACATTGTAGTAACAGATATCTCAATGACAAACTACCTTCTATAATGACAAGGCCACCATCCATTGGAGTAAAAATAATATCGACAACAAACTACCTTCCATAATGACAAGGCTACCACCCATTGGAGTAAAAAAGATATCTATATCATTCTACCTTCCATAATGATAAGGCTACCATCCATTGGAGTAACAAAAACATTTACAACAGACTACCTTTTGTAATGACAAGGCTGCCTTCCAATGGAGTAACAAAAATATGAACAAAAGACTACCTTCCATAATGACAAGGCTACCATCCATTGGAGTAACAGAAATCATAAAGACAGACTACCTTCCATAATGAAAAGACTACAATCCATTGGAGTAACAAAAATCTCGACAATAAACTACCTTCCATAATGACAAGGCTACCAACCATTGGAGTAATAAAAATATCAACAATGGATTAATTTCCAGAATGACAAGGCTACCATCCATTGTAGTAACAAAAATATCGACAACAGACTACCTTCCATAATGACAAGGCTACCATCCATTGGAGTAACAAAAATATCGACGACAAAGTACTTTCCATAATGACAAAGCTACCATCCATTGGAGTAACAAAAATCTCGATAATAGACTACCTTCCATAATGACAAGGCTACAATCCATTGAAGTAACAAAAATATTGACAACAGAATACGTCCCATAATGACAAGGCTACCATTCATTGGAGTAACAAAAATCTCCATAACAGACTACCTTCCATAATGACAAGGATACCATCCATTAGAGTATAAAAATCTCGACAACAGACTACCTTCGATAATGACAAGGTTACAATCCATTAGAATAACAAAAATCTCGACATCAGACTACCTTCCATAATGACAAAGCTAGCATCCAACGTAATAACAAAATTCTCGACAACAGACTACCTTCCATAATGACAAGGCTACCACACATTGGAGTAACATATATCTCAATGAAAAACTACATTCCATAATGACAAGGCTACCATCCATTGGAGTAAAAAAAATATCGACAACCAACTACCTTCCATAATGACAAGGCTACCACCCATTGGAGTAAAAAAGATATCTATATCATTCTACCTTCCATAATGATAAGGCTACCATCTATTGGAGTATCAAAAACATTGACAACAGACTACCTTCTATAATGACAAGGCTACCTTCCAATGGAGTAACAAAAATATGAACAAAAGACTACCTTCCATAATGACAAGACTACCATCCATTGGAGTAACAGAAATCATAACGACAGACTACCTTCCATAATGAAAAGACTACCATCCATTGGAGTAACAAAAATCTCGACAACAGACTACCTTCCATAATGACAAGGCTACCAACCATTGGAGTAATAAAAATATCAACAATGGAGTAATTTCCAGAATGACAAGGCTACCATCCATTGTAGTAATAAAAATATCGACAACAGGCTACCTTCCATAATGACAAGGCTACCATTCATTGGAGTAACAAAAATCTCGACAACAGACTACCTTTCATAATGACAAGGCTACCATCCATTGGAGTAACAAAAATATCGACAACATAGTACCTTCCATAATGAAAAAGCTACCATCCATTGGAGTAACAAAAATCTCGACAATAGACTACCTTCCATAATGACAAGGCTACAATCCATTGAAGTAACCAAAATATTGACAACAAACTACGTCCCATAATGACAAGGCTACCATTCATTGGAGTAAAAAAAATCTCGACAACAGACTACCTTCCATAATGACAAGGAAACCATCCATTGGAGTATAAAAATCTCGACAACAGACTACCTTCCATAATGAAAAGGTTACAATCCATTAGAATAACAAAAATCTCGACATCAGACTACCTTCCATAATGACAAGGCTACCATCCAACGGAATAACAAAATTCTCGACAACAGACTACGTTCCATAATGACAAGGCTACCACACATTGGAGTAACAGATATCTCAATGACAAACTACCTTCCATAATGACAAGGCTACCATCCATTGGAGTAAAAATAATATCGACAACCAACTACCTTCCATAATGACGAGGCTACCACCCATTGGAGTAAAAAAGATATCTATATCATTCTACCTTCCATAATGATAAGGCTACCATCCATTGGAGTAACAAAAACATTGACAACAGACTACCTTCTGTAATGACAAGGCTACCTTCCAATGGAGTAACAAAAATATGAACAAAAGACTACCTTCCATAATGATAAGGCTACCATCCATTGGAGTAACAGAAATCATAACGACAGAATACCTTCCAAAATGAAAAGACTACCATGCATTGGAGTAACAAAAATATCGACAACAGAGTACCTTCCATAATGACAAGGCTACCATCCATTGGAGTAACAAAAATCTCGACAACAGACTACCTTTCATAATGACAAGCCTACCATCCATTGGAGTAACAAAAATATCGACAACAGAGTACCTTCCATAATGACAAAGCTACCATCCATTGGAGTAACAAAAATTTCGACAATAGACTACCTTCCATAATGACAAGGCTACAATCCATTGAAGTAACAAAAATATTGACAACAGAATACGTCCCATAATGACAAGGCTACCATTCATTGGAGTAACAAAAATATCGACAACAGACTACCTTCCATAGTGACAAGGATACCATCCATTGGAGTATAAAAATCTCGACAACAGACTACCTTCCATAATGACAAGGTTACAATCCATTAGAATAAAAAAAATCTTGACATCAGACTACCTTCCATAATGACAAGGCTACCATCCAACGGAATAACAAAATTCTCGACAACAGACTACCTTCCATAATGACAAGGCTACCACACATTGTAGTAACAGATATCTCAATGACAAACTACCTTCTATAATGACAAGGCCACCATCCATTGGAGTAAAAATAATATCGACAACAAACTACCTTCCATAATGACAAGGCTACCACCCATTGGAGTAAAAAAGATATCTATATCATTCTACCTTCCATAATGATAAGGCTACCATCCATTGGAGTAACAAAAACATTTACAACAGACTACCTTTTGTAATGACAAGGCTGCCTTCCAATGGAGTAACAAAAATATGAACAAAAGACTACCTTCCATAATGACAAGGCTACCATCCATTGGAGTAACAGAAATCATAAAGACAGACTACCTTCCATAATGAAAAGACTACAATCCATTGGAGTAACAAAAATCTCGACAATAAACTACCTTCCATAATGACAAGGCTACCAACCATTGGAGTAATAAAAATATCAACAATGGATTAATTTCCAGAATGACAAGGCTACCATCCATTGTAGTAACAAAAATATCGACAACAGACTACCTTCCATAATGACAAGGCTACCATCCATTGGAGTAACAAAAATCTCGACAACAGACTACCTTTCATAATGACAAGGCTACCATCCATTGGAGTAACAAAAATATCGACGACAAAGTACTTTCCATAATGACAAAGCTACCATCCATTGGAGTAACAAAAATCTCGATAATAGACTACCTTCCATAATGACAAGGCTACAATCCATTGAAGTAACAAAAATATTGACAACAGAATACGTCCCATAATGACAAGGCTACCATTCATTGGAGTAACAAAAATCTCCATAACAGACTACCTTCCATAATGACAAGGATACCATCCATTAGAGTATAAAAATCTCGACAACAGACTACCTTCGATAATGACAAGGTTACAATCCATTAGAATAACAAAAATCTCGACATCAGACTACCTTCCATAATGACAAGGCTAGCATCCAACGTAATAACAAAATTCTCGACAACAGACTACCTTCCATAATGACAAGGCTACCACACATTGGAGTAACATATATCTCAATGAAAAACTACATTCCATAATGACAAGGCTACCATCCATTGGAGTAAAAAAAATATCGACAACCAACTACCTTCCATAATGACAAGGCTACCACCCATTGGAGTAAAAAAGATATCTATATCATTCTACCTTCCATAATGATAAGGCTACCATCTATTGGAGTATCAAAAACATTGACAACAGACTACCTTCTATAATGACAAGGCTACCTTCCAATGGAGTAACAAAAATATGAACAAAAGACTACCTTCCATAATGACAAGACTACCATCCATTGGAGTAACAGAAATCATAACGACAGACTACCTTCCATAATGAAAAGACTACCATCCATTGGAGTAACAAAAATCTCGACAACAGACTACCTTCCATAATGACAAGGCTACCAACCATTGGAGTAATAAAAATATCAACAATGGAGTAATTTCCAGAATGACAAGGCTACCATCCATTGTAGTAACAAAAATATCGACAACAGGCTACCTTCCATAATGACAAGGCTACCATTCATTGGAGTAACAAAAATCTCGACAACAGACTACCTTTCATAATGACAAGGCTACCATCCATTGGAGTAACAAAAATATCGACAACATAGTACCTTCCATAATGAAAAAGCTACCATCCATTGGAGTAACAAAAATCTCGACAATAGACTACCTTCCATAATGACAAGGCTACAATCCATTGAAGTAACCAAAATATTGACAACAAACTACGTCCCATAATGACAAGGCTACCATTCATTGGAGTAAAAAAAATCTCGACAACAGACTACCTTCCATAATGACAAGGAAACCATCCATTGGAGTATAAAAATCTCGACAACAGACTACCTTCCATAATGAAAAGGTTACAATCCATTAGAATAACAAAAATCTCGACATCAGACTACCTTCCATAATGACAAGGCTACCATCCAACGGAATAACAAAATTCTCGACAACAGACTACGTTCCATAATGACAAGGCTACCACACATTGGAGTAACAGATATCTCAATGACAAACTACCTTCCATAATGACAAGGCTACCATCCATTGGAGTAAAAATAATATCGACAACCAACTACCTTCCATAATGACGAGGCTACCACCCATTGGAGTAAAAAAGATATCTATATCATTCTACCTTCCATAATGATAAGGCTACCATCCATTGGAGTAACAAAAACATTGACAACAGACTACCTTCTGTAATGACAAGGCTACCTTCCAATGGAGTAACAAAAATATGAACAAAAGACTACCTTCCATAATGACAAGGCTACCATCCATTGGATTAACAGAAATCATAACGACAGAATACCTTCCAAAATGAAAAGACTACCATGCATTGGAGTAACAAAAATATCGACAACAGAGTACCTTCCATAATGACAAGGCTACCATCCATTAGAGTAACAAAAATCTCGACAATAGAGTACCTTCCATAATGACAAGGTTACCATACATTGGAATAACAAAAATCCTGACATCAGACTACCTTCCATAATGACAAGGTTACCATCCAATGGAATAACAAAAATCTCGACAACAGACTACCTTCCATAATGACAAGGCTACCATCCATTGTAGTAACAAAAATATCGACAACAAGCTACCTTCCATAATGACAAGGCTACCATCCATTTGAGTAACAAAAATCTCGACAACAGACTACCATTCATAATGACAACGCTACCATCCATTGGAGTAACAAAAATATCGACAACAGAGTACCTTCCATACTGACAAGGTTACAATCCATTAGAATAACAAAAATCTCGACATCAGACTACCTTCCATATTGACAAGGCTAACATCAAACGGAATAACAAAAATCTCGACATCAGACTACCTTCCATAATGACAAGGCTACCACACATTGGAGTAACATGTATCTCAATGACAATCTACCTTCCGTAATGACAATGCTACCATCCATTGGAGTAAAAAAAATATCGAATAAAAACTACCTTCCATAATGACAAGGCTACCACCCATTGGAGTAAAAAAGATATCTATATTATACTACCTTCCATAATGATAAGGCTACCATCCATTGGAGTAACAAAAATATCGACAACAGACTACCTTCTGTAATGACAAGGCTACCATCCGATGGAGTAACAAAAATCTGAACAAAAGACTACCTTCCATAATGACAAGGCTACCATCCATTGGAGTAACAGAAATCATAACGACAGACTACCTTCCATAATGAAAAGACTACCATCCATTGGAGTAACAAAAATATCGATAACAGACTACCTTTTATAATGACAAGGCTACCATCCATTAGAGTAACAAAAATATCGACAACAGAGTACTTTCCATACTGACAAAGCTACCATCCATTGGAGTAACAACAATCTCGACAATAGACTACCTTCCATAATGACAATGCTACAATCCATTGAAGTAACAAAAATATTGACAACAGAATACGTCCCATAATGACAAGGCTACCATTCATTGGAGTAACAAAATTCTCGACAACAGACTACCTTCCTTAATGACAAGGCTACCATCCATTGGAGTATAAAAATCTCGACAACAGACTACCTTCCATAATGAAAATGTTACAATCCATTAGAATAACAAAAATCTCGACATCATACTACCTTCCATAATGACAAGGCTACCATCCAACGGAATAACAAAATTCTCGACAACAGACTACCTTCCATAATGACAAGGCTACCACACATTGGAGTAACAGATATCTCAATGACAAACTACCTTCCATAAGGACAAGGCTACCATTCATTGGAGTAAAAATAATATCGACAACCAACTACCTTCCATAATGACAAGGCTACCACCCATTGGAGTAAAAAAGATATCTATATCATTCTACCTTCCATAATGATAAGGCTACCATCCATTGGAGTAACAAAAACATTGACAACAGACTACCTTCTGTAATGACAAGGCTACCTTCCAATGGAGTAACAAAAATATGAACAAAAGACTACCTTCCATAATGACAAGGCTACCATCCATTGGAGTAACAGAAATCATAACGACAGAATACCTTCCAAAATGAAAAGACTACCATGCATTGGAGTAACAAAAATATCGACAACAGAGTACCTTCCATAATGACAAGGCTACCATCCATTAGAGTAACAAAAATCTCGACAATAGAGTACCTTCCATAATGACAAGGTTACCATACATTGGAATAACAAAAATCCTGACATCAGACTACCTTCCATAATGACAAGGTTACCATCCAATGGAATAACAAAAATCTCGACAACAGACTACCTTCCATAATGACAAGGCTACCATCCATTGTAGTAACAAAAATATCGACAACAAGCTACCTTCCATAATCACAAGGCTACCATCCATTTGAGTAACAAAAATCTCGACAACAGACTACCATTCATAATGACAACGCTACCATCCATTGGAGTAACAAAAATATCGACAACAGAGTACCTTCCATACTGACAAGGTTACAATCCATTAGAATAACAAAAATCTCGACATCAGACTACCTTCCATATTGACAAGGCTAACATCAAACGGAATAACAAAAATCTCGACATCAGACTACCTTCCATAATGACAAGGCTACCACACATTGGAGTAACATGTATCTCAATGACAATCTACCTTCCGTAATGACAATGCTACCATCCATTGGAGTAAAAAAAATATCGACGAAAAACTACCTTCCATAATGACAAGGCTACCACCCATTGGAGTAAAAAAGATATCTATATTATACTACCTTCCATAATGATAAGGCTACCATCCATTGGAGTAACAAAAATATCGACAACAGACTACCTTCTGTAATGACAAGGCTACCATCCGATGGAGTAACAAAAATCTCAACAAAAGACTACCTTCCATAATGACAAGGCTACCATCCATTGGAGTAACAGAAATCATAACGACAGACTACCTTCCATAATGAAAAGACTACCATCCATTGGAGTAACAAAAATATCGATAACAGACTACCTTTTATAATGACAAGGCTACCATCCATTAGAGTAACAAAAATATCGACAACAGAGTACTTTCCATACTGACAAAGCTACCATCCATTGGAGTAACAACAATCTCGACAATAGACTACCTTCCATAATGACAATGCTACAATCCATTGAAGTAACAAAAATATTGACAACAGAATACGTCCCATAATGACAAGGCTACCATTCATTGGAGTAACAAAATTCTCGACAACAGACTACCTTCCTTAATGACAAGGCTACCATCCATTGGAGTATAAAAATCTCGACAACAGACTACCTTCCATAATGAAAATGTTACAATCCATTAGAATAACAAAAATCTCGACATCATACTACCTTCCATAATGACAAGGCTACCATCCAACGGAATAACAAAATTCTCGACAACAGACTACCTTCCATAATGACAAGGCTACCACACATTGGAGTAACAGATATCTCAATGACAAACTACCTTCCATAAGGACAAGGCTACCATCCATTGGAGTAAAAATAATATCGACAACCAACTACCTTCCATAATGACAAGGCTACCACCCATTGGAGTAAAAAAGATATCTATATCATTCTACCTTCCATAATGATAAGGCTACCATCCATTGGAGTAACAAAAACATTGACAACAGACTACCTTCTGTAATGACAAGGCTACCTTCCAATGGAGTAACAAAAATATGAACAAAAGACTACCTTCCATAATGACAAGGCTACCATCCATTGGAGTAACAGAAATCATAACGACAGAATACCTTCCAAAATGAAAAGACTACCATGCATTGGAGTAACAAAAATATCGACAACAGAGTACCTTCCATAATGACAAGGCTACCATCCATTAGAGTAACAAAAATCTCGACAATAGAGTACCTTCCATAATGATAAGGTTACCATACATTGGAATAACAAAAATCCTGATATCAGACTACCTTCCAGAATGACAAGGTTACCATCCAATGGAATAACAAAAATCTCGACAACAGACTACCTTCTATAATGACAAGGCTACCATCCATTGTAGTAACAAAAATATCGACAACAAGCTACCTTCCATAATGACAAGGCTACCATCCATTTGAGTAACAAAAATCTCGACAACAGACTACCATTCATAATGACAACCCTACCATCCATTGGAGTAACAAAAATATCGACAACAAAGTACCTTCCATACTGACAAGGTTACAATCCATTAGAATAACAAAAATCTCGACATCAGACTACCTTCCATATTGACAAGGCTAACATCAAACGGAATAACAAAAATCTCGACATCAGACTACCTTCCATAATGACAAGGCTACCACACATTGGAGTAACATATATCTCAATGACAATCTACCTTCCATAATGACAAGGCTACCATCCATTGTAGTAAAAAAAATATCGACGAAAAACTACCTTCCATAATGACAAGGCTACCACCTATTGGAGTAAAAAAGATATCTATATTATACTACCTTCCATAATGATAAGGCTACCATCCATTGGAGTAACAAAAATATCGACAACAGACTACCTTCTGTAATGACAAGGCTACCATCCGATGGAGTAACAAAAATCTGAACAAAAGACTACCTTCCATAATGACAAGGCTACCATCCATTGGACTAACAGAAATCATAACGACAGACTACCTTCCATAATGAAAAGACTACCATCCATTGGAGTAACAAAAATATCGATAACAGACTACCTTTTATAATGACAAGGCTACCATCCATTGGAGTAACAAAAATATCGACAACAGAGTACTTTCCATACTGACAAAGCTACCATCCATTGGAGTAACAACAATCTCGACAATAGACTACCTTCCATAATGACAAGGCTACAATCCATTGAAGTAACAAAAATATTGACAACAGAATACGTCCCATAATGACAAGGCTACCATTCATTGGAGTAACAAAATTCTCGACAACAGACTACCTTCCTTAATGACAAGGTTACCATCCATTGGAGTATAAAAATCTCGACAACAGACTACCTTCCATAATGAAAAGGTTACAATCCATTAGAATAACAAAAATCTCGACATCAGACTACCTTCCATAATGACAAGGCTACCAACCATTGGAGTAATAAAAATATCAACAATGGAGTAATTTCCAGAATGACAAGGCTACCATCCATTGTAGTAACAAAAATATTGACAACAGACTACCTTCCATAATGACAAGGCTACCATCCATTGGAGTAACAAAAATCTCGACAACAGACTACCTTTCATAATGACAAGGCTACCATCCATTGGAGTAACAAAAATATCGACAACAGAGTACCTTCTATAATGAAAAAGCTACCATCCATTGGAGTAACAAAAATCTCGACAATAGACTACCTTCCATAATGACAAGGCTACAATCCATTGAAGTAACCAAAATATTGACAACAGACTACGTCCCATAATGATAAGGCTACCATTCATTGGAGTAACAAACATCTCGACAACAGACTACCTTCCATGATGACAAGGATACCATCCATTGGAGTATAAACATCTCGACAACACACTACCTTCCATAATGACAAGGTTACAATCCATTAGAATAACAAAAATCTCGACATCAGACTACCTTCCATAATGTCAAGGCTAACATCCAACGGAATAACAAAATTCTCGACAACAGACTACCTTCCATAATGACAAGGCTACCACACATTGGAGTAACAGATATCTCAATGACAATCTACCTTCCATAATGACAAGGCTACCATCCATTGGAGTAAAAAAAATATCGACAACCAAGTACCTTCCATAATGACAAGGCTACTACCCATTGGAGTAAAAAAGATATCTATATCATTCTACCTTCCATAATGATAAGGCTACCATCCATTGGAGTAACAAAAACATCGACAACAGACTACCTTCTGTAATGACAAGGCTACCTTCCAATGGAGTAACAAAAATATGAACAAAAGACTACCTTCCATAATGACAAGGCTACCATCCATTGGAGTAACAGAAATCATAACGACAGAATACCTTCCAAAATGAAAAGACTACCATCCATTAGAGTAACAAAAATCTCGACAATAGACTACCTTCCATAATTACAAGGCTACCATCCATTGGAGTAACAAAAATCTCGACAATAGAGTACCTTCCATAACGACAAGGTTACCATACATTGGAATAACAAAAATCCTAACATCAAACTACCTTCCATAATGACAAGGCTACCATCCATTGGAGTAACAACAATCTCGATAATAGAGTACCTTCCATAACAAGGTTACCATACATTGGAATAACAAAAATCCTGACATCATACAACCTTCCATAATGACAAGGTTACCATCCAATGGAATAACAAAAATCTCGACAACAGACTACCTTCCATAATGACAAGGCTACCATCCATTGTAGTAAAAAAAATATCGACAACAGACTACCTTCCATAATGACAAGGCTACCATCCATTGGATTTAGAAAAATCTCAACAACAGACTACCATTCATAATGACAAGGCTACCATCCATTGGAGTAACAAAAATATCGACAATAGAGTACCTTCCATAATGACAAAGCTACCATCCATTGGAGTAACAAAAATATCGACAATAGACTACCATCCATAATGACAAGGCTACAATCCATTGAAGTAACAAAAATATTGACAACATATTATCTCCCATAATGACAAGGCTACCTTTCATTGGAGTAACAAAAATCTCGACAACGGACTACCTTCCATGATGACAAGGATACCATCCATTGGAGTATAAAAATGTCGACAACACACTACCTTCCATAATGACAAGGTTACAATCCATTAGAATAACAAAAATCTCGACATCAGACTACCTTACATAATGACAAGGCTAACATCAAACGGAATAACAAAATTCTCGACAACAGACTACCTTCCATAATGACAAGGCTACCACACATTGGAGTAACAGATATCTCAATGACAATCTACCTTCCATAATGACAAGGCTACCATCCATTGGAGTAAAAAAAATATCGACAAAAAACTACCTTCCATAATGACAAGGCTACCACCCATTGAAGTAAAAAAGATATCTATATTATACTACCTTCCATAATGATAAGGCTACCATCCATTGGAGTAACAAAAATATCGACAACAGACTACCTTTTGTAATGGCAAGGCTACCATCCAATGGAGTAAAAAAACCTGAACAAAAGACTACCTTCCATAATGACAAGGCTACCATCCATTGGAGTAACAGAAATCATAACGACAGACTACCTTCCATAATGAAAAGACTACCATCCATTAGACTAACAAAAACCTCGACAATAGACTACCTTCCATAATGACAAGGCTACCATCCGTTGGAGTAACAAAATTCTCGACAATAGAGTACCTTCCATAATGACAAGGTTACCATACATTGGAATAACAAAAATCCTAACGTCAAACTGCCTTCCATAATGACAAGGCTACCATCCATTGGAGTAACAACAATCTCGATAATAGAGTACCTTCCATAACAAGGTTACCATACATTGGAATAACAAAAATCCTGACATCATACAACCTTCCATAATGACAAGGTTACCATCCAATGGAATAACAAAAATCTCGACAACAGACTACCTTCCATAATGACAAGGCTACCATCCATTGTAGTAAAAAAAATATCGACAACAGACTACCTTCCATAATGAAAAGGCTACCATCCATTGGATTTAGAAAAATCTCAACAACAGACTACCATTCATGATGACAAGGCTACCATCCATTGGAGTAACAAAAATATCGACAATAGAGTACCTTCCATAATGACAAAGCTACCATCCATTGGAGTAACAAAAATCTAGACAATAGACTACCATCCATAATGACAAGGCTACAATCCATTGAAGTAACAAAAATATTGACAACATACTATCTCCCATAATGACAAGGCTACCTTTCATTGGAGTAACAAAAATCTCGACAACGGACTACCTTCCATGATGACAAGGATACCATCCATTGGAGTATAAAAATCTCAACAACACACTACCTTCCATAATTACAAGGTTACAATCCATTAGAATAACAAAAATCTCGACATCAGACTACCTTCCATAATGACAAGGCTAACATCAAACGGAATAACAAAATTCTCGACAACAGACTACCTTCCATAATGACAAGGCTACCACACATTGGAGTAATAGATATCTCAATGACAATCTACCTTCCATAATGACAAGGCTATCATCCATTGGAGTAAAAAAAATATAGACAAAAAACTACCTTCCATAATGACAAGGCTACCACCCATTGGAGTAAAAAAGATATCTATATTATACTACCTTCCATATTGATAAGGCTACCATCCATTGGAGTAACAAAAATATCGACAATAGACTACCTTTTGTAATGGAAAGGCTACCATCCAATGGAGTAAAAAAAGCTGAACAAAAGACTACCTTCCATAATGAAAAGGCTACCATCCATTGGAGTAACAGAAATCATAACGACAGACTACCTTCCATAATGAAAAGACTACTATCCATTAGAGTAACAAAAATCTCGACAATAGACTACCTTCCATAATGACAAGGCTACCATCCATTGGAGTAACAAAAATCTCGACAATAGAGTACCTTCCATAATGACAAGGTTACCATACATTGGAATAACAAAAATCCTAACATCAAACTACCTTCCATAATGACAAGTCTACCATCCATTGGAGTAACAAAAATCTCGATAATAGAGTACCTTCCATAATGACAAGGTTACCATACATTGGAATAACAAAAATCATGACATCAGACAACCTTCCATAATGACAAGGTTACCATCCAATGGAATAACAAAAATCTCGACAACAGACTACCTTCCATAATGACAAGGCTACCATCCATTATAGTAAAAAAATATTGACAACAGACTACCTTCCATAATGACAAGGCTACCATCCATTGGAGTTAGAAAAATCTCGACAATAGACTACCATTCGTAATGACAAGGCTACCATCCATTGGAGTAACAAAAATATCGACAATAGAGTACCTTCCATAATGACAAAGCTACCATCCATTAGAGTAACAAAAATCTAGACAATAGACTACCATCCATAATGACAAGGCTACAATCCATTGAAGTAACAAAAATATTGACAACAGACTACCTCCCATAATGACAAGGCTACCATTCATTGGAGTAACAAACATCTCGACAACAGACTACCTTCCATGATGACAAGGATACCATCCATTGGAGTATAAAAATCTCGACAACACACTACCTTCCATAATGACAAGGTTCGAATCCATTAGAATAACAAAAATCTCGACATCAGACTACCTTCGATAATGACAAGGCTAACATCAAACGGAATAACAAAATTCTCGACAATAGACTACCTTCCATAATGACAAGGCTATCACACATTGGAGTAACAGATATCTCAATGACAATCTACCTTCCATAATGACAAGGTTACCATCCATTGGAGTAAAAAAAATATTGACAAAAAACTACCTTCCATAATGACAAGGCTACCACCCATTGGAGTAAAAAAGATATCTATATTATACTACCTTCCATAATGATAAGGCTACCATCCATTGGAGTAACAAAAATATCAACAACAGACTACCTTTTGTAATGGCAAGGCTACCATCCAATGGAGTAAAAAAAACCTGATCAAAAGACTACCTTCCATAATGACAAGGCTACCATCCATTGGAGTAACAGAAATCATAACGACAGACTACCTTCCATAATGAAAAGACTACCATCCATTAGAGTAACAAAAATCTCGACAATAGACTACCTTCCATAATGACAAGGCTACCATCCATTGGAGTAACAAAAATCTCGACAATAGAGTACCTTCCATAATGACAAGGTTACCATACATTGGAATAACAAAAATCCTAACATCAAACTACCTTCCATAATGACAAGGCTACCATCCATTAGAGTAACAACAATCTCGATAATAGAGTACCTTCCATAACAAGGTTACCATACATTGGAATAACAAATATCCTGACATCAGACAACCTTCCATAATGACAAGGTTACCATCCAATGGAATAACAAAAATCTCGACAACAGACTACCTTCCATAATGACAACGCTACCATCCATTGTAGTAAAAAAAATATCGACAACAGACTACTTTCCATAATGACAAGGCTACCATCCATTGGAGTTAGAAAAATCTCAACAACAGACTACCATTCAGAATGACAAGGCTACCATCCATTGGAGTAACAAAAATATCGACAATAGAGTACCTTCCATAATGACAAAGCTACCATCCATTGGAGTAACAAAAATCTCGACAATAGACTACCATTCATAATGACAAGGCTACAATCCATTGAAGTAACAAAAATATTGACAACATACTATCTCCCATAATGACATGGCTACCTTTCATTGGAGTAACAAAAATCTCGACAACAGACTACCTTCTATGATGACAAGGATACCATCCATTGGAGTATAAAAATCTCGACAACACACTACCTTCCATAATGACAAGGTTACAATCCATTAGAATAACAAAAATATCGACATCAGACTACCTTCCATAATGACAAGGCTAACATCAAACGGAATAACAAAATTCTCGACAACAGACTACCTTCCATAATGACAAGGCTACCACACATTGGAGTAACAGATATCTCAATGACAATCTACCTTCCATAATTACAAGGCTATCATCCATTGGAGTAAAAAAAATATAGACAAAAAACTACCTTCCATAATGACAAGGCTACCACCCATTGGAGTAAAAAAGATATCTATATTATACTACCTTCCATAATGATAAGGCTACCATCCATTGGAGTAACAAAAATATCGACAACAGACTACCTTTTGTAATGGCAAGGCTACCATCCAATGGAGTAAAAAAAAGCTGAACAAAAGACTACCTTCCATAATGAAAAGGCTACCATCCATTGGAGTAACAGAAATCATAATGACAGACTACCTTCCATAATGAAAAGACTACCATCCATTAGAGTAACAAAAATCTAGACAATAGACTACCTTCCATAATGACAAGGCTACCATCCATTAGAGTAACAAAAATCTCGACAATAGAGTACCTTCCATAATGACAAGGTTACCATACATTGGAATAACAAAAATCCTAACATCAAACTACCTTCCATAATGACAACTCTACCATCCATTGGAGTAACAAAAATCTCGATAATAGAGTACCTTCCATAATGACAAGGTTACCATACATTGGAATAACAAAAATCCTGACATCAGACAACCTTCCATAATGACAAGGTTACCATCCAATGGAATAACAAAAATCTCGACAACAGACTACCTTCCATAATGACAAGGCTACCATCCATTATAGTAAAAAAATATCGACAACAGACTACCTTCCATAATGACAAGGCTATCATCCATTGGAGTTAGAAAAATCTCGACAACAGACTACCATTCGTAATGACAAGGCTACCATCCATTGGAGTAACAAAAATATCGACAATAGAGTACCTTCCATAATGACAAAGCTACCATCCATTAGAGTAACAAAAATCTAGACAATAGACTACCATCCATAATGACAAGGCTACAATCCATTGAAGTAACAAAAATATTGACAACATACTACCTCCCATAATGACAAGGCTACCATTCATTGGAGTAACAAACATCTCGACAACAGACTACCTTCCATGATGACAAGGATACCATCCATTGGAGTATAAAAATCTCGACAACACACTACCTTCCATAATGACAAGGTTACAATCCATTAGAATAACAAAAATCTCGACATCAGACTACCTTCCATAATGACAAGGCTAACATCAAACGGAATAACAAAATTCTCGACACCAGACTACCTTCCATAATGACAAGGCTACCACACATTGGAGTAACAAATATCTCAATGACAATCTACCTTCCATAATGACAAGGCTACCATCCATTGGAGTAAAAAAAATATCGACAAAAAACTACCTTCCATAATGACAAGGCTACCACCCATTGGAGTAAAAAAGATATCTATATTATACTACCTTCCATAATGATAAGGCTACCATCCATTGGAGTAACAAAAATATCAACAACAGACTACCTTTTGTAATGGCAAGGCTACCATCCAATGGAGTAAAAAAAACCTGATCAAAAGACTACCTTCCATAATGACAAGGCTACCATCCATTGGAGTAACAGAAATCATAACGACAGACTACCTTCCATAATGAAAAGACTACCATCCATTAGAGTAACAAAAATCTCGACAATAGACTACCTTCCATAATGACAAGGCTACCATCCATTGGAGTAACAAAAATCTCGACAATAGAGTACCTTCCATAATGACAAGGTTACCATACATTGGAATAACAAAAATCCTAACATCAAACTACCTTCCATAATGACAAGGCTACCATCCATTGGAGTAACAACAATCTCGATAATAGAGTACCTTCCATAACAAGGTTACCATACATTGGAATAACAAAAATCCTGAAATCAGACAACCTTCCATAATGACAAGGTTACCATCCAATGGAATAACAAAAATCTCGACAATAGACTACCTTCCATAATGACAACGCTACCATCCATTGTAGTAAAAAAAATATCGACAACAGACTACCTTCCATAATGACAAGGCTACCATCCATTGGAGTTAGAAAAATCTCAACAACAGACTACCATTCATAATGACAAGGCTACCATCCATTGGAGTAACAAAAATATCGACAATAGAGTACCTTCCATAATGACAAAGCTACCATCCATTGGAGTAACAAAAATCTCGACAATAGACTATCTTCCATAATGACAAGGCTACAATCCATTGAAGTAACAAAAATATTGAAAACATACTATCTCCCATAATGACAAGGCTACCTTTCATTGGAGTAACAAAAATCTCGACAACATACTACCTTCCATGATGACAAGGATACCATCCATTGGAGTATAAAAATCTCAACAACACACTACCTTCCATAATGACAAGGTTACAATCCACTAGAATAACAAAAATATCGACATCAGACTACCTTCCATAATGACAAGGCTAACATCAAACGGAATAACAAAATTCTCGACAACAGACTACCTTCCATAATGACAAGGCTACCACACATTGGAGTAATAGATATCTCAATGACAATCTACCTTCCATAATGACAAGGCTATCATCCATTGGAGTAAAAAAAATATAGACAAAAAACTACCTTCCATAATGACAAGGCTACCACCCATTGGAGTAAAAAAGATATCTATATTATACTACCTTCCATAATGATAAGGCTACCATCCATTGGAGTAACAAAAATATCGACAACAGACTACCTTTTGTAATGGCAAGGCTACCATCCAATGGAGTAAAAAAAAGCTGAACAAAAGACTACCTTCCATAATGAAAAGGCTACCATCCATTGGAGTAACAGAAATCATAACGACAGACTACCTTCCATAATGAAAAGACTACGATCCATTAGAGTAACAAAAATCTCGACAATAGACTACCTTCCATAATGACAAGGCTACCATCCATTGGAGTAACAAAAATCTCGACAATAGAGTACCTTCCATAATGACAAGGTTACCATACATTGGAATAACAAAAATCCTAACATCAAACTACCTTCCATAATGACAAGTCTACCATCCATTAGAGTAACAAAAATCTCGATAATAGAGTACCTTCCATAATGACAAGGTTACCATACATTGGAATAACAAAAATCATGACATCAGACAACCTTCCATAATGACAAGGTTACCATCCAATGGAATAACAAAAATCTCGACAACAGACTACCTTCCATAATGACAAGGCTACCATCCATTATAGTAAAAAAATATCGACAACAGACTACCTTCCATAATGACAAGGCTACCATCCATTGGAGTTAGAAAAATCTCGACAACAGACTACCATTCGTAATGACAAGGCTACCATCCATTGGAGTAACAAAAATATCGACAATAGAGTACCTTCCATAATGACAAAGCTACCATCCATTAGAGTAACAAAAATCTAGACAATAGACTACCATCCATAATGACAAGGCTACAATCCATTGAAGTAACAAAAATATTGACAATAGACTACCTCCCATAATGACAAGGCTACCATTCATTGGAGTAACAAACATCTCGACAACAGACTACCTTCCATGATGACAAGGATACCATCCATTGGAGTATAAAAATCTCGACAACACACTACCTTCCATAATGACAAGTTTACAATCCATTAGAATAACAAAAATCTCGACATCAGACTACCTTCGATAATGACAAGGCTAACATCAAACGGAATAACAAAATTCTCGACAACAGACTACCTTCCATAATGACAAGGCTACCACACATTGGAGTAACAGATATCTCAATGACAATCTACCTTCCATAATGACAAGGCTACCATCCATTGGAGTAAAAAAAATATCGACAAAAAACTACCTTCCATAATGACAAGGCTACCACCCATTGGAGTAAAAAAGATATCTATATTATACTACCTTCCATAATGATAAGGCTACCATCCATTGGAGTAACAAAAATATCAACAACAGACTACCTTTTGTAATGGCAAGGCTACCATCCAATGGAGTAAAAAAAACCTGATCAAAAGACTACCTTCCATAATGACAAGGCTACCATCCATTGGAGTAACAGAAATCATAACGACAGACTACCTTCCATAATGAAAAGACTACCATCCATTAGAGTAACAAAAATCTCGACAATAGACTACCTTCCATAATGACAAGGCTACCATCCATTGGAGTAACAAAAATCTCGACAATAGAGTACCTTCCATAATGACAAGGTTACCATACATTGGAATAACAAAAATCCTAACATCAAACTACCTTCCATAATGACAAGGCTACCATCCATTGGAGTAACAACAATCTCGATAATAGAGTACCTTCCATAACAAGGTTACCATACATTGGAATAACAAAAATCCTGACATCAGACAACCTTCCATAATGACAAGGTTACCATCCAATGGAATAACAAAAATCTCGACAACAGACTACCTTCCATAATGACAACGCTACCATCCATTGTAGTAAAAAAAAATCGACAACAGACTACCTTCCATAATGACAAGGCTACCATCCATTGGAGTTAGAAAAATCTCAACAACAGACTACCATTCATAATGACAAGGCTACCATCCATTGGAGTAACAAAAATATCGACAATAGAGTACCTTCCATAATGACAAAGCTACCATCCATTGGAGTAACAAAAATCTCGACAATAGACTACCATCCATAATGACAAGGCTACAATCCATTGAAGTAACAAAAATATTGACAACATACTATCTCCCATAATGACAAGGCTACCTTTCATTGGAGTAACAAAAATCTCGACAACAGACTACCTTCCATGATGACAAGGATACCATCCATTGGAGTATAAAAATCTCGACAACACACTACCTTCCATAATGACAAGGTTACAATCCATTAGTATAACAAAAATATCGACATCAGACTACCTTCCATAATGACAAGGCTAACATCAAACGGAATAACAAAATTCTCGACAACAGACTACCTTCCATAATGACAAGGCTACCACACATTGGAGTAACAGATATCTCAATGACAATCTACCTTCCATAATGACAAGGCTATCATCCATTGGAGTAAAAAAAATATAGACAAAAAACTACCTTCCATAATGACAAGGCTACCACCCATTGGAGTAAAAAAGATATCTATATTATACTACCTTCCATAATGATAAGGCTACCATCCATTGGAGTAACAAAAATATCGACAACAGACTACCTTTTGTAATGGCAAGGCTACCATCCAATGGAGTAAAAAAAAGCTGAACAAAAGACTACCTTCCATAATGAAAAGGCTACCATCCATTGGAGTAACAGAAATCATAACGACAGACTACCTTCCATAATGAAAAGACTACGATCCATTAGAGTAACAAAAATCTCGACAATAGACTACCTTCCATAATGACAAGGCTACCATCCATTGGAGTAACAAAAATCTCGACAATAGAGTACCTTCCATAATGACAAGGTTACCATACATTGGAATAACAAAAATCCTAACATCAAACTACCTTCCATAATGACAAGTCTACCATCCATTGGAGTAACAAAAATCTCGATAATAGAGTACCTTCCATAATGACAAGGTTACCATACATTGGAATAACAAAAATCATGACATCAGACAACCTTCCATAATGACAAGGTTACCATCCAATGGAATAACAAAAATCTCGACAACAGACTACCTTCCATAATGACAAGGGTACCATCCATTATAGTAAAAAAATATCGACAACAGACTACCTTCCATAATGACAAGGCTACCATCCATTGGAGTTAGAAAAATCTCAACAACAGACTACCATTCGTAATGACAAGGCTACCATCCATTGGAGTAACAAAAATATCGACAATAGAGTACCTTCCATAATGACAAAGCTACCATCCATTAGAGTAACAAAAATCTAGACAATAGACTACCTTCCATAATGACAAGGCTACCACACATTGGAGTAATAGATATCTCAATGACAATCTACCTTCCATAATGACAAGGCTATCATCCATTGGAGTAAAAAAAATATAGACAAAAAACTACCTTCCATAATGACAAGGCTACCACCCATTGGAGTAAAAAAGATATCTATATTATACTACCTTCCATAATGATAAGGCTACCATCCATTGGAGTAACAAAAATATCGACAACAGACTACCTTTTGTAATGGCAAGGCTACCATCCAATGGAGTAAAAAAAAGCTGAACAAAAGACTACCTTCCATAATGAAAAGGCTACCATCCATTGGAGTAACAGAAATCATAACGACAGACTACCTTCCATAATGAAAAGACTACGATCCATTAGAGTAACAAAAATCTCGACAATAGACTACCTTCCATAATGACAAGGCTACCATCCATTGGAGTAACAAAAATCTCGACAATAGAGTACCTTCCATAATGACAAGGTTACAATACATTGGAATAACAAAAATCCTAACATCAAACTACCTTCCATAATGACAAGTCTACCATCCATTAGAGTAACAAAAATCTCGATAATAGAGTACCTTCCATAATGACAAGGTTACCATACATTGGAATAACAAAAATCATGACATCAGACAACCTTCCATAATGACAAGGTTACCATCCAATGGAATAACAAAAATCTCGACAACAGACTACCTTCCATAATGACAAGGCTACCATCCATTATAGTAAAAAAATATCGACAACAGACTACCTTCCATAATGACAAGGCTACCATCCATTGGAGTTAGAAAAATCTCGACAACAGACTACCATTCGTAATGACAAGGCTACCATCCATTGGAGTAACAAAAATATCGACAATAGAGTACCTTCCATAATGACAAAGCTACCATCCATTAGAGTAACAAAAATCTAGACAATAGACTACCATCCATAATGACAAGGCTACAATCCATTGAAGTAACAAAAATATTGACAACAGACTACCTCCCATAATGACAAGGCTACCATTCATTGGAGTAACAAACATCTCGACAACAGACTAC
The DNA here is from genome assembly GCA_948472305.1 of Vicia faba. Lineage (NCBI taxonomy): Eukaryota > Viridiplantae > Streptophyta > Magnoliopsida > Fabales > Fabaceae > Vicia > Vicia faba. The sequence goes on along the minus strand of OX451737.1, from coordinate 796,761,052 downwards.
CTTCCATGATGACAAGGATACCATCCATTGGAGTATAAAAATCTCGACAACACACTACCTTCCATAATGACAAGGTTACAATCCATTAGAATAACAAAAATCTCGACATCAGACTACCTTCGATAATGACAAGGCTAACATCAAACGGAATAACAAAATTCTCGACAACAGACTACCTTCCATAATGACAAGGCTACCACACATTGGAGTAACAGATATCTCAATGACAATCTACCTTCCATAATGACAAGGCTACCATCCATTGGAGTAAAAAAAATATCGACAAAAAACTACCTTCCATAATGACAAGGCTACCACCCATTGGAGTAAAAAAGATATCTATATTATACTACCTTCCATAATGATAAGGCTACCATCCATTGGAGTAACAAAAATATCAACAACAGACTACCTTTTGTAATGGCAAGGCTACCATCCAATGGAGTAAAAAAAACCTGATCAAAAGACTACCTTCCATAATGACAAGGCTATCATCCATTGGAGTAACAGAAATCATAACGACAGACTACCTTCCATAATGAAAAGACTACCATCCATTAGAGTAACAAAAATATCGACAATAGACTACCTTCCATAATGACAAGGCTACCATCCATTGGAGTAACAAAAATCTCGACAATAGAGTACCTTCCATAATGACAAGGTTACCATACATTGGAATAACAAAAATCCTAACATCAAACTACCTTCCATAATGACAAGGCTACCATCCATTGGAGTAACAACAATCTCGATAATAGAGTACCTTCCATAACAAGGTTACCATACATTGGAATAACAAAAATCCTGACATCAGACAACCTTCCATAATGACAAGGTTACCATCCAATGGAATAACAAAAATCTCGACAACAGACTACCTTCCATAATGACAACGCTACCATCCATTGTAGTAAAAAAAAACGACAACAGACTACCTTCCATAATGACAAGGCTACCATCCATTGGAGTTAGAAAAATCTCAACAACAGACTACCATTCATAATGACAAGGCTACCATCCATTGGAGTAACAAAAATATCGACAATAGAGTACCTTCCATAATGACAAAGCTACCATCCATTGGAGTAACAAAAATCTCGACAATAGACTACCATCCATAATGACAAGGCTACAATCCATTGAAGTAACAAAAATATTGACAACATACTATCTCCCATAATGACAAGGCTACCTTTCATTGGAGTAACAAAAATCTCGACAACAGACTACCTTCCATGATGACAAGGATACCATCCATTGGAGTATAAAAATCTCGACAACACACTACCTTCCATAATGACAAGGTTACAATCCATTAGAATAACAAAAATATCGACATCAGACTACCTTCCATAATGACAAGGCTAACATCAAACGGAATAACAAAATTCTCGACAACAGACTACCTTCCATAATGACAAGGCTACCACACATTGGAGTAACAGATATCTCAATGACAATCTACCTTCCATAATGACAAGGCTATCATCCATTGGAGTAAAAAGAATATAGACAAAAAACTACCTTCCATAATGACAAGGCTACCACCCATTGGAGTAAAAAAGATATCTATATTATACTACCTTCCATAATGATAAGGCTATCATCCATTGGAGTAACAAAAATATCGACAACAGACTACCTTTTGTAATGGCAAGGCTACCATCCAATGGAGTAAAAAAAAGCTGAACAAAAGACTACCTTCCATAATGAAAAGGCTACCATCCATTGGAGTAACAGAAATCATAACGACAGACTACCTTCCATAATGAAAAGACTACGATCCATTAGAGTAACAAAAATCTCGACAATAGACTACCTTCCATAATGACAAGGCTACCATCCATTGGAGTAACAAAAATCTCGACAATAGAGTACCTTCCATAATGACAAGGTTACCATACATTGGAATAACAAAAATCCTAACATCAAACTACCTTCCATAATGACAAGTCTACCATCCATTGGAGTAACAAAAATCTCGATAATAGAGTACCTTCCATAATGACAAGGTTACCATACATTGGAATAACAAAAATCATGACATCAGACAACCTTCCATAATGACAAGGTTACCATCCAATGGAATAACAAAAATCTCGACAACAGACTACCTTCCATAATGACAAGGGTACCATCCATTATAGTAAAAAAATATCGACAACAGACTACCTTCCATAATGACAAGGCTACCATCCATTGGAGTTAGAAAAATCTCGACAACAGACTACCATTCGTAATGACAAGGCTACCATCCATTGGAGTAACAAAAATATCGACAATAGAGTACCTTCCATAATGACAAAGCTACCATCCATTAGAGTAACAAAAATCTAGACAATAGACTACCATCCATAATGACAAGGCTACAATCCATTGAGGTAACAAAAATATTGACAACAGACTACCTCCCATAATGACAAGGCTACCATTCATTGGAGTAACAAACATCTCGACAACAGACTACCTTCCATGATGACATGGATACCATCCATTGGAGTATAAAAATCTCGACAACACACTACCTTCCATAATGACAAGGTTACAATCCATTAGAATAACAAAAATCTCGACATCAGACTACCTTCGATAATGACAAGGCTAACATCAAACAGAATAACAAAATTCTCGACAACAGACTAACTTCCATAATGACAAGGCTACCACACATTGGAGTAACAGATATCTCAATGACAATCTACCTTCCATAATGACAAGGCTACCATCCATTGGAGTAAAAAAAATATCGACAAAAAACTACCTTCCATAATGACAAGGCTACCACCCATTGGAGTAAAAAAGATATCTATATTATACTACCTTCCATAATGATAAGGCTACCATCCATTGGAGTAACAAAAATATCAACAACAGACTACCTTTTGTAATGGCAAGGCTACCATCCAATGGAGTAAAAAAAACCTGATCAAAAGACTACCTTCCATAATGACAAGGCTACCATCCATTGGAGTAACAGAAATCATAACGACAGACTACCTTCCATAATGAAAAGACTACCATCCATTAGAGTAACAAAAATCTCGACAATAGACTACCTTCCATAATGACAAGGCTACCATCCATTGGAGTAACAAAAATCTCGACAATAGAGTACCTTCCATAATGACAAGGTTACCATACATTGGAATAACAAAAATCCTAACATCAAACTACCTTCCATAATGACAAGTCTACCATCCATTGGAGTAACAAAAATCTCGATAATAGAGTACCTTCCATAATGACAAGGTTACCATACATTGGAATAACAAAAATCATGACATCAGACAACCTTCCATAATGACAAGGTTACCATCCAATGGAATAACAAAAATCTCGACAACAGACTACCTTCCATAATGACAAGGCTACCATACATTATAGTAAAAAAATATCGACAACAGACTACCTTCCATAATGACAAGGCTACCATCCATTGGAGTTAGAAAAATCTCGACAACAGACTACCATTCGTAATGACAAGGCTACCATCCATTGGAGTAACAAAAATATCGACAATAGAGTACCTTCCATAATGACAAAGCTACCATCCATTAGAGTAACAAAAATCTAGACAATAGACTACCATCCATAATGACAAGGCTACAATCCATTGAGGTAACAAAAATATTGACAACAGACTACCTCCCATAATGACAAGGCTACCATTCATTGGAGTAACAAACATCTCGACAACAGACTACCTTCCATGATGACAAGGATACCATCCATTGGAGTATAAAAATCTCGACAACACACTACCTTCCATAATGACAAGGTTACAATCCAATAGAATAACAAAAATCTCGACATCAGACTACCTTCGATAATGACAAGGCTAACATCAAACAGAATAACAAAATTCTCGACAACAGACTAACTTCCATAATGACAAGGCTACCACACATTGGTGTAACAGATATCTCAATGACAATCTACCTTCCATAATGACAAGGCTACCATCCATTGGAGTAAAAAAAATATCGACAAAAAACTACCTTCCATAATGACAAGGCTACCACCCATTGGAGTAAAAAAGATATCTATATTATACTACCTTCCATAATGATAAGGCTATCATCCATTGGAGTAACAAAAATATCAACAACAGACTACCTTTTGTAATGGCAAGGCTACCATCCAATGGAGTAAAAAAAACCTGATCAAAAGACTACCTTCCATAATGACAAGGCTACCATCCATTGGAGTAACAGAAATCATAACGACAGACTACCTTCCATAATGAAAAGACTACCATCCATTAGAGTAACAAAAATCTCGACAATAGACTACCTTCCATAATGACAAGGCTACCATCCATTGGAGTAACAAAAATCTCGACAATAGAGTACCTTCCATAATGACAAGGTTACCATACATTGGAATAACAAAAATCCTAACATCAAACTACCTTCCATAATGACAAGGCTACCATCCATTGGAGTAACAACAATCTCGATAATAGAGTACCTTCCATAACAAGGTTACCATACATTGGAATAACAAAAATCCTGACATCAGACAACCTTCCATAATGACAAGGTTACCATCCAATGGAATAACAAAAATCTCGACAACAGACTACCTTCCATAATGACAACGCTACCATCCATTGTAGTAAAAAAAATATCGATAACAGACTACCTTCCATAATGACAAGGCTACCATCCATTGGAGTTAGAAAAATCTCAACAACAGACTACCATTCATAATGACAAGGCTACCATCCATTGGAGTAACAAAAATATCGACAATAGAGTACCTTCCATAATGACAAAGCTACCATCCATTGGAGTAACAAAAATCTCGACAATAGACTACCATCCATAATGACAAGGCTACAATCCATTGAAGTAACAAAAATATTGACAACATACTATCTCCCATAATGACAAGGCTACCTTTCATTGGAGTAACAAAAATCTCGACAACAGACTACCTTCCATGATGACAAGGATACCATCCATTGGAGTATAAAAATCTTGACAACACACTACCTTCCATAATGACAAGGTTACAATCCATTAGAATAACAAAAATATCGACATCAGACTACCTTCCATAATGACAAGGCTAACATCAAACGGAATAACAAAATTCTCGACAACAGACTACCTTCCATAATGACAAGGCTACCACACATTGGAGTAACAGATATCTCAATGACAATCTACCTTCCATAATGACAAGGCTATCATCCATTGGAGTAAAAAAAATATAGACAAAAAACTACCTTCCATAATGACAAGGCTACCACCCATTGGAGTAAAAAAGATATCTATATTATACTACCTTCCATAATGATAAGGCTACCATCCATTGGAGTAACAAAAATATCGACAACAGACTACCTTTTGTAATGGCAAGGCTACCATCCAATGGAGTAAAAAAAAGCTGAACAAAAGACTACCTTCCATAATGAAAAGGCTACCATCCATTGGAGTAACAGAAATCATAACGACAGACTACCTTCCATAATGAAAAGACTACCATCCATTAGAGTAACAAAAATCTAGACAATAGACTACCTTCCATAATGACAAGGCTACCATCCATTAGAGTAACAAAAATCTCGACAATAGAGTACCTTCCATAATGACAAGGTTACCATACATTGGAATAACAAAAATCCTAACATCAAACTACCTTCCATAATGACAAGTCTACCATCCATTGGAGTAAAAAAAATCTCGATAATAGGGTACCTTCCATAATGACAAGGTTACCATACATTGGAATAACAAAAATCCTGACATCAGACAACCTTCCATAATGACAAGGTTACCATCCAATGGAATAACAAAAATCTCGACAACAGACTACCTTCCATAATGACAACGCTACCATCCATTGTAGTAAAAAAAATATCGACAACAGACTACCTTCCATAATGACAAGGCTACCATCCATTGGAGTTAGAAAAATCTCAACAACAGACTACCATTCATAATGACAAGGCTACCATCCATTGGAGTAACAAAAATATCGACAATAGAGTACCTTCCATAATGACAAAGCTACCATCCATTGGAGTAACAAAAATCTCGACAATAGACTACCATCCATAATGACAAGGCTACAATCCATTGAAGTAACAAAAATATTGACAACATACTATCTCCCATAATGACAAGGCTACCTTTCATTGGAGTAACAAAAATCTCGACAACAGACTACCTTCCATGATGACAAGGATACCATCCATTGGAGTATAAAAATCTCGACAACACACTACCTTCCATAATGACAAGGTTACAATCCATTAGAATAACAAAAATATCGACATCAGACTACCTTCCATAATGACAAGGCTAACATCAAACGGAATAACAAAATTCTCGACAACAGACTGCCTTCCATAATGACAAGGCTACCACACATTGGAGTAACAGATATCTCAATGACAATCTACCTTCCATAATGACAAGGCTATCATCCATTGGAGTAAAAAAAATATAGACAAAAAACTACCTTCCATAATGACAAGGCTACCACCCATTGGAGTAAAAAAGATATCTATATTATACTACCTTCCATAATGATAAGGCTACCATCCATTGGAGTAACAAAAATATCGACAACAGACTACCTTTTGTAATGGCAAGGCTACCATCCAATGGAGTAAAAAAAAGCTGAACAAAAGACTACCTTCCATAATGAAAAGGCTACCATCCATTGGAGTAACAGAAATCATAACGACAGACTACCTTCCATAATGAAAAGACTACCATCCATTAGAGTAACAAAAATCTAGACAATAGACTACCTTCCATAATGACAAGGCTACCATCCATTAGAGTAACAAAAATCTCGACAATAGAGTACCTTCCATAATGACAAGGTTACCATACATTGGAATAACAAAAATCCTAACATCAAACTACCTTCCATAATGACAAGTCTACCATCCATTGGAGTAAAAAAAATCTCGATAATAGGGTACCTTCCATAATGACAAGGTTACCATACATTGGAATAACAAAAATCCTGACATCAGACAACCTTCCATAATGACAAGGTTACCATCCAATGGAATAACAAAAATCTCGACAACAGACTACCTTCCATAATGACAACGCTACCATCCATTGTAGTAAAAAAAATATCGATAACAGACTACCTTCCATAATGACAAGGCTACCATCCATTGGAGTTAGAAAAATCTCAACAACAGACTACCATTCATAATGACAAGCCTACCATCCATTGGAGTAACAAAAATATCGACAATAGAGTACCTTCCATAATGACAAAGCTACCATCCATTGGAGTAACAAAAATCTCGACAATAGACTACCATCCATAATGACAAGGCTACAATCCATTGAAGTAACAAAAATATTGACAACATACTATCTCCCATAATGACAAGGCTACCTTTCATTGGAGTAACAAAAATCTCGACAACAGACTACCTTCCATGATGACAAGGATACCATCCATTGGAGTATAAAAATCTTGACAACACACTACCTTCCATAATGACAAGGTTACAATCCATTAGAATAACAAAAATATCGACATCAGACTACCTTCCATAATGACAAGGCTAACATCAAACGGAATAACAAAATTCTCGACAACAGACTACCTTCCATAATGACAAGGCTACCACACATTGGAGTAACAGATATCTCAATGACAATCTACCTTCCATAATGACAAGGCTATCATCCATTGGAGTAAAAAAAATATAGACAAAAAACTACCTTCCATAATGACAAGGCTACCACCCATTGGAGTAAAAAAGATATCTATATTATACTACCTTCCATAATGATAAGGCTACCATCCATTGGAGTAACAAAAATATCGACAACAGACTACCTTTTGTAATGGCAAGGCTACCATCCAATGGAGTAAAAAAAAGCTGAACAAAAGACTACCTTCCATAATGAAAAGGCTACCATCCATTGGAGTAACAGAAATCATAACGACAGACTACCTTCCATAATGAAAAGACTACCATCCATTAGAGTAACAAAAATCTAGACAATAGACTACCTTCCATAATGACAAGGCTACCATCCATTAGAGTAACAAAAATCTCGACAATAGAGTACCTTCCATAATGACAAGGTTACCATACATTGGAATAACAAAAATCCTAACATCAAACTACCTTCCATAATGACAAGTCTACCATCCATTGGAGTAAAAAAAATCTCGATAATAGGGTACCTTCCATAATGACAAGGTTACCATACATTGGAATAACAAAAATCCTGACATCAGACAACCTTCCATAATGACAAGGTTACCATCCAATGGAATAACAAAAATCTCGACAACAGACTACCTTCCATAATGACAACGCTACCATCCATTGTAGTAAAAAAAATATCGACAACAGACTACCTTCCATAATGACAAGGCTACCATCCATTGGAGTTAGAAAAATCTCAACAACAGACTACCATTCATAATGACAAGGCTACCATCCATTGGAGTAACAAAAATATCGACAATAGAGTACCTTCCATAATGACAAAGCTACCATCCATTGGAGTAACAAAAATCTCGACAATAGACTACCATCCATAATGACAAGGCTACAATCCATTGAAGTAACAAAAATATTGACAACATACTATCTCCCATAATGACAAGGCTACCTTTCATTGGAGTAACAAAAATCTCGACAATAGACTACCTTCCATGATGACAAGGATACCATCCATTGGAGTATAAAAATCTCGACAACACACTACCTTCCATAATGACAAGGTTACAATCCATTAGAATAACAAAAATATCGACATCAGACTACCTTCCATAATGACAAGGCTAACATCAAACGGAATAACAAAATTCTCGACAACAGACTGCCTTCCATAATGACAAGGCTACCACACATTGGAGTAACAGATATCTCAATGACAATCTACCTTCCATAATGACAAGGCTATCATCCATTGGAGTAAAAAAAATATAGACAAAAAACTACCTTCCATAATGACAAGGCTACCACCCATTGGAGTAAAAAAGATATCTATATTATACTACCTTCCATAATGATAAGGCTACCATCCATTGGAGTAACAAAAATATCGACAACAGACTACCTTTTGTAATGGCAAGGCTACCATCCAATGGAGTAAAAAAAAGCTGAACAAAAGACTACCTTCCATAATGAAAAGGCTACCATCCATTGGAGTAACAGAAATCATAACGACAGACTACCTTCCATAATGAAAAGACTACCATCCATTAGAGTAACAAAAATCTAGACAATAGACTACCTTCCATAATGACAAGGCTACCATCCATTAGAGTAACAAAAATCTCGACAATAGAGTACCTTCCATAATGACAAGGTTACCATACATTGGAATAACAAAAATCCTAACATCAAACTACCTTCCATAATGACAAGTCTACCATCCATTGGAGTAACAAAAATATCGATAATAGAGTACCTTCCATAATGACAAGGTTACCATACATTGGAATAACAAAAATCCTGACATCAGACAACCTTCCATAATGACAAGGTTACCATCCAATGGAATAACAAAAATCTCGACAACAAACTACCTTCCATAATGACAAGGCTACCATCCATTATAGTAAAAAAATATCGACAACAGACTACCTTCCATAATGACAAGGCTACCATCCATTGGAGTTAGAAAAATCTCGACAACAGACTACCATTCGTAATGACAAGGCTACCATCCATTGGAGTAACAAAAATATCGACAATAGAGTACCTTCCATAATGACAAAGCTACCATCCATTAGAGTAACAAAAATCTAGACAATAGACTACCATCCATAATGACAAGGCTACAATCCATTAAAGAAACAAAAATATTGACAACAGACTACCTCCCATAATGACAAGGCTACCATTCATTGGAGTAACAAACATCTCGACAACAGACTACCTTCCATGATGACAAGGGTACCATCCATTGGAGTATAAAAATCTCGACAACACACTACCTTACATAATGACAAGGTTACAATCCATTAGAATAACAAAAATCTCGACATCAGACTACCTTCCATAATGACAAGGCTAACATCAAACGGAATAACAAAATTCTCGACACCAGACTACCTTCCATAATGACAAGGCTACCACACATTGGAGTAACATATATCTCAATGACAATCTACCTTCCATAATGACAAGGCTACCATCCATTGGAGTAAAAAAAATATCGACAAAAAACTACCTTCCATAATGACAAGGCTACCACCCATTGGAGTAAAAAAGATATCTATATTATACTACCTTCCATAATGATAAGGCTACCATCCATTGGAGTAACAAAAATATCAACAACAGACTACCTTTTGTAATGGCAAGGCTACCATCCAATGGAGTAAAAAAAACCTGATCAAAAGACTACCTTCCATAATGACAAGGCTACCATCCATTGGAGTAACAAAAATCATAACGACAGACTACCTTCCATAATGAAAAGACTACCATCCATTAGAGTAACAAAAATCTCGACAATAGACTACCTTCCATAATGACAAGGCTACCATCCATTGGAGTAACAAAAATCTCGACAATAGAGTACCTTCCATAATGACAAGGTTACCATACATTGGAATAACAAAAATCCTAACATCAAACTACCTTCCATATTGACAAGGCTACCATCCATTGGAGTAACAACAATCTCGATAATAGAGTACCTTCCATAACAAGGTTACCATACATTGGAATAACAAAAATCCTGACATCAGACAACCTTCCATAATGACAAGGTTACCATCCAATGGAATAACAAAAATCTCGACAACAGACTACCTTCCATAATGACAACGCTACCATCCATTATAGTAAAAAAAATATCGACAACAGACTACCTTCCATAATGACAAGGCTACCATCCATTGGAGTTAGAAAAATCTCAACAACAGACTACCATTCATAATGACAAGGCTACCATCCATTGGAGTAACAAAAATATCGACAATAGAGTACCTTCCATAATGACAAAGCTACCATCCATGGGAGTAACAAAAATCTCGACAATAGACTACCATCCATAATGACAAGGCTACAATCCATTGAAGTAACAAAAATATTGACAACATACTATCTCCCATAATGACAAGGCTACCTTTCATTGGAGTAACAAAAATCTCGACAACAGACTACCTTCCATGATGACAAGGATACCATCCATTAGAGTATAAAAATCTAGACAACACATTACCTTCCATAATGACAAGGTTACAATCCATTAGAATAACAAAAATATCGACATCAGACTACCTTCCATAATGACAAGGCTAACATCAAACGGAATAACAAAATTCTCGACAACAGACTACCTTCCATAATGACAAGGCTACCACACATTGGAGTAACAGATATCTCAATGACAATCTACCTTCCATAATGACAAGGCTATCATCCATTGGAGTAAAAAAAATATAGACAAAAAACTACCTTCCATAATGACAAGGCTACCACCCATTGGAGTAAAAAAGATATCTATATTATACTACCTTCCATAATGATAAGGCTACCATCCATTGGAGTAACAAAAATATCGACAACAGACTACCTTTTGTAATGGCAAGGCTACCATCCAATGGAGTAAAAAAAAGCTGAACAAAAGACTACCTTCCATAATGAAAAGGCTACCATCCATTGGAGTAACAGAAATCATAACGACAGACTACCTTCCATAATGAAAAGACTACCATCCATTAGAGTAACAAAAATCTAGACAATAGACTACCTTCCATAATGACAAGGCTACCATCCATTGGAGTAACAAAAATCTCGACAATAGAGTACCTTCCAAAATGACAAGGTTACCATACATTGGAATAACAAAAATCCTAACATCAAACTACCTTCCATAAGGCTACCATCCATTGGAGTAACAAAAATCTCGATAATAGAGTACCTTCCATAATGACAAGGTTACCATACATTGGAATAACAAAAATCCTACCATCAAACTACCTTCCATAATGACAAGTCTACCATCCATTGGAGTAACAAAAATCTCGATAATAGAGTACCTTCCATAATGACAAGGTTACCATACATTGTGTAACACCCTCTAAAACCCCAAATAAAATTTCGCAAATAATTAAAATCATATTTTCAGAGTACATGTATTAACGAGGATGTCACAATTCTCTTTTAATAAAAACAAGTTCCTGTCATGCATAACATAGAAGCAACTCATACATGTTTACACAGCGGAATAATTTAATTAACCAACCAATGTTATAATATTTTCAAAATCATCAGGGATTAACACCTGGAATATATCAACATCATATTATAACAAACATAAGGAAATAAACGAGTCTGACTAAAGCAGCTCGACAAATAAACGTTCCCGGAGTTACAACTATCAGAGCATGACCCAGACAATACTTAAACGGAAAATAAACTAGAAACAACAAGCCTTCGCCAAGCACCTGAACGAAGCTCCTCAATCTGAAATATTCAACAGTAAGGGTGAGCATCTCAACTATACATTTGATTATACGTTCATAACAATCAATTCAGAAAACCATAAGCATCACCCAAACAGTTAGCATGTTTCATAGTTTACGAAAACCTTTACAATTCATATATTCAGAATATATCACTTTTCATACTTATAATTACCATCGAACATTATTAACAATATAGCAGCAATATATGCATACAATCAATTAAATACAACATTGGAAAATCATCCATTCATGTTATATTCAATATAATGCAACACACCCATGCATGTGGTACCATTCTACCGCCCCATTAAATCTCGGGTCACGGATAACTCACCGTTCCATTATATCGCGGACACGGCTACCACCTCAACGTTCCATTAAATCACGGACACGTATATTGGCCACCATGTTAATTCCACACAATGGGAATTAACAAATGCAACATGATATGTAAAGTATGTAACACTCAGCATACTATTAACATCAATCAACATATCATGCAACATCAACAACATCAATCATAACAGGATATGGATAGCATGTAATCACTCAGCATACTATTAAACATCAATCATATCAAGTTATATCATAATTCATGCTTGATAACATCATCTAAAAGCATGACAATAAAATCTATGTAGTGTTGGTATCATAACATTCAAACGTTATTCGATACAAGCATCAATTAACACTAGGAATCAATAAACAGCATATTCAAAACATATCAAACACTGCACATCAAAACAGGATCAATCCCGTACATAACAACATGCACGGAAAACAAAGTTCAGAAACCAACACAGGAGGTTTAACACGGGTGCCCGTGTAAATCAACACTGCCCGTGTGGAAATGTGTCCAGAAACACGTTATTTTGCCAATACAGGGGATCAACACGGGTGCCCATGTGAATCAACACGGCCCGTGTTGAAATGTGTCTGGAAACACAATTTTTTACCCATCCAGTGGATCAACACGGCCGCCCGTGTGAATCAACACGGCCCGTGTTGATGAGCGGGATCCCGGAATTCTTGTACCTGCAGCAGCTCATATACCCATATTTTTGCACGAAAATACCTTTCTACGGCAGTGCAATGCAGTACAAAAACATCCAATCCACCATAGGAACCTAAAATCCCTAATTGATTCATAAAATTTGGGAACCTAAACCTTTTCTAACAAGATTCGACCCTAAAGTTATCAATCAATAAGAACATCATAGAAAGTGGGGTTATCCTACGATTACCCAACCAATTGCATCTAAACCCATAAGCAAATATAAATTGAGTAGTAGCCCCCCTTACCTTATCAAATTGCAGCTTGAGTTCTTTGAGCGATGTTCTTCGTTCTTCGTACCTTCAGAGCTCAGCTTCCCAAATTTCCCCAAATTCTGTGTTACCGTGAATAATGAGAAAATAACTTGAGTTCCAAAACATATCCTTATTTCTTTTGCACCCCCACTCTTTATTAACGACATCCAAGCCCAATAACTTAAAAACCCAATATTTTCTTATTTCTTTTATTTTCTTCAAATATCCCAAAATAATTAATTCTTTTTATTTTATTAATTCTAATAAAATAAATTCCCAATTACATAAATCAAATAATTAAAACTGGGGTGTTACAACTCTCCCCCACTAAAAGAGTTTTCGTCCTCGAAAACATACATTAGACGAACAGTTCAGGATAAGCCTCTTTCATCTGCCTCTCCAGTTCCCAAGTAACATTTCCATCTGTTGGACCTCCCCAAGCAACCTTCACTAATGCTATCTCCTTACCCCTTAACTGCTTCACTTCCCGATCTTCTATCCTCATAGGCAATGTTTCTACTGTCAGGTTATCTCTCACCTGTACATCATCTATTTGGATTACATGAGATGGGTCTGGAATGTATCTCCTCAACTGAGAAACATGAAAAACATCTTGCAAATTCGCAAGTCTCGGAGGTAAAGCAATACGATAAGCAACTTCTCCAACTCTTTCCGTAATCTGAAACGGACCAATAAAACGCGGAGTCAACTTCTTAGATTTCAACGCTCGACCAATACCCGTCATCGGAGTAACTCTCATAAACACATGATCTCCAGCACTGAATTCTAAATTCTTTCTCCTCTTGTCATGATAACTTTTCTGACGACTCTGAGAAGTTCTCATCTTTTCTTGGATCAATTTGATCTTTTCAGTAGTCTGCTGAACAATCTCTGGCCCAATTATTGAACTCTCGCCAGATTCATACCAACATAAAGGCGTTCTACACCGTCTACCATACAATGCCTCAAACGGAGCCATACCAATACTCGAATGGTAACTATTGTTAGAAGTAAATTCAATCAATGGCAAATAGCTATCCCAAGCTCCACCCTTCTCTAAAACACAAGCACGTAATAAATCTTCTAACGATTGAATCGTCCTCTCCGTCTGTCCATCATTCTGAGGATGGTAAGCTGAACTCAACCTCAATTTAGTACCCAAAGCCTTCTGCAATCCTTCCCAAAATTTCGAAGTGAACCTCGGATCTCTATCTGACACAATACTAGAAGGAACTCCATGCAAACTCACTATTTTCTCAATATACAACTGTGCCAATCTCTCCATTGAGTAATCCATTCGCACTGGTATAAAATGAGCAGACTTAGTCAATCTATCCACCACAACCCATATTGCTTCACAATTCTTAGGAGTCCTCGGCAACCCGGATACAAAATCCATAGAAATACTATCCCACTTCCATTATAGAATGAACATCGGTTGCATAAATCCAGACGGCTTCTGATGCTCAATCTTCGATTTCTGACAGATTAAACATGCATACACAAATTCAGCTATTTCCTTTTTCATTCCCGGCCACCAAAACAATTTCTTCAAATCATGATACATTTTCGTGGCACCCGGATGAATACTCATCCCACTGCGATGTCCTTCCTCTAATATACTCTTCTTGATTTCTGCGACATCAGGAACACAAACTCTATCGCCAAATCTCATAACATCATTTTCATCAATTCTAAACTCACCACCTTTACCTTGGTTGATCAATGTCAATTTATCAACTAAATTAACATCAGATTTCTGCCCGATCCTGATCTCTTCTAGAATACCACTAGTAAGTTTCAACATACCCAAACGAACACACATCGGAGTACTTTCACAAATTAAACTCAAATCTCGGAATTGTTCAATTAAATCCAATTCACGAACCATCATCATAGACATATGCAAGGATTTCCTGCTCAAAGCATCTGCAACCACATTTGCCTTACCAGGATGGTAATTTAAACCAAAATCATAATCTTTGAGAAATTCCAACCACCTTCTTTGTCTCATATTGAGCTCTTTCTGATCGAAAAGATACTTCAAACTCTTGTGATCACTATACACTTCAAATCTCGAACCATACAGATAATGTCTCCACAATTTCAAGACAAACACAACTGCTGCCAACTCTAAGTCATGAGTAGGATAGTTCCTTTCATGAACCTTCAACTGTCTCGAAGCATACACAACTACCTGTTGATTCTGCATTAAAACACCACCTAATCCCATCAGAGATGCATCACAATAAACCACAAAAGATTCCACCGGATTCGGCAAAATCAGAATAGGAGCACTAGTCAATCTCCGCTTCAATTCTTGGAAACCTTTCTCACAATCAGAATCCCAAATAAACGCTTGTCCTTTACGAGTCAACTTCGTCAACGGCAAAGCTAACTTTGAGAATCCTTCGATAAACTTTCTGTAATAACCTGCAAGACCAAGAAAACTTCTGATTTCAGAAACAGTCTTCGGCGCTTCCCACTGAGATACTGCTTCTACTTTTGTAGGATCCACTGCAATACCATTCTTAGAAATCACATGTCCAAGGAAACTAACTTCATTCAGCCAGAACTCACATTTGGACAACTTTGCATACAACTTCTTATCTTTCAACAACTCTAACACAATTCTAAGATGTTCCGCATGTTCTTCGTCATTCTTGGAATAAATCAGAATGTCATCAATAAAAACCACAACGAACTTATCCAGATACGGATGAAAAATCCTGTTCATATATTCCATGAAAACACCAGGTGCATTAGTAACTCCGAACGGCATAACAGAATATTCATAATGACCATACCTCGTTCGAAAAGCAATCTTTTAAATATCTTCCGCTTTCACATGAATCTGATGATATCCAGATCTCAAGTCAATCTTACTGAATACACTGGCTCCAATTAGCTGATCCATTAAATCATCAATCCTCGGTAAAGGATACCGATTTTTAATGGTTACTTTGTTCAATTGCCTGTAATCAACACACAGTCTCATAGAACCTTCTTTCTTCTTAACCAACAATACCGGAGCACCCCAATGCGAAACACTTGGACGGAAAAACTTCTTCTCCAGTAAATCTTCCAACTGACTCTTCAATTCAGCCAACTCAGACGCAGACATACGATATGGCGCCATCGACACCGGTCTCGTACCAGGAATCAAATCTATAGAGAATTCCACTTCTCTCTCAGGAGGTAACTCACCAACATCATCAGGAAAGACTTCTGGAAAATCACACACCACTGGAAATTCCCCACTCCTGACCTTTCCTGTTGCATCTAACGAAGCAAGTAACATAAACACATTAGCACCGTCTTCCATTGCTTCTTGTACCTGCCTAGCAGTCATAGTCAAATCCTCGACACCAACTGCTTCTGGAAAAATCACCGTCTTAGCAAAACAGTTCAGATGAACCCGGTTGAATTCCAACCAGTTCATTCCAAGGATAATATCAATTTGTTCAAGCGGTAGGCACACTAAATCCATACCGAAACCTCTACCAAAAATCTCAATGGGACAATTCCTACATATGAGTGAAGTTGTCACTAAACCCGATGCAGGAGTATCAACAACCATGCTACCTCGCATATCAGATATGTCCAGTTTCAACCTCTCAGCACAATCCAAAGAAATGAAAGAATGAGTTGCACCAGTATCAATAATTGCAACTAAAGGTGTGCCATGAATAAAAGACGTACCTTTAATCAATCGATCTTCTGGAGTAGTCTCAGATCCAGACAAGGCGAACACTTTTCCACCTGATTGATCCTTATTAGGCTTAGGACACTACGGACGAATGTGACCTTCTTCGCCACAATTGTAACAAGTAACAGACTTCCCTTTGCAATCAATAGACAAATGACCATCCTTTCCACATTTATAGCACTTCTTCTCATCGCTCTTGCAATCTCGAATATGATGACCCAACTCACCACACCTGTAGCATCTGATAGGAGCCTTAGAATCTCCCCCACTAGGCCTTTTCCAACCACCTGATTTCTGGTTATCTTTACCATATGGCTTGCCACGGTCCATATGTTGCTTTCCTCTTTTATCAACAGCCCCACGAGAGTGAGACGACCTAGTCTTGGTAATATCTTCTTCCAAGATTATGCTACAATCCACCAGATCAGAAAATCTACGAATACGCTGGTACCTGATTCCCTGCTTAATCTCATCTCGGAGACCATTCTCAAATTTGATACATTTAGAGAATTCTCCAGCCTCATCATTGTTGTAGTGTGCATAATACTTTGCCAGCTCAGTGAACTTAGTAGCATACTCACTAACAGTCAGATTGCCCTGCTTAAGCTCCAAAAATTCAATTTCCTTTCTTCCCCGAACATCTTCAGGAAAGTACCTCCTCAGAAAAGCCCTTCTGAAGTTAGCCCAAGTCAGTGCCTCTCCATCCTGAACCATTTCAGTCCTTGTTGCAACCCACCAGTCATCGGCCTCTTCTGCCAACATATGCGTACCATATCTGACTTTCAGATCTTCCGCACAATCAATCACACGGAAAATCCTTTTGATTTCCTTCAGCCACTTCTGAGCACCTTCAGGGTCATGTGTACCTTTGAACAACGGAGGATTGTTCCTTTGGAAGTTCCCCAATTGCCTATCAGCACCAATCGCGCCTCCACTTGGATTTCCAGCAAGTACACCAGCTAACATCCCCAAAGCCTCAGCGAGTGCAGCATCATTTCGTCCGTTACCTCGTCCAGCCATATTCCTGAGAATTAAAACATACTCCTCATTAGAATACAGTATCGACAGTGTTACCTTACACTAATCGCATACAAAAGGGATGACTGACTCAAGACTCTGGTCGCAACGACCGACTATGCTCTGATACCACTATTGTAACACCCTCTAAAACCCCAAATAAAATTTCACAAATAATTAAAATCATATTTTCAGAGTACATGTATTAACGAGGATGTCACAATTCTCTTTTAATAAACACAAGTTCCTGTCATGCATAACATAGAAGCAACTCATACATGTTTACACAGCGGAATAGTTTAATTAACCAACCAATGTTATAATATTTTCAAAATCATCAGGGATTAACACCTGGAATATATCAACATCATATTATAACAAACATAAGGAAATAAACGAGTCTGACTAAAGCAGCTCGACAAACAAACGTTCCCGGAGTTACAACTATCAGAGCATGACCCGGACAATACTTAAACAGAAAATAAACTAGAAACAACAAGCCTTCGCCAAGCACCTGAACGAAGCTCCTCAATCTGAAATATTCAACAGTAAGGGTGAGCATCTCAACTATACATTTGATTATACGTTCATAACAATCAATTCAGAAAACCATAAGCATCACCCAAACAGTTAGGATGTTTCATAGTTTACAAAAACCTTTACAATTCATATATTCATAATATATCACTTTTCATACTTATAATTACCATCGAACATTATTAACAATATAGCAGCAATATATGCATACAATCAATTAAATACAAAATTGGAAAATCATCCATTCATGTTATATTTAATATAATGCAACACACCCATGCATGTGGTACCATTCTACCGCCCCATTAAATCTCGGGTCACGGATAACTCACCGTTCCATTATATCGCGGACACGGCTACCACCTCAACGTTCCATTAAATCGCGGACACGTATATTGGCCACCATGTTAATTCCACACAATGGGAATTAACAAATGCAACATGATATGTAAAGTATGTAACACTCAGCATACTATTAACATGAATCAACATATCATGCAACATCAACAACATCAATCATAACAGGATATGGATAGCATGTAATCACTCATCATACTATTAAACATCAATCATATCAAGTTATATCATAATTCATGCTTGATAACATCATCTAAAAGCATGACAATAAAATCTACATAGTGTTGGTATCATAACATTCAAACGTTATTCGATACAAGCATCAATCAACACTAGGAATCAATAAACAGCATATTCAAAACATATCAAACACTGCACATCAAAACAGGATCAATCCCGTACATAACAGCATGCATAGAAAACAAAGTTCAGAAACCAACACACGAGGTTTAACACGGGTGCACGTGTAAATCAACACTGCCCGTGTGGAAATGTGTCTAGAAACACGTTATTTTGCCAATACAGGGGATCAACACGGGTGCCCGTGTGAATCAACACGGCCCGTGTTGAAATGTGTCTGGAAACACAATTTTTTACCCATCCAGTGGATCAACACGGGCGCCCGTGTGAATCAACACGGCCCGTGTTGATGAGCGCGATCCCGGAATTCCTGTACCTGCA
This sequence comes from Vicia faba, assembly GCA_948472305.1. Taxonomy (NCBI): domain Eukaryota; kingdom Viridiplantae; phylum Streptophyta; class Magnoliopsida; order Fabales; family Fabaceae; genus Vicia; species Vicia faba. The sequence goes on along the minus strand of OX451737.1, from coordinate 796,741,008 downwards.
GCAGCTCATATACCCATATTTTTGCACGAAAATACCTTTCTACGGCAGTGCAATGTAGTACAAAAACATCCAATCCACCATAGGAACCTAAAATCCCTAATTGATTCATAAAATTTGGGAACCTAAACCTTTTCTAACAAGATTCGACCCTAAAGTTATCAATCACTAAGAACATCATAGAAAGTGGGGTTATCCTACGATTACCCAACCAATTGCATCTAAACCCATAAGCAAATATAAATTGAGTAGTAGCCCCCCTTACCTTATCAAATTGCAGCTTGAGTTCTTTGAGCGATGTTCTTCGTTCTTCGTACCTTCAGAGCTCAGCTTCCCAAATTTCCCCAAATTCTGTGTTACCGTGAATAATGAGAAAATAACTTGAGTTCCAAAACATATCCTTATTTCTTTTGCACCCCCACTCTTTACTAACGACATCCAAGCCCAATAACTTAAAAACCCAATATTTTCTTATTTCTTTTATTTTCTTCAAATATCCCAAAATAATTAATTCTTTTTATTTTATTAATTCTAATAAAATAAATTCCCAATTACATAAATCAAATAATTAAAACTGGGGTGTTACAACTCTCCCCCACTAAAAGAGTTTTCGTCCTCGAAAACATACCTTAGACGAACAGTTCAGGATAAGCCTCTTTCATCTGGCTCTCCAGTTCCCAAGTAACATTTCCATCTGCTGGACCTCCCCAAGCAACCTTCACTAATGCTATCTCCTTACCCCTTAACTGCTTCACTTCCCGATCTTCTATCCTCATAGGCAATGTTTCTACTGTCAGGTTATCTCTCACCTGTACATCATCTATTTGGATTACATGAGATGGGTCTGGAATGTATCTCCTCAATTGAGAAACATGAAAAACATCGTGCAAATTCGCAAGTCTCGGAGGTAAAGCAATACGATAAGCAACTTCTCCAACTCTTTCCGTAATCTGAAACGGACCAATAAAACGCGGAGTCAACTTCTTAGATTTCAATGCTCGACCAATACCCGTCATCGGAGTAACTCTCATAAACACATGATCTCCAGCACTGAATTCTAAATTCTTTCTCCTCTTGTCATGATAACTTTTCTGACGACTCTGAGAAGTTCTCATCTTTTCTTGGATCAATTTGATCTTTTCAGTAGTCTGCTGAACAATCTCTGGCCCAATTATTGAACTCTCGCCAGATTCATACCAACATAAAGGCGTTCTACACCGTCTACCATACAATGCCTCAAACGGAGCCATACCAATACTCGAATGGTAACTATTGTTAGAAGTAAATTCAATCAATGGAAAATAGCTATCCCAAGCTCCACCCTTCTCTAAAACACAAGCACGTAATAAATCTTCTAACGATTGAATCGTCCTCTCCGTCTGTCCATCATTCTGAGGATGGTAAGCTGAACTCAACCTCAATTTAGTACCCAAAGCCTTCTGCAATCCTTCCCAAAATTTCGAAGTGAACCTCGGATCTCTATCTGACACAATACTAGAAGGAACTCCATGCAAACTCACTATTTTCTCAATATACAACTGTGCCAATCTCTCCATTGAGTAATCCATTCGCACTGGTATAAAATGAGCAGACTTAGTCAATCTATCCACCACAACCCATATTGCTTCACAATTCTTAGGAGTCCTCGGCAACCCGGATACAAAATCCATAGAAATACTATCCCACTTCCATTATAGAATGAACATCGGTTGCATAAATCCAGACGGCTTCTGATGCTCAATCTTCGATTTCTGACAGATTAAACATGCATACACAAATTCAGCTATTTCCTTTTTCATTCCCGGCCACCAAAACAATTTCTTCAAATCATGATACATTTTCGTGGCACCCGGATGAATACTCATCCCACTGCGATGTCCTTCCTCTAATATACTCTTCTTGATTTCTGCGACATCAGGAACACAAACTCTATCGCCAAATCTCATAACATCATTTTCATCAATTCTAAACTCACCACCTTTACCTTGGTTGATCAATGTCAATTTATCAACTAAATTAACATCAGATTTCTGCCCGATCCTGATCTCTTCTAGAATACCACTAGTAAGTTTCAACATACCCAAACGAACACACATCGGAGTACTTTCACAAATTAAACTCAAATCTCGGAATTGTTCAATTAAATCCAATTCACGAACCATCATCATAGACATATGCAAGGATTTCCTGCTCAAAGCATCTGCAACCACATTTGCCTTACCAGGATGGTAATTTAAACCAAAATCATAATCTTTGAGAAATTCCAACCACCTTCTTTGTCTCATATTGAGCTCTTTCTGATCGAAAAGATACTTCAAACTCTTGTGATCACTATACACTTCAAATCTCGAACCATACAGATAATGTCTCCACAATTTCAAGACAAACACAACTGCTGCCAACTCTAAGTCATGAGTAGGATAGTTCCTTTCATGAACCTTCAACTGTCTCGAAGCATACACAACTACCTGTTGATTCTGCATTAAAACACCACCTAATCCCATCAGAGATGCATCACAATAAACCACAAAAGATTCCACCGGATTCGGAAAAATCAGAATAGGAGCACTAGGCAATCTCCGCTTCAATTCTTGGAAACCTTTCTCACAATAAGAATCCCAAATAAACGCTTGTCCTTTACGAGTCAACTTCGTCAACGGCAAAGCTAACTTTGAGAATCCTTCGATAAACTTTCTGTAATAACCTGCAAGACCAAGAAAACTTCTGATTTCAGAAACAGTCTTCGGCGCTTCCCACTGAGATACTGCTTCTACTTTTGTAGGATCCACTGCAATACCATTCTTAGAAATCACATGTCCAAGGAAACTAACTTCATTCAGCCAGAACTCACATTTGGACAACTTTGCATACAACTTCTTATCTTTCAACAACTCTAACACAATTCTAAGATGTTCCGCATGTTCTTCGTCATTCTTGGAATAAATCAGAATGTCATCAATAAAAACCACAACGAACTTATCCAGATACGGATGAAAAATCCTGTTCATATATTCCATGAAAACACCAGGTGCATTAGTAACTCCGAACGGCATAACAGAATATTCATAATGACCATACCTCGTTCGAAAAGCAATCTTTTAAATATCTTCCGCTTTCACATGAATCTGATGATATCCAGATCTCAAGTCAATCTTACTGAATACACTGGCTCCAATTAGCTGATCCATTAAATCATCAATCCTCGGTAAAGGATACCGATTTTTAATGGTTACTTTGTTCAATTGCCTGTAATCAACACACAGTCTCATAGAACCTTCTTTCTTCTTAACCAACAATACCGGAGCACCCCAATGCGAAACACTTGGACGGAAAAACTTCTTCTCCAGTAAATCTTCCAACTGACTCTTCAATTCAGCCAACTCAGACGCAGACATACGATATGGCGCCATCGACACCGGTCTCGTACCAGGAATCAAATCTATAGAGAATTCCACTTCTCTCTCAGGAGGTAACTCACCAACATCATCAGGAAATACTTCTGGAAAATCACACACCACTGGCAATTCCCCACTCCTGACCTTTCCTGTTGCATCTAACGAAGCAAGTAACATAAACACATTAGCACCGTCTTCCATTGCTTCTTGTACCTGCCTAGCAGTCATAGTCAAATCCTCGACACCAACTGCTTCTGGAAAAATCACCGTCTTAGCAAAACAGTTCAGATGAACCCGGTTGAATTCCAACCAGTTCATTCCAAGGATAATATCAATTTGTTCAAGCGGTAGGCACACTAAATCCATACCGAAACCTCTACCAAAAATCTCAATGGGACAATTCCTACATATGAGTGAAGTTGTCACTAAACCCGATGCAGGAGTATCAACAACCATGCTACCTCGCATATCAGATATGTCCAGTTTCAACCTCTCAGCACAATCCAAAGAAATGAAAGAATGAGTTGCACCAGTATCAATAATTGCAACTAAAGGTGTGCCATGAATAAAACACGTACCTTTAATCAATCGATCCTCTGGAGTAGTCTCAGATCCAGACAAGGCGAACACTTTTCCACCTGATTGATCCTTATTAGGCTTAGGACACTACAGACGAATGTGACCTTCTTCGCCACAATTGTAACAAGTAACAGACTTCCCTTTGCAATCAATAGACAAATGACCATCCTTTCCACATTTATAGCACTTCTTCTCATCGCTCTTGCAATCTCGAATATGATGACCCAACTCACCACACCTGTAGCATCTGATAGGAGCCTTAGAATCTCCCCCACTAGGCCTTTTCCAACCACCTGATTTCTGGTTATCTTTACCATATGGCTTGCCACGGTCCATATGTTGCTTTCCTCTTTTATCAACAGCCCCACGAGAGTGAGACGACCTAGTCTTGGTAATATCTTCTTCCAAGATTATGCTACAATCCACCAGATCAGAAAATCTACGAATACGCTGGTACCTGATTCCCTGCTTAATCTCATCTCGGAGACCATTCTCAAATTTGATACATTTAGAGAATTCTCCAGCCTCATCATTGTTGTAGTGTGCATAATACTTTGCCAGCTCAGTGAACTTAGTAGCATACTCACTAACAGTCAGATTGCCCTGCTTAAGCTCCAAAAATTCAATTTCCTTTCTTCCCCGAACATCTTCAGGAAAGTACCTCCTCAGAAAAGCCCTTCTGAAGTTAGCCCAAGTCAGTGCCTCTCCATCCTGAACCATTTCAGTCCTTGTTGCAACCCACCAGTCATCGGCCTCTTCTGCCAACATATGCGTACCATATCTGACTTTCAGATCTTCCGCACAATCAATCACACGGAAAATCCTTTTGATTTCCTTCAGCCACTTCTGAGCACCTTCAGGGTCATGTGTACCTTTGAACAACGGAGGATTGTTCCTTTGGAAGTTCCCCAATTGCCTATCAGCACCAATCGCGCCTCCACTTGGATTTCCAGCAAGTACACCAGCTAACATCCCCAAAGCCTCAGCGAGTGCAGCATCATTTCGTCCGTTACCTCGTCCAGCCATATTCCTGAGAATTAAAACATACTCCTCATTAGAATACAGTATCGACAGTGTTACCTTACACTAATCGCATACAAAAGGGATGACTGACTCAAGACTCTGGTCGCAACGACCGACTATGCTCTGATACCACTATTGTAACACCATCTAAAACCCCAAATAAAATTTCACAAATAATTAAAATCATATTTTCAGAGTACATGTATTAACGAGGATGTCACAATTCTCTTTTAATAAACACAAGTTCCTGTCATGCATAACATAGAAGCAACTCATACATGTTTACACAGCGGAATAGTTTAATTAACCAACCAATGTTATAATATTTTCAAAATCATCAGGGATTAACACCTGGAATATATCAACATCATATTATAACAAACATAAGGAAATAAACGAGTCTGACTAAAGCAGCTCGACAAACAAACGTTCCCGGAGTTACAACTATCAGAGCATGACCCGGACAATACTTAAACAGAAAATAAACTAGAAACAACAAGCCTTCGCCAAGCACCTGAACGAAGCTCCTCAATCTGAAATATTCAACAGTAAGGGTGAGCATCTCAACTATACATTTGATTATACGTTCATAACAATCAATTCAGAAAACCATAAGCATCACCCAAACAGTTAGGATGTTTCATAGTTTACAAAAACCTTTACAATTCATATATTCATAATATATCACTTTTCATACTTATAATTACCATCGAACATTATTAACAATATAGCAGCAATATATGCATACAATCAATTAAATACAAAATTGGAAAATCATCCATTCATGTTATATTCAATATAATGCAACACACCCATGCATGTGGTACCATTCTACCGCCCCATTAAATCTCGGGTCACGGATAACTCACCGTTCCATTATATCGCGGACACGGCTACCACCTCAACGTTCCATTAAATCGCGGACACGTATATTGGCCACCATGTTAATTCCACACAATGGGAATTAACAAATGCAACATGATATGTAAAGTATGTAACACTCAGCATACTATTAACATGAATCAACATATCATGCAACATCAACAACATCAATCATAACAGGATATGGATAGCATGTAATCACTCATCATACTATTAAACATCAATCATATCAAGTTATATCATAATTCATGCTTGATAACATCATCTAAAAGCATGACAATAAAATCTACATAGTGTTGGTATCATAACATTCAAACGTTATTCGATACAAGCATCAATCAACACTAGGAATCAATAAACAGCATATTCAAAACATATCAAACACTGCACATCAAAACAGGATCAATCCCGTACATAACAGCATGCATAGAAAACAAAGTTCAGAAACCAACACACGAGGTTTAACACGGGTGCACGTGTAAATCAACACTGCCCGTGTGGAAATGTGTCTAGAAACACGTTATTTTGCCAATACAGGGGATCAACACGGGTGCCCGTGTGAATCAACACGGCCCGTGTTGAAATGTGTCTGGAAACACAATTTTTTACCCATCCAGTGGATCAACACGGGCGCCCGTGTGAATCAACATGGCCCGTGTTGATGAGCGCGATCCCGGAATTCCTGTACCTGCAGCAGCTCATATACCCATATTTTTGCACGAAAATACCTTTCTACGGCAGTGCAATGCAGTACAAAAACATCCAATCCACCATAGGAACCTAAAATCCCTAATTGATTCATAAAATTTGGGAACCTAAACCTTTTCTAACAAGATTCGACCCTAAAGTTATCAATCACTAAGAACATCATAGAAAGTGGGGTTATCCTACGATTACCCAACCAATTGCATCTAAACCCATAAGCAAATATAAATTGAGTAGTAGCCCCCCTTACCTTATCAAATTGCAGCTTGAGTTCTTTGAGCGATGTTCTTCGTTCTTCGTACCTTCAGAGCTCAGCTTCCCAAATTTCCCCAAATTCTGTGTTACCGTGAATAATGAGAAAATAACTTGAGTTCCAAAACATATCCTTATTTCTTTTGCACCCCCACTCTTTACTAACGACATCCAAGCCCAATAACTTAAAAACCCAATATTTTCTTATTTCTTTTATTTTCTTCAAATATCCCAAAATAATTAATTCTTTTTATTTTATTAATTCTAATAAAATAAATTCCCAATTACATAAATCAAATAATTAAAACTGGGGTGTTACAACTCTCCCCCACTAAAAGAGTTTTCGTCCTCGAAAACATACCTTAGACGAACAGTTCAGGATAAGCCTCTTTCATCTGGCTCTCCAGTTCCCAAGTAACATTTCCATCTGCTGGACCTCCCCAAGCAACCTTCACTAATGCTATCTCCTTACCCCTTAACTGCTTCACTTCCCGATCTTCTATCCTCATAGGCAATGTTTCTACTGTCAGGTTATCTCTCACCTGTACATCATCTATTTGGATTACATGAGATGGGTCTGGAATGTATCTCCTCAATTGAGAAACAAGAAAAACATCGTGCAAATTCGCAAGTCTCGGAGGTAAAGCAATACGATAAGCAACTTCTCCAACTCTTTCCGTAATCTGAAACGGACCAATAAAACGCGGAGTCAACTTCTTAGATTTCAACGCTCGACCAATACCCGTCATCGGAGTAACTCTCATAAACACATGATCTTCAGCACTGAATTCTAAATTCTTTCTCCTCTTGTCATGATAACTTTTCTGACGACTCTGAGAAGTTCTCATCTTTTCTTGGATCAATTTGATCTTTTCAGTAGTCTGCTGAACAATCTCTGGCCCAATTATTGAACTCTCGCCAGATTCATACCAACATAAAGGCGTTCTACACCGTCTACCATACAATGCCTCAAACGGAGCCATACCAATACTCGAATGGTAACTATTGTTAGAAGTAAATTCAATCAATGGCAAATAGCTATCCCAAGCTCCACCCTTCTCTAAAACACAAGCACGTAATAAATCTTCTAACGATTGAATCGTCCTCTCCGTCTGTCCATCATTCTGAGGATGGTAAGCTGAACTCAACCTCAATTTAGTACCCAAAGCCTTCTGCAATCCTTCCCAAAATTTCGAAGTGAACCTCGGATCTCTATCTGACACAATACTAGAAGGAACTCCATGCAAACTCACTATTTTCTCAATATACAACTGTGCCAATCTCTCCATTGAGTAATCCATTCACACTGGTATAAAATGAGCAGACTTAGTCAATCTATCCACCACAACCCATATTGCTTCACAATTCTTAGGAGTCCTCGGCAACCCGGATACAAAATCCATAGAAATACTATCCCACTTCCATTATAGAATGAACATCGGTTGCATAAATCCAGACGGCTTCTGATGCTCAATCTTCGATTTCTGACAGATTAAACATGCATACACAAATTCAGCTATTTCCTTTTTCATTCCCGGCCACCAAAACAATTTCTTCAAATCATGATACATTTTCGTGGCACCCGGATGAATACTCATCCCACTGCGATGTCCTTCCTCTAATATACTCTTCTTGATTTCTGCGACATCAGGAACACAAACTCTATCGCCAAATCTCATAACATCATTTTCATCAATTCTAAACTCACCACCTTTACCTTGGTTGATCAATGTCAATTTATCAACTAAATTAACATCAGATTTCTGCCCGATCCTGATCTCTTCTAGAATACCACTAGTAAGTTTCAACATACCCAAACGAACACACATCGGAGTACTTTCACAAATTAAACTCAAATCTCGGAATTGTTCAATTTAATCCAATTCACGAACCATCATCATAGACATATGCAAGGATTTCCTGCTCAAAGCATCTGCAACCACATTTGCCTTACCAGGATGGTAATTTAAACCAAAATCATAATCTTTGAGAAATTCCAACCACCTTCTTTGTCTCATATTGAGCTCTTTCTGATCGAAAAGATACTTCAAACTCTTGTGATCACTATACACTTCAAATCTCGAACCATACAGATAATGTCTCCACAATTTCAAGACAAACACAACTGCTGCCAACTCTAAGTCATGAGTAGGATAGTTCCTTTCATGAACCTTCAACTGTCTCGAAGCATACACAACTACCTGTTGATTCTGCATTAAAACACCACCTAATCCCATCAGAGATGCATCACAATAAACCACAAAAGATTCCACCGGATTCGGCAAAATCAGAATAGGAGCACTAGTCAATCTCCGCTTCAATTCTTGGAAACCTTTCTCACAATAAGAATCCCAAATAAACGCTTGTCCTTTACGAGTCAACTTCGTCAACGGCAAAGCTAACTTTGAGAATCCTTCGATAAACTTTCTGTAATAACCTGCAAGACCAAGAAAACTTCTGATTTCAGAAACAGTCTTCGGCGCTTCCCACTGAGATACTGCTTCTACTTTTGTAGGATCCACTGCAATACCATTCTTAGAAATCACATGTCCAAGGAAACTAACTTCATTCAGCCAGAACTCACATTTGGACAACTTTGCATACAACTTCTTATCTTTCAACAACTCTAACACAATTCTGAGATGTTCCGCATGTTCTTCGTCATTCTTGGAATAAATCAGAATGTCATCAATAAAAACCACAACGAACTTATCCAGATACGGATGAAAAATCCTGTTCATATATTCCATGAAAACACCAGGTGCATTAGTAACTCCGAACGGCATAACAGAATATTCATAATGACCATACCTCGTTCGAAAAGCAATCTTTTAAATATCTTCCGCTTTCACATGAATCTGATGATATCCAGATCTCAAGTCAATCTTACTGAATACACTGGCTCCAATTAGCTGATCCATTAAATCATCAATCCTCGGTAAAGGATACCAATTTTTAATGGTTACTTTGTTCAATTGCCTGTAATCAACACACAGTCTCATAGAACCTTCTTTCTTCTTAACCAACAATACCGGAGCACCCCAATGCGAAACACTTGGACGGAAAAACTTCTTCTCCAGTAAATCTTCCAACTGACTCTTCAATTCAGCCAACTCAGACGCAGACATACGATATGGCGCCATCGACACCGGTCTCGTACCAGGAATCAAATCTATAGAGAATTCCACTTCTCTCTCAAGAGGTAACTCACCAACATCATCAGGAAAGACTTCTAGAAAATCACACACCACTGGCAATTCCCCACTCCTGACCTTTCCTGTTGCATCTAACGAAGCAAGTAACATAAACACATTAGCACCGTCTTCCATTGCTTCTTGTACCTGCCTAGCAGTCATAGTCAAATCCTCGACACCAACTGCTTCTGGAAAAATCACCGTCTTAGCAAAACAGTTCAGATGAACCCGGTTGAATTCCAACCAGTTCATTCCAAGGATAATATCAATTTGTTCAAGCGGTAGGCACACTAAATCCATACCGAAACCTCTACCAAAAATCTCAATGGGACAATTCCTACATATGAGTGAAGTTGTCACTAAACCCGATGCAGGAGTATCAACAACCATGCTACCTCGCATATCAGATATGTCCAGTTTCAACCTCTCAGCACAATCCAAAGAAATGAAAGAATGAGTTGCACCAGTATCAATAATTGCAACTAAAGGTGTGCCATGAATAAAACACGTACCTTTAATCAATCGATCCTCTGGAGTAGTCTCAGATCCAGACAAGGCGAACACTTTTCCACCTGATTGATCCTTATTAGGCTTAGGACACTACGGACGAATGTGACCTTCTTCGCCACAATTGTAACAAGTAACAGACTTCCCTTTGCAATCAATAGACAAATGACCATCCTTTCCACATTTATAGCACTTCTTCTCATCGCTCTTGCAATCTCGAATATGATGACCCAACTCACCACACCTGTAGCATCTGATAGGAGCCTTAGAATCTCCCCCACTAGGCCTTTTCCAACCACCTGATTTCTGGTTATCTTTACCATATGGCTTGCCACGGTCCATATGTTGCTTTCCTCTTTTATCAACAGCCCCACGAGAGTGAGACGACCTAGTCATGGTAATATCTTCTTCCAAGATTCTGCTACAATCCACCAGATCAGAAAATCTACGAATACGCTGGTACCTGATTCCCTGCTTAATCTCATCTCGGAGACCATTCTCAAATTTGATACATTTAGAGAATTCTCCAGCCTCATCATTGTTGTAGTGTGCATAATACTTTGCCAGCTCAGTGAACTTAGTAGCATACTCACTAACAGTCAGATTGCCCTGCTTAAGCTCCAAAAATTCAATTTCCTTTCTTCCCCGAACATCTTCAGGAAAGTACCTCCTCAGAAAAGCCCTTCTGAAGTTAGCCCAAGTCAGTGCCTCTCCATCCTGAACCATTTCAGTCCTTGTTGCAACCCACCAGTCATCGGCCTCTTCTGCCAACATATGCGTACCGTATCTGACTTTCAGATCTTCCGCACAATCAATCACACGGAAAATCCTTTTGATTTCCTTCAGCCACTTCTGAGCACCTTCAGGGTCATGTGTACCTTTGAACAACGGAGGATTGTTCCTTTGGAAGTTCCCCAATTGCCTATCAGCACCAATCGCGCCTCCACTTGGATTTCCAGCAAGTACACCAGCTAACATCCCCAAAGCCTCAGCGAGTGCAGCATCATTTCGTCCGTTACCTCGTCCAGCCATATTCCTGAGAATTAAAACATACTCCTCATTAGAATACAGTATCGACAATGTTACCTTACACTAATCGCATACAAAAGGGATGACTGACTCAAGACTCTGGTCGCAACGACCGACTATGCTCTGATACCACTATTGTAACACCCTCTAAAACCCCAAATAAAATTTCGCAAATAATTAAAATCATATTTTCAGAGTACATGTATTAACGAGGATGTCACAGTTCTCTTTTAATAAACACAAGTTCCTGTCATGCATAACATAGAAGCAACTCATACATGTTTACACAGCGGAATAGTTTAATTAACCAACCAATGTTATAATATTTTCAAAATCATCAGGGATTAACACCTGGAATATATCAACATCATATTATAACAAACATAAGGAAATAAACGAGTCTGACTAAAGCAGCTCGACAAACAAACGTTCCCGGAGTTACAACTATCAGAGCATGACCCGGACAATACTTAAACAGAAAATAAACTAGAAACAACAAGCCTTCGCCAAGCACCTGAACGAAGCTCCTCAATCTGAAATATTCAACAGTAAGGGTGAGCATCTCAACTATACATTTGATTATACGTTCATAACAATCAATTCAGAAAACCATAAGCATCACCCAAACAGTTAGGATGTTTCATAGTTTACGAAAACCTTTACAATTCATATATTCATAATATATCACTTTTCATACTTATAATTACCATCTAACATTATTAACAATATAGCAGCAATATATGCATACAATCAATTAAATACAAAATTGGAAAATCATCCATTCATGTTATATTCAATATAATGCAACACACCCATGCATGTGGTACCATTCTACCGCCCCATTAAATCTCGGGTCACGGATAACTCACTGTTCCATTATATCGCGGACACGGCTACCACCTCAACGTTCCATTAAATCGCGGACACGTATATTGGCCACCATGTTAATTCCACACAATGGGAATTAACAAATGCAACATGATATGTAAAGTATGTAACACTCAGCATACTATTAACATGAATCAACATATCATGCAACATCAACAACATCAATCATAACAGGATATGGATAGCATGTAATCACTCATCATACTATTAAACATCAATCATATCAAGTTATATCATAATTCATGCTTGATAACATCATCTAAAAGCATGACAATAAAATCTACGTAGTGTTGGTATCATAACATTCAAACGTTATTCGATACAAGCATCAATCAACACTAGGAATCAATAAACAGCATATTCAAAACATATCAAACACTGCACATCAAAACAGGATCAATCCCGTACATAACAGCATGCATAGAAAACAAAGTTCAGAAACCAACACACGAGGTTTAACACGGGTGCACGTGTAAATCAACACTGCCCGTGTGGAAATGTGTCTAGAAACACGTTATTTTGCCAATACAGGGGATCAACACGGGTGCCCGTGTGAATCAACACGGCCCGTGTTGAAATGTGTCTGGAAACCCAATTTTTTACCCATCCAGTGGATCAACACGGGCGCCCGTGTGAATCAACACGGCCCGTGTTGATGAGCGCGATCCCGGAATTCCTGTACCTGCAGCAGCTCATATACCCATATTTTTGCACGAAAATACCTTTCTACGGCAGTGCAATGCAGTACAAAAACATCCAATCCACCATAGGAACCTAAAATCCCTAATTGATTCATAAAATTTGGGAACCTAAACCTTTTCTAACAAGATTCGACCCTAAAGTTATCAATCACTAAGAACATCATAGAAAGTGGGGTTATCCTACGATTACCCAACCAATTGCATCTAAACCCATAAGCAAATATAAATTCAGTAGTAGCCCCCCTTACCTTATCAAATTGCAGCTTGAGTTCTTTGAGCGATGTTCTTCGTTCTTCGTACCTTCAGAGCTCAGCTTCCCAAATTTCCCAAAATTCTGTGTTACCGTGAATAATGAGAAAATAACTTGAGTTCCAAAACATATCCTTATTTCTTTTGCACCCCCACTCTTTACTAACGACATCCAAGCCCAATAACTTAAAAACCCAATATTTTCTTATTTCTTTTATTTTCTTCAAATATCCCAAAATAATTAATTCTTTTTATTTTATTAATTCTAATAAAATAAATTCCCAATTACATAAATCAAATAATTAAAACTGGGGTGTTACAACTCTCCCCCACTAAAAGAGTTTTCGTCCTCGAAAACATACCTTAGACGAACAGTTCCGGATAAGCCTCTTTCATCTGGCTCTCTAGTTCCCAAGTAACATTTCCATCTGCTGGACCTCCCCAAGCAACCTTCACTAATGCTATCTCCTTACCCCTTAACTGCTTCACTTCCCGATCTTCTATCCTCATAGGCAATGTTTCTACTGTCAGGTTATCTCTCACCTGTACATCATCTATTTGGATTACATGAGATGGGTCTGGAATGTATCTCCTCAACTGAGAAACATGAAAAACATCGTGCAAATTCGCAAGTCTCGGAAGTAAAGCAATACGATAAGCAACTTCTCCAACTCTTTCCGTAATCTGAAACGGACCAATAAAACGCGGAGTCAACTTCTTAGATTTCAACGCTCGACCAATACCCGTCATCGGAGTAACTCTCATAAACACATGATCTCCAGCACTGAATTCTAAATTCTTTCTCCTCTTGTCATGATAACTTTTCTGACGACTCTGAGAAGTTCTCATCTTTTCTTGGATCAATTTGACCTTTTCAGTAGTCTGCTGAACAATCTCTGGCCCAATTATTGAACTCTCGCCAGATTCATACCAACACAAAGGCGTTCTACACCGTCTACCATACAATGCCTCAAACGGAGCCATACCAATACTCGAATGGTAACTATTGTTAGAAGTAAATTCAATCAATGGCAAATAGCTATCCCAAGCTCCACCCTTCTCTAAAACACAAGCACGTAATAAATCTTCTAACGATTAAATCGTCCTCTCCGTCTGTCCATCAGTCTGAGGATGGTAAGCTGAACTCAACCTCAATTTAGTACCCAAAGCCTTTTGCAATCCTTCCCAAAATTTCGAAGTGAACCTCGGATCTCTATCTGACACAATACTAGAAGGAACTCCATGCAAACTCACTATTTTCTCAATATACAACTGTGCCAATCTCTCCATTGAGTAATCCATTCGCACTGGTATAAAATGAGCAGACTTAGTCAATCTATCCACCACAACCCATACAATCCATTAGAATAACAAAAATCTCGACATCAGACTACCTTCCATAATGACAAGGCTAACATCAAACGGAATAACAAAATTCTCGACAACAGACTACCTTCCATAATGACAAGGCTACCACACATTGGAGTAACAGATATCTCAATGACAATCTACCTTCCATAATGACAAGGCTACCATCCATTGGAGTAAAAAAAATATCGACAAAAAACTACCTTCCATAATGACAAGGCTACCACCCATTGGAGTAAAAAAGATATCTATATTATACTACCTTCCATAATGATAAGGCTACCATCCATTGGAGTAACAAAAATATCGACAACAGACTACCTTTTGTAATGGCAAGGCTACCATCCAATGGAGTAAAAAAAACCTGATCAAAAGACTACCTTCCATAATGACAAGGCTACCATCCATTGGAGTAACAGAAATCATAACGACAGACTACCTTCCATAATGAAAAGACTACCATCCATTAGAGTAACAAAAATCTCGACAATAGACAACCTTCCATAATGACAAGGCTACCATCCATTGGAGTAACAAAAATCTCGACAATAGAGTACCTTCCATAATGACAAGGTTACCATACATTGGAATAACAAAAATCCTAACATCAAACTACCTTCCATAATGACAAGGCTACCATCGATTGGAGTAACAACAATCTCGATAATAGAGTACCTTCCATAACAAGGTTACCATACATTGGAATAACAAAAATCCTGACATCAGACAACCTTCCATAATGACAAGGTTACCATCCAATGGAATAACAAAAATCTCGACAACAGACTACCTTCCATAATGACAACGCTACCATCCATTGTAGTAAAAAAAATATCGACAACAGACTACCTTCCATAATGACAAGGCTACCATCCATTGGAGTTAGAAAAATTTCAACAACAGACTACCATTCATAATGACAAGGCTACCATCCATTGGAGTAACAAAAATATCGACAATAGAGTACCTTCCATAATGACAAAGCTACCATCCATTGGAGTAACAAAAATCTCGACAATAGACTACCATCCATAATGACAAGGCTACAATCCATTGAAGTAACAAAAATATTGACAACATACTATCTCCCATAATGACAAGGCTACCTTTCATTGGAGTAACAAAAATCTCGACAACAGACTACCTTCCATGATGACAAGGATACCATCCATTGGAGTATAAAAATCTCGACAACACACTACCTTCCATAATGACAAGGTTACAATCCATTAGAATAACAAAAATATCGACATCAGACTACCTTCCATAATGACAAGGCTAACATCAAACGGAATAACAAAATTCTCGACAACAGACTACCTTCCATAATGACAAGGCTACCACACATTGGAGTAACAGATATCTCAATGACAATATACCTTCCATAATGACAAGGCTATCATCCATTGGAGTAAAAAAAATATAGACAAAAAACTACCTTCCATAATGACAAGGCTACCAGCCATTGGAGTAAAAAAGATATCTATATTATACTACCTTCCATAATGATAAGGCTACCATCCATTGGAGTAACAAAAATATCGACAACAGACTATCTTTTGTAATGGCAAGGCTACCATCCAATGGAGTAAAAAAAAGCTGAACAAAAGACTACCTTCCATAATGAAAAGGCTACCATCCATTGGAGTAACAGAAATCATAACGACAAACTACCTTCCATAATGAAAAGACTACCATCCATTAGAGTAACAAAAATCTCGACAATAGACTACCTTCCATAATGACAAGGCTACCATCCATTGGAGTAACAAAAATCTCGACAATAGAGTACCTTCCATAATGACAAGGTTACCATACATTGGAATAACAAAAATTCTAACATCAAACTACCTTCCATAAGGCTACCATCCATTGGAGTAACAAAAATCTCGATAATAGAGTACCTTCCATAATGACAAGGTTACCATACATTGGAATAACAAAAATCCTGACATCAGACAACCTTCCATAGTGACAAGGTTACCATCCAATGGAATAACAAAAATCTCGACAACAGACTACCTTCCATAATGACAAGGCTACCATCCATTGTAGTAAAAAAATATCGACAACAGACTACCTTCCATAATGACAAGGCTACCATCCATTGGAGTTAGATAAATCTCGACAACAGACTACCATTCATAATGACAAGGCTACCATCCATTGGAGTAACAAAAATATCGACAATAGAGTACCTTCCATAATGACAAAGCTTCCATCCATTGGAGTAACAAAAATCTAGACAATAGACTACCATCCATAATGACAAGGCTATAATCCATTGAAGTAACAAAAATATTGACAACAGACTACTTCCCATAATGACAAGGCTACCATTCATTGGAGTAACAAACATCTCGACAACAGACTACCTTCCATGATGACAAGGATACCATCCATTGGAGTATAAAAATCTCGACAACACACTACCTTCCATAATGACAAGGTTACAATCCATTAGAATAACAAAAATCTCGACATCAGACTACCTTCCATAATGACAAGGCTACCACACATTGGAGTAACAGATATCTCAATGACAATCTACCTTCCATAATGACAAATCTACCATCCATTGGAGTAAAAAAAATATCGACAAAAAACTACCTTCCATAATGACAAGGCTACCACCCATTGGAGTAAAAAAGATATCTATATTATACTACCTTCCATAATGATAAGGCTACCATCCATTGGAGTAACAAAAATATCGACAACAGACTACCTTTTGTAATGGCAAGGCTACCATCCAATGGAGTAAAAAAAACCTGAACAAAAGACTACCTTCCATAATGACAAGGCTACCATCCATTGGAGTAACAGAAATCATAACGACAGACTACCTTCCATAATGAAAAGACTACCATCCATAAGAGTAACAAAAATCTCGACGATAGACTACCTTCCATAATGACAAGGCTACCATCCATTGGAGTAACAAAAATCTCGACAATAGAGTACCTTCCATAATGACAAGGTTACCATACATTGGAATAACAAAAATCCTAACATCAAACTACCTTCCATAATGACAAGGCTACCATCCATCGGAGTAACAAAAATCTCGATAATAGAGTACCTTCCATAATGACAAGGTTACCATACATTGGAATAACAAAAATCCTGACATCAGACAACCTTCCATAATGACAAGGTTACCATCCAATGGAATAACAAAAATCTCGACAACAGACTACCTTCCATAATGACAAGGCTACCATCCATTGTAGTAAAAAAAATATCGACAACAGACTACCTTCCATAATGACAAGGCTACCATCCATTGGAGTTAGAAAATTCTCGACAACAGACTACCATTCATAATGACAAGGCTACCATCCATTGGAGTAACAAAAATATCGACAATAGAGTACCTTCCATAATGACAAAGATACCATCCATTGGAGTAACAAAAATCTCGACAATATACTACCATCCATAATGACAAGGCTACAATCCATTAAAGTAACAAAAATATTGACAACAGACTACCTCCCATAATGACAAGGCTACCTTTCATTGGAGTAACAAAAATCTCGACAACAGACTACCTTCCATGATGACAAGGATACCATCCATTGGAGTATAAAAATCTCGACAACACACTACCTTCCATAATGACAAGGTTACAATCCATTAGAATAACAAAAATATCGACATCCGACTACCTTCCATAATGACAAGGCTAACATCAAACGGAATATCAAAATTCTCGACAACAGACAACCTTCAATAATGACAAGGCTACCACAAATTGGAGTAACAGATATCTCAATGACAATCTACCTTCCATAATGACAAGGCTATCATCCATTGGAGTAAAAAAAATATAGACAAAAGACTACCTTCCATAATGACAAGGCTACCACCCATTGGAGTAAAAAAGATATCTATATTATACTACCTTCCATAATGATAAGGCTACCATCCATTGTAGTAACAAAAATATCGACAACAGACTACCTTTTGTAATGGCAAGGCTACCATCCAATGGAGTAAAAAAAAGCTGAACAAAAGACTACCTTCCATAATGAAAAGGCTACCATCCATTGGAGTAACAGAAATCATAACGACAGACTACCTTCCATAATGAAAAGACTACCATCCATTAGAGTAACAAAAATCTCGACAATAGACTACCTTCCATAATGACAAGGCTACCATCCATTGGAGTAACAAAAATCTCGACAATAGAGTACCTTCCATAATGACAAGGTTACCATACATTGGAATAACAAAAATCCTAACATCAAACTACCTTCCATAATGACAAGGCTACCATCCATTGGAGTAACAAAAATCTCGATAATAGAGTACCTTCCATAATGACAAGGTTACCATACATTGGAATAACAAAAATCCTGACATCAGACAACCTTCCATAATGACAAGGTTACCATCCAATGGAATAACAAAAATCTCGACAACAGACTATCTTCCATAATGACAAGGCTACCATCCATTGTAGTAAAAAAATATCGACAACAGACTACCTTCCATAATGACAAGGCTACCATCCATTGGAGTTAGAAAAATCTCGACAACAGACTACCATTCATAATGACAAGGCTACCATCCATTGGAGTAACAAAAATATCGACAATAGAGTACCTTCCATAATGACAAAGCTACCATCCATTGGAGTAACAAAAATCTAGACAATAGACTACCATCCATAATGACAAGGCTACAATTCATTGAAGTAACAAAAATATTGACAACAGACTACCTCCCATAATGACAAGGCTTCAATTCATTGGAGTAACAAAAATCTCGACAACAGACTACCTTCCATGATGACAAGGATACCATCCATTGGAGTATAAAAATCTCGACAACACACTACCTTCAATAATGACAAGGTTACAATCCATTAGAATAACAAAAATCTCGACATCAGACTACCTTCAATAATGACAAGGCTAACATCAAACGGAATAACAAAATTCTCGACACAGACTACCTTCCATAATGACAAGGCTACCACACATTGGAGTAACAGATATCTCAATGACAATCTACCTTCCATTATGACAAGGCTACCATCCATTGGAGTAAAAAAAATATCGACAAAAAACTACCTTCTATAATGACAAGGCTACCACCCATTGGAGTAAAAAAGATATCTATATTATACTACCTTCCAAAATGATAAGGCTACCATCCATTGGAGTAACAAAAATAACGACAACAGACTACCTTTTGTAATGGCAAGGCTACCATGGAATGGAGTAAAAAAAACCTGAACAAAAGACTACCTTCCATAATGACAAGGCTACCATCCATTGGAGTAACAGAAATCATAACGACAAAATACCTTCCATAATGAAAAGACAACTATCCATTAGAGTAACAAAAATCTCGACAACAGACTACCTTCCATAATGACAAGGCTACCATCCATTGGAGTAACAAAAATCTCGACAATAGAGTACCTTCCATAATGACAAGGTTACCATACATTGGAATAACAAAAATCCTAACATCAAACTACCTTCCATAATGACAAGGCTACCATCCATTGGAGTAACAAAAATCTCGATAATAGAGTACCTTCCATAATGACAAGGTTACCATACATTAGAATAACAAAAATCCTGACATCAGACAACCTTCCATAATGACAAGGTTACCATCCAATGGAATAACAAAAATCTCGACAACAGACTACCTTCCATAATGACAAGGCTACCATCCATTGTAGTAAAAAAAATATCGACAACAGACTACCTTCCATAATGACAAGGCTACCATCCATTGGAGTTAGAAAATTCTCGACAACAGACTACCATTCATAATGACAAGGCTACCATCCATTGGAGTAACAAAAATATCGACAATAGAGTACCTTCAATAATGACAAAGCTACCATCCATTGGAGTAACAAAAATCTCGACAATATACTACCATCCATAATGTCAAGGCTACAATCCATTGAAGTAACAAAAATATTGACAACAGACTACCTCCCATAATGACAAGTCTACCTTTCACTGGAGTAACAAAAATCTCGACAACAGACTACCTTCCATGATGACAAGGATATCATCCATTGGAGTATAAAAATCTCGACAACACACTACCTTCCATAATGACAAGGTTACAATCCATTAGAATAACAAAAATCTCGACATCAAACTACCTTCCATAATGACAAGGCTAACATCAAACAGAATAACAAAATTCTCGACAACACACTACCTTCCATAATGACAAGGCTACCACACATTGGAGTAACAGATATCTCAATGACAATCTACCTTCCATAATGACAAGGCTACCATCCATTGGAGTAAAAAAAATATAGACAAAAAAATACCTTCCATAATGACAAGGCTACCACCCATTGGAGTAAAAAAGATATCTATATTATACTACCTTCCATAATGATAAGGCTACCATCCATTGGAGTAACAAAAATATCGACAACAGACTACCTTTTGTAATGGCAAGGCTACCATCCAATGGAGTAAAAAAAACCTGAACAAAAGACTACCTTCCATAATGAAAAGTCTACCATCCATTGGAGTTACAGAAATCATAACGACAGACTACCTTCCATAATGAAAAGACTACCATCCATTAGAGTAACAAAAATCTCGACAATAGACTACCTTCTATAATGACAAGGCTACCATCCATTGGAGTAACAAAAATCTCGACAATAGAGTACCTTCCATAATGACAAGGTTACCATACATTGGAATAACAAAAATCCTAACATCAAACTACCTTCCATAATGACAAGGCTACCATCGATTGGAGTAACAACAATCTCGATAATGGAGTACCTTCCATAACAAGGTTACCATACATTGGAATAACAAAAATCCTGACATCAGACAACCTTCCATAATGACAAGGTTACCATCCAATGGAATAACAAAAATCTCGACAACAGACTACCTTCCATAATGACAACGCTACCATCCATTGTAGTAAAAAAAATATCGACAACAGACTACCTTCTATAATGACAAGGCTACCATCCATTGGAGTTAGAAAAATTTCAACAACAGACTACCATTCATAATGACAAGGCTACCATCCATTGGAGTAACAAAAATATCGACAATAGAGTACCTTCCATAATGACAAAGCTACCATCCATTGGAGTAACAAAAATCTCGACAATAGACTACCATCCATAATGACAAGGCTACAATCCATTGAAGTAACAAAAATATTGAAAACATACTATCTCCCATAATGACAAGGCTACCTTTCATTGGAGTAACAAAAATCTCGACAACAGACTACCTTCCATGATGACAAGGATACCATCCATTGGAGTATAAAAATCTCGACAACACACTACCTTCCATAATGACAAGGTTACAATCCATTAGAATAACAAAAATATCGACATCAGACTACCTTCCATAATGACAAGGCTAACATCAAACGGAATAACAAAATTCTCGACAACAGACTACCTTCCATAATGACAAAGCTACCACACATTGGAGTAACAGATATCTCAATGACAATCTACCTTCCATAATGACAAGGCTATCATCCATTGGAGTAAAAAAAATATAGACAAAAAACTACCTTCCATAATGAAAAGGCTACCAGCCATTCGAGTAAAAAAGATATCTATATTATACTACCTTCCATAATGATAAGGCTACCATCCATTGGAGTAACAAAAATATCGACAACAGACTACCTTTTGTAATGGCAAGGCTACCATCCAATGGAGTAAAAAAAAGCTGAACAAAAGACTACCTTCCATAATGAAAAGGCTACCATCCATTTGAGTAACAGAAATCATAACGACAAACTACCTTCCATAATGAAAAGACTACCATCCATTAGAGTAACAAAAATCTCGACAATAGACTACCTTCCATAATGACAAGGCTACCATCCATTGGAGTAACAAAAATCTCGACAATAGAGTACCTTCCATAATGACAAGGTTACCATACATTGGAATAACAAAAATCCTAACATCAAACTACCTTCCATAATGACAAGGCTACCATCGATTGGAGTAACAACAATCTCGATAATGGAGTACCTTCCATAACAAGGTTACCATACATTGGAATAACAAAAATCCTGACATCAGACAACCTTCCATAATGACAAGGTTACCATCCAATGGAATAACAAAAATCTCGACAACAGACTACCTTCCATAATGACAACGCTACCATCCATTGTAGTAAAAAAAATATCGACAACAGACTACCTTCTATAATGACAAGGCTACCATCCATTGGAGTTAGAAAAATTTCAACAACAGACTACCATTCATAATGACAAGGCTACCATCCATTGGAGTAACAAAAATATCGACAATAGAGTACCTTCCATAATGACAAAGCTACCATCCATTGGAGTAACAAAAATCTCGACAATAGACTACCATCCATAATGACAAGGCTACAATCCATTGAAGTAACAAAAATATTGAAAACATACTATCTCCCATAATGACAAGGCTACCTTTCATTGGAGTAACAAAAATCTCGACAACAGACTACCTTCCATGATGACAAGGATACCATCCATTGGAGTATAAAAATCTCGACAACACACTACCTTCCATAATGACAAGGTTACAATCCATTAGAATAACAAAAATATCGACATCAGACTACCTTCCATAATGACAAGGCTAACATCAAACGGAATAACAAAATTCTCGACAACAGACTACCTTCCATAATGACAAAGCTACCACACATTGGAGTAACAGATATCTCAATGACAATCTACCTTCCATAATGACAAGGCTATCATCCATTGGAGTAAAAAAAATATAGACAAAAAACTACCTTCCATAATGAAAAGGCTACCAGCCATTCGAGTAAAAAAGATATCTATATTATACTACCTTCCATAATGATAAGGCTACCATCCATTGGAGTAACAAAAATATCGACAACAGACTACCTTTTGTAATGGCAAGGCTACCATCCAATGGAGTAAAAAAAAGCTGAACAAAAGACTACCTTCCATAATGAAAAGGCTACCATCCATTTGAGTAACAGAAATCATAACGACAAACTACCTTCCATAATGAAAAGACTACCATCCATTAGAGTAACAAAAATCTCGACAATAGACTACCTTCCATAATGACAAGGCTACCATCCATTGGAGTAACAAAAATCTCGACAATAGAGTACCTTCCATAATGACAAGGTTACCATACATTGGAATAACAAAAATTCTAACATCAAACTACCTTCCATAAGGCTACCATCCATTGGAGTAACAAAAATCTCGATAATAGAGTACCTTCCATAATGACAAGGTTACCATACATTGGAATAACAAAAATCCTGACATCAGACAACCTTCCATAGTGACAAGGTTACCATCCAATGGAATAACAAAAATCTCGACAACAGACTACCTTCCATAATGACAAGGCTACCATCCATTGTAGTAAAAAAATATCGACAACAGACTACCTTCCATAATGACAAGGCTACCATCCATTGGAGTTAGAAAAATCTCGACAACAGACTACCATTCATAATGACAAGGCTACCATCCATTGGAGTAACAAAAATATCGACAATAGAGTACCTTCCATAATGACAAAGCTTCCATCCATTGGAGTAACAAAAATCTAGACAATAGACTACCATCCATAATGACAAGGCTATAATCCATTGAAGTAACAAAAATATTGACAACAGACTACCTCCCATAATGACAAGGCTACCATTCATTGGAGTAACAAACATCTCGACAACAGACTACCTTCCATGATGACAAGGATACCATCCATTGGAGTATAAAAATCTCGACAACACACTACCTTCCATAATGACAAGGTTACAATCCATTAGAATAACAAAAATCTCGACATCAGACTACCTTCCATAATGACAAGGCTACCACACATTGGAGTAACAGATATCTCAATGACAATCTACCTTCCATAATGACAAATCTACCATCCATTGGAGTAAAAAAAATATCGACAAAAAACTACCTTCCATAATGACAAGGCTACCACCCATTGGAGTAAAAAAGATATCTATATTATACTACCTTCCATAATGATAAGGCTACCATCCATTGGAGTAACAAAAATATCGACAACAGACTACCTTTTGTAATGGCAAGGCTACCATCCAATGGAGTAAAAAAAACCTGAACAAAAGACTACCTTCCATAATGACAAGGCTACCATCCATTGGAGTAACAGAAATCATAACGACACACTACCTTCCATAATGAAAAGACTACCATCCATTAGAGTAACAAAAATCTCGACAATAGACTACCTTCCATAATGACAAGGCTACCATCCATTGGAGTAACAAAAATCTCGACAATAGAGTACCTTCCATAATGACAAGGTTACCATACATTGGAATAACAAAAATCCTAACATCAAACTACCTTCCATAATGACAAGGCTACCATCCATTGGAGTAACAAAAATCTCGATAATAGAGTACCTTCCATAATGACAAGGTTACCATACATTGGAATAACAAAAATCCTGACATCAGACAACCTTCCATAATGACAAGGTTACCATCCAATGGAATAACAAAAATCTCGACAACAGACTACCTTCCATAATGACAAGGCTACCATCCATTGTAGTAAAAAAAATATCGACAACAGACTACCTTCCATAATGACAAGGCTACCATCCATTGGAGTTAGAAAATTCTCGACAACAGACTACCATTCATAATGACAAGGCTACCATCCATTGGAGTAACAAAAATATCGACAATAGAGTACCTTCCATAATGACAAAGCTACCATCCATTGGAGTAACAAAAATCTCGACAATATACTACCATCCATAATTACAAGGCTACAATCCATTAAAGTAACAAAAATATTGACAACATACTACCTCCCATAATGACAAGGCTACCTTTCATTGGAGTAACAAAAATCTCGACAACAGACTACCTTCCATGATGACAAGGATACCATCCATTGGAGTATAAAAATCTCGACAACACACTACCTTCCATAATGACAAGGTTACAATCCATTAGAATAACAAAAATATCGACATCCGACTACCTTCCATAATGACAAGGCTAACATCAAACGGAATATCAAAATTCTCGACAACAGACAACCTTCAATAATGACAAGGCTACCACAAATTGGAGTAACAGATATCTCAATGACAATCTACCTTCCATAATGACAAGGCTATCATCCATTGGAGTAAAAAAAATATAGACAAAAAACTACCTTCCATAATGACAAGGCTACCACCCATTGGAGTAAAAAAGATATCTATATTATACTACCTTCCATAATGATAAGTCTACCATCCATTGGAGTAACAAAAATATCGACAACAGACTACCTTTTGTAATGGCAAGGCTACCATCCAATGGAGTAAAAAAAAGCTGAACAAAAGACTACCTTCCATAATGAAAAGGCTACCATCCATTGGAGTAACAGAAATCATAACGACAGACTACCTTCCATAATGAAAAGACTACCATCCATTAGAGTAACAAAAATCTCGACAATAGACTACCTTCCATAATGACAAGGCTACCATCCATTGGAGTAACAAAAATCTCGACAATAGAGTACCTTCCATAATGACAAGGTTACCATACATTGGAATAACAAAAATCCTAACATCAAACTACCTTCCATAATGACAAGGCTACCATCCATTGGAGTAACAAAAATCTCGATAATAGAGTACCTTCCATAATGACAAGGTTACCATACATTGGAATAACAAAAATCCTGACATCAGACAACCTTCCATAATGACAAGGTTACCATCCAATGGAATAACAAAAATCTCGACAACAGACTACCTTCCATAATGACAAGGCTACCATCCATTGTAGTAAAAAAATATCGACAACAGACTACCTTCCATAATGACAAGGCTACCATCCATTGGAGTTAGAAAATTCTCGACAACAGACTACCATTCATAATGACAAGGCTACCATCCATTGGAGTAACAAAAATATCGACAATAGAGTACCTTCCATAATGACAAAGCTACCATCCATTGGAGTAACAAAAATCTCGACAATATACTACCATCCATAATGACAAGGCTACAATCCATTAAAGTAACAAAAATATTGACAACAGACTACCTCCCATAATGACAAGGCTACCTTTCATTGGAGTAACAAAAATCTCGACAACAGACTACCTTCCATGATGACAAGGATACCATCCATTGGAGTATAAAAATCTCGACAACACACTACCTTCCATAATGACAAGGTTACAATCCATTAGAATAACAAAAATATCGACATCCGACTACCTTCCATAATGACAAGGCTAACATCAAACGGAATATCAAAATTCTCGACAACAGACAACCTTCAATAATGACAAGGCTACCACAAATTGGAGTAACAGATATCTCAATGAAAATCTACCTTCCATAATGACAAGGCTATCATCCATTGGAGTAAAAAAAATATAGACAAAAAACTACCTTCCATAATGACAAGGCTACCACCCATTGGAGTAAAAAAGATATCTATATTATACTACCTTCCATAATGATAAGGCTACCATCCATTGGAGTAACAAAAATATCGACAACAGACTACCTTTTGTAATGGCAAGGCTACCATCCAATGGAGTAAAAAAAAGCTGAACAAAAGACTACCTTCCATAATGAAAAGGCTACCATCCATTGGAGTAACAGAAATCATAACGACAGACTACCTTCCATAATGAAAAGACTACCATCCATTAGAGTAACAAAAATCTCGACAATAGACTACCTTCCATAATGACAAGGCTACCATCCATTGGAGTAACAAAAATCTCGACAATAGAGTACCTTCCATAATGACAAGGTTACCATACATTGGAATAACAAAAATCCTAACATCAAACTACCTTCCATAATGACAAGGCTACCATCCATTGGAGTAACAAAAATCTCGATAATAGAGTACCTTCCATAATGACAAGGTTACCATACATTGGAATAACAAAAATCCTGACATCAGACAACCTTCCATAATGACAAGGTTACCATCCAATGGAATAACAAAAATCTCGACAACAGACTACCTTCCATAATGACAAGGCTACCATCCATTGTAGTAAAAAAATATCGACAACAGACTACCTTCCATAATGACAAGGCTACCATCCATTG
The DNA here is from genome assembly GCA_948472305.1 of Vicia faba. Lineage (NCBI taxonomy): Eukaryota > Viridiplantae > Streptophyta > Magnoliopsida > Fabales > Fabaceae > Vicia > Vicia faba. Next base: position 796,713,122 of record OX451737.1, on the reverse strand, counting down.
GAGTTAGAAAAATCTCGACAACAGACTACCATTCATAATGACAAGGCTACCATCCATTGGAGTAACAAAAATATCGACAATAGAATACCTTCCATAATGACAAAGCTACCATCCATTGGAGTAACAAAAATCTAGACAATAGACTACCATCCATAATGACAAGGCTACAATTCATTGAAGTAACAAAAATATTGACAACAGACTACCTCCCATAATGACAAGGCTTCCATTCATTGGAGTAACAAAAATCTCGACAACAGACTACCTTCCATGATGACAAGGATACCATCCATTGGAGTATAAAAATCTCGACAACACACTACCTTCAATAATGACAAGGTTACAATCCATTAGAATAACAAAAATCTCGACATCAGACTACCTTCAATAATGACAAGGCTAACATCAAACGGAATAACAAAATTCTCGACACAGACTACCTTCCATAATGACAAGGCTACCACACATTGGAGTAACAGATATCTCAATGACAATCTACCTTCCATTATGACAAGGCTACCATCCATTGGAGTAAAAAAAATATCGACAAAAAACTACCTTCTATAATGACAAGGCTACCACCCATTGGAGTAAAAAAGATATCTATATTATACTACCTTCCAAAATGATAAGGCTACCATCCATTGGAGTAACAAAAATAACGACAACAGACTACCTTTTGTAATGGCAAGGCTACCATGGAATGGAGTAAAAAAAACCTGAACAAAAGACTACCTTCCATAATGACAAGGCTACCATCCATTGGAGTAACAGAAATCATAACGACAGAATACCTTCCATAATGAAAAGACAACCATCCATTAGAGTAACAAAAATCTCGACAACAGACTACCTTCCATAATGACAAGGCTACCATCCATTGGAGTAACAAAAATCTCGACAATAGAGTACCTTCCATAATGACAAGGTTACCATACATTGGAATAACAAAAATCATAACATCAAACAACCTTCCATAATGACAAGGCTACCATCCATTGGAGTAACAAAAATCTCGATAGTAGAGTACCTTCCATAATGACAAGGTTACCATACATTAGAATAACAAAAATCCTGACATCAGACAACCTTCCATAATGACAAGGTTACCATCCAATGGAATAACAAAAATCTCGACAACAGACTACCTTCCATAATGACAAGGCTACCATCCATTGTAGTAAAAAAAATATCGACAACAGACTACCTTCCATAATGACAAGGCTACCATCCATTGGAGTTAGAAAATTCTCGACAACAGACTACCATTCATAATGACAAGGCTACCATCCGTTGGAGTAACAAAAATATCGACAATAGAGTACCTTCCATAATGACAAAGCTACCATCCATTGGAGTAACAAAAATCTCGACAATATACTACCATCCATAATGTCAAGGCTACAATCCATTGAAGTAACAAAAATATTGACAACAGACTACCTCCCATAATGACAAGTCTACCTTTCACTGGAGTAAGAAAAATCTCGACAACAGACTACCTTCCATGATGACAAGGATATCATCCATTGGAGTATAAAAATCTCGACAACACACTACCTTCCATAATGACAAGGTTACAATCCATTAGAATAACAAAAATCTCGACATCAAACTACCTTCCATAATGACAAGGCTAACATCAAACAAAATAACAAAATTCTCGACAACACACTACCTTCCATAATGACAAGGCTACCACACATTGGAGTAACAGATATCTCAATGACAATCTACCTTCCATAATGACAAGGCTACCATCCATTGGAGTAAAAAAAATATAGACAAAAAAATACCTTCCATAATGACAAGGCTACCACCCATTGGAGTAAAAAAGATATCTATATTATACTACCTTCCATAATGATAAGGCTACCATCCATTGGAGTAACAAAAATATCGACAACAGACTACCTTTTGTAATGGCAAGGCTACCATCCAATGGAGTAAAAAAAACCTGAACAAAAGACTACCTTCCATAATGAAAAGTCTACCATCCATTGGAGTAACATAAATCATAACGACAGACTACCTTCCATAATGAAAAGACTACCATCCATTAGAGTAACAAAAATCTCGACAATAGACTACCTTCTATAATGACAAGGCTACCATCCATTGGAGTAACAAAAATCTCGACAATAGAGTACCTTCCATAATGACAAGGTTACCATACATTGGAATAACAAAAATCCTAACATCAAACTACCTTCCATAATGACAAGGCTACCATCCATTGGAGTAACAAAAATCTCGATAATAGAGTACCTTCCATAATGACAAGGTTACCATACATTGGAATAACAAAAATCCTGACATCAGACAACCTTCCATAATGACAAGGTTACCATCCAATGGAATAACAAAAATCTCGACAACAGACTACCTTCCATAATGACAAGGCTACCATCCATTGTAGTAAAAAAATATCGACAACAGACTACCTTCCATAATGACAAGGCTACCTTCCATTGGAGTTAGAAAAATCTCGACAACAGACTACCATTCATAATGACAAGGCTACCATCCATTGGAGTAACAAAAATATCGACAATAGAGTACCTTCCATAATGACAAAGCTACCATCCATTGGAGTAACAAAAATCTAGACAATAGACTACCATCCATAATGACAAGGCTACAATCCATTGAAGTAACAAAAATATTGACAACAGACTACCTCCCATAATGACAAGGCTTCCATTCATTGGAGTAACAAAAATCTCGACAACAGACTACCTTCCATGATGACAAGGATACCATCCATTGGAGTATAAAAATCTCGACAACACACTACCTTCAATAATGACAAGGTTACAATCCATTAGAATAACAAAAATCTCGACATCAGACTACCTTCAATAATGACAAGGCTAACATCAAACGGAATAACAAAATTCTCGACACAGACTACCTTCCATAATGACAAGGCTACCACACATTGGAGTAACAGATATCTCAATGACAATCTACCTTCCATTATGACAAGGCTACCATCCATTGGAGTAAAAAAAATATCGACAAAAAACTACCTTCTATAATGACAAGGCTACCACCCATTGGAGTAAAAAAGATATCTATATTATACTACCTTCCATAATGATAAGGCTACCATCCATTGGAGTAACAAAAATAACGACAACAGACTACCTTTTGTAATGGCAAGGCTACCATGGAATGGAGTAAAAAAAACCTGAACAAAAGACTACTTTCCATAATGACAAGGCTACCATCCATTGGAGTAACAGAAATCATAACAACAGAATACCTTCCATAATGAAAAGACTACCATCCATTAGAGTAACAAAAATCTCGACAACAGACTACCTTCCATAATGACAAGGCTACCATCCATTGGAGTAACAAAAATCTCGACAATAGAGTACCTTCCATAATGACAAGGTTACCATACATTGGAATAACAAAAATCCTAACATCAAACTACCTTCCATAATGACAAGGCTACCATCCATTAGAGTAACAAAAATCTCGATAATAGAGTACCTTCCATAATGACAAGGTTACCATACATTAGAATAACAAAAATCCTGACATCAGACAACCTTCCATAATGACAAGGTTACCATCCAATGGAATAACAAAAATCTCGACAACAGACTACCTTCCATAATGACAAGGCTACCATCCATTGTAGTAAAAAAAATATCGACAACAGACTACCTTCCATAATGACAAGGCTACCATCCATTGGAGTTAGAAAATTCTCGACAACAGACTACCATTCATAATGACAAGGCTACCATCCATTGGAGTAACAAAAATATCGACAATAGAGTACCTTCCATAATGACAAAGCTACCATCCATTGGGGTAACAAAAATCTCGACAATATACTACCATCCATAATGACAAGGCTACAATCCATTGAAGTAACAAAAATATTGACAACAGACTACCTCCCATAATGACAAGGCTACCTTTCACTGGAGTAACAAAAATCTCGACAACAGACTACCTTCCATGATGACAAGGATATCATCCATTGGAATATAAAAATCTCGACAACACACTACCTTGCATAATGACAAGGTTACAATCCATTAGAATAACAAAAATCTCGACATCAAACTACCTTCCATAATGACAAGGCTAACATCAAACAGAATAACAAAATTCTCGACAACACACTACCTTCCATAATGACAAGGCTACCACACATTGGAGTAACAGATATCTCAATGACAATCTACCTTCCATAATGACAAGGCTACCATCCATTGGAGTAAAAAAAATATAGACAAAAAAATACCTTCCATAATGACAAGGCTACAACCCATTGGAGTAAAAAAGATATCTATATTATACTACCTTCCATAATGATAAGGCTACCATCCATTGGAGTAACAAAAATATCGATAACAGACTACCTTTTGTAATGGCAAGGCTACCATCCAATGGAGTAAAAAAAACCTGAACAAAAGACTACCTTCCATAATGAAAAGGCTACCATCCATTGGAGTAACAGAAATCATAACGACAGACTACCTTCCATAATGAAAAGACTACCATCCATTAGAGTAACAAAAATCTCGACAATAGACTACCTTCTATAATGACAAGGCTACCATCCATTGGAGTAACAAAAATCTCGACAATAGAGTACCTTCCATAATGACAAGGTTACCATACATTGGAATAACAAAAATCCTAACATCAAACTACCTTCCATAATGACAAGGCTACCATCCATTGGAGTAACAAAAATCTCGATAATAGAGTACCTTCCATAATGACAAGGTTACCATACATTGGAATAACAAAAATCCTGACATCAGACAACCTTCCATAATGACAAGGTTACCATCCAATGGAATAACAAAAATCTCGACAACAGACTACCTTCCATAATGACAAGGCTACCATCCATTGTAGTAAAAAAATATCGACAACAGACTACCTTCCATAATGACAAGGCTACCTTCCATTGGAGTTAGAAAAATCTCGACAACAGACTACCATTCATAATGACAAGGCTACCATCCATTGGAGTAACAAAAATATCGACAATAGAGTACCTTCCATAATGACAAAGCTACCATCCATTGGAGTAACAAAAATCTAGACAATAGACTACCATCCATAATGACAAGGCTACAATCCATTGAAGTAACAAAAATATTGACAACAGACTACCTCCCATAATGACAAGGCTTCCATTCATTGGAGTAACAAAAATCTCGACAACAGACTACCTTCCATGATGACAAGGATACCATCCATTGGAGTATAAAAATCTCGACAACACACTACCTTCAATAATGACAAGGTTACAATCCATTAGAATAACAAAAATCTCGACATCAGACTACCTTCAATAATGACAAGGCTAACATCAAACGGAATAACAAAATTCTCGACACAGACTACCTTCCATAATGACAAGGCTACCACACATTGGAGTAACAGATATCTCAATGACAATCTACCTTCCATTATGACAAGGCTACCATCCATTGGAGTAAAAAAAATATCGACAAAAAACTACCTTCTATAATGACAAGGCTACCACCCATTGGAGTAAAAAAGATATCTATATTATACTACCTTCCATAATGATAAGGCTACCATCCATTGGAGTAACAAAAATAACGACAACAGACTACCTTTTGTAATGGCAAGGCTACCATGGAATGGAGTAAAAAAAACCTGAACAAAAGACTACTTTCCATAATGACAAGGCTACCATCCATTGGAGTAACAGAAATCATAACAACAGAATACCTTCCATAATGAAAAGACTACCATCCATTAGAGTAACAAAAATCTCGACAACAGACTACCTTCCATAATGACAAGGCTACCATCCATTGGAGTAACAAAAATCTCGACAATAGAGTACCTTCCATAATGACAAGGTTACCATACATTGGAATAACAAAAATCCTAACATCAAACTACCTTCCATAATGACAAGGCTACCATCCATTAGAGTAACAAAAATCTCGATAATAGAGTACCTTCCATAATGACAAGGTTACCATACATTAGAATAACAAAAATCCTGACATCAGACAACCTTCCATAATGACAAGGTTACCATCCAATGGAATAACAAAAATCTCGACAACAGACTACCTTCCATAATGACAAGGCTACCATCCATTGTAGTAAAAAAAATATCGACAACAGACTACCTTCCATAATGACAAGGCTACCATCCATTGGAGTTAGAAAATTCTCGACAACAGACTACCATTCATAATGACAAGGCTACCATCCATTGGAGTAACAAAAATATCGACAATAGAGTACCTTCCATAATGACAAAGCTACCATCCATTGGGGTAACAAAAATCTCGACAATATACTACCATCCATAATGACAAGGCTACAATCCATTGAAGTAACAAAAATATTGACAACAGACTACCTCCCATAATGACAAGGCTACCTTTCACTGGAGTAACAAAAATCTCGACAACAGACTACCTTCCATGATGACAAGGATATCATCCATTGGAATATAAAAATCTCGACAACACACTACCTTGCATAATGACAAGGTTACAATCCATTAGAATAACAAAAATCTCGACATCAAACTACCTTCCATAATGACAAGGCTAACATCAAACAGAATAACAAAATTCTCGACAACACACTACCTTCCATAATGACAAGGCTACCACACATTGGAGTAACAGATATCTCAATGACAATCTACCTTCCATAATGACAAGGCTACCATCCATTGGAGTAAAAAAAATATAGACAAAAAAATACCTTCCATAATGACAAGGCTACAACCCATTGGAGTAAAAAAGATATCTATATTATACTACCTTCCATAATGATAAGGCTACCATCCATTGGAGTAACAAAAATATCGATAACAGACTACCTTTTGTAATGGCAAGGCTACCATCCAATGGAGTAAAAAAAACCTGAACAAAAGACTACCTTCCATAATGAAAAGGCTACCATCCATTGGAGTAACAGAAATCATAACGACAGACTACCTTCCATAATGAAAAGACTACCATCCATTAGAGTAACAAAAATCTCGACAATAGACTACCTTCTATAATGACAAGGCTACCATCTATTGGAGTAACAAAAATCTCGACAATAGAGTACCTTCCATAATGACAAGGTTACCATACATTGGAATAACAAAAATCCTAACATCAAACTACCTTCCATAATGACAAGGCTACCATCCATTGGAGTAACAAAAATCTCGATAATAGAGTACCTTCCATAATGACAAGGTTACCATACATTGGAATAACAAAAATCCTGACATCAGACAATCTTCCATAATGACAAGGTTACCATCCAATGGAATAACAAAAATCTCGACAACAGACTACCTTCCATAATGACAAGGCTACCATCCATTGTAGTAAAAAAATATCGACAACAGACTACCTTCCATAATGACAAGGCTACCATCCATTGGAGTTAGAAAAATCTCGACAACAGACTACCATTCATAATGACAAGGCTACCATCCATTGGAGTAACAAAAATATCGACAATATAGTACCTTCCATAATGACAAAGCTACCATCCATTGGAGTAACAAAAATCTAGACAATAGACTACCATCCATAATGACAAGGCTACAATCCATTGAAGTAACAAAAATATTGACAACAGACTACCTCCCATAATGACAAGGCTTCCATTCATTGGAGTAACAAAAATCTCGACAACAGACTACCTTCCATGATGACAAGGATACCATCCATTGGAGTATAAAAATCTCCACAACACACTACCTTCAATAATGACAAGGTTACAATCCATTAGAATAACAAAAATCTCGACATCAGACTACCTTCAATAATGACAAGGCTAACATCAAACGGAATAACAAAATTCTCGACACAGACTACCTTCCATAATGACAAGGCTACCACACATTGGAGTAACAGATATCTCAATGACAATCTACCTTCCATTATGACAAGGCTACCATCCATTGGAGTAAAAAAAATATCGACAAAAAACTACCTTCTATAATGACAAGGCTACCACCCATTGGAGTAAAAAAGATATCTATATTATACTACCTTCCATAATGATAAGGCTACCATCCATTGGAGTAACAAAAATAACGACAACAGACTACCTTTTGTAATGGCCAGGCTACCATGGAATGGAGTAAAAAAAACCTGAACAAAAGACTACCTTCCATAATGACAAGGCTACCATCCATTGGAGTAACAGAAATCATAACGACAGAATACCTTCCATAATGAAAAGACTACCATCCATTAGAGTAACAAAAATCTCGATAACAGACTACCTTCCATAATGACAAGGCTACCATCCATTGGAGTAACAAAAATCTCGACAATAGAGTACCTTCCATAATGACAAGGTTACCATACATTGGAATAACAAAAATCCTAACATCAAACTACCTTCCATAATGACAAGGCTACCATCCATTAGAGTAACAAAAATCTCGATAATAGAGTACCTTCCATAATGACAAGGTTACCATACATTAGAATAACAAAAATCCTGACATCAGACAACCTTCCATAATGACAAGGTTACCATCCAATGGAATAACAAAAATCTCGACAACAGACTACCTTCCATAATGACAAGGCTACCATCCATTGTAGTAAAAAAAATATCGACAACAGACTACCTTCCATAATGACAAGGCTACCATCCATTGGAGTTAGAAAATTCTCGACAACAGACTACCATTCATAATGACAAGGCTACCATCCATTGGAGTAACAAAAATATCGACAATAGAGTACCTTCCATAATGACAAAGCTACCATCCATTGGGGTAACAAAAATCTCGACAATATACTACCATCCATAATGACAAGGCTACAATCCATTGAAGTAACAAAAATATTGACAACAGACTACCTCCCATAATGACAAGGCTACCTTTCACTAGAGTAACAAAAATCTCGACAACAGACTACCTTCCATGATGACAAGGATATCATCCATTGGAATATAAAAATCTCGACAACACACTACCTTGCATAATGACAAGGTTACAATCCATTAGAATAACAAAAATCTGGACATCAAACTACCTTCCATAATGACAAGGCTAACATCAAACAGAATAACAAAATTCTCGGCAACACACTACCTTCCATAATGACAAGGCTACCACACATTGGAGTAACAGATATCTCAATGACAATCTACCTTCCATAATGACAAGGCTACCATCCATTGGAGTAAAAAAAATATAGACAAAAAAATACCTTCCATAATGACATGGCTACCACCCATTGGAGTAAAAAAGATATCTATATTATACTACCTTCCATAATGATAAGGCTACCATCCATTGGAGTAACAAAAATATCGATAACAGACTACCTTTTGTAATGGCAAGGCTACCATCCAATGGAGTAAAAAAAACCTGAACAAAAGACTACCTTCCATAATGAAAAGGCTACCATCCATTGGAGTAACAGAAATCATAACGACAGACTACCTTCCATAATGAAAAGACTACCATCCATTAGAGTAACAAAAATCTCGACAATAGACTACCTTCTATAATGACAAGGCTACCATCCATTGGAGTAACAAAAATCTCGACAATAGAGTACCTTCCATAATGACAAGGTTACCATACATTGGAATAACAAAAATCCTAACATCAAACTACCTTCCATAATGACAAGTCTACCATCCACTGGAGTAACAAAAATCTCGATAATAGAGTACCTTCCATAATGACAAGGTTACCATACATTGGAATAACAAAAATCTTGACATCAGACAACCTTCCATAATGACAAGGTTACCATCCAATGGAATAACAAAAATCTCGACAACAGACTACCTTCCATAATGACAAGGCTACCATCCATTGTAGTAAAAAAAATATCGACAACAGACTACCTTCCATAATGACAAGGCTACCATCCATTGGAGTTAGAAAATTCTCGACAACAGACTACCATTCATAATGACAAGGCTACCATCCATTGGAGTAACAAAAATATCGACAATAGAGTACCTTCCATAATGACAAAGCTACCATCCATTGGAGTAACAAAAATCTCGACAATATACTACCATCCATAATGTCAAGGCTACAATCCATTGAAGTAACAAAAATATTGACAACAGACTACCTCCCATAATGACAAGTCTACCTTTCACTGGAGTAAGAAAAATCTCGACAACAGACTACCTTCCATGATGACAAGGATATCATCCATTGGAGTATAAAAATCTCGACAACACACTACCTTCCATAATGACAAGGTTACAATCCATTAGAATAACAAAAATCTCGACATCAAACTACCTTCCATAATGACAAGGCTAACATCAAACAAAATAACAAAATTCTCGACAACACACTACCTTCCATAATGACAAGGCTACCACACATTGGAGTAACAGATATCTCAATGACAATCTACCTTCCATAATGACAAGGCTACCATCCATTGGAGTAAAAAAAATATAGACAAAAAAATACCTTCCATAATGACAAGGCTACCACCCATTGGAGTAAAAAAGATATCTATATTATACTACCTTCCATAATGATAAGGCTACCATCCATTGGAGTAACAAAAATATCGACAACAGACTACCTTTTGTAATGGCAAGGCTACCATCCAATGGAGTAAAAAAAACCTGAACAAAAGACTACCTTCCATAATGAAAAGTCTACCATCCATTGGAGTAACATAAATCATAACGACAGACTACCTTCCATAATGAAAAGACTACCATCCATTAGAGTAACAAAAATCTCGACAATAGACTACCTTCCATAAATGACAAGGCTACCATCCATTGGAGTAACAAAAATCTCGACAATAGAGTACCTTCCATAATGACAAGGGTACCATACATTGGAATAACAAAAATATCCCCAAGATACAACCTTCCATAATGACAAGGCTACCATCCATTGGAGTAACTAAAATCACGAGAACAGACTACCTTCCATAATGACAAGGCTACCATCCAGTTGAGTAACAAAAATCTCGACCACAAACAACCTTCCATAAGGACAAGGCTACCATCCATTGGAATAACAAAAATATCGACAACACACTGCCTTCCATAATGACAAGGCTACCTTCCATTGGATTAATAAAAATCTGAACAACAAACTACCTTCCATAATGATAAGGCTAACATCCATTGGAGTAGCAAAAATCTCGATAGCAGAAGACCTTCCATAATGACAAGGGTACCATCATTGGAGTAACAAAAATATCCATAAGAGACTACATTCCATAACGACATGGCTACAATCCTTTGTAGTCATAAAAATCTCGATAACAGACTACCTTCCATAATGAAAAGGCTACCATCCATTGGACTAACAAAGATATTGACAACATACTACCTTCCATAATGACAAGGCTATTATCCATTGGAGTAACAAAAATCACGAAAATAGACTACCTTCCGTAATGACAAGGCTACCATCAATTGGAATAACAAAAATCTCGACAACAGACTACCTTCCATAATGATAAGGCTACCATCCATTGTAGTAACAAAAATCTCGACAACAAACTACCTTCCATAGTGACAAGGCTACCATCCATTAGAGAAACAAATATCTCGACAACAGACTACCTTCCATAATGACAAGGCTACAATCCATTTGAGTAACAGAAATGACAACGGAAGACTACCTTCCATAATGACAAGGCTACCATCCATTGGAGTAACAAAAATCTCGACAAAAGACTACCTTCCATAATGACAAGGGTACCATCCATTAGAGTAACAAAAATATCCCCAAGATACAACCTTCCATAATGACAAGGCTACCATCCATTGGAGTAACTAAAATCACGAGAACAGACTACCTTCCATAATGACAAGGCTACCATCCATTGGAGTAACAAAAGTCTCGACCACAAACAACCTTCCATAAGGACAAGGCTACCATCCATTGGAATAACAAAAATATCGACAACACACTACCTTCCATAATGACATGGCTACCATCCCTTAGAGTAACAAAAATCTCGACAACAAACTACCTTCAATAATGACAAGGCTACCATCCATTGGAGTAACAAAGATATCGACAACATACTACCTTCCATAATGATAAGGCTACCATCCATTGGAGTAACAAAAATCACGACAACAAACTACCTTTCATAATGACAAGGCTACCATCCATTGGAATAATATAAATATCAATAACATATTACCTTCCATAATGACAAGGCTACCATCCAATGGAGTAACATAAATCTCGACAATAAACTACCTTCCTTAATGACAAGTCTACCATCCATTGGAGTAACAAAAATCTGAATAACACACTATCGTCCTTAATGACAAGTCTACTATCCATTGGAGTAACAGAAATCACAACGACAAACTACCTTCCATAATGACAAGGCTACCATCCATTACAGTAACAAAAATATCGACAACAGACTACCTTCCATAATGACAAGGCTACCATCCATTGTTGTAACAAAAATCTGGACAAAAGACTACCTTCCATAATTACAAGGCTACCATCCATTGGAGTAACAAAAATCTTGACAACAGACTACCTTCCATAATGACAAGGCTACCATCCATTGGAGTAACAAAAATCTCGACAACAGAGTACCTTCCATAATGACAAGGCTAGCATCCATTGGAGTAACAAAAATCTTGACAATAGAGTATCTTCCATAATGACAAGGCTACAATCCATTGGAATAACAAAAATCTTGATAATAGACATTCTCCCATAATGACAAGGCTACCATCCATTGGAGTAACAAAAATCTTGACCACAAACTACCTTCCAAAATGACAAGGTTACCATACATTGGAATAACAAAAATCCTGACATCAGACTACCTTCCATAATGACAAGGCTACCATCCAATGGAATAACAAAAATCTCGACAATAGACTACCTTCCATAATGATAAGGCTACCATCCATTGGATTAACAAAAATCTGAACAACAGACTACCTTCCATAATGACAAGGCTACCATCCATTGGAGTAGCAAAAATCTCGATAGCAGACGACCTTCCATAATGATAAGGGTACCATCATTGGAGTAACAAAAATATCCAAAAGAGACTACCTTCCATAACGACATGGCTACAATCCATTGTAGTAACAAAAATCTCGATAACAGACTACCTTCCATAATGACAAGGCTACCATCCATTGGAGTAACAAAACTATTGACAACAGAATATGTCCCATAATGACAAGGCTACCATCCATTGGAGTAACAAAAATCTCGACAACAGACTACCTTCCATAATGACAAGGCTACCCTCCATTGGAGTACCAAAAATCTCGACAACATACTACCTTCCATAATGAGAAGGTTACCATCCATTGGAGTAACAAAAATATCGACAACAGAGTACCTTCCATAATGACAAGGCTACCATCCATTGGAGTAACAAAAATCTTGACAATAGAGTATCTTCCATAATGATAAGGCTACAATCCATTGGAATAACAAAAATATTGACAACAGAATATGTCCCATAATGACAAGGCTACCATCCATTGGAGTAACAAAAATCTCGACAACAGACTACCTTCCATAATGTCAAGGCTACCCTCCATTGGAGTAACAAAAATCTCGACAACATACTACCTTCCATAATGACAAGGCTATCATCCATTGGAGTAACAAAAATATCGACAATAGAGTACCTTCCATAATGACAAGGCTACCATCCATTGGAGTAACAAAAATCTTGACAATAGAGTATCTTCCATAATGATAAGGCTACAATCCATTAGAATAACAAAAATATTGATAATAGACTATGTCCCATAATGACAAGGCTACCATACATTGGAATAACAAAAATCCTGATATCGGACTACCTTCCATAATGACAAGCCTACCATCCAATGGAATAACAAAAATATCGACAACAGACTGCCTTCCATAATGACAAGGCTACCTTCCATTGGATTAATAAAAATCTGAACAACAGACTACCTTCCATAATGACAAGGCTACCATCCATTGGAGTAGCAAAAATCTCGATAGCAGAAGACCTTGCATAATGACAAGGGTACCATCATTCGATTAACAAAAATATCCATAAGAGACTACATTCCATAACGACATGGCTACAATCCTTTGTAGTCACAAAAATCTCGATAACAGACTACCTTCCATAATGAAAAGGCTACCATCCATTGGACTAACAAAGATATTGACAACATACTACCTTCCATAATGACAAGGCTAGTATCCATTGGAGTAACAAAAATCACGAAAATAGACTACCTTCCATAATTACAAGGCTACCATCAATTGGAATAACAAAAATCTCGACAACAGACTACCTTCCATAATGATAAGGCTACCATCCATTGTAGTAACAAAAATCTCGACAACAAACTACCTTCCATAGTGACAAGGCTACCATCCATTAGAGAAACAAATATCTCGACAACAGACTACCTTCCATAATGACAAGGCTACCATCCATTGGAGTAACAAAAATCTCGACAACAGACTACCTTCCATAATGACAAGGCTACCATCCATTACAGTAACAAAAATATCGACATCAGACTACCTTCCATAATGACAAGGCTACCATCCATTGGAGTAACAAAAATCTGGACAAAAGACTACCTTCCATAATGACAAGGCTACCATCCATTGGAGTAACAAAAATCCCGACAACAGACTACCTTCCATAATGACAAGGCTACCATCCATTGGAGTAACAAAAATCTCGACAACAGACTACCTTCCATAAGGACAAGGCTACCATCCATTGGAGTAACAAAAATATCGACAACAGAGTACCTTCCATAATGACAAGGCTACCATCCATTGGAGTAACAAAAATATCGACAATAGAGTACCTTCCATAATGACAAGGCTACCATCCATTGGAGTAAGAAAAATCTTGACAATAGAGTATCTTCCATAATGATAAGGCTACAATCCATTGGAATAACAAAAATATTGATAATAGACTTTGTCCCATAATGACAAGGCTACCATACATTGGAATAACAAAAATCCTGATATCAGACTACCTTCCATAATGACAAGCCTACCATCCAATGGAATAACAAAAATATCGACAACACACTGCCTTCCATAATGACAAGGCTACCTTCCATTGGATTAATAAAAATCTGAACAACAAACTACCTTCCATAATGATAAGGCTAACATCCATTGGAGTAGCAAAAATCTCGATAGCAGAAGACCTTCCATAATGACAAGGGTACCATCATTGGAGTAACAAAAATATCCATAAGAGACTACATTCCATAACGACATGGCTACAATCCTTTGTAGTCACAAAAATCTCGATAACAGACTACCTTCCATAATGAAAAGGCTACCATCCATTGGACTAACAAAGATATTGACAACATACTACCTTCCATAATGACAAGGCTATTATCCATTGGAGTAACAAAAATCACGAAAATAGACTACCTTCCGTAATGACAAGGCTACCATCAATTGGAATAACAAAAATCTCGACAACAGACTACCTTCCATAATGATAAGGCTACCATCCATTGTAGTAACAAAAATCTCGACAACAAACTACCTTCCATAGTGACAAGGCTACCATCCATTAGAGAAACAAATATCTCGACAACAGACTACCTTCCATAATGACAAGGCTACAATCCATTTGAGTAACAGAAATGACAACGGAAGACTACCTTCCATAATGACAAGGCTACCATCCATTGGAGTAACAAAAATCTCGACAAAAGACTACCTTCCATAATGACAAGGGTACCATCCATTAGAGTAACAAAAATATCCCCAAGATACAACCTTCCATAATGACAAGGCTACCATCCATTGGAGTAACTAAAATCACGAGAACAGACTACCTTCCATAATGACAAGGCTACCATCCATTGGAGTAACAAAAGTCTCGACCACAAACAACCTTCCATAAGGACAAGGCTACCATCCATTGGAATAACAAAAATATCGACAACACACTACCTTCCATAATGACATGGCTACCATCCCTTAGAGTAACAAAAATCTCGACAACAAACTACCTTCAATAATGACAAGGCTACCATCCATTGGAGTAACAAAGATATCGACAACATAATACCTTCCATAATGATAAGGCTACCATCCATTGGAGTAACAAAAATCACGACAACAAACTACCTTTCATAATGACAAGGCTACCATCCATTGGAATAATATAAATATCAATAACATATTACCTTCCATAATGACAAGGCTACCATCCAATGGAGTAACATAAATCTCGACAATAAACTACCTTCCTTAATGACAAGTCTACCATCCATTGGAGTAACAAAAATCTGAATAACACACTATCGTCCTTAATGACAAGTCTACTATCCATTGGAGTAACAGAAATCACAACGACAAACTACCTTCCATAATGACAAGGCTACCATCCATTACAGTAACAAAAATATCGACAACAGACTACCTTCCATAATGACAAGGCTACCATCCATTGTTGTAACAAAAATCTGGACAAAAGACTACCTTCCATAATTACAAGGCTACCATCCATTGGAGTAACAAAAATCCTGACAACAGACTACCTTCCATAATGACAAGGCTACCATCCATTGGAGTAACAAAAATCTCGACAACAGAGTACCTTCCATAATGACAAGGCTAGCATCCATTGGAGTAACAAAAATCTTGACAATAGAGTATCTTCCATAATGACAAGGCTACAATCCATTGGAATAACAAAAATATTGATAATAGACATTCTCCCATAATGACAAGGCTACCATCCATTGGAGTAACAAAAATCTTGACCACAAACTACCTTCCAAAATGACAAGGTTACCATACATTGGAATAACAAAAATCCTGACATCAGACTACCTTCCATAATGACAAGGCTACCATCCAATGGAATAACAAAAATCTCGACAATAGACTACCTTCCATAATGATAAGGCTACCATCCATTGGATTAACAAAAATCTGAACAACAGACTACCTTCCATAATGACAAGGCTACCATCCATTGGAGTAGCAAAAATCTCGATAGCAGACGACCTTCCATAATGATAAGGGTACCATCATTGGAGTAACAAAAATATCCAGAAGAGACTACCTTCCATAACGACATGGCTACAATCCATTGTAGTAACAAAAATCTCGATAACAGACTACCTTCCATAATGACAAGGCTACCATCCATTGGAGTAACAAAACTATTGACAACAGAATATGTCCCATAATGACAAGGCTACCATCCATTGGAGTAACAAAAATCTCGACAACAGACTACCTTCCATAATGACAAGGCTACCCTCCATTGGAGTAACAAAAATCTCGACAACATACTACCTTCCATAATGAGAAGGTTACCATCCATTGGAGTAACAAAAATATCGACAACAGAGTACCTTCCATAATGACAAGGCTACCATCCATTGGAGTAACAAAAATCTTGACAATAGAGTATCTTCCATAATGATAAGGCTACAATCCATTGGAATAACAAAAATATTGACAACAGAATATGTCCCATAATGACAAGGCTACCATCCATTGGAGTAACAAAAATCTCGACAACAGACTACCTTCCATAATGTCAAGGCTACCCTCCATTGGAGTAACAAAAATCTCGACAACATACTACCTTCCATAATGACAAGGCTACCATCCATTGGAGTAACAAAAATATCGACAATAGAGTACCTTCCATAATGACAAGGCTACCATCCATTGGAGTAACAAAAATCTTGACAATAGAGTATCTTCCATAATGATAAGGCTACAATCCATTGGAATAACAAAAATATTGATAATAGACTATGTCCCATAATGACAAGGCTACCATACATTGGAATAACAAAAATCCTGATATCGGACTACCTTCCATAATGACAAGCCTACCATCCAATGGAATAACAAAAATATCGACAACAGACTGCCTTCCATAATGACAAGGCTACCTTCCATTGGATTAATAAAAATCTGAACAACAGACTACCTTCCATAATGACAAGGCTACCATCCATTGGAGTAGCAAAAATCTCGATAGCAGAAGACCTTGCATAATGACAAGGGTACCATCATTGGATTAACAAAAATATCCATAAGAGACTACATTCCATAACGACATGGCTACAATCCTTTGTAGTCACAAAAATCTCGATAACAGACTACCTTCCATAATGAAAAGGCTACCATCCATTGGACTAACAAAGATATTGACAACATACTACCTTCCATAATGACAAGGCTAGTATCCATTGGAGTAACAAAAATCACGAAAATAGACTACCTTCCATAATTACAAGGCTACCATCAATTGGAATAACAAAAATCTCGACAACAGACTACCTTCCATAATGATAAGGCTACCATCCATTGTAGTAACAAAAATCTCGACAACAAACTACCTTCCATAGTGACAAGGCTACCATCCATTAGAGAAACAAATATCTCGACAACAGACTACCTTCCATAATGACAAGGCTACCATCCATTGGAGTAACAAAAATCTCGACAACAGACTACCTTCCATAATGACAAGGCTACCATCCATTACAGTAACAAAAATATCGACATCAGACTACCTTCCATAATGACAAGGCTACCATCCATTGGAGTAACAAAAATCTGGACAAAAGACTACCTTCCATAATGACAAGGCTACCATCCATTGGAGTAACAAAAATCCCGACAACAGACTACCTTCCATAATGACAAGGCTACCATCCATTGGAGTAACAAAAATCTCGACAACAGACTACCTTCCATAATGACAAGGCTACCATCCATTGGAGTAACAAAAATATCGACAACAGAGTACCTTCCATAATGACAAGGCTACCATCCATTGGAGTAACAAAAATATCGACAATAGAGTACCTTCCATAATGACAAGGCTACCATCCATTGGAGTAAGAAAAATCTTGACAATAGAGTATCTTCCATAATGATAAGGCTACAATCCATTGGAATAACAAAAATATTGATAATAGACTTTGTCCCATAATGACAAGGCTACCATACATTGGAATAACAAAAATCCTGATATCAGACTACCTTCCATAATGACAAGCCTACCATCCAATGGAATAACAAAAATATCGACAACACACTGCCTTCCATAATGACAAGGCTACCTTCCATTGGATTAATAAATATCTGAACAACAAACTACCTTCCATAATGATAAGGCTAACATCCATTGGAGTAGCAAAAATCTCGATAGCAGAAGACCTTCCATAATGACAAGGGTACCATCATTGGAGTAACAAAAATATCCATAAGAGACTACATTCCATAACGACATGGCTACAATCCTTTGTAGTCACAAAAGTCTCGATAACAGACTACCTTCCATAATGAAAAGGCTACCATCCATTGGACTAACAAAGATATTGACAACATACTACCTTCCATAATGACAAGGCTATTATCCATTGGAGTAACAAAAATCACGAAAATAGACTTCCTTCCGTAATGACAAGGCTACCATCAATTGGAATAACAAAAATCTCGACAACAGACTACCTTCCATAATGATAAGGCTACCATCCATTGTAGTAACAAAAATCTCGACAACAAACTACCTTCCATAGTGACAAGGCTACCATCCATTAGAGAAACAAATATCTCGACAACAGACTACCTTCCATAATGACAAGGCTACAATCCATTTGAGTAACAGAAATGACAACGGAAGACTACCTTCCATAATGACAAGGCTACCATCCATTGGAGTAACAAAAATCTCGACAAAAGACTACCTTCCATAATGACAAGGGTACCATCTATTAGAGTAACAAAAATATCCCCAAGATACAACCTTCCATAATGACAAGGCTACCATCCATTGGAGTAACTAAAATCACGAGAACAGACTACCTTCCATAATGACAAGGCTACCATCCATTGGAGTAACAAAAGTCTCGACCACAAACAACCTTCCATAAGGACAAGGCTACCATCCATTGGAATAACAAAAATATCGACAACACACTACCTTCCATAATGACATGGCTACCATCCCTTAGAGTAACAAAAATCTCGACAACAAACTACCTTCAATAATGACAAGGCTACCATCCATTGGAGTAACAAAGATATCGACAACATACTACCTTCCATAATGACAAGGCTACCATCCATTGGAGTAACAAAAATCACGACAACAAACTACCTTTCATAATGACAAGGCTACCATCCATTGGAATAATATAAATATCAATAACATATTACCTTCCATAATGACAAGGCTACCATCCAATGGAGTAACATAAATCTCGACAATAAACTACCTTCCATAATGACAAGTCTACCATCCATTGGAGTAACAAAAATCTGAATAACACACTATCGTCCTTAATGACAAGTCTACTATCCATTGGAGTAACAGAAATCACAACGACAAACTACCTTCCATAATGACAAGGCTACCATCCATTACAGTAACAAAAATATCGACATCAGACTACCTTCCATAATGACAAGGCTACCATCCATTGTTGTAACAAAAATCTGGACAAAAGACTACCTTCCATAATGACAAGGCTACCATCCATTGGAGTAACAAAAATCCCGACAACAGACTACCTTCCATAATGACAAGGCTACCATCCATTGGAGTAACAAAAATCTCGACAACAAACTACCTTCCATAATGACAAGGCTACCATCCATTGGAGTAACAAAAATATCGACAACAGAGTACCTTCCATAATGACAAGGCTACCATCCATTGGAGTAACAAAAATATCGACAATAGAGTACCTTCCATAATGACAAGGCTACCATCCATTGGAGTAAGAAAAATCTTGACAATAGAGTATCTTCCATAATGATAAGGCTACAATCCATTGGAATAACAAAAATATTGATAATAGACTTTGTCCCATAATAACAAGGCTACCATACATTGGAATAACAAAAATCCTGATATCAGACTACCTTCCATAATGACAAGCCTACCATCCAATGGAATAACAAAAATATCGACAACACACTGCCTTCCATAATGACAAGGCTACCTTCCATTGGATTAATAAAAATCTGAACAACAAACTACCTTCCATAATGATAAGGCTAACATCCATTGGAGTAGCAAAAATCTCGATAGCAGAAGACCTTCCATAATGACAAGGGTACCATCATTGGAGTAACAAAAATATCCAGAAGAGACTACCTTCCATAACGACATGGCTACAATCCATTGTAGTAACAAAAATCTCGATAACAGACTACCTTCCATAATGACAAGTCTACCATCCATTGGAGTAACAAAGATATCGACAATAGACTACCTTCCATAATTACAAGGCTACCTTCCATTGGAGTAACAAAAATCACGAAAATAGACTACCTTGCAAAATGACAAGGCTACCATCAATTGGAATAACAAAAATCTCGACAACAGACTACCTTCCATAATGACAAGGCTACCATCCATTGTAGTAACAAAAATCTCGACAACAAACTACCTTCCATAGTGACAAGGCTACCATCCATTAGAGAAACAAATATCTCGACAAAAGACTACCTTCCATAATGACAAGGCTACAATCCATTTGAGTAACAGAAATGACAACGGAAGACTACCTTCCATAATGACAAGGCTACCATCCATTGGAGTAACAAAAATCTCGACAAAAGACTACCTTCCATAATGACAAGGGTACCCTCCATTAGAGTAACAAAAATATCCCCAAGATACAACCTTCCATAATGACAAGGCTACCATCCATTGGAGTAACTAAAATCAGGAGAACAGACTACCTTCCATAATGACAAGGCTACCATCCATTGGAGTAACAAAAATCTCGACCACAAACTACCTTCCATAAGGACAAGGCTACCATCCATTGGAATAACAAAAATATCGACAACACACTACCTTCCATAATGACAAGGCTACCATCCCTTAGAGTAACAAAAATCTCGACAACAGACTACCTTCAATAATGACAAGGCTACCATCCATTGGAGTAACAAAGATATCGACAACATACTACCTTCCATAATGACAAGGCTACCATCCATTGGAGTAACAAAAATCACGACAACAAACTACCTTTCATAATGACAAGGCTACCATCCATTGGAATAATATAAATATCAATAACATATTACCTTCCATAATGACAAGGCTACCATCCAATGGAGTTACATAAATCTCGACAATAAACTACCTTCCATAATGACAAGTCTACCATCCATTAGAGTAACAAAAATCTGAACAACACACTATCGTCCTTAATGACAAGTCTACTATCCATTGGAGTAACAGAAATCACAACGACAAACTACCTTCCATAATGACAAGGCTACCATCCATTACAGTAAAAAAAATATCGACAACAGACTACCTTCCATAATGACAAGGCTACCATCCATTGTTGTAACAAAAATCTGGACAACAGACTACCTTCCATAATGACAAGGCTACCATCCATTGGAGTAACAAAAATACCAACAACAGACTACCTTCCATAATGACAAGGCTACCATCCATTGGAGTAACAAAAATCTCGACAATAGACTACCTTCCATAATGACAAGGCTACCATCCATTGAAGTAACAAAAATATCGACAACAGAGTACCTTCCATAATGACAAGGCTACCATCCATTGGAGTAACAAAAATCTTGACAATAGAGTATCTTCCATAATGACAAGGCTACAATCCATGGGAATAATAAAAATATTGATAATAGACTTTCTCCCATAATGACAAGGCTACCATCCATTGGAGTAACAAAAATCTTGACAACAAACTACCTTTCAAAATGACAAGGTTACCATACATTGGAATAACAAAAATTCTGACATCAGACTACCTTCCATAATGACAAGGCTACCATCCAATGGAATATCAAAAATCTCAACAAAAGACTACCTTCCATAATGACAAGGCTACCATCCATTGGATTAACAAAAATCTGAACAACAGACTACCTTCCATAATGACAAGGCTACCATCCATTGGAGTAGCAAAAATCTCGATAGCAGACGACCTTCCATAATGACAAGGGTACCATCATTGGAGTAACAAAAATATCCAGAAGAGACTACCTTCCATAACGACATGGCTACAATCCATTGTAGTAACAAAAATCTCAATAACAGACTACCTTCCATAATGAAAAGGCTACCATCCATTGGAGTAACAAAGATATCGACAATAGACTACCTTCCATAATGACAAGGTTACAATCCATTGGAGTAACAAAAATCACGAAAATAGACTACCTTCCATAATGACAAGGCTACCATCAATTGGAATAACAAAAATCTCGACAACAGACTACCTTCCATAATGACAAGGCTACCATCCATTGTAGTAACAAAAATCTCGACAACAAACTACCTTCCATAGTGACAAGGCTACCATCCATTAGAGAAACAAATATCTCGACAACAGACTACCTTCCATAATGACAAGGCTACAATCCATTTTAGTAACAGAAATGACAACGGAAGACTACCTTCCATAATGACAAGGCTACCATCCATTGGAGTAACAAAAATCTCGACAAAAGACTACCTTCCATAATCACAAGGGTACCATCCATTAGAGTAACAAAAATATCCACAACACACTACCTTCCATAATGACAGGGCTACCATCCCTTAGAGTAAGAAAAATCTCGACAACAGACTACCTTCAATGACAAGGCTACCATCCATTGGAGTAACAAAGATATCGACAACATACTACCTTCCATAATGACAAGGCTACCATCCATTGGAGTAACAAAAATCACGACAATAGACTACCTTTCATAATGACAATGCTACCATCCATTGGAATAACATAAATATCAATAACATATTACCTTCCATAATGACAAGGCTACCATCCAATGGAGTAACATAAATCTCGACAATAAACTTCCTTCCATAATGACAAGTCTATCATCCATTGGAGTAACAAAAATTTGAACAACACATTATCGTCCTTAATGACAAGTCTACTATCCGTTGGAGTAACAAAAATCAAAACGACAAACTACCTCCATAATGACAAGGCTACTATCCATTACAGTAACAAAAATCTCGACAACAGACTACCTTCCATAATGACAAGGCTACCATCCATTGTTGTAACAATAATCTGGACAACAGACTACCTTCCATAATGACAAGGCTACCATCCATTGGAGTAACAAAAATCCCGACAACAGATTACCTTCCATAATGACAAGGCTACCATCCATTGGAGTAACAAAAATCTCGACAACAGACTACCTTCCATAATGACAAGGCTACCATCCATTGGGGTAACAAAAATATCGACAACAGAGTACCTTCCATAATGACAAGGCTACCATCCATTAGAGTAACAAAAATCTTGACAACAAACTACCTTCCAAAATGACAAGGTTACCATACATTGGAATAACAAAAATCTTGACATCAGACTACCTTCCATAATGACAAGGCTACCAACCAATGGAATAACAAAAATCTCGACAACAGACTACCTTCCATAATGACAAGACTACCATCCATTGGATTAACAAAAATCTAAACAACAGACTACCTTCCATAATGACAAGGCTACCATCCATTGGAGTAGCAAAAATCTCGATAGCAGACGACCTTCCATAATGACAAGGGTACCATCATTGGAGTAACAAAAATATCCACAAGAGACTACCTTCCATAACGACATGGCTACAATCCATCGTAGTAACAAAAATCTCGATAACAGACTACCTTCCATAATGACAAGGCTACCATCCATTGGAGTAACAAAGATATCGACAATAGACTACCTTCCATAATGACAAGGTTACAATCCATTGGAGTAACAAAATCACGAAAATAGACTACCTTCCATAATGACAAGGCTACCATCAATTGGAATAACAAAAATCTCGACAACAGACTACCTTCCATAATGACAAGGCTACCATCCATTGTAGTAACAAAAATCTCGACAACAAACTACCTTTCATAGTGACAAGGCTACCATCCATTAGAGAAACAAATATCTCGACAACAGACTACCTTCCATAATGACAAGGCTACAATCCTTTTGAGTAACAGAAATGACAACGGAAGACTACCTTCCATAATGACAAGGCTACCATCCATTGGAGTAAAATTAATCTCGACAAAAGACTACCTTCCATAATGACAAGGGTACCATCCATTAGAGTAACAAAAATATCCACAAGATATAACCTTCCATAATGACAAGGCTACCATCCATTGGAGTAACTAAAATCACGAGAACAGACTACCTTCCATAATGACAAGGCTAC
Source organism: Vicia faba (assembly GCA_948472305.1). Classification (NCBI taxonomy): domain Eukaryota; kingdom Viridiplantae; phylum Streptophyta; class Magnoliopsida; order Fabales; family Fabaceae; genus Vicia; species Vicia faba. The sequence continues at coordinate 796,687,909 of OX451737.1, read as the reverse complement.
CATCCATTGGAGTAACAAAAATCTCGACCACGAACTACCTTCCATAAGGACAAGGCTACCATCCATTGGAATAACATAAATATCGACAACACACTACCTTCCATAATGACAAGCCTACCATGCCTTAGAGTAACAAAAATCTCGACAACAGACTACCTTCAATAATAACAAGGCTACCATCCATTGGAGTAACAAAGATATCGACAACATACTACCTTCCATAATGACAAGGCTACCATCCATTGGAGTAACAAAAATCCCGACAACAGACTACCTTTCATAATGACAAGGCTACCATCCATTGGAATAACATAAATATCAATAACATATTACCTTACGTATTGACAAGGCTACCATCCAATGGAGTAACATAAATCAAGACAATAAACTACCTTCCATAATGACAAGTCTACAATCCATTGGAGTAACAAAAATCTGAACAACACACTATCGTCCTTAATGATAAATCTACTATCCATTAGAGTAACAGAAATCACAACGACAAACTACCTTCCATAATGACAAGGCTACCATCCATTACAGTAACAAAAATATCGACAACAGACTACCTTCCATAATGACAAGCCTACCATCCATTATTGTAACAAAAATCTGGACAACAGACTACCTTCCATAATGACAAGGCTACCATCCATTGGAGTAACAAAAATCCCGACAACAGATTACCTTCCATAATGACAAGCCTACCATCCATTGGAGTAAAAAAAATCTCGACAACAGACTACCTTCCATAATGACAAGGCTACCATCCATTGGAGTAACAAAAATATCGACAACAAAGTACCTTCCATAATGACAAGGCTACCATCCATTGGAGTAACAAACATATGAACAACACACTATCTTCCTTAATGATAAGTCTACTATCCATTAGAGTAACAGAAATCACAACGACAAACTACCTTCCATAATGACAAGGCTACCATCCATTACAGTAACAAAAATAACGACAACAGACTACCTTCCATAATGACAAGCCTACCATTCATTGTTGTAACAAAAATCTGGACAACAGACTACCTTCCATAATGACAAGGCTACCATCCATTGGAGTAACAAAAATCCCGACAACAGATTACCTTCCATAATGACAAGGCTACCATCCATTGGAGTAACAAAAATCTGGACAACAGACTACCTTCCATAATGACAAGGCTACCATCCATTGGAGTAACAAAAATATCGACAACAGAGTACCTTCCATAATGACAAGGCAACCATTCATTGGAGTAACAAAAATCTTGACAATAGAGTATCTTCCATAATGACAAGGCTATAATCCATTGGAATAACAAAAATATTAATAATAGACTTTCTCCCATAATGACAAGGCTACCATCCATTGGAGTAACAAAAATCTTGACAACAAACTACCTTCCAAAATGACAAGGTTACCATACATTGGAATAACAAAAATCCTGACATCAGACTACCTTCCATAATGACAAGGCTACCATCCAATGGAATAACAAAAATCTCGACAACAGACTACCTTCCATAATGACAAGGCTACCATCCATTGGATTAACAAAAATCTGAACAACAGACTACCTTCCATAATGACAAGGCTACCATCCATTGGAGTAGCAAAAATCTCGATAGCATACGACCTTCCATAATGACAAGGGTACCATCATTGGAGTAACAAAAATATCCACAAGAGACTACGTTCCATAACGACATGGCTACAATCCATTGTAGTAACAAAAATCTCGATAACAGACTACCTTCCATAATGACAAGGATACCATCCATTGGAGTAACAAAGATATCGACAATAGACTACCTTCCATAATGACAAGGCTACCATCCATTGGAGTAACAAAAATCACGAAAATAGACTACCTTCCATAATGACAAGGCTACCATTAATTGGAATAACAAAAATCTCGACAACAGACTACCTTCCATAATGACAAGGCTACCATCCATTGTAGTAACAAAAATCTTGACAACAAACTACCTTCCATAGTGACAAGGCTACCATCCATTAGAGAAACAAATATCTCGACAACAGACTACCTTCCATAATGACAAGGCTACAATCCATTTGAGTAATAGAAATGACAACGGAAGACTACCTTCCATAATGACAAGGCTACCATCCATTGGGGTAACATTAATCTCGACAAAAGACTACCTTCCATAATGACAAGGGTACCATCCATTAGAGTAACAAAAATATCCACAAGATACAACCTTCCATAATGACAAGGCTACCATCCATTGGAGTAACTAAAATCACGAGAACAGACTACCTTCCATAATGACAAGGCTACCATCCATTGGAGTAACAAAAATCTCGACCACAAACTACCTTCCATAAGGACAAGGCTACCATCCATTGGAATAACAAAAATATCGACAACACACTACCTTCCATAATGACAAGCCTACCATCCCTTAGAGTAACAAAAATCTCGACAACAGACTACCTTCAATAATAACAAGGCTACCATCCATTGGAGTAACAAAGATATCGACAACATACTACCTTCCATAATGACAAGGCTACCATCCATTGGAGTAACAAAAATCCCGACAACAGACTACCTTTCATAATGACAAGGCTACCATCCATTGGAATAACATAAATATCAATAACATATTACCTTACATAATGACAAGGCTACCATCCAATGGAGTAACATAAATCTCAACAATAAACTACCTTCCATAATGACAAGTCTACAATCCATTGGAGTAACAAAAATCGGAATAACACACTATCGTCCTTAATGATAAGTCTACTATCCATTAGAGTAACAGAAATCACAACGACAAACTACCTTCCATGATGACAAGGCTACCATCCATTACAGTAACAAAAATATCGACAACAGACTACCTTCCATAATGACAAGCCTACCATCCATTGTTGTAACAAAAATCTGGACAACAGACTACCTTCCATAATGACAAGGCTACCATCCATTGGAGTAACAAAAATCCCGACAACAGATTACCTTCCATAATGACAAGGCTACCATCCATTGGAGTAAAAAAAATCTCGACAATAGACTACCTTCCATAATGACAAGGCTACCATCCATTTGAGTAACAAAAATCTTGACAATAGAGTATCTTCCATAATGACAAGGCTATAATCCATTGGAATAACAAAAATATTGATAATAGACTTTCTCCCATAATGACAAGGCTACCATCCATTGGAGTAACAAAAATCATGACAACAAACTACCTTCCAAAATGACAAGGTTACCATACATTGGAATAACAAAAATCCTGACATCAGACTACCTTCCATAATGACAAGGCTACCATCCAATGGAATAACAAAAATCTCGACAACAAACTACCTTCCATAATGACAAGGCTACCATCCATTGGATTAACAAAAATCTGAACAACAGACTACCTTCCATAATGACAAGGCTACCATTCATTGGAGTAGCAAAAATCTCGATAGCATACGACCTTCCATAATGACAAGGGTACCATCATTGGAGTAACAAAAATATCCACAAGAGACTACCTTCCATAACGACATGGCTACAATCCATTGTAGTAACAAAAATCTCGATAACAGACTACCTTCCATAATGACAAGGCTACCATCCATTGGAGTAACAAAGATATCGACAATAGACTACCTTCCATAATGACAAGGCTACCATCCATTTGAGTAACAAAAATCACGAAAATAGACTACCTTCCGTAATGACAAGGCTACAATCAATTGGAATAACAAAAATCTCGACAACAGACTACCTTCCATAATGACAAGGCTACCATCCATTGTAGTAACAAAAATCTCGACAACAAACTACCTTCCATAGTGACAAGGCTACCATCCATTAGAGAAAAAAATATCTCGACAACAGACTACCTTCCATAATGACAAGGCTACAATCCATTTCAGTAACATAAATGACAACTGAAGACTACCTTCCATAATGACAAGGCTACCATCCATTGGAGTAGCAAAAATCTCGATAAAAGACTACCTTCCATAATGACAAGGGTACCATCCATTAGAGTAACAAAAATTTCCACAAGATACAACCTTCCATAATGACAAGGCTAACATCCATTGGAGTAACTAAAATCATGAGAACAAACTACCTTCCATAATGACAAGGCTACCATCCATTGGAGTAACAAAAATCTCGACCACAAACTACCTTCCATAAGGACAAGGCTACCATCCATTGGAATAACAAAAATATCCACAAGATACAACATTCCAAAATGACAATGCTACCATCCATTGGAGTAACAAAAATCACGACAACAGACTACCTTTCATAATGACAAGGCTACCATCCATTGGAATAACATAAATATCAATAACATATTACCTTCCATAATGACAAGGCTACCATCCTATGGAGTAACATAAATCTCAACAATAAACTACCTTCCATAATGACAAGGCTACCATCCATTACAGTAACAAAAATCTCGACAAAAGACTACCTTCCTTAATGACAAGGCTACCATCCATTGTTGTAACAAAAATCTGGACAACAGACTACCTTCCATAATGACAAGGCTACCATCAATTGGAGTAACAAAAATCCCGACAACAGACTACCTTCCATAATGACAAGGCTACAATCCATTTGAGTAACAGAAATCACAACGGAAGACTACCTTTCATAATGACAAGGCTACCATCCAATGGAGTAACAAAAATCTCGACAACAAACTACCTTCCATAGAGACAAGGCTACCATCCATTAGAGAAACAAATATCTCGATAACAAACTACCTTCTATAATGACAAGGCTACAATCCATTTGAGTAACAGAAATGACAACGGAAGACTACCTTCCATAATGACAAGGCTACCATCCATTGGAGTAACATTAATCTCGACAAAAGACTACCTTCCATAATGACAAGGGTACCATCCATTAGAGTAACAAAAATATCCAAAAGATACAACCTTCCATAATGACAAGGCTACCATCCATTGGAGTAACTAAAATCACGAGAACAGACTACCTTCCATAATGACAAGGCTACCATCCATTGGAGTAACAAAAATCTTGACAACAAACTACCTTCCAAAATGACAAGGTTACCATACATTGGAATAACAAAAATCCTGACATCAGACTACCTTCCATAATGACAAGGCTACCATCCAATGGAATAACAAAAATCTCGACAACAGACTACCTTCCATAATGACAAGGCTACCATCCATTGGATTAACAAAAATCTGAACAACAGACTACCTTCCATAATGACAAGGCTACCATCCATTGGAGTAGCAAAAATCTCGATAGCATACGACCTTCCATAATGACAAGGGTACCATCATTGGAGTAACAAAAATATCCACAAGAGACTACCTTCCATAACGACATGGCTACAATCCATTGTAGTAACAAAAATCTCGATAACAGACTACCTTCCATAATGACAAGGATACCATCCATTGGAGTAACAAAGATATCGACAATAGACTACCTTCCATAATGACAAGGCTACCATCCATTGGAGTAACAAAAATCACGAAAATAGACTACCTTCCATAATGACAAGGCTACAATCAATTGGAATAACAAAAATCTCGACAACAGACTACCTTCCATAATGACAAGGCTACCATCCATTGTAGTAACAAAAATCTCGACAACAAACTACCTTCCATAGTGACAAGGCTACCATCCATTAGAGAAAAAAATATCTCGACAACAGACTACCTTCCATAATGACAAGGCTACAATCCATATGAGTAACAGAAATGACAACTGAAGACTACCTTCCATAATGACAAGGCTACCATCCATTGGAGTAGCAAAAATCTCGATAAAAGACTACCTTCCATAATGACAAGGGTACCATCCATTAGAGTAACAAAAATATCCACAAGATACAACCTTCCATAATGACAAGGCTACCATCCATTGGAGTAACTAAAATCATGAGAACAAACTACCTTCCATAATGACAAGGCTACCATCCATTGGAGTAACAAAAATCTCGACCACAAACTACCTTCCATAAGGACAAGGCTACCATCCATTGGAATAACAAAAATATCCACAAGATAAAACCTTCCATAATGACAAGGCTACCATCCATTGGAGTAACAAAAATCACGACAATAGACTACCTTTCATAATGACAAGGCTACCATCCATTGGAATAACATAAATATCAATAACATATTACCTTTCATAATGACAAGGCTACCATCCTATGGAGTAACAAAAATCTGAACAACACACTATCATCCTTAATGACAAGTCTAATATCCATTGAAGTAACAGAAATCACAACGACAAACTACCTTCCATAATGACAAGGCTACCATCCATTACAGTAACAAAAATCTCGACAAAAGACTACCTTCCATAATGACAAGGCTACCATCCATTGTTGTAACAAAAATCTGGACAACAGACTACCTTCCATAATGACAAGGCTACCATCAATTGGAGTAACAAAAATCCCGACAACAGACTACCTTCCATAATGACAAGGCTACAATCCATTTGAGTAACAGAAATAACAACGGAAGACTACCTTTCATAATGACAAGGCTACCATCCAATGGAGTAACAAAAATCTCGACAACAAACTACCTTCCATAGAGACAAGGCTACCATCCATTAGAGAAACAAATATCTCGATAACAAACTACCTTCTATAATGACAAGGCTACAATCCATTTGAGTAACAGAAATGACAACGGAAGACTACCTTCCATAATGACAAGGCTACCATCCATTGGAGTAACATTAATCTCGACAAAAGACTACCTTCCATAATGACAAGGGTACCATCCATTAGAGTAACAAAAATATCCAAAAGATACAACCTTCCATAATGACAAGGCTACCATCCATTGGAGTAACTAAAATCACGAGAACAGACTACCTTCCATAATGACAAGGCTACCATCCATTGGAGTAACAAAAATCTTGACAACAAACTACCTTCCAAAATGACAAGGTTACCATACATTGGAATAACAAAAATCCTGACATCAGACTACCTTCCATAATGACAAGGCTACCATCCAATGGAATAACAAAAATCTCGAGAAACAGACTACCTTCCATAATGACAAGGCTACCATCCATTGGATTAACAAAAATCTGAACAACAGACTACCTTCCATAATGACAAGGCTACCATCCATTGGAGTAGCAAAAATCTCGATAGCATACGACCTTCCATAATGACAAGGGTACCATCATTGGAGTAACAAAAATATCCACAAGAGACTACGTTCCATAACGACATGGCTACAATCCATTGTAGTAACAAAAATCTCGATAACAGACTACCTTCCATAATGACAAGGATACCATCCATTGGAGTAACAAAGATATCGACAATAGACTACCTTCCATAATGACAAGGCTACCATCCATTGGAGTAACAAAAATCACGAAAATAGACTACCTTCCATAATGACAAGGCTACCATTAATTGGAATAACAAAAATCTCGACAACAGACTACCTTCCATAATGACAAGGCTACCATCCATTGTAGTAACAAAAATCTTGACAACAAACTACCTTCCATAGTGACAAGGCTACCATCCATTAGAGAAACAAATATCTCGACAACAGACTACCTTCCATAATGACAAGGCTACAATCCATTTGAGTAATAGAAATGACAACGGAAGACTACCTTCCATAATGACAAGGCTACCATCCATTGGAGTAACATTAATCTCGACAAAAGACTACCTTCCATAATGACAAGGGTACCATCCATTAGAGTAACAAAAATATCCACAAGATACAACCTTCCATAATGACAAGGCTACCATCCATTGGGGTAACTAAAATCACGAGAACAGACTACCTTCCATAATGACAAGGCTACCATCCATTGGAGTAACAAAAATCTCGACCACAAACTACCTTCCATAAGGACAAGGCTACCATCCATTGGAATAACAAAAATATCGACAACACACTACCTTCCATAATGACAAGCCTACCATCCCTTAGAGTAACAAAAATCTCGACAACAGACTACCTTCAATAATAACAAGGCTACCATCCATTGGAGTAACAAAGATATCGACAACATACTACCTTCCATAATGACAAGGCTACCATCCATTGGAGTAACAAAAATCTCGACAACAGACTACCTTTCATAATGACAAGGCTACCATCCATTGGAATAACATAAATATCAATAACATATTACCTTACATAATGACAAGGCTACCATCCAATGGAGTAACATAAATCTCAACAATAAACTACCTTCCATAATGACAAGTCTACAATCCATTGGAGTAACAAAAATCGGAATAACACACTATCGTCCTTAATGATAAGTCTACTATCCATTAGAGTAACAGAAATCACAACGACAAACTACCTTCCATGATGACAAGGCTACCATCCATTACAGTAACAAAAATATCGACAACAGACTACCTTCCATAATGACAAGCCTACCATCCATTGTTGTAACAAAAATCTGGACAACAGACTACCTTCCATAATGACAAGGCTACCATCCATTGGAGTAACAAAAATCCCGACAACAGATTACCTTCCATAATGACAAGGCTACCATCCATTGGAGTAAAAAAAATCTCGACAATAGACTACCTTCCATAATGACAAGGCTACCATCCATTTGAGTAACAAAAATCTTGACAATAGAGTATCTTCCATAATGACAAGGCTATAATCCATTGGAATAACAAAAATATTGATAATAGACTTTCTCCCATAATGACAAGGCTACCATCCATTGGAGTAACAAAAATCATGACAACAAACTACCTTCCAAAATGACAAGGTTACCATACATTGGAATAACAAAAATCCTGACATCAGACTACCTTCCATAATGACAAGGCTACCATCCAATGGAATAACAAAAATCTCGACAACAAACTACCTTCCATAATGACAAGGCTACCATCCATTGGATTAACAAAAATCTGAACAACAGACTACCTTCCATAATGACAAGGCTACCATCCATTGGAGTAGCAAAAATCTCGATAGCATACGACCTTCCATAATGACAAGGGTACCATCATTGGAGTAACAAAAATATCCACAAGAGACTACCTTCCATAACGACATGGCTACAATCCATTGTAGTAACAAAAATCTCGATAACAGACTACCTTCCATAATGACAAGGCTACCATCCATTGGAGTAACAAAGATATCGACAATAGACTACCTTCCATAATGACAAGGCTACCATCCATTGGAGTAACAAAAATCACGAAAATAGACTACCTTCCATAATGACAAGGCTACCATCCATTGGAGTAACATTAATCTCGACAAAAGACTACCTTCCATAATGACAAGGGTACCATCCATTAGAGTAACAAAAATATCCAAAAGATACAACCTTCCATAATGACAAGGCTACCATCCATTGGAGTAACTAAAATCACGAGAACAGACTACCTTCCATAATGACAAGGCTACCATCCATTGGAGTAACAAAAATCTTGACAACAAACTACCTTCCAAAATGACAAGGTTACCATACATTGGAATAACAAAAATCCTGACATCAGACTACCTTCCATAATGACAAGGCTACCATCCAATGGAATAACAAAAATCTCGAGAAACAGACTACCTTCCATAATGACAAGGCTACCATCCATTGGATTAACAAAAATCTGAACAACAGACTACCTTCCATAATGACAAGGCTACCATCCATTGGAGTAGCAAAAATCTCGATAGCATACGACCTTCCATAATGACAAGGGTACCATCATTGGAGTAACAAAAATATCCACAAGAGACTACGTTCCATAACGACATGGCTACAATCCATTGTAGTAACAAAAATCTCGATAACAGACTACCTTCCATAATGACAAGGATACCATCCATTGGAGTAACAAAGATATCGACAATAGACTACCTTCCATAATGACAAGGCTACCATCCATTGGAGTAACAAAAATCACGAAAATAGACTACCTTCCATAATGACAAGGCTACCATTAATTGGAATAACAAAAATCTCGACAACAGACTACCTTCCATAATGACAAGGCTACCATCCATTGTAGTAACAAAAATCTTGACAACAAACTACCTTCCATAGTGACAAGGCTACCATCCATTAGAGAAACAAATATCTCGACAACAGACTACCTTCCATAATGACAAGGCTACAATCCATTTGAGTAATAGAAATGACAACGGAAGACTACCTTCCATAATGACAAGGCTACCATCCATTGGAGTAACATTAATCTCGACAAAAGACTACCTTCCATAATGACAAGGGTACCATCCATTAGAGTAACAAAAATATCCACAAGATACAACCTTCCATAATGACAAGGCTACCATCCATTGGGGTAACTAAAATCACGAGAACAGACTACCTTCCATAATGACAAGGCTACCATCCATTGGAGTAACAAAAATCTCGACCACAAACTACCTTCCATAAGGACAAGGCTACCATCCATTGGAATAACAAAAATATCGACAACACACTACCTTCCATAATGACAAGCCTACCATCCCTTAGAGTAACAAAAATCTCGACAACAGACTACCTTCAATAATAACAAGGCTACCATCCATTGGAGTAACAAAGATATCGACAACATACTACCTTCCATAATGACAAGGCTACCATCCATTGGAGTAACAAAAATCCCGACAACAGACTACCTTTCATAATGACAAGGCTACCATCCATTGGAATAACATAAATATCAATAACATATTACCTTACATAATGACAAGGCTACCATCCAATGGAGTAACATAAATCTCAACAATAAACTACCTTCCATAATGACAAGTCTACAATCCATTGGAGTAACAAAAATCGGAATAACACACTATCGTCCTTAATGATAAGTCTACTATCCATTAGAGTAACAGAAATCACAACGACAAACTACCTTCCATGATGACAAGGCTACCATCCATTACAGTAACAAAAATATCGACAACAGACTACCTTCCATAATGACAAGCCTACCATCCATTGTTGTAACAAAAATCTGGACAACAGACTACCTTCCATAATGACAAGGCTACCATCCATTGGAGTAACAAAAATCCCGACAACAGATTACCTTCCATAATGACAAGGCTACCATCCATTGGAGTAAAAAAAATCTCGACAATAGACTACCTTCCATAATGACAAGGCTACCATCCATTTGAGTAACAAAAATCTTGACAATAGAGTATCTTCCATAATGACAAGGCTATAATCCATTGGAATAACAAAAATATTGATAATAGACTTTCTCCCATAATGACAAGGCTACCATCCATTGGAGTAACAAAAATCATGACAACAAACTACCTTCCAAAATGACAAGGTTACCATACATTGGAATAACAAAAATCCTGACATCAGACTACCTTCCATAATGACAAGGCTACCATCCAATGGAATAACAAAAATCTCGACAACAAACTACCTTCCATAATGACAAGGCTACCATCCATTGGATTAACAAAAATCTGAACAACAGACTACCTTCCATAATGACAAGGCTACCATCCATTGGAGTAGCAAAAATCTCGATAGCATACGACCTTCCATAATGACAAGGGTACCATCATTGGAGTAACAAAAATATCCACAAGAGACTACCTTCCATAACGACATGGCTACAATCCATTGTAGTAACAAAAATCTCGATAACAGACTACCTTCCATAATGACAAGGCTACCATCCATTGGAGTAACAAAGATATCGACAATAGACTACCTTCCATAATGACAAGGCTACCATCCATTGGAGTAACAAAAATCACGAAAATAGACTACCTTCCATAATGACAAGGCTACCATCCATTGGAGTAACATTAATCTCGACAAAAGACTACCTTCCATAATGACAAGGGTACCATCCATTAGAGTAACAAAAATATCCAAAAGATACAACCTTCCATAATGACAAGGCTACCATCCATTGGAGTAACTAAAATCACGAGAACAGACTACCTTCCATAATGACAAGGCTACCATCCATTGGAGTAACAAAAATCTTGACAACAAACTACCTTCCAAAATGACAAGGTTACCATACATTGGAATAACAAAAATCCTGACATCAGACTACCTTCCATAATGACAAGGCTACCATCCAATGGAATAACAAAAATCTCGACAACAGACTACCTTCCATAATGACAAGGCTACCATCCATTGGATTAACAAAAATCTGAACAACAGACTACCTTCCATAATGACAAGGCTACCATCCATTGGAGTAGCAAAAATCTCGATAGCATACGACCTTCCATAATGACAAGGGTACCATCATTGGAGTAACAAAAATATCCACAAGAGACTACGTTCCATAACGACATGGCTACAATCCATTGTAGTAACAAAAATCTCGATAACAGACTACCTTCCATAATGACAAGGATACCATCCATTGGAGTAACAAAGATATCGACAATAGACTACCTTCCATAATGACAAGGCTACCATCCATTGGAGTAACAAAAATCACGAAAATAGACTACCTTCCATAATGACAAGGCTACCATTAATTGGAATAACAAAAATCTCGACAACAGACTACCTTCCATAATGACAAGGCTACCATCCATTGTAGTAACAAAAATCTTGACAACAAACTACCTTCCATAGTGACAAGGCTACCATCCATTAGAGAAACAAATATCTCGACAACAGACTACCTTCCATAATGACAAGGGTACCATCATTGGAGTAACAAAAATATCCACAAGAGACTACGTTCCATAACGACATGGCTACAATCCATTGTAGTAACAAAAATCTCGATAACAGACTACCTTCCATAATGACAAGGATACCATCCATTGGAGTAACAAAGATATCGACAATAGACTACCTTCCATAATGACAAGGCTACCATCCATTGGAGTAACAAAAATCACGAAAATAGACTACCTTCCATAATGACAAGGCTACAATCAATTGGAATAACAAAAATCTCGACAACAGACTACCTTCCATAATGACAAGGCTACCATCCATTGTAGTAACAAAAATCTCGACAACAAACTACCTTCCATAGTGACAAGGCTACCATCCATTAGAGAAAAAAATATCTCGACAACAGACTACCTTCCATAATGACAAGGCTACAATCCATTTGAGTAACAGAAATGACAACTGAAGACTACCTTCCATAATGACAAGGCTACCATCCATTGGAGTAGCAAAAATCTCGACAAAAGACTACCTTCCATAATGACAAGGGTACCATCCATTAGAGTAACAAAAATATCCACAAGATACAACCTTCCACAATGACAAGGCTACCATCCATTGGAGTAACTAAAATCACGAGAACAAACTACCTTCCATAATGACAAGGCTACCATCCATTGGAGTAACAAAAATCTCGACCACAAACTACCTTCCATAAGGACAAGGCTACCATCCATTGGAATAACAAAAATATCCACAAGATAAAACCTTCCATAATGACAAGGCTACCATCCATTGGAGTAACAAAAATCACGACAACAGACTACCTTTCATAATGACAAGGCTACCATCCATTGGAATAACATAAATATCAATAACATATTACCTTTCATAATGACAAGGCTACCATCCTATGGAGTAACAAAAATCTGAACAACACACTATCGTCCTTAATGACAAGTCTAATATCCATTGAAGTAACAAAAATCACAACGACAAACTACCTTCCATAATGACAAGGCTACCATCCATTACAGTAACAAAAATCTCGACAAAAGACTACCTTCCATAATGACAAGGCTACCATCCATTGTTGTAACAAAAATCTGGACAACAGACTACCTTCCATAATGACAAGGCTACCATCAATTGGAGTAACAAAAATCCCGACAACAGACTACCTTCCATAATGACAAGGCTACAATCCATTTGAGTAACAGAAATCACAACGGAAGACTACCTTTCATAATGACAAGGCTACCATCCAATGGAGTAACAAAAATCTCGACAACAAACTACCTTCCATAGAGACAAGGCTACCATCCATTAGAGAAACAAATATCTCGATAACAAACTACCTTCTATAATGACAAGGCTACAATCCATTTGAGTAACAGAAATGACAACGGAAGACTACCTTCCATAATGACAAGGCTACCATCCATTGGAGTAACATTAATCTCGACAAAAGACTACCTTCCATAATGACAAGGGTACCATCCATTAGAGTAACAAAAATATCCAAAAGATACAACCTTCCATAATGACAAGGCTACCATCCATTGGAGTAACTAAAATCACGAGAACAGACTACCTTCCATAATGACAAGGATACCATCCATTGGAGTAACAAAAATCTCTACCACAAACTACCTTCCATAAGGACAAGGCTACCATCCATTGGAATAATAAAAATATCGACAACACACTACCTTCCATAATGACAAGCCTACCATCCCTTAGAGTAACAAAAATCTCGACAACAGACTACCTTCAATAATAACAAGGCTACCATCCATTGGAGTAACAAAGATATCGACAACATACTACCTTCCATAATGACAAGGCTACCATCCATTGGAGTAACAAAAATCACGACAACAGACTACCTTTCATAATGACAAAGCTACCATCCATTGGAATAACATAAATATCAATAACATATTACCTTCCATAATGACAAGGCTACCATCCAATGGAGTAACATAAATCTCGACAATAAACTACCTTCCATAATGACAAGTCTACCATCCATTGGAGTAACAAAAATCTGAACAACACACTATCGTCCTTAATGATAAGTCTATTATCCATTGGAGTAACAGAAATCACAACGACAAACTACCTTCCATAATGACAAGGCTACCATCCATTACAGTAACAAAAATATCAACAACAGACTACCTTCCATAATGACAAGCCTACCATCCATTGTTGTCACAAAAATCTGGACAACAGACTACCTTCCATAATGACAAGGCTACCATCCATTGGAGTAACAAAAATCCCGACAACAAATTACCTTCCATAATGACAAGGCTACCATCCATTGGAGTAACAAAAATCTCGACAACAGACTACCTTCCATAATGACAAGGCTACCATCCATTGGAGTAACAAAAATATCGATAACAGAGTACCTTCCATAATGACAAGGCTACCATCCATTGGAGTAACAAAAATCTTGACAATAGAGTATCTTCCATAATGACAAGGCTATAATCCATTGGAATAACAAAAATATTGATAATAGACTTTCTCCCATAATGACAAGGCTACAATCCATTGGTGTAACAAAAATCTTGACAACAAACTACCTTCCAAAATGACAAGGTTACCATACATTGGAATAACAAAAATCCTGACATCAGACTACCTTCCATAATGACAAGGCTACCATCCAATGGAATAACAAAAATCTCGACAACAGACTACCTTCCATAATGACAAGGCTACCACCCATTGGATTAACAAAAATATGAACAACAGACGACCTTACATAATGATAAGGGTACCATCATTGGAGTAACAAAAATATCCACAAGAGACTACCTTCTATAACGACATGGCTACAATCCATTGTAGTAACAAAAATCTTGATAACAAACTACCTTCCATAATGACAAGGCTACCATCCATTGGAGTAACAAAGATATCGACAATAGACTACCTTCCATAATGACAAGGCTACCATCCATTGGAGTAACAAAAATCACGAAAATAGACTACCTTCCATAATGACAAGGCTACCATCAATTGGAATAACAAAAATCTCGACAACAGACTACCTTCCATAATGACAAGGCTACCATCTATTGTAGTAACAAAAATCTCGACAACAAACTACCTTCCATAGTGACCAGGCTACCATCCATTAGAGAAAAAAATATCTCGACAACAGACTACCTTCCATAATGACAAGGGTACCATCCATTAGAGTAACAAAAATATCCACAAGATACAACCTTCCATAATGACAAGGCTACCATCCATTGGAGTAACTAAAATCACGAGAACAGACTACCTTCCATAATGAGAAGGCTACCATCCATTGGAGTAACAAAAATCTCGACCATAAACTACCTTCCATAAGGACAAGGCTACCATCCATTGGAATAACAAAAATATCGAAAACACACTACCTTCCATAATGACAAGGCTACCATCCCTTAGAGTAACAAAAATCTCGACAACAAACTACCTTCAATAATGACAAGGCTACCATCCATTGAAGTAACAAAGATATCGACAACATACTACCTTCCATAATGACAAGGATTACATCCATTGGAGTAACAAAAATCACGACAACAGACTACCTTTCATAATGACAAGGCTACCATGCATTGGAATAACATAAATATCAATAACATATTACCTTCCATAATGACAAGGCTACCATCCAATGGAGAAACACAAATCCCGACAATAAACTACCTTCCATAATGACAAGTCTACCATCCATTGGAGTAACAGAAATCACAAAGACAGACTACCTTCCATAATGACAAGGCTACCATCCATTGGAGTAACAAAAATCACGACAACAGACTACCTTTCATAATGACAAGGCTACCATGCATTGGAATAACATAAATATCAATAACATATTACCTTCCATAATGACAAGTCTACCATCCATTGGAGTAACAAAAATCTGAACAACACACTATCGTTCTTAATGACAAGTCTAATATCCATTGAAGTAACAGAAATCACAACGACAGACTACCTTCCATAATGACAAGGCTACCATCCATTACAGTAACAAAAATATCGACAAAAGACTACCTTCCTTAATGACAAGGCTACCATCCATTGTTGTAACAAAAATATGGACAACAGACTACCTTCCATAATGACAAGGCTACCATCCATTGGAGTAACAAAAATCTCGACAAAAGACTACCTCCCATAATGACAAGGGTACCATCCATTAGAGTAACAAAAATATCCACAAGATACAACCTTCCATAATGACAAGGCTACCATCCATTGGAGTAACTAAAATCACGAGAACAGACTACCTTCCATAATGAGAAGGCTACCATCCATTGGAGTAACAAAAATCTCGACCACAAACTACCTTCCATAAGGACAAGGCTACCATCCATTGGAATAACAAAAATATCGACAACACACTACCTTCCATAATGACAAGGCTACCATCCCTTAGAGTAACAAAAATCTCGACAACAAACTACCTTCAATAATGACAAGGCTACCATCCATTGAAGTAACAAAGATATCGACAACATACTACCTTCCATAATGACAAGGCTTACATTCATTGGAGTAACAAAAATCACGACAACAGACTACCTTTCATAATGACAAGGCTACCATGCATTGGAATAACATAAATATCAATAACATATTACCTTCCATAATGACAAGGCTACGATCCAATGGAGGAACATAAATCTCGACAATAAACTACCTTCCATAATGACAAGTCTACCATCCATTGGAGTAACAGAAATCACAAAGACAGACTACCTTCCATAATGACAAGGCTACCATCCATTGGAGAAACAAAAATCACGACAACAGACTACCTTTCATAATGACAAGGCTACCTTGCATTGGAATAACATAAATATCAATAACATATTACCTTTCATAATGACAAGGCTACCATCCAATGGAGGAACATAAATCTCGACAATAAACTACCTTCCATAATGACAAGTCTACCATCCATTGGAGTAACAAAAATTTGAACAACAGACTACCTTCCATAATGACATGGCTACCATCCATTGGAGTAGCAAAAATCTCGATAGCAGACGACCTTCCATAATGACAAGCGTACCATCATTGGAGTAACAAAAATATCCACAAATGACTACCTTCCATAACGACATGGCTACAATCCATTGTAGTAACAAAAATCCCGATAACAGACTACCTTCCATAATGACAAGGCTACCATCCATTGGAGTAACAAAGATATCGACAACATACTACCTTCTATAATGACAAGGCTACCATTCATTGGAGTAACAAAAATCACGAAAATAGACTACCTTCCGTAATGACAAGGCTACCATCCATTACAGTAACAAAAATCTCTACAACAGACTACCTTCCATAATGACAAGGCTACCATCCATTGTTGTAATAATAATCTGGACAACACACTACCTTCCATAATGACAAGGCTACAATCGATTGGAGTAACAAAAATCCTGACAATAGACTACCTTCCATAATGACAAGGCTACAATCCATTTGAGTAACAAAAATCACAACGGAAGACTACCTTTCATAATGACAAGGCTACCATCCATTGGAGTAACAAAAATCTCGACAAAAGACTACCTTCCATAATGACAAGGCTACCATCCATTGTAGTAACAAAAATCTCGACAACAAACTACCTTCCATAGTGACCAGGCTAACATCCATTAGAGAAACAAATATCTCGACAACAGACTACCTTCCATAATGACAAGGCTACAATCCATTTGAGTAATAGAAATGACAACGGAAGACTACCTTCCATAATGACAAGGCTACCATCCATTGGAGTAACAAAAATCTCGACAAAAGACTACCTTCCATAATGACAAGGGTACCATCCATTAGAGTAACAAAAATATCCACAAGATACAACCTTCCATAATGACAAGGCTACCATCCATTGGAGTAACTAAAATCACGAGAACAGACTACCTTCCATAATGAGAAGGCTACCATCCATTGGAGTAACAAAAATCTCGACCACAAACTACCTTCCATAAGGACAAGGCTACCATCCATTGGAATAACAAAAATATCGACAACACACTACCTTCCATAATGACAAGGCTACCATCCCTTAGAGTAACAAAAATCTCGACAACAACCTACCTTCAATAATGACAAGGCTACCATCCATTGAAGTAACAAAGATATCGACAACATACTACCTTCCATAATGACAAGGCTTACATCCATTGGAGTAATAAAAATCACGACAACAGACTACCTTTCATAATGACAAGGCTACCATGCATTGGAATAACATAAATATCAATAACATATTACCTTCCATAATGACAAGGCTACGATCCAATGGAGGAACATAAATCTCGACAATAAACTACCTTCCATAATGACAAGTCTACCATCCATTAGAGTAACAGAAATCACAAAGACAGACTACCTTCCATAATGACAAGGCTACCATCCATTGGAGTAACAAAAATCACGACAATAGACTACCTTTCATAATGACAAGGCTACCATCCGTTGGAATAACATAAATATCAATAACATATTACCTTCAATAATGACAAGGCTACCATCCAATGGAGTAACATAAATCTCAACAATAAACTACCTTCCATAATGACAAATCTACCATCCATTGGAGTAACGAAAATTTGAACAACACACTATCGTCCTTAATGACAAGTCTACTATCCATTGGAGTAATAGAAATCACAACGACAGACTACCTTCCATAATGACAAGGCTACCATCCATTGGAGTAACAAAAATCACGACAATAGACTACCTTTCATAATGACAAGGCTACCATCCATTGGAATAACATAAATATCAATAACATATTACCTTCAATAATGACAAGGCTACCATCCAATGGAGTAACATAAATCTCAAAAATAAACTACCTTCCATAATGACAAATCTACCATCCATTGGAGTAACGAAAATTTGAACAACACACTATCGTCCTTAATGACAAGTCTACTATCCATTGGAGTAACAGAAATTACAACGACAGACTACCTTCTATAATGACAAAGCTACCATCCATTACAGTAACAAAAATCTCGACAACAAACTACCTTCCATAATGACAAGGCTACCATCCATTGTTGTAACAAAAATCTGGACAACAGACTACCTTCCATAATGATAAGGCTACCATCGATTGAAGTAACAAAAATCCCGACAACAAACTACCTTCCATAATGACAAGGCAACAATCCATTTGAGTAACAGAAATCACAACGGAAGACTACCTTTCATAATGACAAGGCTACCATCCATTGGAGTAACAAAAATATCGACAAAAGACTACCTTCCATAATGACAAGCGTACCCTCCATTAGAGTAACAAAAATATCCACAAGATACAACCTTCCATAATGACAAGGCTACCATCCATTGGAGTAACTAAAATCACGACAACAGACTACCTTTCATAATGACAAGGCTACCATCCATTGGAGTAACAAAAATATTGACCACAAACTACCTTCCATAAGAACAAGGTTACCATCCATCAGAATAACAAAAATATCAACAAAACACTGCCTTCCATAATGACAAGGCTACCATCCCTTAGAGTAACAAAAATCTCGACAACAGACTACCTTCAATAATGACAAGGCTACAATCCATTGGAGTAAAAAAGATATCGACAACATACTATCTTCCATAATGACAAGGCTACCATCCATTTGAGTAACAAAAATCACGACAACAAACTACCTTTCATAATGACAAGGCTACGATCCATTGGAATAACATAAATATCAATAACATATTACCTTCCATAATGACAAGGCTACCATCCAATGGAGTAACATAAATCTCGACAATAAACTACCTTCCATAATGACAAGTCTACCATCCATTGGAGTAACAGAAATCACAAAGACAGACTACCTTCCATAATGACAAGGCTACCATCCATTGGAGTAACAAAAATCACGACAACAGACTACCTTTCATAATGACAAGGCTACCATCCATTGGAATAACATAAATATCAATAACATATTACCTTCCATAATGACAAGGCTACCATCCAATGGATTAACATAAATCTCGGCAATAAACTACCTTCAATAATGACAAGTCTACTATACATTGGAGTAACAGATATCACAACGACAAACTACCTTCCATATTGACAACTCTACCATCCATTACATTAACAAAAATCTCGACAACAGACTACCTTCCATAATGACAAGGCTACCATCCATTACAGTAACAAAAATCTCGAAACTAGACTACCTTCCATAATGACAAGGCTACCATCCATTGTTGTAACAAAAATCTGGACAACAGACTACCTTCCATAATGACAAGGCTACCATCCATTGGAGTAAATAAAATCCCGACAACAGACAACCTTCCATTATGACAAGGCTACCATCCATTCGAGTAACAGAAATCTTGACAACAGACTACCTTCCATAGTGACAAGGCTACCATCCATTGTAGTAGAAAAAATCTCGACAACAGACTACCTTCCATAGTGACAAGGCTAACATCCATTGGAATAACAAAAATCTCGACAACATACTACCTTCCATAATGTCAAGGCTACCATCCACTGGAATAAAAATAATATCGACAACACACTACCTTCCATAATGACAAGGCAACCATCCCTTAGAGTAACAAAAATCTCGACAATAAACTACGTTCAATAATGACAAGGCTACAATCCATTGGAGTAACAAAGATATCGACAACATACTACCTTCCATAGTGACAAGGCTACCGTCCATTGGAGTAACAAAAATCACGACAACAGACTACCTTTCATAATGACAATGCTACCATCCATTGGAATAACATAAATATCGATAACACATTACCTTCCATAATGACAAGGCTACCATCCAATGGAGTAACAAAAATCTCGACAATAAACTACCTTCCATAATGACAAGTCTACCATCCATTGGAGTAACAGAAATCACAAAGACAGACTACCTTCCATAATGACAAGGCTACCATCCATTGGAGTAACAAAAATCACGACAACAGACTACCTTCCATAATGACAAGGCTACCATCCATTGGAATAACATAAATATCAATAACATATTACCTTCCATAATGAAAAGGCTACCATCCAATGGATTAACATAAATCTCGGCAATAAACTACCTTCAATAATGACAAGTCTACTATACATTGGAGTAACAGATATCACAACGACAAACTACCTTCCATATTGACAACTCTACCATCCATTACATTAACAAAAATCTCGACAACAAACTACCTTCCATAATGACAAGGCTACCATCCATTACAGTAACAAAAATCTCGAAACTAGACTACCTTCCATAATGACAAGGCTACCATCCATTGTTGTAACAAAAATCTGGACAACAGACTACCTTCCATAATGACAAGACTACCATCCATTGGAGTAAATAAAATCTCGACAACAGACAACCTTCCATTATGACAAGGCTACCATCCATTGGAGTAACAGAAATCTTGACAACAGACTACCTTCCATAGTGACAAGGCTACCATCCATTGTAGTAGAAAAAATCTTGACAACAGACTACCTTCCATAGTGACAAGGCTAACATCCATTGGAATAACAAAAATCTCGACAACATACTACCTTCCATAATGTCAAGGCTACCATCCACTGGAATAAAAATAATATCGACAACACACTACCTTCCATAATGACAAGGCAACCATCCCTTAGAGTAACAAAAATCTCGACAATAAACTACGTTCAATAATGACAAGGCTACAATCCATTGGAGTAACAAAGATATCGACAACATACTACCTTCCATAGTGACAAGGCTACCGTCCATTGGAGTAACAAAAATCACGACAACAGACTACCTTTCATAATGACAAGGCTATCATCCATTGGAATAACATAAATATCGATAACACATTACCTTCCATAATGACAAGGCTACCATCCAATGGAGTAACAAAAATCTCGACAATAAACTACCTTCCATAATGACAAGTCTACTATCCATTGGAGTAACAAAAATCTGGACAACACACTATCGTCCTTAATGACAAGTCTACTATCAATTGGAGTAACAAAAATCACAACGACAAACTACCTTCAATAATGACAAGGCTACCATCCATTACAGTAACAAAAATCTCGATAACAGACTACCTTCCATAATGACAAGGCTACCATCCATTGTTGTAACAAAAATCTGGACAATAGACTACCTTCCATAATGACAAGGCAAC
Source organism: Vicia faba (assembly GCA_948472305.1). Taxonomy (NCBI): domain Eukaryota; kingdom Viridiplantae; phylum Streptophyta; class Magnoliopsida; order Fabales; family Fabaceae; genus Vicia; species Vicia faba. Next base: position 796,665,026 of record OX451737.1, on the reverse strand, counting down.
CATCCATTGGAGTAACAAAAATCCTGACAACAGACTACCTTCCATAATGACAAGGTTACCATCCATTGGAGTAACAGATATCTAGACAACAGACTACCTTTTATAATGACAAGGCTACCATCCATTGGAGTAGCAAAAATCTCGACAGCAGACTACCTTCCATAATGACAAGGGTACCATCATTGGAGTAACAAAAATATCCACAAGAGACTACCTTCCATAATGACAAGGCTACAATCCATTGGAGTATAAAAAATATCGACAACAGACTACCTTCCATAATGACAAGGCTACCATCCATTGGAGTAACAAAGATATCGACAACATACTACCTTCCATAATGACAAGGCTACCATCCATTGGAGTAAAAAAAAATCACGACAACAAACTACCTTTCATAATGACAAGGCTACCATCCATTGGAATAACATAAATATCGATAACACATTACCTTCGATAATGACAAGGCTACCATCCAATGGAGTAACAAAAATCTCGACAATAAACTACCATCCATAATGACAAGTATACCATCCATTGGAGTAACAAAAATATGAACAACACACTATCATCCTTAATGACAAGTCTACTATCAATTGGAGTAACAAAAATCACAACCACAAACTACCTTCCATATAGACAAGGCTACCATCAATTACAGTAACAAAAATCTCGATAACAGACTATCTTCCATAATTACAAGGCTACCATCCATTGTTGTAACAAAAATCTGGACAACAGACTACCTTCCATAATGACAAGGCAACCATCCATTGGAGTAACAAAAATCCCGACAATAGACTACCTTCCATAATGACAAGGCTCCCATCCATTGGAGTAACAAATATCTAGACCACCGACTACCGTTTGTAATGACAAGGCTACCATCCATTGGAGTAGCAAAAATCTCGACAGCAGACTACCTTCCATAATGACAAGGGTAACATCATTGGAGTAACAAAAATATCAACACAAGAGACTTGCTTCCATAATGACAAGGCTACAATCCATTGGAGTATAATAAATCTCGACAACAGACTACCTTCCAAAATGACAAGGATACCATCCCTTAGAGTAACAAAAATCTCGACAACAGACTACCTTCCATAATGACAAGGCTACCATCCATTGGAGTAACAAAGATATCGACAACATACTACCTTCCATAATGACAAGGCTACCATCAATTGGAGTAACAAAAATCACGACAACAGACTACCTTCCATAATGACAAGGCTACCATCCATTGGAATAACAAAAATCTCGAGAACAAACTACCTTCCATAATGACAAGGCTACCATCCATTGTAGTAACAAAAATCTCGACAACAAACTACCTTCCATAATGACAAGGCTACTATCCATTTGAGTAATAGAAATCACAATGGAAGACTACCTTCCTAATGACAAGGCTACCATCCACTGGAGTAACAAAAATCTCGACAAAAGACTACCTTCCATAATGACAAGGGTACCATCCATTAGAGTAATAAAAATATCCATAAGATACAACCTTCCATAATGACAAGGCTACCATCCATTGGAGTAACTAAAATCACGACAACAGACTAAATTCCATAATGACAAGGCTACCATCCATTGGAGTAACAAAAATCTCGACAACAGACTACCTTCAATAAGGACAAGGCTACCATCCATTGGAATAACAAAAATATCGACAACACACAACCTTGCATAATGACAAGTCTACTATCCATTGGAGTAACAGAAATCAAAACGACTTACTACCTTCCATAATGACAAGGCTACCATCCATTATAGAAACAAAAATCTCGACAACAGACTACTTTCCATAATAACAAGGCTACCATCCATTGTTGTAACAAAAATCTTGACAACAGACTACCTTCCATAATGACAAGGCTACCATCCATTGGAGTAACAAAAATCCCGAAAATAGACTACCTTCCATAATGACAAGGCTACCATCCATTGGACTAACAAAAATCTTGACAACAGACTACCTTCCATAATGAAAAGGCTACCATCCATTGTAGTAGAAAAAATCTCGACAACAGACTACCTTCCTTAATGACAAGGCTACCATCCATTGGAGTAACAAAAATCTCGGCAACAGACTACCATCCATAATGACAAGGCTACCATCCATTGGAATAAAAAAAATATCGACAACACACTACCTTCCATAATGACAAGGCTACCATCCCTTAGAGTAACAAAAATCTCGACAACAGACTACCTTCAATAATGACAAGGCTACCATCCATTGGAGTAACAAAGATATCGACAACAGACTACCTTCCATGATGACAAGGCTGCCATCCATTGGAGTAACAAAAATCACGATAATAGACTACCTTTCATAATGACAAGGCTACCATCCAATGGAATAACATATATATCGATAACATATTACCTTCCATTATTACAAGGGTACCATCCAATGGAGTAACAAAAATCTCGACAATAAATTACCTTCCATAATGACAAGTCTACTATCCATTAGAGTAACAAAAATTTGAACAACACATTATCGTCCTTAATGACAAGTCTACTATCCATTGGAGTAACAAAAATCACAACGACATACAAACTTCCATAATGACAAGGCTACCATCCATTACAGTAACAAAAATCTCGACAACAAACTACCTTCCATAATGACAAGGCTACCATCCATTGTTATAACAAAAGTCTGGACAATAGAATACCTTCCATAATGACAAGGCTACCATCCATTGGAGTAACAAAAATCCCGACAACAGACTACCTTCCATAATGACAAGGCTACCATCCATTGGATTAACCGATATCTAGACAACAAACTTCATTCCATAATGACAAGGCTATCATCCATTGGAGGTTCAAAAATCTCGACAGCAGACTACCTTCCATAATTACAAGGGTACCATCATTGGAGTAACAAAAATATCCACAAGAGACTACCTTCCATAATGACAAGGCTACAATCCATTGGAGTACCAAAAATCACAACGACAAACTACCTTCCATAATGAATAGGCTACCATCCATTGGAGTAACAAAGATAATGACAACGGACTACCTTCCTTAACGACATGGCTACAATCCATTGTAGTAACAAAAATCTCGACAACAGACTACCTTCCATAATGACAAGGCTACCATCCATTGGAGTAACAAAGAGATCGACAATAGACTACCTTCCATAATGACAAGGCTACCATCCATTGTAATAACAAAAATCTCGACAACAGACTACCTTCCATAATGACAAGGCTACCATCCCTTAGAGCATCAAATATCTCGATAATAGACTGCCTTCCATAATGACATGGCTATAATCCATTTGAGTAATAGAAATTACAATTGCAGACTACCTTCCATAATGCCAAGGCTACCATCCATTGGAGTAACAATAATCACGACAACAGACTACCATCAATAATGACAAGGCTACCATCCATCGCAATAACAAAAATCTCGACAACAGACTACCTTCCATAATGATAAGGCTACAATCCATTTGAGTAACAGAAATCACAACGGCAGACTACCTTCCATAATGACAAGGCTACCATCCATTGGAGTAACAAAAATCTCGACAAAAGACTACCTTCCATAATAACAAGGGTACCATCCATTAGAGTAACAAAAATATCCACAAGATACAACTTCCCATAATGACAAGGCTACCATCCATTGGAGTAACTAAAATCACGACAATAGACAACCTTCCATAATGACAAGGCTACCATCCATTGGAGTAACAAAAATCCCGACAACAGACTACCTTCCATAATGACAAGGCTACCATCCATTGGATTAACCGATATCTAGACAACAAACTTCATTCCATAATGACAAGGCTATCATCCATTGGAGGTTCAAAAATCTCGACAGCAGACTACCTTCCATAATTACAAGGGTACCATCATTGGAGTAACAAAAATATCCACAAGAGACTACCTTCCATAATGACAAGGCTACAATCCATTGGAGTACCAAAAATCACAACGACAAACTACCTTCCATAATGAATAGGCTACCATCCATTGGAGTAACAAAGATAATGACAACGGACTACCTTCCTTAACGACATGGCTACAATCCATTGTAGTAACAAAAATCTCGACAACAGACTACCTTCCATAATGACAAGGCTACCATCCATTGGAGTAACAAAGAGATCGACAATAGACTACCTTCCATAATGACAAGGCTACCATCCATTGTAATAACAAAAATCTCGACAACAGACTACCTTCCATAATGACAAGGCTACCATCCCTTAGAGCATCAAATATCTCGATAATAGACTGCCTTCCATAATGACATGGCTATAATCCATTTGAGTAATAGAAATTACAATTGCAGACTACCTTCCATAATGCCAAGGCTACCATCCATTGGAGTAACAATAATCACGACAACAGACTACCATCAATAATGACAAGGCTACCATCCATCGCAATAACAAAAATCTCGACAACAGACTACCTTCCATAATGATAAGGCTACAATCCATTTGAGTAACAGAAATCACAACGGCAGACTACCTTCCATAATGACAAGGCTACCATCCATTGGAGTAACAAAAATCTCGACAAAAGACTACCTTCCATAATAACAAGGGTACAATCCATTAGAGTAACAAAAATATCCACAAGATACAACTTCCCATAATGACAAGGCTACCATCCATTGGAGTAACTAAAATCACGACAATAGACAACCTTCCATAATGACAAGGCTACCATCCATTGGAGTAACAAAAATCACGACAACACACTACCTTCCATAATGACAAGGCTACCATCCAATGGAGTAACAAAAATCTCGACAATAGACTAGCTTCCATAATTGAAAGTCTACCATCCATTGGAGTAACAAAAATCTAAACAACAGACTACCGTCCTTAATGACAAGGCTACCATCCATTGGAGTAACAGAAATGAGAACGATAGACTACCTTCCATAATGACAAGGCTACCATCCATTGGAGTAACAAAGATATCGACAACATACTACCTTCCATAATGACAAAACTACCATCCATTGGAGTAACAAAAATCACGACAACAAACTACCTTCCATAATGACAAGGCTACCATCCATTGGATTAACAAAGATCTCGACAACAGACTACCTTCCATAATGACAAGGCTACCATCCATTGGAGTAACAAAAATCTCGACAACAGACTACCTTCCATAAGGACAAGACTACCATCCATTGGAATAACAAAAATGTCGACAACACACTACCTTCCATAATGACAAGGCTACCATCCCTTAGAGTAACAAAAATCTCGACAACAGACTACCTTCAATAATGACAAGGCTACCATCCATTGGAGTAACAAAGATATCGACAACAGACTACCTTCCATAATGACAAGGCTGCCATCCATTGGAGTAACAAAAATCACGATAATAGACTACCTTTCATAATGACAAGGCTACCATCCAATGGAATAACATATATATCGATAACATATTACCTTCCATTATTACAAGGGTACCATCAAATGGAGTAACAAAAATCTCGACAATAAATTACCTTCCATAATGACAAGTCTACTATCCATTAGAGTAACAAAAATTTGAACAACACATTATCGTCCTTAATGACAAGTCTACTATCCATTGGAGTAACAAAAATCACAACGACATACAAACTTCCATAATGACAAGGCTACCATCCATTACAGTAACAAAAATCTCGACAACAAACTACCTTCCATAATGACAAGGCTACCATCCATTGTTATAACAAAAGTCTGGACAATAGAATACCTTCCATAATGACAAGGCTACCATCCATTGGAGTAACAAAAATCCCGACAACACACTACCTTCCATAATGACAAGGCTACCATCCATTGGATTAACCGATATCTAGACAACAAACTTCATTCCATAATGACAAGGCTATCATCCATTGGAGGTTCAAAAATCTCGACAGCAGACTACCTTCCATAATTACAAGGGTACCATCATTGGAGTAACAAAAATATCCACAAGAGACTACCTTCCATAATGACAAGGCTACAATCCATTGGAGTACCAAAAATCACAACGACAAATTACCTTCCATAATGAATAGGCTACCATCCATTGGAGTAACAAAGATAATGACAACGGACTACCTTCCTTAACGACATGGCTACAATCCATTGTAGTAACAAAAATCTCGACAACAGACTACCTTCCATAATGACAAGGCTACCATCCATTGGAGTAACAAAGAGATCGACAATAGACTACCTTCCATAATGACAAGGCTACCATCCATTGTAATAACAAAAATCTCGACAACAGACTAACTTCCATAATGACAAGGCTACCATCCATTAGAGCATCAAATATCTCGATAATAGACTGCCTTCCATAATGACATGGCTACAATCCATTTGAGTAATAGAAATTACAATTGCAGACTACCTTCCATAATGCCAAGGCTACCATCCATTGGAGTAACAATAATCACGACAACAGACTACCATCAATAATGACAAGGCTACCATCCATCGCAATAACAAAAATATCGACAACAGACTACCTTCCATAATGACAAGGCTACCATCCATTGTAGTAACAAAAATCTCGACAACAGACTACCTTCCATAATGATAAGGCTACAATCCATTTGAGTAACAGAAATCACAACGGCAGACTACCTTCCATAATGACAAGGCTACCATCCATTGGAGTAACAAAAATCTCGACAAAAGACTACCTTCCATAATGACAAGGGTACCATCCATTAGAGTAACAAAAATATCCACAAGATACAACTTCCCATAATGACAAGGCTACCATCCATTGGAGTAACTAAAATCACGACAATAGACAACCTTCCATAATGACAAGGCTACCATCCATTGGAGTAACAAAAATCACGACAACACACAACCTTCCATAATGACAAGGCTACCATCCAATGGAGTAACAAAAATCTCGACAATAGACTAGCTTCCATAATTGAAAGTCTACCATCCATTGGAGTAACAAAAATCTAAACAACAGACTACCGTCCTTAATGACAAGGCTACCATCCATTGGAGTAACAGAAATGAGAACGATAGACTACCTTCCATAATGACAAGGCTACCATCCATTGGAGTAACAAAGATATCGACAACATACTACCTTCCATAATGACAAACCTACCATCCATTGGAGTAACAAAATTCACAACAACAGACTACCTTCCATAATGACAAGGCTACCATCCATTGGATTAACAAAGATCTCGACAACAGACTACCTTCCATAATGACAAGGCTACCATCCATTGGAGTAACAAAAATCTCGACAACAGACTACCTTCCATAAGGACAAGACTACCATCCATTGGAATAACAAAAATGTCGACAACACACTACCTTCCATAATGACAAGGCTACCATCCCTTAGAGTAACAAAAATCTCGACAACAGACTACCTTCAATAATGACAAGGCTACCATCCATTGGAGTAACAAAGATATCGACAACAGACTACCTTCCATAATGACAAGGCTGCCATCCATTGGAGTAACAAAAATCACGATAATAGACTACCTTTCATAATGACAAGGCTACCATCCAATGGAATAACATATATATCGATAACATATTACCTTCCATTATTACAAGGGTACCATCCAATGGAGTAACAAAAATCTCGACAATAAATTACCTTCCATAATGACAAGTCTACTATCCATTAGAGTAACAAAAATTTGAACAACACATTATCGTCCTTAATGACAAGTCTACTATCCATTGGAGTAACAAAAATCACAACGACATACAAACTTCCATAATGACAAGGCTACCATCCATTACAGTAACAAAAATCTCGACAACAAACTACCTTCCATAATGACAAGGCTACCATCCATTGTTATAACAAAAGTCTGGACAATAGAATACCTTCCATAATGACAAGGCTACCATCCATTGGAGTAACAAAAATCCCGACAACAGACTACCTTCCATAATGACAAGGCTACCATCCATTGGATTAACCGATATCTAGACAACAAACTTCATTCCATAATGACAAGGCTATCATCCATTGGAGGTTCAAAAATCTCGACAGCAGACTACCTTCCATAATTACAAGGGTACCATCATTGGAGTAACAAAAATATCCACAAGAGACTACCTTCCATAATGACAAGGCTACAATCCATTGGAGTACCAAAAATCACAACGACAAACTACCTTCCATAATGAATAGGCTACCATCCATTGGAGTAACAAAGATAATGACAACGGACTACCTTCCTTAACGACATGGCTACAATCCATTGTAGTAACAAAAATCTCGACAACAGACTACCTTCCATAATGACAAGGCTACCATCCATTGGAGTAACAAAGAGATCGACAATAGACTACCTTCCATAATGACAAGGCTACCATCCATTGTAATAACAAAAATCTCGACAACAGACTACCTTCCATAATGACAAGGCTACCATCCATTAGAGCATCAAATATCTCGATAATAGACTGCCTTCCATAATGACATGGCTATAATCCATTTGAGTAATAGAAATTACAATTGCAGACTACCTTCCATAATGCCAAGGCTACCATCCATTGGAGTAACAATAATCACGACAACAGACTACCATCAATAATGACAAGGCTACCATCCATCGCAATAACAAAAATCTCGACAATAGACTACCTTCCATAATGACAAGGCTACCATCCATTGTAGTAACAAAAATCTCGACAACAGACTACCTTCCATAATGATAAGGCTACAATCCATTTGAGTAACAGAAATCACAACGGCAGACTACCTTCCATAATGACAAGGCTACCATCCATTGGAGTAACAAAAATCTCGACAAAAGACTACCTTCCATAATAACAAGGGTACCATCCATTAGAGTAACAAAAATATCCACAAGATACAACTTCCCATAATGACAAGGCTACCATCCATTGGAGTAACTAAAATCACGACAATAGACAACCTTCCATAATGACAAGGCTACCATCCATTGGAGTAACAAAAATCACGACAACACACTACCTTCCATAATGACAAGGCTACCATCCAATGGAGTAACAAAAATCTCGACAATAGACTAGCTTCCATAATTGAAAGTCTACCATCCATTGGAGTAACAAAAATCTAAACAACAGACTACCGTCCTTAATGACAAGGCTACCATCCATTGGAGTAACAGAAATGAGAACGATAGACTACCTTCCATAATGACAAGGCTACCATCCATTGGAGTAACAAAGATATCGACAACATACTACCTTCCATAATGACAAAACTACCATCCATTGGAGTAACAAAAATCACGACAACAAACTACCTTCCATAATGACAAGGCTACCATCCATTGGATTAACAAAGATCTCGACAACAGACTACCTTCCATAATGACAAGGCTACCATCCATTGGAGTAACAAAAATCTCGACAACAGACTACCTTCCATAAGGACAAGACTACCATCCATTGGAATAACAAAAATGTCGACAACACACTACCTTCCATAATGACAAGGCTACCATCCCTTAGAGTAACAAAAATCTCGACAACAGACTACCTTCAATAATGACAAGGCTACCATCCATTGGAGTAACAAAGATATCGACAACAGACTACCTTCCATAATGACAAGGCTGCCATCCATTGGAGTAACAAAAATCACGATAATAGACTACCTTTCATAATGACAAGGCTACCATCCAATGGAATAACATATATATCGATAACATATTACCTTCCATTATTACAAGGGTACCATCAAATGGAGTAACAAAAATCTCGACAATAAATTACCTTCCATAATGACAAGTCTACTATCCATTAGAGTAACAAAAATTTGAACAACACATTATCGTCCTTAATGACAAGTCTACTATCCATTGGAGTAACAAAAATCACAACGACATACAAACTTCCATAATGACAAGGCTACCATCCATTACAGTAACAAAAATCTCGACAACAAACTACCTTCCATAATGACAAGGCTACCATCCATTGTTATAACAAAAGTCTGGACAATAGAATACCTTCCATAATGACAAGGCTACCATCCATTGGAGTAACAAAAATCCCGACAACAGACTACCTTCCATAATGACAAGGCTACCATCCATTGGATTAACCGATATCTAGACAACAAACTTCATTCCATAATGACAAGGCTATCATCCATTGGAGGTTCAAAAATCTCGACAGCAGACTACCTTCCATAATTACAAGGGTACCATCATTGGAGTAACAAAAATATCCACAAGAGACTACCTTCCATAATGACAAGGCTACAATCCATTGGAGTACCAAAAATCACAACGACAAACTACCTTCAATAATGAATAGGCTACCATCCATTGGAGTAACAAAGATAATGACAACGGACTACCTTCCTTAACGACATGGCTACAATCCATTGTAGTAACAAAAATCTCGACAACAGACTACCTTCCATAATGACAAGGCTACCATCCATTGGAGTAACAAAGAGATCGACAATAGACTACCTTCCATAATGACAAGGCTACCATCCATTGTAATAACAAAAATCTCGACAACAGACTACCTTCCATAATGACAAGGCTACCATCCATTAGAGCATCAAATATCTCGATAATAGACTGCCTTCCATAATGACATGGCTACAATCCATTTGAGTAATAGAAATTACAATTGCAGACTACCTTCCATAATGCCAAGGCTACCATCCATTGGAGTAACAATAATCACGACAACAGACTACCATCAATAATGACAAGGCTACCATCCATCGCAATAACAAAAATCTCGACAACAGACTACCTTCCATAATGACAAGGCTACCATCCATTGTAGTAACAAAAATCTCGACAACAGACTACCTTCCATAATGATAAGGCTACAATCCATTTGAGTAACAGAAATCACAACGGCAGACTACCTTCCATAATACAAGGCTACCATCCATTGGAGTAACAAAAATCTCGACAAAAGACTACCTTCCATAATGACAAGGGTACCATCCATTAGAGTAACAAAAATATCCACAAGATACAACTTCCCATAATGACAAGGCTACCATCCATTGGAGTAACTAAAATCACGACAATAGACAACCTTCCATAATGACAAGGCTACCATCCATTGGAGTAACAAAAATCACGACAACACACTACCTTCCATAATGACAAGGCTACCATCCAATGGAGTAACAAAAATCTCGACAATAGACTAGCTTCCATAATTGAAAGTCTACCATCCATTGGAGTAACAAAAATCTAAACAACAGACTACCGTCCTTAATGACAAGGCTACCATCCATTGGAGTAACAGAAATGAGAACGATAGACTACCTTCCATAATGACAAGGCTACCATCCATTGGAGTAACAAAGATATCGACAACATACTACCTTCCATAATGACAAAACTACCATCCATTGGAGTAACAAAAATCACGACAACAGACTACCTTCCATAATGACAAGGCTACCATCCATTGGATTAACAAAGATCTCGACAACAGACTACCTTCCATAATGACAAGTCTACCATCCATTGGAGTAACAAAAATCTCGACAACAGACTACCTTCCATAAGGACAAGACTACCATCCATTGGAATAACAAAAATGTCGACAACACACTACCTTCCATAATGACAAGGCTACCATCCCTTAGAGTAACAAAAATCTCGACAACAGACTACCTTCAATAATGACAAGGCTACCATCCATTGGAGTAACAAAGATATCGACAACAGACTACCTTCCATAATGACAAGGCTGCCATCCATTGGAGTAACAAAAATCACGATAATAGACTACCTTTCATAATGACAAGGCTACCATCCAATGGAATAACATATATATCGATAACATAATACCTTCCATTATTACAAGGGTACCATCCAATGGAGTAACAAAAATCTCGACAATAAATTACCTTCCATAATGACAAGTCTACTATCCATTAGAGTAACAAAAATTTGAACAACACATTATCGACCTTAATGACAAGTCTACTATCCATTGGAGTAACAAAAATCACAACGACATACAAACTTCCATAATGACAAGGCTACCATCCATTACAGTAACAAAAATCTCGACAACAAACTACCTTCCATAATGACAAGGCTACCATCCATTGTTATAACAAAAGTCTGGACAATAGAATACCTTCCATAATGACAAGGCTACCATCCATTGGAGTAACAAAAATCCCGACAACAGACTACCTTCCATAATGACAAGGCTACCATCCATTGGATTAACCGATATCTAGACAACAAACTTCATTCCATAATGACAAGGCTATCATCCATTGGAGGTTCAAAAATCTCGACAGCAGACTACCTTCCATAATTACAAGGGTACCATCATTGGAGTAACAAAAATATCCACAAGAGACTACCTTCCATAATGACAAGGCTACAATCCATTGGAGTACCAAAAATCACAACGACAAACTACCTTCCATAATGAATAGGCTACCATCCATTGGAGTAACAAAGATAATGACAACGGACTACCTTCCTTAACGACATGGCTACAATCCATTGTAGTAACAAAAATCTCGACAACAGACTACCTTCCATAATGACAAGGCTACCATCCATTGGAGTAACAAAGAGATCGACAATAGACTACCTTCCATAATGACAAGGCTACCATCCATTGTAATAACAAAAATCTCGACAACAGACTACCTTCCATAATGACAAGGCTACCATCCATTAGAGCATCAAATATCTCGATAATAGACTGCCTTCCATAATGACATGGCTACAATCCATTTGAGTAATAGAAATTACAATTGCAGACTACCTTCCATAATGCCAAGGCTACCATCCATTGGAGTAACAATAATCACGACAACAGACTACCATCAATAATGACAAGGCTACCATCCATCGCAATAACAAAAATCTCGACAACAGACTACCTTCCATAATGACAAGGCTACCATGCATTGTAGTAACAAAAATCTCGACAACAGACTACCTTCCATAATGATAAGGCTACAATCCATTTGAGTAACAGAAATCACAACGGCAGACTACCTTCCATAATACAAGGCTACCATCCATTGGAGTAACAAAAATCTCGACAAAAGACTACCTTCCATAATGACAAGGGTACCATCCATTAGAGTAACAAAAATATCCACAAGATACAACTTCCCATAATGACAAGGCTACCATCCATTGGAGTAACTAAAATCACGACAATAGACAACCTTCCATAATGACAAGGCTACCATCCATTGGAGTAACAAAAATCACGACAACACACTACCTTCCATAATGACAAGGCTACCATCCAATGGAGTAACAAAAATCTCGACAATAGACTAGCTTCCATAATTGAAAGTCTACCATCCATTGGAGTAACAAAAATCTAAACAACAGACTACCGTCCTTAATGACAAGGCTACCATCCATTGGAGTAACAGAAATGAGAACGATAGACTACCTTCCATAATGACAAGGCTACCATCCATTGGAGTAACAAAGATATCGACAACATACTACCTTCCATAATGACAAAACTACCATCCATTGGAGTAACAAAAATCACGACAACAGACTACCTTCCATAATGACAAGGCTACCATCCATTGGATTAACAAAGATCTCGACAACAGACTACCTTCCATAATGACAAGGCTACCATCCATTGGAGTAACAAAAATCTCGACAACAGACTACCTTCCATAAGGACAAGACTACCATCCATTGGAATAACAAAAATGTCGACAACACACTACCTTCCATAATGACAAGGCTACCATCCCTTAGAGTAACAAAAATCTCGACAACAGACTACCTTCAATAATGACAAGGCTACCATCCATTGGAGTAACAAAGATATCGACAACAGACTACCTTCCATAATGACAAGGCTGCCATCCATTGGAGTAACAAAAATCACGATAATAGACTACCTTTCATAATGACAAGGCTACCATCCAATGGAATAACATATATATCGATAACATATTACCTTCCATTATTACAAGGGTACCATCCAATGGAGTAACAAAAATCTCGACAATAAATTACCTTCCATAATGACAAGTCTACTATCCATTAGAGTAACAAAAATTTGAACAACACATTATCGTCCTTAATGACAAGTCTACTATCCATTGGAGTAACAAAAATCACAACGACATACAAACTTCCATAATGACAAGGCTACCATCCATTACAGTAACAAAAATCTCGACAACAAACTACCTTCCATAATGACAAGGCTACCATCCATTGTTATAACAAAAGTCTGGACAATAGAATACCTTCCATAATGACAAGGCTACCATCCATTGGAGTAACAAAAATCCCGACAACAGACTACCTTCCATAATGACAAGGCTACCATCCATTGGATTAACCGATATCTAGACAACAAACTTCATTCCATAATGACAAGGCTATCATCCATTGGAGGTTCAAAAATCTCGAAAGCAGACTACCTTCCATAATTACAAGGGTACCATCATTGGAGTAACAAAAATATCCACAAGAGACTACCTTCCATAATGACAAGGCTACAATCCATTGGAGTACCAAAAATCACAACGACAAACTACCTTCCATAATGAATAGGCTACCATCCATTGGAGTAACAAAGATAATGACAACGGACTACCTTCCTTAACGACATGGCTACAATCCATTCTAGTAACAAAAATCTCGACAACAGACTACCTTCCATAATGACAAGGCTACCATCCATTGGAGTAACAAAGAGATCGACAATAGACTACCTTCCATAATGACAAGGCTACCATCCATTGTAATAACAAAAATCTCGACAACAGACTACCTTCCATAATGACAAGGCTACCATCCATTAGAGCATCAAATATCTCGATAATAGACTGCCTTCCATAATGACTTGGCTACAATCCATTTGAGTAATAAAAATTACAATTGCAGACTACCTTCCATAATGCCAAGGCTACCATCCATTGGAGTAACAATAATCACGACAACAGACTACCATCAATAATGACAAGGCTACCATCCATCGCAATAACAAAAATCTCGACAACAGACTACCTTCCATAATGACAAGGCTACCATCCATTGTAGTAACAAAAATCTCGACAATAGACTACCTTCCATAATGATAAGGCTACAATCCATTTGAGTAACAGAAATCACAACGGCAGACTACCTTCCATAATGACAAGGCTACCATCCATTGGAGTAACAAAAATCTCGACAAAAGACTACCTTCCATAATGACAAGGGTACCATCCATTAGAGTAACAAAAATATCCACAAGATACAACTTCCCATAATGACAAGGCTACCATCCATTGGAGTAACTAAAATCACGACAATAGACAACCTTCCATAATGACAAGGCTACCATCCATTGGAGTAACAAAAATCACGACAACACACTACCTTCCATAATGACAAGGCTACCATCCAATGGAGTAACAAAAATCTCGACAATAGACTAGCTTCCATAATTGAAAGTCTACCATCCATTGGAGTAACAAAAATCTAAACAACAGACTACCGTCCTTAATGACAAGGCTACCATCCATTGGAGTAACAGAAATGAGAACGATAGACTACCTTCCATAATGACAAGGCTACCATCCATTGGAGTAACAAAGATATCGACAACATACTACCTTCCATAATGACAAAACTACCATCCATTGGAGTAACAAAAATCACGACAACAGACTACCTTCCATAATGACAAGGCTACCATCCATTGGATTAACAAAGATCTCGACAACAGACTACCTTCCATAATGACAAGGCTACCATCCATTGGAGTAACAAAAATCTCGACAACAGACTACCTTCCATAAGGACAAGACTACCATCCATTGGAATAACAAAAATGTCGACAACACACTACCTTCCATAATGACAAGGCTACCATCCCTTAGAGTAACAAAAATCTCGACAACAGACTACCTTCAATAATGACAAGGCTACCATCCATTGGAGTAACAAAGATATCGACAACAGACTACCTTCCATAATGACAAGGCTGCCATCCATTGGAGTAACAAAAATCACGATAATAGACTACCTTTCATAATGACAAGGCTACCATCCAATGGAATAACATATATATCGATAACATATTACCTTCCATTATTACAAGGGTACCATCCAATGGAGTAACAAAAATCTCGACAATAAATTACCTTCCATAATGACAAGTCTACTATCCATTAGAGTAACAAAAATTTGAACAACACATTATCGTCCTTAATGACAAGTCTACTATCCATTGGAGTAACAAAAATCACAACGACATACAAACTTCCATAATGACAAGGCTACCATCCATTACAGTAACAAAAATCTCGACAACAAACTACCTTCCATAATGACAAGGCTACCATCCATTGTTATAACAAAAGTCTGGACAATAGAATACCTTCCATAATGACAAGGCTACCATCCATTGGAGTAACAAAAATCCCGACAACAGACTACCTTCCATAATGACAAGGCTACCATCCATTGGATTAACCGATATCTAGACAACAAACTTCATTCCATAATGACAAGGCTATCATCCATTGGAGGTTCAAAAATCTCGAAAGCAGACTACCTTCCATAATTACAAGGGTACCATCATTGGAGTAACAAAAATATCCACAAGAGACTACCTTCCATAATGACAAGGCTACAATCCATTGGAGTACCAAAAATCACAACGACAAACTACCTTCCATAATGAATAGGCTACCATCCATTGGAGTAACAAAGATAATGACAACGGACTACCTTCCTTAACGACATGGCTACAATCCATTCTAGTAACAAAAATCTCGACAACAGACTACCTTCCATAATGACAAGGCTACCATCCATTGGAGTAACAAAGAGATCGACAATAGACTACCTTCCATAATGACAAGGCTACCATCCATTGTAATAACAAAAATCTCGACAACAGACTACCTTCCATAATGACAAGGCTACCATCCATTAGAGCATCAAATATCTCGATAATAGACTGCCTTCCATAATGACTTGGCTACAATCCATTTGAGTAATAAAAATTACAATTGCAGACTACCTTCCATAATGCCAAGGCTACCATCCATTGGAGTAACAATAATCACGACAACAGACTACCATCAATAATGACAAGGCTACCATCCATCGCAATAACAAAAATCTCGACAACAGACTACCTTCCATAATGACAAGGCTACCATCCATTGTAGTAACAAAAATCTCGACAATAGACTACCTTCCATAATGATAAGGCTACAATCCATTTGAGTAACAGAAATCACAACGGCAGACTACCTTCCATAATGACAAGGCTACCATCCATTGGAGTAACAAAAATCTCGACAAAAGACTACCTTCCATAATGACAAGGGTACCATCCATTAGAGTAACAAAAATATCCACAAGATACAACTTCCCATAATGACAAGGCTACCATCCATTGGAGTAACTAAAATCACGACAATAGACAACCTTCCATAATGACAAGGCTACCATCCATTGGAGTAACAAAAATCACGACAACACACTACCTTCCATAATGACAAGGCTACCATCCAATGGAGTAACAAAAATCTCGACAATAGACTAGCTTCCATAATTGAAAGTCTACCATCCCTTGGAGTAACAAAAATCTAAACAACAGACTACCGTCCTTAATGACAAGGCTACCATCCATTGGAGTAACAGAAATGAGAACGATAGACTACCTTCCATAATGACAAGGCTACCATCCATTGGAGTAACAAAGATATCGACAACATACTACCTTCCATAATGACAAAACTACCATCCATTGGAGTAACAAAAATCACGACAACAGACTACCTTCCATAATGACAAGGCTACCATCCATTGGATTAACAAAGATCTCGACAACATACTACCTTCCATAATGACAAGGCTACCATCCATTGGAGTAACAAAAATCTCGACAACGGACTACCTTCCATAAGGACAAGACTACCATCCATTGGAATAACAAAAATGTCGACAACACACTACCTTCCATAATGACAAGGCTACCATCCCTTAGAGTAACAAAAATCTCGACTACCTTCAATAATGACAAGGCCACCATCCATTGGAGTAACAAAGATATCGACAACATACTGCCTTCCATAATGACAAGGCTGCCATCCATTGGAGTAACATAAATCCCGACAATAAACTACCGCCCATAATGACAAGTCTACCATCCATTAGAGTAACAAAAATCTGAACAACAGACTATCGTCCTTAATGACAAGTCTACTATCCATTAGAGTAACAGAAATCACAACGATAGACTACCTTCCATAATGACAAGGCCACCATCCATTACAGTAACAAAAATCTCGACAAAAGCATACCTTCCATAATGACAAGGCTACCATCCATTGGAGTAACAAAGATATCGACAACAGACTACCTTTCATAATGACCAAGCTACCATCCATTGGAGTAACAAAAATCCCGACAACAGACTACCTTCCATAATGACAAGGCTACCATCCATTGGAGTAACAGATATCTAGACAACATACTACCTTCCATAATGACAAGGCTACCATCCATTGGAGTAGCAAAAATCTAGACAACAGACTACCTTCCATAATGACAAGGGTACCATCATTGGAGTAACAAAAATATCCACAAGAGACTACCTTCCATAATGACAAGGCTACAATCCATTGTAGTATAAAACATCTCGACAACGGACTACCTTCCATAATAAAAGGCTACCATCAATTGGAGTAACAAAAATCTCCACAACAGACTACCTTCCATAATGATTAGGCTACCATCCATTTGAGTAACATAAATCACAACGGCAGACTACCTTCCATAATGACAAGGCTACCATCCATTATAGTAAGAAAAATCTCGACAACAGACTACCTTCCATAATGACAAGGCTACCATCCATTACAGTAACAAAAATATCCACAAGATACAACCTTCCATAATGACAAGGCTACCATCCATTCGAATAACAAAAATATCGACAACACACTACCTTCCATAATGACAAGGCTACCATCCAATGGAGTAACAAAAATCTCGACAATAGACTACCTTCCGTAATTAAAAGTCTACCATCCATTGGAGTAACAAAAATGTAAACAACTGACTACCGTCCTTAATGACAAGGCTACCATCCGGTGGAGTAACAGAAATGAGAATGATATACTACCTTCCATTATGACAAGGCTACCATCCATTGGAGTACTAAAGATATCGACAACATACTACCTTCCATAAAGAAAAAGCTACCATCCATTGTAGTAACGAAAATATCGACAACACACTACCTTCCATAATGACAAGGCTACCATCCCTTAGACTAATAAAAATCTCGACAACAAAGTACCTTCAATAATGACAAGGCTACCATCCATTGGAATAACAAAGACATCGACAACATACTGCCTTCCATAATTACAAGGCTACAATCCATTGGAGTAACAAAAATCACGACAATAGACTACCTTCCATAATGACAAGGCTACCATGCATTGGGGTAACAAAAATCCCGACAACAGACTACCTTCCATAATGACAAGGCTACCACCCATTGGAGTAACAAATATCTAGACAACAGACTACCTTCCATAATGGCAAGGCTACCATCCATTGGAGTAACAAAAATCTCGACAACAGACTACCTTCCATAATGACAAGGGTACCATCACTGGAGTAACAAAAATATCCACAAGAGACTACCTTCCATAATGACAAGACTACAATCTATTGTAGTATAAAACATCTCGACAACGGACTACCTTCCATAATGAAAAGGCTACCATCAATTGGAGTAACAAAAATCTCGACAACAGACTACCTTCCATAATGACTAGGCTACCATCCATTTGAGTAACATAAATCACAACGGCAGACTACCTTCCATAATGACAAGGCTACCATCCATTGTAGTAACAAAAATCTCGACAACAGACTACCTTCCATAATGACAAGGCTACCATCCATTACAGTAACAAAAATATCCACAATATACAACCTTCCATAATGACAAGGCTACCATCCATTCGAATAACAAAAATATCGACAACACACTACCTTCCATAATGACAAGGCTACCATCCAATGGAGTAACAAAAATCTCGACAATAGACTACCTTCCGTAATTAAAAGTCTACCATCAATTGGAGTAACAAAATTCTAAACAACTGACTACCGTCCTTAATGACAAGGCTACCATCCGCTGGAGTAACAGAAATGAGAATGATATACTACCTTCCATAATGACAAGGCTACCATCCATTGGCGTAACAAAGATATCGACAACATACTACCTTCCATAACGAAAAAGCTACCATCCGTTGTAGTAACGAAAATATCGACAACACACTACCTTCCATAATGACAAGGCTACCATCCCTTAGATTAACAAAAATCTCGACAACAAAGTACCTTCAATAATGACAAGGCTACCATCCATTGGAGTAACAAAGACATCGACAACATACTGCCTTCCATAATGACAAGGCTACAATCCATTGGAGTAACAAAAATCACGACAACAGACTACCTTCCATAATGACAAGGCTACAATCCATTGGAGTAGCAAAAATCTCGACAACAGACTACCTTCCATAATGACAAGGCTACAATCCATTGGAGTAGCAAAAATCTCGACAACAGACTACCTTCCATAATGACAAGGGTACCATCGTTGGAGTAACAAAAATATCCACAAGAGACTACCTTCCATAATGACAAGGCTACAATTCATTGGAGTATAAAAAACTCGACAACAGACTACCTTCCATAATGACAAGGCTACCATCCATTGGAGTAACAAAAATCTCGACAACAGACTACCTTCCATAATGACTAGTCTACCATCCATTGGAGTAACAAAGATAATGACAACAAACTACCTTCCATAACGACATGGCTACAATCCATCGTAGTAACAAAAATCTCGACAACAGACTACCTTCCATAATGACAAGGCTACCATCCATTGGAGTAACAAAGATATCGACAACATACTACCTTCCATAATGACAAGGCTACCATCCATTGGAGTAACAAAAATCACGACAACAGACTACCTTCCATAATGACAAGGCTACAATCCATTTGAGTAACAGAAATCACAACGGCAGACAACCTTCCATAATGACAAGGCTACCATCCATTGGAGTAACAAAAATCT
Source organism: Vicia faba (assembly GCA_948472305.1). NCBI lineage: Eukaryota > Viridiplantae > Streptophyta > Magnoliopsida > Fabales > Fabaceae > Vicia > Vicia faba. The sequence goes on along the minus strand of OX451737.1, from coordinate 796,643,902 downwards.
CGACAAAAGACTACCTTCCATAATGACAAGGGTACCATCCATTAGAGTAACAAAAATATCCACAAGATACAACCTTCCATAATGACAAGGCTACCATCCATTGGAGTAACTAAAATCACGACAACAGACAACCTTCCATAATGACAAGGCTACCATCCATTGGAGTAACAAAAATCACGACAACAGACTACCTTCCATAATGACAATGATACCATCCATTCGAATAACAAAAATATCGACAACACACTACCTTCCATAATGACAAGGCTACCATCCAATGGAGTAACAAAAATCTCGACAATAGACTACCTTCCATAATGAAAAGCCTACCACCCATTGGAGTAACAAAAATCTAAACAACATACTACCGTCCTTAATGACAAGGCTACCATCCATTGGAGTAACATAAATGAGAATGATAGACTACCTTCAAATAATGACAAGGCTACCATCCATTGCAGTAACAAAAATCACGATATTAGACTACCTTCCATAATGACAAGGTTACCATCCATTGGAAAAACAAAAATCTAGACAACAGACTACCTTCCATAATGACAAGGCTACCATCCATTGTAGTAATGAAAATCTCGACAATAGACTACCTTCCATTGGAGTAACAAAAATATCGATAACACACTACCTTCAATAATGACAAGGCTACCATCTATTGGAGTAACAAAGATATCGACAACAAACTACCTTCCATAATGACAAGGCTACCATCCATTGGAGTAACCAAAATCACGACAACAGACTACCTTTCATAATGACAAGGCTACCATCCATTGGAATAACATAAATATCGATAAAACATTACCTTCCTTAATGACAAGGCTACCATCCAATGGAGTAACATAAATCTCGACAATAAAATACCATCCGTAATGACAAGTCTACCATCAATTGGTGTAACAAAAATCTGAACAACACATTATCGTTCTTAATGACAAGTCTACTATCCATTGGAGTAACATAAATCACAATGACAGACTACATTCCATAATGACAAGACTACCATCCATTGGAGTAACAAAGATATCGACAACATACTACCTTCCATAACGACAAGGCTACCATCCATAGGAGTAACAAAAATCACGACAACATACTACCTTCCATAATTACAAGGCTACCATCCATTGTAGTAACAAAAATCTCAACAACAGACTACCTTCCAAGGCTACCATCCATTAGAGCAACAAATATCTCGACAATAGACTACCTTCCATAATGACAAGGCTCTAATCCATTTGAGTAACAGAAATCACAACGGAAGACTACCTTTCATAAGACAAGGCTACCATCCATTGGAGTAACAAAAATCTCGACAAAAGACTACCTTCCATAATGACAAGGGTACCATCCATTAGAGTAACAAAAATATACATAAGATACAACCTTCCATAATGACAAGGCTACCATCCATTGGAGTAACTAAATTCACGACCACAGACTACCTTCCATAATGACAAGGCTACCATCCATTGGAGTAACAAAAATCACGATAAAAGACTACCTTCCATAATGACAGGGATACCATCCATTCGAATAACAAAAATATCGACAACACACTACCTTCCATAATGACAAGGCTACCATCCATTGTAGTAACGAAAATGTCGACAACAGACTACCTTTCATAATGACAAGGCTACCATCCATTGGAGTAACAAAAATCTCGACAACAGACTACCTTCCATAAGGACAAGGCTACCATCCATTGGAATAACAAAAATATCGACAACACACTACCTTCCATAATGACAAGGCTACCATCCCTTAGGGTAACAAAAATCTCGACAACAGACTACCTTCAAAAATGACAAGGCTACCATCCATTGGAGTAACAAAGATATCGAGAACATACTACCTTCCATAATGACAAGGCTACCATCCATTGGAGTAACAAAAATCAAGACAACAGACTACCTTTCATAATGACAAGGCTACCATCCATTAGAATAACATAAATATCGATAACACATTACCTTCCATAATGACAAGGCTACCATCCAATGGAGTAACAAAAATCTCGACAATAAACTACCTTCCATAATGACAAGTCTACCATCCATTGGAGTAACAAAAATCTGAACAACACACTATCGTCCTTAATGACAAGTCTACTATCTATTGGAGTAACAGAAATCACAACGACAAACTACCTTCCATAATGACAAGGCTACCATTAGTTACAGTAACAAAAATCTCGACAACAAACTACCTTCCATAATGACAAGGCTACCATCCATTGTTGTAACAAAAATATGGACAACAAACTACCTTCCATAATGACAAGGCTACCATCCATTTGAGTAACAAAAATCCCGACAACAGACTACCTTCCATAATGACAAGGCTACCATCCATTGGAGTAACAGATATCTAGACAACAGACTACCTTCCATAATGACAAGGCTACTATCCATTGGGGTATCAAAAATCTCGACAGCAGACTACCTTCCATAATGACAAGGGTACCATCATTGGAGTAACAAAAATATCCACAAGAGACTACCTTCCTTAATGACAAGGCTACCATCCATTGGAGTAACTAAAATCACGACAACAGACAACCTTCCATAATGACAAGGCTACCATCCATTGGAGTAACAAAAATCACGACAACAAACTACCTTCCATAATGACAATGATACCATCCATTCGAATAACAAAAATATCGACAACACACTACCTTCCATAATGACAAGGCTACCATCCAATGGAGTAACAAAAATCTCGACAATAGACTACCTTCCATAAGGACAAGGCTACGATCCATTGGAAAAACAAAAATATCGACAACACACTACCTTCCATAATGACAAGGCTACCATCCCTTAGAGTAACAAAAATCTTGACAACAGACTACCTTCAATAATGACAAGGCTACCATCCATTGGAGTAACAAAGAAATCGAGAACATACTACCTTCCATAATGACAAGGCTACCATCCACTGGAGTAACAAAAATCAAGACAACAGACTACCTTTCATAATGACAAGGCTACCATCCATTAGAATAACATAAATATCCATAACACATTACCTTCAATAATGACAAGGCTACCATCCAATGGAGTAACAAAAATCTCGACAATAAACTACCTTCCATAATGACAAGTCTACCATCCATTGGAGTAACAAAAATTTGAACAACACACTATCGTCCTTAATGACAAGTCTACTATCTATTGGAGTAACAGAAACCACAACGACAAACTACCTTCCATAATGACAAGGCTACCATCAGTTACAGTAACAAAAATCTCGACAACAGACTACCTTCCATAATGACAATGCTACCATCCATTGTTGTAACAAAAATCTGGACAACAAACTACCTTCCATAATGACAAGGCTACCATCCATTGGAGTAACAAAAATCCCGACAACAGACTACCTTCCATAATGACAAGGCTACCATCCATTGGAGTAACAGATATCTACACAACAGACTACCTTCCATAATGACAAGGCTACTATCCATTGGGGTATCAAAAATCTCGACAGCAGACTACCTTCCATAATGACAAGGGTACCATCATTGGAGTAACAAAAATATCCACAAGAGACTACCTTCCTTAATGACAAGGCTACCATCCATTGGAGTAAATAAAATCACAACAACAGACAACCTTCCATAATGACAAGGCTACCATCCATTGGAGTAACAAAAATAACGACAACAAATTACCTTCCATAATGACAATGATACCATCCATTCGAATAACAAAAATATCGACAACACACTACCTTCCATAATGACAAGGCTACCATCCAATGGAGTAACAAAAATCTCGACAATAGACTACCTTCCATAATGAAAACTCTACCATCTATTGTAGTAACAAAAATCTAAACAACAGACTATCATCCTTAATGACAAGGCTACCATCCATTGGAGTAACAGAAATGAGAATGATAGACTACCTTCCATAATGACAAGGCTACCATCCATTGGAGTAACAAAAATCTCGACAACAGACTACCTTCCATAAGGACAAGGCTACGATCCATTGGAATAACAAAAATATCGACAACACACTAACTTCCATAATGACAAGGCTACCATCCCTTAGAGTAACAAACATCTTGACAACAGACTACCTTCAATAATGACAAGGCTACCATCCATTGGAGTAACAAAGATATCGAGAACATACTACCTTCCATAATGACAAGGCTACCATCCATTGGAGTAACAAAAATCAAGACAACAGACGACCTTTCATAATGACAAGGCTACCATCCATTGGAATAACATTAATATCGATAACATATTACCTTCCATAATGACAAGGCTACCATCCAATGGAGTAACAAAATTCTCGACAATAAACTACCTTCTATAATGACAAGTCTACCATCCATTGGAGTAACAAAAATCTGAACAACACACTATCATCCTTAATGACAAGTATACTATCTATTGGAGTAACAGAAATCACAACGACAGACTACCTTCCATAATGACAAGGCTACCATCAGTTACAGTAAAAAAAATCTCGACAATAGACTACCTTCCATAATGACAAGGCTACCATCCATTGTTGTAACAAAAATCTGGACAACAGACTAGCTTCCATAATGACAAGGCTACCATCCCTTAGAGTAACAAAAATCTCGACAACAGACTACCTTCCATAATGACAAGGCTACCATCCATTGGAGTAACAAATATCTAGAAAATAGACTACCTTCCATAATGACAAGGCTACCATCCATTGGGGTATCAAAAATCTCGACAGCAGACTACCTTCCATAATGACAAGGGTACAATCATTGGAGTAACAAAAATATCCACAAGAGACTACCTTCCTTAATGACATGGCTACCATCCATTGGAGTAACTAAAATAACGACAACAGACAACCTTCCATAATAACAAGGCTACCATCCATTGGAGTAACAAAAATCACGACAACAGACTACCTTCCATAATGACAATGATACCATCCATTCGAATAACAAAAATATCGACAACACACTACCTTCCATAATGACAAGGCTACCATCCAATGAAGTAACAAAAATCTCGACAATAGACTACCTTCCATAATGAAAACTCTACCATCTATTGTAGTAACAAAAATCTAAACAACAGACTATCATCCTTAATGACAAGGCTACCATCCATTGGAGTAACAGAAATGAGAATGATAGACTACCTTCCATAATGACAAGGCCACCATCCATTGGAGTAACAAAAATCTCGACAACAGACTACCTTCCATAAGGACAAGGCTACGATCCATTGGAATAACAAAAATATCGACAACACACTAACTTCCATAATGACAAGGCTACCATCCCTTAGAGTAACAAAAATCTTGACAACAGACTACCTTCAATAATGACAAGGCTACCATCCATTGGAGTAACAAAGATATCGAGAACATACTACCTTCCATAATGACAAGGCTACCATCCATTGGAGTAACAAAAATCAAGACAACAGACGACCTTTCATAATGACAAGGCTACCATCCATTGGAATAACATTAATATCGATAACATATTACCTTCCATAATGACAAGGCTACCATCCAATGGAGTAACAAAATTCTCGACAATAAACTACCTTTTATAATGACAAGTCTACCATCCATTGGAGTAACAAAAATCTGAACAACACACTATCATCCTTAATGACAAGTATATTATCTATTGGAGTAACATAAATCACAACGACAGACTACCTTCCATAATGACAAGGCTACCATCAGTTACAGTAAAAAAAATCTCGAAATAGACTACCTTCCATAATGACAAGGCTACCATCCATTGTTGTAACAAAAATCTGGACAACAGACTACCTTCCATAATGACAAGGCTACCATCCCTTAGAGTAACAAAAATCTCGACAACAGACTACCTTCCATAATGACAAGGCTACCATCCATTGGAGTAACAGATATCTAGAAAATAGACTACCTTCCATAATGACAAGGCTACCATCCATTGGGGTATCAAAAATCTCGACAGCAGACTACATTCCATAATGACAAGGGTACCATCATTGGAGTAACAAAAATATCCACAAGAGACTACCTTCCTTAATGACATGGCTATCATCCATTGGAGTAACTAAAATAACGACAACAGACAACCTTCCATAATGACAAGGCTACCATCCATTGGAGTAACAAAAATCACGACAACAGACTATCTTCCATAATGACAATGATACCATCCATTCGAATAACAAAAATATCGACAACACACTACCTTCCATAATGACAAGGCTACCATCCAATGGAGTAACAAAAATCTCGACAATAGACTACCTTCCATAATGAAAAGTCTACCATCCATTGGAGTAACAAAAATCTAAACAATAGACTATCATCCTTAATGACAAGGCTACCATCCATTGGAGTAACAGAAATGAGAATGATAGACTACCTTCCATAATGACATGGCTACCATCCATTGGAGTAACAAAAATCACGACAACAGACTACCTTCCATAATGACAAGGCTACCATCCATTGGAATAACAAAAATCTAGACAATAGACTACCTTCCATAATGACAAGGCTACCATCCATTGTAGTGACGAAAATCTTGACAACAGACTACCTTCCATAATGACAAGCCTACCATCCATTGGAGTAACAAAAATCCCGACAACAGACTACCTTCCATAAGGACAAGGCTACCATCCATTGGAATAACAAAAATATCGACAACACACTACCTTCCATAATGACAAGGCTACCATCCCTTAGAGTAACAAAAATCTCGACAACAGACTACCTTCCATAGTGACAAGGCTACCATCCATTGGAGTAACCAAAATCACGATAATAGACTACCTTTCATAATGACAAGGCTACCATTCATTGGAGTAAAATAAATCTCCACAATAACCTACCTTCCATAATGAAAAGTCTACCATAAATTGGAGTTAAAAAAATCTGAACAACACACTATCGTCCTTAATGACAAGTCTACTATCCATTGGAATAACAGAAATCCCAACGACAGACTACCTTCCATAAGGACAAGACTACCATCCATTGGAGTAACAAAGATATCGACAACATACGACCTTCCATAACGACAAGGCTACCATCCATAGGAGTAACAAAAATCACGACAACATACTACCTTCCATAATGACAAGGCTACCATCCATTGTAGTAACAAAAATCACGACAACAGACTACCTTTCATAATGACAAGGCTACCATCCATTGGAGTAACAAAAATCCCGACAACAAACTACCTTCCATAATGACAAGGCTACCATCCATTGGAGTAACAGATATCTAGACAACAGACTACCTTTCATAATGACAAGGCTACCGTCCATTGGAGTAACAGATATCTAGACAACAGACTACCTTCCATAATGACAAGGCTACCATCCATTGGGGTATCAAAAATCTCGACAATAGACTACCTTCCATAATGACAAGGGTACCATCATTGGAGTAACAAAAATATCCACAAGAGACTACCTTCCATAATGAGAAGGGTACCATCCATTGGAGTAACTAAAATCACGACAACAGACTACCTTCCATAATGACAAGGCTACCATCCATTGGAGTAACAAAAATCACGACAAAAGACTACCTTCCATAATGACATGGATACCATCCATTCGAATAACAAAAATATCGACAACACACTACCTTCCATAATGACAAGGCTACCATCCATTGTAGTAACGAAAATCTCGATAACAGACTACCTTTCATAATGACAAGGCTACCATCCATTGGAGTAACAAAAATCTCGACAACAGACTACCTTCCATAAGGACAAGGCTACCATCCATTGGAATAACAAAAATATCGACAACACACTACCTTCCATAATGACAAGGCTACCATCCCTTAGGCTAACAAAAATCTCGACAACAGACTACCTTCAATAATGACAAGTCTACCATCCATTGGAGTAACAGAGATATCCAGAACATACTACCTTCCATAATGACAAGGCTACCATCCACTGGAGTAACAAAAATCAAGACAACAGACTACCTTTCATAATGACAAGGCTACCATCCATTAGAATAACATAAATATCGATAACACATTACCTTCCATAATGACAAGGCTACCATCCAATGGAGTTACAAAAATCTCGACAATAAACTAACTTCCATAATGACAAGTCTACCATCGATTGGAGTAACAAAAATCTGAACAACACACTATCGTCCTTAATGACAAGTCTACTATCTATTGGAGTAACAGAAATCACAACGAAAGACTACCTTCCATAATGACAAGGCTACCATCCATTACAGTAACAAAAATCTCGACAATAGACTACCTTCCATAATGACAAGGCTACCATCCATTGTAGTAACAAAAATCTCGACAACAGACTACCTTCTATAATGACAAGGTTACCATCCATTGGAGTAACAAAAATCCCGACAACAGACTACCTTCCATAATGACAAGGCTACCATCCATTGGAGTAACAGATATCTAGACAACAGACTACCTTTCATAATGACAAGGCTACCGTCCATTGGAGTAACAGATATCTAGACAACAGACTACCTTCCATAATGACAAGGTTACCATCCATTGGGGTATCAAAAATCTCGACAGCAGACTACCTTCCATAATGAGAAGGGTACCATCCATTGGAGTAACTAAAATCACGACAACAGACTACCTTCCATAATGACAAGGCTACCATCCATTGGAGTAACAAAAATCACGACAAAAGACTACCTTCCATAATGACATGGATACCATCCATTCGAATAACAAAAATATCGACAACACACTACCTTCCATAATGACAAGGCTACCATCCATTGTAGTAACGAAAATCTCGATAACAGACTACCTTTCATAATGACAAGGCTACCATCCATTGGAGTAACAAAAATCTCGACAACAGACTACCTTCCATAAGGACAAGGCTACCATCCATTGGAATAACAAAAATATCGACAACACACTACCTTCCATAATGACAAGGCTACCATCCCTTAGGCTAACAAAAATCTCGACAACAGACTACCTTCAATAATGACAAGTCTACCATCCATTGGAGTAACAGAGATATCCAGAACATACTACCTTCCATAATGACAAGGCTACCATCCACTGGAGTAACAAAAATCAAGACAACAGACTACCTTTCATAATGACAAGGCTACCATCCATTAGAATAACATAAATATCGATAACACATTACCTTCCATAATGACAAGGCTACCATCCAATGGAGTTACAAAAATCTCGACAATAAACTAACTTCCATAATGACAAGTCTACCATCGATTGGAGTAACAAAAATCTGAACAACACACTATCGTCCTTAATGACAAGTCTACTATCTATTGGAGTAACAGAAATCACAACGAAAGACTACCTTCCATAATGACAAGGCTACCATCCATTACAGTAACAAAAATCTCGACAATAGACTACCTTCCATAATGACAAGGCTACCATCCATTGTAGTAACAAAAATCTCGACAACAGACTACCTTCTATAATGACAAGGTTACCATCCATTGGAGTAACAAAAATCCCGACAACAGACTACCTTCCATAATGACAAGGCTACCATCCATTGGAGTAACAGATATCTAGACAACAGACTACCTTTCATAATGACAAGGCTACCGTCCATTGGAGTAACAGATATCTAGACAACAGACTACCTTCCATAATGACAAGGCTACCATCCATTGGGGTATCAAAAATCTCGACAGCAGACTACCTTCCATAATGACAAGGGTACCATCATTGGAGTAACTAAAATCACGACAACAGACTACCTTCCATAATGACAAGTTTACCATCCATTGGAGTAACAAAAATCACGACAAAAGACTACCTTCCATAATGACAGGGATACCATCCATTCGAATAACAAAAATATCGACAACACACTACCTTCCATAATGACAAGGCTACTATCCATTGTAGTAACGAAAATCTCGACAACAGACTACCTTTCATAATGGCAAGGCTACCATCCATTGGAGTAACAAAAATCTCTACAACAGACTACCTTCCATAAGGACAAGGCTACCATCCATTGGAATAACAAAAATATCGACAACACACTACCTTCCATAATGACAAGGCTACCATCCCTTAGGGTAACAAAAATCTCGACAACAGACTACCTTCAATAATGACAAGGCTACCATCCATTGGAGTAACAAAGATATCCAGAACATACTACCTTTCATAATGACAAGGCTACCATCCATTGGAGTAACAAAAATCAAGACAACAGACTACCTTTCATAATGACAAGGCTACCATCCATTAGAATAACATAAATATCGATGACACATTACCTTCCATAATGACAAGGCTACCATCCAATGGAGTAACAAAAATCTCGACAATAAACTATCTTCCATAATGACAAGTCTACCATCCATTGGAGTAACAAAAATCTGAACAACACACTATCGTCCTTAATGACAAGTCTACTATCTATTGGAGTAACATAAATCACAACGACAAACTACCTTCCATAATGACAAGGCTACCATCAGTTACAGTAAGAAAAATCTCGACAACAGACTACCTTCCATAATGACAAGGCTACCATCCATTGTTGTTACAAAAATCTGGACAACAGACTACCTTCCATGATGACAAGGCTACCATCCATTGGAGTAACAGATATCTAGACAACAAACTACCTTCCATAATGACAAGGCTACTATCCATTGTGGTATCAAAAACCTCGACCGCAGACTACCTTCTATAATGAAAAGGGTACCATCATTGGAGTAACAAAAATATCCACAAGAGACTACCTTCCTTAATGACAAGGCTACCATCCATTGGAGTAACTAAAATCACGACAACAGACAACCTTCCATAATGACAAGGCTACAATCCATTGGAGTAACAAAAATCACGAAAACAAACTACATTCCATAATGACAATGATACCATCCATTCGAATAACAAAAATATCGACAACACACTACCTTCCATAATGACAAGGCTACCATCCAATGGAGTAACAAAAATCTCGACAATAGACTACCTTCCATAATGAAAAGTCTACCATCCATTGGAGTAACAAAAATCTAAACAACAGACTATCGTCCTTAATGATAAGGCTACCATCCATTGGAGTAACAGAAATGGGAATGATAGACTACCTTCCATAATGACAAGGCTACCATCCATTGGAGTAACAAAAATGTCGACAACAGACTACCTTCCATAAGGACAAGGCTACGATCCATTGGAATAACAAAAATATCGACAACACACTACCTTCCATAATGACAAGGCTACCATCCCTTAGAGTAACAAAAATCTCGACAACAGACTACCTTCAATAATGACAAGGCTACCATCCATTGGAGTAACAAAGATATCGAGAACATACTACCTTCCATAATGACAAGGCTACCATCCATTGGAGTAACAAAAATCAGGACAATAGACGACCTTTCATAATGACAAGGCTACCATCCCTTGGAATAACATAAATATCGATAACATATTACCTTCCATAATGACAAGGCTACCATCCAATGGAGTAACAAAATTCTCGACAATAAACTACCTTATATAATGACAAGTCTACCATCCATTGGAGTAACAAAAATCTGAACAACACACTATCATCCTTAATGACAAGTATACTATCTATTGGAGTAACAAAAATCACAACGACAGACTACCTTCCATAATAACAAGGCTACCATCCATTGTTGTAACAAAAATCTGGACAATAGACTACCTTCCATAATGACAAGGCTACCATCCATTGGAGTAACAAAAATCCCGACAACAGACTACCTTCCATAATGACAAGGCTACCATCGATTGGAGTAACAGATATCTAGACAACAAACTACCTTCCATAATGACAAGGCTACTATCCATTGGGGTATCAAAAATCTCGAAAGCAGACTACCTTCCATAATGACAAGGGTACCATCATTGGAGTAACAAAAATATCCACAAGAGACTACCTTTCTTAATGACAAGGCTACCATCCATTGGAGTAACTAAAATCACGACAACAGACAACCTTCCATAATGACAAGGCTACCATCCATTGGAGTAACAAAAATCACGACAACAGACTACCTTCCATAATGACAATGATACCATCCATTCGAATAAAAAAAATATTGACAACACACTACCTTGTATAATGACAAGGCTACCATCCAATGGAGTAACAAAAATCTCGACAATAGACTACCTTCCATAATGAAAAGTCTACCATCCATTAGAGTAACAAAAATCTAAACAACAGACTATCGTCCTTAATGACAAGGCTACCATCCATTGGAGTAACAAAGATATCGACAACATACTACCTTCCATAATGACAAAGCTACCATCCATTGGAGTAACAAAAATCACGACAACAGACTACCTTCAATAATGACAAGGATACCATGCATTGGAATAACAAAAATCTAGACAATAGACTACCTTCCATAATGACAAGGCTACCATCCATTGTAGTGACAAAAATCTTGACAACAGACTACCTTCCATAATGACATGCCTACCATCCATTGGAGTAACAAAAATCTCAACAACACACTACCTTCCATAAGGACAAGGCTACCATCCATTGGAATAACAAAAATATCGACAACACACTACCTTCCATAATGAAAAGGCTACCATCCCTTATAGTAACAAAAATCTCGACAACAGACTACCTTCAATAATGACAAGGCTACCATCCATTGGAGTAACATAGATATCGACAACAAACTACCTTCCATAATGACAAGGCTACCATCCATTGGAGTAACCAAAATCACGACAATAGACTACCTTTCATAATGACAAGGCTACCATCCATTGGAATAACATAAATATCGATAACATATCACCTTCCATAATGATAAGTCTACCATAAATTGGAGTTAAAAAAATCTGAACAACACACTATCGTCCTTAATGACAAGTCTACTATCCATTGGAGTAACAGAAATCCCAACGACACACTACCTTCCATAAGGACAAGACTACCATCCATTGGAGTAACAAAGATATCTACAACATACTACCTTCCATAACGACAAGGCTACCATCCATTGGAGTAACAAAAATCATGACAACAGACTACCTTCCATAATAACATGGCTACCAATAACAAAAATCTCGACAACAGACTACCTTCCATAATGACAAGGCTACCATCCATTGTAGTAACAAAAATCTCGACAACATACTACCTTCCATAATGACAAGGCTACCATCCATTAGAGCAACAAATATCTCGACAACAGACTACTTTCAATAATGACAAGACTCTAATCCATTTGAGTAACAGAAATCACAACGACATACAACCTTTTATAATGACAAGGCTACCATCCATTGGAGTAAGAAAAATCTCGACAAAAGACTACCTTCCATAATGACAAGGGTAACGTCCATTAGAGTAACAAAAATATCCAAAAGATACAACCTTCCTTAATGATAAGGCTACCATCCATTGGAGTAACTAAAATCACGACAACAGACTACCTTCCATAATGACAAGGCTACCATCCATTGGAGTAACAAAAATAACGACAACAGACTACCTTCCATAATGACAGGGACACCATCCATTCGAATAACAAAAATATCGACAACACATTACCTTCCATAATGACAAGGCTACCATCCATTGCAGTAATGAAAATCTCGACAACAGACTACCTTTCATAATGACAAGGCTACCATCCATTGGAGTAACAAAAATCTCAACAACAGACTACCTTCCATAAGGACAAGGCTACCATCCATTGGAATATCAAAATTTTTGACAACACACTACCTTCCATAATGACAAGGCTACCATCCCTTAGAGTAAAAAAAATCTCGACAACAGACTACCTTCAATAATGACAAGGCTACCATCTGTTGGAGTAACAAAGATATCGAGAACATACTACCTTCCATAATGACAAGGCTACAATCCATTGGAGTAACAAAAATCACGACAACAAACTACCTTTCATAATGACAAGGCTACCATCCATTGGAGTAACATAAATATCGATAACACATTACCTTCCATAATGACAAGGCTACCATCCAATGGAGTTACAAAAATCTCGACAATAAACTACCATCCATAATGACAAGTCTACCATCCATTGGAGTAACAAAAATCTGAACAACACACTATCGTCCTTAATGAGAAGTCTACTATCTATTGGAGTAAGAGAAATCACAACGAAAGATTAACTTCCATAATGACAAGGCTACCATCCATTACAGTAACAAAAATCTCGACAATAGACTACCTTCCATAATGACAAGGCTACCATCCATTGTAGTAACAAAAATCTGGACAATAGACTACCTTCCATAATGACAAGGCTACCATCCATTGGAGTAACAAAAATCCCGACAACAGACTACCTTCCATAATGACAAGGCTACCATCCATTGGAGTAACAGATATCTAGACAACAGACTACCTTTCATAATGACAAGGCTATTATCCATTGGGGTATCAAAAATCTCGATAGTAGACTACCTTCCATAATGACAAGGGTACCATAATTGGAGTAACAAAAATATCCACAAGAGACTACCTTCCACAATGACAAGGCTACCATCCATTGGAGTAACCAAAATTACGACAACAGACTACCTTTCATAATGACAAGGCTACCATCCATTGGAATAACATAAATATCGATAACACATTACCTTCCATAATGACAAGGCTACCATCCAATGGAGTAACATAAATCTCGACAATAAACTACCTACCATATTGACGAGTCTACCATCAATTGGAGTAACAAAAATTTGAAAAACACACTATCGTCCTTAATGACAAGTCTACTATCCATTGGAGTAACAGAAATCACAATGACAGACTACCTTCCATAATGACAAGACTACCATCCTTTGGAGTAACAAAGATATTGACAACATACCACCTTCCATAACGACAAGGCTACCATCCATTGGAGTAACAGAAATCACGACAATAGACTACCTTCCATAATAACATGGCTAACATCCATTGGAATAACAAAAATCTCGACAATAGACTACCTTCCATAATGACAAGGCTACCATCCATTGTAGTAACAAAAATCTCGACAACAGACTACCTTCCATAATGACAAGGCTGCCATCCATTAGAGTAAAAAATATCTCGACAACAGACTACCTTCCATAATGACAAGGCTCTAATCCATTTGAGTAACAGAAATCACAACGGCATACTACCTTTCATAATGACAAGGCTACCATCAATTGGAGTAAGAAAAATCTCGACAAAAGACTACCTTCCATAATGACAAGGGTACCATCCATTAGAGTAACAAAAATATCCATAACATACAACCTTCCATAATGACAAGGCTACCATCCATTGGAGTAACTAAAATCCCGACAACATACTATCTTCCATAATGACAAGGCTACCATCCATTGGAGTAACAAAAATCATGATAACAGACTACCTTCCATAATGACATGGATACCATCCATTCGAATAACAAAAATATTGACAACACACTACCTTCCATAATGACAAGGCTACCATCAATTGTAGTAACGGAAATCTCGACAACAGACTACCTTTTATAATGACAAGGCTACCATCCATTGGAGTAACAAAAATATCGATAACAGACTACCTTCCATAATGACAAGGGTACCATCCATTGAAGTATCAAAATTATCAACAAGAGACTACCTCCCATAATGACAAGGCTACAATCCATTAGAGTAACTAAAATCGGCACAACAGACTACCTTCCATAATGACAAGGCTTCCGTCCATTGGAGTAACAAAAATGTCAACAAGAGACTACTTTCCATAATGACAAGGATACCATCCATTGGAGTAATAAAATTATCAACAACAGACTACCTTCCATAATTACAAGGCTACCATCCATTAGAGTAACAAAAATCTGGAAAACAGACTACCTTCCATAATGACAAGGCTACCATCCATTGGAGTAACAAAATATCAACTAGAGACTACCTTCCATAATGAGAAGGTTACCATACAATGGAGTAACAAAAATCTCGACAACAAACTACCTTCAATAATGACAAGGCTACCATCCATTGCAGTAACAAAATTCTCGATAACAAACTACCTTCCATAATCACAAGGGTACCATCCATTGGAGTAACAAAAATCTCGACAACAGACTACCTTCCATAATGACAAATCTACATTCCATTGGAATAACAAAAATCTTGACAATAGACTACATTCCATAATGACAAGGCTACAATCCAATGGGGTAACAAAAGTCACGACAATAGACTACCTTTTATAATGACAAATCTACCATCCACTGGAGTAACAAAAATATGAACTATAGACTACCTTCCATAATGACAAGGCTACCATCCATTGGAGTAACAAAAATCACAACGACATACAACCTTCCACAATGACAAGGCTACCATCCATTGGAGTAACAAAAATATCAACAAGAGACTACCTTCCATAATGACAATGATACCATCGATTGGAGTAACGAAAATCGGGACAACAGACTACCTTCCATAATGACAAGGCTACCATGCATTTGAGTAACAAAAATCTCGACAGCAGACTACCTTCCATAATGACAAGGCTACCATTCATTGGAGTATCAAAATTATCAACAAGAGACTACCTTCCATAATGACAAGGCTACCATCCATTAGAGTAACAAAAATCGGGACAACAGACTACTTTCCATAATGACAAGGCTTCCGTCCATTGGAGTAACAAAAATGTCAACAAGAGACTACTTTCCATAATGACAAGGCTACCATCCATTGGAGTAACAAAATTATCAACAAGAGACTACCTTCCAAAATGACAAGGCTACCATCCATTAGAGTAACAAAAAACTGGAAAACAAACTACCTTTCATAATGACAAGGCTACCATCCATTGGAGTAACAAAAATCGGGACAATAGACTACCTTCCATAATGACAAGGCTACCATCCATTTGAGTAACAAAATTATCTATAAGAGACTACCTTCCATAATTACAAGGCTACCATCCATTAGAGTAACAAAAATGTCAACAAGAGACTACCTTCCATAATGACAAGGCTACCATCCATTGGAGTAACAAAAATATGGAAAACAAACTACCTTCCATGATGACAAGGCTACCATCCATTGGAGTATCAAAAATATCAACAAGAGACTACCTTCCATAATGACAAGGCTACCATCCAATGGAGTAACAAAAATCTCGACAACAGACTACCTTCAATAATAACAAGGCTACCATCCATTGCAGTAACAAAAATCTCGAAAACAAACTACCTTCGATAATGACAAGGGTACCATCCATTGGAGTAACAAAAATCTCAACAACAGACTACCTTCCATAATGACAAGGCTACCATCATTTAGAGTAACAAAAATCGGAACAACTGACTACCTTCCATAAAGACAAGGCTTCCGTCCATTGGAGTAACAAAAATGTCAAAAAGAGACTACTTTCCATAATGACAAGGCTACCATCCATTGGAGTAACAAAATTATCAACAGGAGACTACCTTCCAAAGTGACAAGGCTACCATCCATTAGAGTAACAAAAATCTAAAAAACAGACTACCTTTAATAATGACAAGGCTACCATCCATTGCAGTAACAAAAATCTCGACAACAAACTACCTTCCATAATGATAAGGGTACCATCCATTGGAGTAACAAAAATCTCGACAACAGACTACCTTCCATAATGAAAAATCTACAATCCTTTGGAATAACATAAATCTTGACAACAAACTAACTTCCATAATGATAAGGCTACCATCCATTAGAGTAACAAAAATCTGGACACCAGACTACCTTCCATAATGACAAGGCTACCATCCAATGGAGTAACAAAAATCTCGACAACAGACTACCTTCAATAGTAACAAGGCTACCATCCATTGCAGTAACAAAAATCTCGACAACAAACTACCTTCCATAATGACAAGGGTACCATCCATTGAAGTAACAAAAATCTCGACAACAGACTACCTTTCATAATAAAAAAGCTACCATTCATTGGAGTATCAAAATTATCAACAAGAGACTACCTTCCATAATGACAAGGCTACCATCCATTAGAGTAACAAAAATCGGGACAACAGACTACGTTCCATAATGACAAGGCTTCCGTCCATTGGAGTAACAAAAATGTCAACAAGAGACTACTTTCCATAATGACAAGGCTACCATCCATTGGAGTAACAAAATTATCAACAAGAGACTACCTTTCAAAATGACAAGGCTACCATCCATTAGAGTAACAAAAATCTGGAAAACAAACTACCTTTCATAATGACAAGGCTACCATCCATTGGAGTAACAAAAATCGGGACAATAGACTACCTTCCATAATGACAAGGCTACCATCCATTTGAGTAACAAAATTATCTATAAGAGACTACCTTCCATAATGACAAGGCTACCATCCATTAGAGTAACAAAAATATGGAAAACAGACTCCCTTCCATGATGACAAGGCTACCATCCATTGGAGTATCAAAAATATCAACAAGAGACTACCTTCCATAATGACAAGGCTACCATCCAATGGAGTAACAAAAATCTCGACAACAGACTACCTTCAATAATAACAAGGCTACCATCCATTGCAGTAACAAAAATCTCGACAACAAACTACCTTCCATAATGACAAGGGTACCATCCATTGGAGTAACAAAAATCTCGACAACAAACTACCTTCCATAATGACAAGGCTACCATCAATTAGAGTAACAAAAATCGGAACAACTGACTACCTTCCATAATGACAAGGCTTCCGTCCATTGGAGTAACAAAAATGTCAAAAAGAGACTACTTTCCATAATGACAAGGCTACCATCCATTGGAGTAACAAAATTATCAACAAGAGACTACCTTCCAAAATGACAAGGCTACCATCCATTAGAGTAACAAAAATCTAAAAAACAGACTACCTTTAATAATGACAAGGCTACCATCCATTGCAGTAACAAAAATCTCGACAACAAACTACCTTCCATAATGATAAGGGTACCATCCATTGGAGTAACAAAAATCTCGACAACATACTACCTTCCATATTGACAAGTCTACAATCCATTATAATAACAAATATCTCGACAACAAACTACCTTCCATAATGACAAATCTACCATCCACTGGAGTAACAAAAATCTGAACTATAGACTACCTTGCATAATGACAAGGCTACCATTAATTTGAGTAACAAAAATCAGGTTAACATGCTACCTTCCATAATGACAAGGATACCATCCATTGGAGTAACAAAAATTGGGACAACAGACTACCTTCAATAATGAAAAGGATAACATCCATTGGAGTAACAAAAATATCAACAAGAGACTACCTTCCATAATGACAAGGCTACCATCCATTGGAGTAAGAAAAATCACGACAATAAACTAACTTCCATAATGGAAAGGCGACCATCCATTGGAATAACATAAATCTTGTCAACAGACTACCTTCCATAATGACAAGGCTACCATCCATTAGAGTAACAAAAATCAGGACAACAGACTACCTTCCATAATGACAAGGTTACCATCCATCAGAGTAACAAAAATCGGGACGACAGACTACCTTCCATAATGACAAGGCTACCATCCATTAGAGTATCAAAAATATCAACAAGAGACTACCTTCCATAATGATAAGGCTACCATCCAATGGAGTAACAAAAATCTCGACAACAGACTACCTTCAATAATGACAAGGCTTTCGTCCATTGCAGTAACAAAAATCTCGACAATAAACTACCTTCCATAATGACAAGGGTACCATCCATTGAAGTAACAAAAATCTCGACAACAGACTACCTTCCATAATGACAAGGCTACCATCCATTGAAGTATCAAAATTATCAACAAGAGACTACCTCCCATAATGACAAGGCTACAATCCATTAGAGTAACAAAAATCGGCACAACAGACTACCTTCCATAATGACAAGGCTTCCGTCCATTGGAGTAACAAAAATGTCAACAAGAGACTACTTTCCATAATGACAAGGATACCATCCATTGGAGTAACAAAATTATCAACAACAGACTACCTTCCATAATTACAAGGCTACCATCCATTAGAGTAACAAAAATCTGGAAAACAGACTACCTTCCATAATGACAAGGCTACCATCCATTGGAGTAACAAAATATCAACTAGAGACTACCTTCCATAATGAGAAGGTTACCATCCAATGGAGTAACAAAAATCTCGACAACAAACTACCTTCAATAATGACAAGGCTACCATCCATTGCAGTAACAAAATTCTCGACAACAAACTACCTTCCATAATGACAAGGGTACCATCCATTGGAGTAACAAAAATCTCGACAACAGACTACCTTCCATAATGACAAATCTACAATCCATTGGAATAACAAAAATCTTGACAATAGACTACATTCCATAATGACAAGGCTACAATCCAATGGGGTAACAAAAGTCACGACAACAGACTACCTTCCATAATGCCAAATCTACCATCCACTGGAGTAACAAAAATATGAACTATAGACTACCTTCCATAATGGCAAGGCTACCATCCATTGGAGTAACAAAAATCACAACGACATACAACCTTCCATAATGACAAGGCTACCATGCATTTGAGTAACAAAAACCGGGACAACAGACTACCATCGACAATAACAAGGCTACCATCCATTGGAGTAACAAAAATATCAACAAGATACTACCTTCCATAATGACAATGATACCATCCATTGGAGTAACGAAAATCGGGACAACAGACTACCTTCCATAGTGACAAGGATACCATCCATTGGAGTAACAAAATATCAACAAGAGACTACCTTCCATAATGACAAGGCTATCATCCATTGGAGTAACAAAAATCACGACAAGAAACTACCTTCCATAAAGACAAGGCGACCATCCTTTGGAATAACATAAATCTTGACAACAAACTACCTTCCGTAATGACAAGGTTACCATCCATTAGAGTAACAAAAATTGGGACAATAGAATACCTTCCATCATGACAAGGCTACCATCCATTTGAGTAACAAAATTATCTACAAGAGACTACCTTCCATAATTACAAGGCTACCATCCATTAGAGTAACAAAAATCGGGACAACAGACTACCTTTCATAATGACAAGGCTTCCTTCCATTCTAGTAACAAAAATGTCAACAAGAGACTACCTTCCACAATTACAAGGCTACCATCCATTAGAGTAACAAAAATCTGGAAAACAAACTACCTTCCATAATGACAAGGCTACCATTCATTGGAGTATCAAAATTATCAACAAGAGACAACCTTCCATAATGACAAGGCTACCATCCATTAGAGTAACAAAAATCGGGACAATACACCACCTTCCATAATGAAAAGGCTTCCGTCCAATGGAGTAACAAAAATGTCAACAAGAGACTACTTTCCATAATGACAAGGCTACCATCCATTAGGGTAACAAAAATCTGGAAAACAGACTACCTTCCATAATGACAAGGCTACCATCCATTGGAGTAACAAAAATATCAACTACAGACTACCTTCCATAATGACAAGGCTACCATCCAATGGAGTAACAAAAATCTCGACAACAAACTACCTTCAATAATGACAAGGCTACCATCCATTGCAGTAACAAAATTCTTGACAATAAACTACCTTCCATAATGACAAGGGTACCATCCATTGGAGTAACAAAAATCTCGACAACAGACTACCTTCCATAATGTAAAATCTACAATCCATTGGAATAACAAAAATCTTGACAATAGACTACATTCCATAATGACAAGGCTACAATCCAATGGGGTAACAATAGTCAAGACAACATACTACCTTCCATAATGACAAATCTACCATCCACTGGAGTAACAAAAATATGAACTATAGACTACCTTCCATAATGACAAGGCTACCATCCATTGGAGTAACAAAAATCACAACGACATACAACCTTCCATAATTACAAGGCTACCATGCATTTGAGTAACAAAAATCAGGACAACAGACTACCATCCACAATGACAAGGCTATCATCCATTGGAGTAACGAAAATCGGGACAACAAACTACCTTCCATAGTGACAAGGATACCATCCATTGGAGTAACACAAATATCAACAAAAGACTACCTTCCATAATGATAAGGCTATCATCCATTGGAGTAACAAAAATCACGACAACAAACTACCTTTCATAAAGACAAGGCGACCATCCTTTGGAATAACATAAATCTTGACAACAAACTACCTTCCATAATGACAAGGCTACCATCCATTAGAGTATCAAAAATCTGGACACCAGACTACCTTCCATAATGACAAGGTTACCATCCATTAGAGTAACAAAAATTGGGACAATAGAATACCTTCCATCATGACAACGCTACCATCCATTTGAGTAACAAAATTATCTACAAAAGACTAACTTCCATAATTACAAGGCTACCATCCATTAGAGTAACAAAAATCGGGACAACAGACTACCTTTCATAATGACAAGGCTTCCTTCCATTCTAGTAACAAAAATATCAACAAGAGACTACCTTCCATAATTACAAGGCTACCATCCATTAGAGTAACAAAAATTTGGAAAACAGACTACCATCCATTGGAGTATCAAAAATATTAACAAGAGACTACCTTCCATAATGACAAGGCTACCATCCAATGGAGTAACAAAAATCTCGACAACAGACTACCTTCAATAATAACAAGGCTACCATCCATTTCAGTAACAAAAATCTCGACAACAAACTATGTTCCATAATGACAAGGGTACCATCCATTGGAGTAACAAAAATCTCGACAACAGACTACCTTCCATAATGACAAGGCTACCATTCATTGGAGTATCAAAATTATCAACAAGAGACTACCTTCCATAATGACAAGGCTACCATCCATTAGAGTAACAAAAATCGGGACAATAGACTACCTTCCATAATGACAAGGCTTTCGTCCATTGGAGTAACAAAAATGTCAACAAGAGACTACTTTCCATAATGACAAGGCTACCATCCATTGGAGTAACAAAAATATCAACAAGAGACTACCTTCCATAATGACAAGGTTGCCATCCATTGGAGTAAGAAAAATCCCGACAGCAAACTACCTTCCATAATGGAAAGGCGACCATCCATTGGAATAACATAAATCTTGACAACAGACTACCTTCCATAATGACAAGGCTACCATCCATTAGAGTAACAAAAATCTGGACAACAGACTACCTTCCATAATGACAAGGTTACTATCCATCAGAGTAACAAAAATCGGGACGACAGACTACCTTCCATAATGACAAGGCTACAATCCATTGGAATAACAAAAATCTTGACAACAGACTACCTTCAATAATTACAAGGTTGCCATCCATTGTAGTAAGAAAAATCACGACAACAAACTACCTTCCATAATGGAAAGGCGACCATCCATTGGAATAACATAAATCTTGACAACAGACTACCTTCCATAATGACGAGGCTACAATCCATTAGAGTAACAAAAATCTGGACAACATACTACCTTCCATAATGACAAGGTTACCATCCATCAGAGTAACATAAATCGGGACGACAGACTACCTTCCATAATGACAAGGCTACAATCCATTAGAGTATCAAAAATATCAACAAGAGACTACCTTCCATAATGATAAGGCTACCATCCAATGGAGTAACAAAAATCTCGACAACAGACTACCTTCAATAATGATAAGGCTTCTGTCCATTGCAGTAACAAAAATCTCGACAACAAACTACCTTCCATAATGACAAGGGTACCATCCACTGGAGTAACAAAAATCTCGACAACAGACTACCTTCCATAATGACAGGGCTACCATCCATTGAAGTATCAAAATTATCAACAAGAGACTACCTCCCATAATGACAAGGCTACAATCCATTAGCGTAACAAAAATCGGCACAACAGACTACCTTCCATAATGACAAGGCTTTCATCCATTGGAGTAACAAAAATGTCAACAAGAGACTACTTTCCATAATGACAAGGCTACCATCCATTGGAGTAACAAAATTATCAACAACAAACTACCTTTCATAATGACAAGGCTACCATCCATTAGAGTAACAAAAATCTGGAAAACAGACTACCTTCCATAATGACAAGGCTACCATCCGTTGGAGTAATAAAATTATCAACAAGAGACTACCTTCCAAAATGACAAGGCTACCATCCATTAGAGTAACAAAAATCTAGAAAACAGACTACCTTTAATAATGACAAGGCTACCATCCATTGCAGTAACAAAAATCTCGACAACAAACTACCTTCCATAATGACAAGGGTACCATCCATTGGAATAACAAAAATCTCGACAACAGACTACCTTCCATAATGACAAGGCTACAATCCAATGGAGTAACAAAAATCACGACAACATACTACCTTCCATAACGACAAATCTACCATCCACTGGAGTAACAAAAATCTGAACTATAGACTACCTTCCATAATGACAAGGCTACAATCCATTGGAGTAACAGAAATCACAACGACAAACATTCTTCCATAATGACAAGGCTACCATCCATTGGAGTAACAAAAATATCAACAAGAGACTACCTTCCATAATGACAAGGATACCATCCATTGGAGTAACAAAAATCGGGACAACAAACTACCTTCAATAATGAAAAGGATTTTATCCATTGGAGTAACAAAAATATCAACAAGAGACTACCTTCCATAATGACAAGGCTGCCATCCATTGGAGTAAGAAAAATCACGACAACAAACTACCTTCCATAATGGCAAGGCGACCATCCATTGGAATAACAAAAATCTTGACAACAGACTACCTTCCATAATGACAAGGCTACCATCCATAAGAGTAACAAAAATCTGGACAACAGACTACCTTCCATAATGACAAGGCTACCATCCATTAGAGTATCAAAAATATCAACAAGAGACTACCTTCCATAATGACAAGGCTACCATCCATTGGAGTAACAAAGTTATCAACAAGAGACTACCTTCCAAAATTACAAGGCTACCATCCATTAGAGTAACAACAATCTGGAAAACAGACTACCTTTCATAATGTCAAGGCTACCATCCATTGGAGTAACAAAAATATCAAAAAGATACTACCTTCCATAATGACAAGGCTACCATCCAATGGAGTAACAAAAATCTCGACAACAGACTACCTTCAATAATGACAAGGCTACCATCCATTGCAGTAACAAAAATCTCGACAACAAACTACCTTCCATAATGACAAGGGTACCATCCATTGGAGTAATAAAAATCTCGACAATAGACTACTTTCCATATTGACAAGTCTACAATCCATTGGAATAACAAATATCTCGACAACAGACTACCTTCCATAATGACAAGGCTACAATTCAATGGAGTAACAAAAATCACGACAACAGACTACCTTCCACAATGACAAATCTACCATCCACTGGAGTAAAAAAAATCTGAACTATAGACTACCTTGCATAATGACCAGGCTACCGTCCATTGGAGTAACAGAAATCACAACGACAGACAACCTTCCATAATGACAAGGCTACCATTCATTTGAGTAACAAAAATTGGGACAACAGACTACCTTCCATAATGACAAGGATACCATCCATTGGAGTAACAAAAATATCAATAAGAGACTACCTTCCATAATGACACGGATACAATGGATGGTAGCAATACATTATGAGACTACCATCCAATGGAATAATAAAAATATCGACAACAAACAACCTTCCATAATGACAAGGCTACCATCCATTAGAGTAACGAAAATCTGGACAACAGACTACCTTCCAAACATACAAGGCTACCATCCATTAGAGTAACAAAAATCGGGACAACAGACTACCTTCCATAATGATAGGGCTACCATCCATTGGAGTAACAAAAATGTCAACAAGAGACGACCTTCCATAATGAGAAGGCTACCATCCATTGGAGTAACAAAGATATCGACAACATATTACCTTCCATAATGACAAGGCTACAATCCATTGAAGTAACAAAAATCACGACAACATACTACCTTCCATAATTACAAGGCTACCATCCATTGGAATAACAAAAATCTCGACAACAGACTACCTTCCATAATGACAAGGCTACCATCCAATGGAGTAACAAAAATCTGGACAACAAACTACCTTCCATAAAGACAAGGCTACCATCCATTGGAGTAACAAAAATCTCGACAACAGACTACCTTCCATAATGACAAGAGTACCATCCATTGGACTAACAAAAATCTCGACAATAGACTACCTTCCATAATGAGAAGTCTATAATCCATTGGAATAACAAAAATCTCGACAACAGACTACCTTCCATAATGACAAGGCTACAATCCTATGGAGTAACAAAAATCTCGACAATAGACTACCTTCCATAATGACAAGGCTACCTTGCATAGGAGTAACAGAAATCACAATGACAGAGAACCTTTCATATTGACAAGGCTACCATCCATTAGAGTAACAAAAATCTCGACAACAAAATACCTTCCATAATGACAGGGCTACCATCCATTGGGGTAACAAAAATGTCAACAAGAGACTACCTTCCATAATGACAAGGCTACCATCCATTGGAGTAACAAAAATCTCGACAACAGACTACCTTCCATAATTAGAAGGCTACCATCCATTGGAGTAACAAAGATATCGACAACATACTACCTTTCGTAATGACAAGGCTACCATCCAATGGAGTTACAAAAATCTCGACAACATACTACTTTCCATAATGACTAGGCTACCATCCATTGGAGTATAAAAAATTTGGATAACAGACTACCTTCCATAATGACAAGGCTACCATCCATTTGAGTAACAAAAATCTCGACAACAAACTACCTTCCATAATGACTAGGCTACCATCCATTGGAGTAACAAAGATATCGACAACATACTACCTTCCATAATGACAAGGATACAATCACTTATAGTAACAAAAATCTCGATAATAGACTACCTTCCATAATGACTAGGCTACCATCCATTGTAGTAACAAAAATCTCTTCAACAGACTACCTTCCATAATGACAAGGCTACCATCCATTGGAGTAACAAAAATCTCGACAAAAGACCACCATCCATAATGACAAGGCTATAATCCATTATAGTAACAAAAATATCAACAATAGGCTACCTTTCATAATGACAACTCTACCATCCATTTGAGTAACAAAAATCACAATGTTAGACTACCTTCCATAATGACAAGGCTACCATCCATTAGAGTAATAAAAATCGGGACAACAGACTACCTTCCATAATGACAAGGCTTCCATCCATTGGAGTAACAAAAATGTCAACAATAGACTACCTTCAATAATGAAAAGGCTACCATCCATTGGAGTAACAAAAATCTCAACAATAGACTACCTTCCATAATGAGAAGGCTACCATCGATTGGAGTAACAAAGATATCCACAACATACTACCTTCTATAATGACAAGGCTACAATCCATTGGAGTAAGAAAAATCATGACAACAGTTTACCTTTCATAATGAGAAGGATACCAACCATTGGAATTACAAAAATCTCGACAACACACTACCTTCCATAATGACAAGGCTACCATCCATCGGAGTAAGAAAAATCACGACAACAGACTACCTTCCATAATGACAAGGCTACCATCCATTGGAATAACAAAAATCTCGAAAACAGCCTACCTTCCATAATGACAAGGCTACCATCCAATGGAGTAACAAAAATATCAACAAGAGACTACCTTCCATAATGACAAGGATACCATCCATTGGAGTAACATATTACCTTCCATAATGACAAGGCTACCATCCAATGGAGTAACAAAAATATCGACAACAGACTACCTTCCATAATGACAAGCCTACCATCCATTGGAGTAACAGAAATCACAATGACATACAACCTTCCATAATGACAAGGCTACCATCCATTAGAGTAACAAAAATCGGGACAAATGACAACCTCCCATAATGACAGGGCTACAATCCATTGGAGTAACAAAAATTTCAACAAGAGACTACCTTCCATAATGACAAGGCTACCATCCATTGGAGTAACAAAGATATCGACAAAATACTACCTTCCATAATGACAAGGCTACAATCCATTGGATTAACAAAAATATCGACAATAGACTACCTTCCATAATGACAAAGCTACAATCCAATGGAGTAACAAAAATCTCGACAACAGACTACCTTTCATAATGACAAGGCTACCATCCATTAAAGTAACAAAAATTTGGACAACTGACTACCTTCCATAATGACAAGGCTACCATCCATTGGATTAACAGAAGTAACAATGACAGACAACCTTCCATAACGACAAGGCTACCATCCATTAGAGTAACAAAAATTGGAACAACGTACTACCTTCTATAAAGACAGGGCTACCATCCATTGGAGTAACAAAAATTTTAACAAGAGACTACCTTCCAAAATGACAAGGCCACCATCCATTAAAGTAACAAAGATATCGACAACATACTACCTTCCATAATGACAAGGCTACAATCCATTGGAGTAACAAAAATCCTGACAACAAACTACCTTCCATGATGACAAGGCTATCATCCATTGGAATAACAAAAATCTCGACAACAGACTACCTTCCATAATGACAAGGCTACCATCCAACAGAGTAACAAAATTCTAGAAAAAAGACTACATTCCATAATGACAAGTCTACCATCCATTGGAGTAACAAAAATCTCGACAATAGACTACCTGCCATATTGACAAGCGTACCATACATTGGAGTAACAAAAATCTCGACAACAGACTACCTTCCAAAATGATAAGTGTATAATCCATTAGAATAACAAAAATCTCGACAACAGACTACCTTCAATAATGACAGGACTACCATCCATTGGAGTAACAAAAATCGGGATAACAGACTACCTTCTATAATGACAGGACTACCATTCATTGGAGTAACAAAAATGTTAACAAGAGACTACCTTCCATAATGACAAGGCTACCATCCTTTGGAGTAACTAAAATATCGACAACAGACTACCTTCCATAATGAGAAGACTACCATCCATTGGAGTAACAAGAATCTCGACAACAGACTACCTTCCATAATGAGAAGGCTACCATCCATTGGAGTAACAATGATATCAACAACATACTACCTTCCATATTGACAAGGCTACCATCCATATCAGTAACAAAAATCGAGACAACAGACTACCTTCCATAATGAAAAGGCTGCCATTGGAGTAACAAAAATATCAAAAAGAGACTACCCTCCATAATGACAAGGCTACCATCCATTGGAGTAACAAAAATCTCGACAACAGACTACCTTCTATAATGACAAGGTTACCATCCATTTGAGTAATAAAGATATCGACAACATACTACCTTTCATAATGACAAGGCTACAATCCAATGGAGTAACAAAACTATCGACAACAGACTACCTTCCATAATGACAAGGCTACCATCCATTAGAGTAACAAAAATCTGGACAATAGACTACCTTCCATAATAACAAGGCTACCATCCATTGGAGTAATAGAAATCACAACGACATACTACCTTCCATAATGACAAGGCTACCATCCATTAGAGTAACAAAAATCGGGACAAAAGACTACCTTCCATAATGATAGGACTACCATCCATTGGAGTAACAAAAATGTCAACAAGAAACTACCTTCCATAATGACAAGGCTACCATCCATTGGAGTAAGAAAAATCTCGACAACAGACTACCTTCCATAATGAAAAGGCTACCATCCATTGGAGTAACAAAGATATTTAGAACTTACTACCTTCCATAATGACAAGGCTACAATCCAATGGAGTAACAAAAATATCGACAACAGACTACCTTCCATAATGACAAGGCTACCATCCATTAGAGTAACAAAAATCTTGACCACAGACTACCTTCCATAATAACAAGGCTACCATCCATTGGAGTAACAAAAATCACAACGACCTACTACCTTCCATAATGACAAGGCTTCCATCCATTAGCGTAACAAAAATCATGACAAAAGACTACCTTCCATAATGACAGGACTACCGTCCATTGGAGTAACAAAAATGTCAACAAGAGACTACCTTCCATAATGACAAGGCTACCATCCATTGGAGTAACAAAAATCTCGACAACAGACTACCTTCCATAATGAGAAGGCTACCATCCATTGGAGTAACAAAGATATCAACAACATACTACCTTCCATAATGACAAGGCTACAATCCATTGGAGTAACAAAAATCACGTCAACAGACTACCTTCCATAATGAAAAGGCAACCATCTATTGGAATAACAGAAATCTCGACAATAGACTTCCTTCCATAATGATAAGGCTACCATCCATTAGAGTAAGAAAAATCACGACAACAGACTACCTTCCATAATGACAAGGCTACCATCAATTGGAATAACAAAAATCTCGACAACAGACTACCTCCCATAATGACAAGGCATCCATTGGAGTAACAAAAATCTCGACAACAGACTACCTTCCATAATGACAAGTCTACAATCCATTGGAATAAAAAAAATCTCGACAACAGACTACCTTCTATAATGACAAAGCTACAATCCAATGGAGTAACAAAAATATCGACAATAGACTACCTTTCATAATGACAAGGCTACCATCCATTAGAGTAACAGAAATCTGGACAACAGACTACCTTCCATAATGACAAGGCTACCATCCATTGGAGTAACCGAAATCACAATGACAGACAACCTTCCATAATGACAAGGCTACTATCCATTAGAGTAACAAAAATCAGAACAACATACTACCTTCCATAATGACAGGGCTACCATCCATTGGAGTAACAAAAATTTCAACAAGAGACTACCTTCCATAATGACAAGGCTGCCATCTATTAAAGTAACAAAGATATCGACAACATACTACCTTCCATAATGACAAGGCTATAATCCATTGGAGTAACAAAAATATCGACAACAGACTACCTTCCATAATGACAAGTCTACAATCCATTGGAATAACAAAAATCTCGACAACAAACTACCTTCCATAATGACAAAGCTACAATCCAATGGAGTAACAAAAATCTCGACAACAGACTACCTTCATAATGACAAGGCTACCATCCATTAGAGTAACAAAAATCTGGACAACAGACTACCTTCCATAATGACAAGCGTACCATACATTGGAGTAACAAAAATCTCGACAACAAAGTACCTTCCATAATGATAAGTGTATAATCCATTAGAATAACAAAAATCTCGACAACAAACTACCTTTAATAATGACAAGGCTACCATCCATTAGAGTAACAAAAATCGGGATAACAGACTACCTTCCATAATGACAGGACTACCATCCATTGGAGTAACAAAAATGTCAACAAGAGACAACCTTCCATAATTACAAGGCTACCATCCTTTGGAGTAACGAAAATATCGACAATAGACTACCTTCCATAATGAGAAGACTACCATCCATTGGAGTAACAAGAATCTCGACAACAGACTACCTTCCATAATAAGAAGGCTACCATCCATTGGAGTAACAATGATATCAACAACATACTACCTTCCATAATGACAAGGCTACCATCCATATCTGTAACAAAAATCGAGACAACAGTCTACCTTCCATAACGACAAGGCTGCCATTGGAGTAACAAAAATCTCGACAACAGACTACCTTCTATAATGACAAGGCTACCATCCATTGGAGTAACAAAGATATCGACAACATACTACCTTTCATAATGACAAGGCTACAATCCAACCGAGTAACAAAACTATCGACAACAGACTAGCTTCCATATTGACAAGGCTACCATCCATTAGAGTAACAAAAATCTGGACAACAGACTACCTTCCATAATAACAAGGCTACCATCCATTGGAGTAACAGAAATCACAACGACATACTACCTTCCATAATGACAAGGCTACCATCCATTAGAGTAACAAAAATCGGAACAAAAGACTACATTGCATAATGACAGGACTACCATCCATTGGAGTAACAAAAATGTCAACAAGAGACTACCTTCCATAATGACAAGGCTACCATCCATTGGAGTAAGAAAAATCTCGACAACAGACTACCTTCCATAATGAAAAGGCTACCATCCATTGGAGTAACAAAGATATCGATAACTTACTACCTTCCATAATGACAAGGCTACAATCCAATGGAGTAACAAAAATATCGACAACAGACTACCTTCCATAATGACAAGGCTACCATCCATTAGAGTAACAAAAATCTGGACCACAGACTACCTTCCATAATAACAAGGCTACCATCCATTGGAGTAACAGAAATCACAACGACATACTACCTTCCATAATGACAAGGCTTCCATCCATTAGCGTAACAAAAATCATGACAAAAGACTACCTTCCATAATGACAGGACTACCGTCCATTGGAGTAACAAAAATGTCAACAAGAGACTACCTTCCATAATGACAAGGCTACCATCCATTGGAGTAACAAAAATCTCGACAATAGACTACCTTCCATAATGAGAAGGCTACCATCCATTGGAGTAACAAAGATATCAACAACATACTACCTTCCATAATGACAAGGCTACAATCCATTGGAGTAACAAAATCACGACAACATACTACCTTCCATTATGAAAAGGCTACCATCTATTGGAATAACAGAATTCTCGACAACAGACTTCCTTCCATAATTACAAGGCTACCATCCATTAGAATAAGAAAAATCACGACAACAGACTAACTTCCACAATGACAAGGCCCATCCATTAAAATAACAAAAATCTCGACAACAGACTACCTCCCATAATGACAAGGGTACCATCCATTGGAGTAACAAAAATCTCGACAACAAACTACCTTCCATAATGACAAGTCTACAATCCATTGGAATAACAAAAATCTCGACAACAAACTACCTTCCATAATGACAAAGCTACAATCCAATGGAGTAACAAAAATCTCGACAACAGACTACCTTCATATTGACAAGGCTACCATCCATTAGAGTAACAAGAATCTGGACAACAGACTACCTTTCATAATGACAAGGTTACCATCCATTGGAGTAACAGAAATCACAACGACAGACAACCATGCATAATGACAAGGCTTCCATCCATTAGAGTAACAAAAATCAGAACAACAGACTACCTTCCATAATGACAGGGCTACCATCGATTGGAGTAACAAAAATTTCAACAATAGACTACCTTCCATAATGAAAAGGTTACCATCCATTAGAATAACAAAAATATCGACAACAGACTACCTTCCATAATGACAAGGCTACCATCCAATGGAGTAACAAAAATCTAGACAATAGGCTACATTCCATAATGACAAGGATACCATCCATTGAGTAACAAAAATCTCGACAATAGACTACCTTCCATAATGACAAGCGTACCGTACATTGGAGTAACAAAAATCTCGACAACAAACTACCTTCCATAATGACAAGTGTACAATCCATTAGAATAACAAAAATCTCGACAACAGACTACCTTCCATAATGAGAAGGCTACAATCCAATGGAGTAACAAAAATCACGATAATAGACTACCTTCCATAATTACAAGTCTACCATCCATTGGAGTAACAAAAATCTGAACAATAGACTACCTTCAATAATGACAAGGCTACCATCCATTAGAGTAACAAAAATCAGGATAATAGGCTACCTTCCATAATCACAGGACTACCATCCATTGGAGTAACAAAAATGTCAACAAGAGACTACCTTCCATAGTGACAAGGCAACCATCCATTGGAGTAACAAAAATCTCGACAACAGACTACCTTCCATATTGAGAAGGCTACCATCCATTGGAGTAACAAAGATATCAACAACATACTACCTTCCATAATGACATGGCTACAATCCATTGGAGTAACAAAAATCACGTCAACAAACTACCTTCCATAATGAAAAGGCTACCATCTATTGGAATAACAAAAATCTTGACAACAGACTTCCTTCCATAATGATAAGGCTACCATCCATTAGAGTAAGAAAAATCACGACAACAGACTACATTCCATAATGACAAGGCTACCATCAATTGGAATAACAAAAATCTCGACAACAGACTACCTCCCATAATGACAAGCCATCCATTGGAGTAACAAAAATCTCGACAACAGACTACCTTCCATAATGACAAAGCTATAATCCAATGGAGTAACAAAAATATCGACAATAGACTACCTTTCATAATGACAAGGCTACCATCCATTAGAGTAACAAAAATCTGGACAATAGACTACCTTCCATAATGATAAGGCTACCATCCATTGGAGTAACAGAAATCACAACGACAGACAACCTTTCATAATGACAAGGCTACCATCCATTAGAGTAACAAAAATCAGAACAACATACTACCTTCCATAATGACAGGGCTACCATCCATTGGAGTAACAAAAATTTCAACAAGAGACTACCTTCCATAATGACAAGTGAACCATCCATTAAAGTAACAAAGATATCGACAACATACTACCTTTCATAATGACAAGGCTACAATCCATTGGAGTAACAAAAATCTCGACAACAGACTACCTTCCATAATGACAAGTCTACAATCCATTGGAATAACAAAAATCTCGACAACAAACTACCTTCCATAATGACAAAGCTACAATCCAATGGAGTAACAAAAATCTCGACAACAAACTACCTTCATAATGACAAGGCTACCATCCATTAGAGTAACAAAAATCTGGACAATAGACTACCTTCCATAATGACAAGGCTACCATCCATTGGAGTAACAGAAATCACAACGACAGAGAACCATGCATAATGACAAGGCTACCATCCATTAGAGTAACAAAAATCGGAACAACATACTACCTTCCATAATGACAGGGCTACCATCCATTGGAGTAACAAAAATCACGACAATAGACTACCTTCCATAATGACAAGGTTACCATCCATTAGAATAACAAAAATCTCGACAACAGACTACCTTCCATAATGACAAGGCTACCATCCAATGGAGTAACAAAAATCTAGACAACAGGCTACATTCCATAATGACAAGGCTACCATCCATTGGAGTAACAAAAATCTCGACAATAGACTACCTTCCATAATGACAAGCGTACCATACATTGGAGTAACAAAAATCTCGACAACAAACTACCTTCCCTAATGACAAGTGTACAATCCATTAGAATAACAAAAATCTCGACAACAGACTACCTTCCATAATGAGAAGGCTACAATCCAATGGAGTAACAAAAATCACGATAATAGACTACCTTCCATAATTACAAGTCTACCATCCATTGGAGTAACAAAAATCTGAACAACAGACTACCTTCAATAATGAAAAGGCTACCATCCATTAGAGTAACAAAAATCAGGATAATAGACAACCTTCCATAATGACAGGACTACCATCCATTGGAGTAACAAAAATGTCAACAAGAGACTACCTTCCATAGTGACAAGGCAACCATCCATTGGAGTAACAAAAATCTTGACAATAGACTACCTTCCATATTGAGAAGGCTACCATCCATTGGAGTAACAAAGATATCAACAACATACTACCTTCCATAATGACAAGGCTACAATCCATTGGAGTAACAAAAATCACGTCAACAAACTACCTTCCATAATGAAAAGGCTACCATCTATTGGAATAACAGAAATCTCGACAACAGACTTCCTTCCATAATGATAAGGCTACCATCCATTAGAATAAGAAAAATCACGACAATAGACTACCTTCCATAATGACAAGTCTACCATCAATTGGAATAACAAAGATCTCGACAACAGACTACCTCCCATAATGACAAGGCATCCATTGGAGTAACAAAAATCTCGACAACAGACTACCTTCCATAATGACAAAGCTACAATCCAATGGAGTAACAAAAATATCGACAATAGACTACCTTTCATAATGACAAGTCTACCATCCATTAGAGTAACAAAATTCTGGACAACAGACTACCTTCCATAATGACAAGACTCCCATCCATTGGAGTAACAGAAATCACAACGACAGACAACCTTCCATAATGACAAGGCTACCATCCATTAGAGTAACAAAAATCAGAACAACATACTACCTTCCATAATGACAGGGCTACCATCCATTGGAGTAACAAAAATTTCAACAAGAGACTACCTTCCATAATGACAAGGCTACTATCCATTAAAGTAACAAAGATATCGACAACATACTACCTTCCATAATGACAAGGCTACAATCCATTGGAGTAACAAAAATCTCGACAACAGACTACCTTCCATAATGACAAGTCTACAATCCATTGGAATAACAAATATCTCGACAACAAGCTACCTTCCATAATGACAAAGCTACAATCCAATGGAGTAACAAAAGTCTAGACAACAAACTACCTTCATAATGACAAGGCTACCATCCATTGCAGTAACAAAAATCTCGACAATAGAATACCTTCCATAATGACAAGCGTACCATACATTGGAGTAACAGAAATCACAACAACAAACTACCTTCCATAATGATAAGTGTACAATCCATTAGAATAACAAAAATCTAGACAACATACTACCTTCCATAATGAGAAGGCTACAATCCAATGGAGTAACAAAAATCTGAACGACAGACTACCTTCAATAATGATAAGGCTACCATCCATTAGATTAACAAAAATCGGGATAACAGACTACCTTCCATAATGACAGGACTACCATCCATTGGAGTAACAAAAATGTCAACAAGAGACTACCTTCCATAATGACAAGGCTACCATCCATTAGAGTAACAAAAATCTCGACAAAAGACTATCTTCCATAATGATAAGGCTACCATCCATTGGAATAATAAAAATCTCGACAACAGACTACCTTCCATAATGACAAGGCTACCATCCAATGGAGTAACAAAAGTCTAGACAACAGACTACATTCCATAATGACAAGGGTACCATCCATTGGAGTAACAAAAATCACGACAATAGAATACCTTCCATAATGACAACCGTACCATACATTGGAGTAACAAAAATCTCGACAACAAACTACCTTCCATAATGATAAGTGTACAATCCATTAGAATAACAAAAATGTAGACAACATACTACCTTCCATAATGAGAAGGCTACAATCCAATGGAGTAACAAAAATCTGAACAACAGACTACCTTCAATAATGACAAGGCTACCATCCATTAGATTAACAAAAATCGGGATAACAGACTACCTTCCATAATGATAGGACTACCATCCATTGGAGTAACAAAAATGTCAACAAGAGACTACCTTCCATAATGACAAGGCTACCATCCATTAGAGTAACAAAAATCTCGACAACCGACTACCTTCCATAATGAGAAGGCTACCATCCATTGGAGTAACAAAGATATCAATAACATACTACCTTCCATAATGACAAGGCTACCATCCATTTGAGTAACAAAAATCGGGACAACAAACTACCTTCCATAATGACAAGGCTGCCATGCATTGGAGTAACAAAAATATCAACAAGAGACTACCCTCCATAATGACAAGGCTACCATCCATTGGAGTAACAAAACTCTCGAAAACATACTACCTTCTATAATGACAAGGCTACCATCCATTGAAGTAACAAAGATATTGACAACATACTCCCTTCCATAATGACAAGGCTACAATCCAACGGAGTAATAAAAATATCGACAACAGACTACCTTCCATAATGACAAGGCTACCATCCATTAGAGTAACAAAAATCTGGACAACAGACTACCTTCCATACTGACAAGGCTACCATCCATTGGAGTAACAGAAATCACAACGACATACTACCTTCAATAATGACAAGGATTCCATCCATTAGAGTAACACAAATCGGGACAAAAGACTACCTTCCATAACGACAGGACTACCATCCATTGGAGTAACAAAGATATCCACAACTTACTACCTTCCATAATGACAAGGCTACAATCCAATGGAATAACAAAAATATCGACAACAGACTACATTCCATAATGACAAGGCTACCATCCATTAGAGACACAAAAATCTGGACAACAGACTACCTTCCATAATGACAAGGCTACCATCCATTGGAGTAACAGAAATCACAACGACATACTACCTTCTCTAATGACAATGCTTCCTACCATTAGCTTAAAAAAATTTGGGACAAAAGACTACCTTCCATAATGACAGGGCTACCATCCATTAAAGTAACAAAGATATCGACAACATACTACCTTCCATAATGACAAGGCTACAATCCATTGGAGTAACAAAACTCACGACAACAGACTACCTTCCATAATGACAAGGTTATCATCCATTGGAATAACAAAAATCTCGACAACAAACTACCTTCCATAATGACAAGGATACCATCCAATGGAGTAACAAAAATCTAGACAACAGACTACATTCCATAATGACAAGGCTAACATCCATTGGAGTAACAAAAATCTCGACAATAAACTACCTTCCATATTGACAAGCGTACCATACATTGGAGTAACAAAAATCTCGACAACAAACTACCTTCCTTAATGACAAGTGTACAATCCATTAGAATAACAAAAGACTACCTTCCATAATGACAAGGCTACCATCCATTAGAGTAAAAAAAATCTGGAAAACAGACTACCTTCCATAATGATAAGGCTACCATCCATTAGTGTAAAAGAAATCACAACGACATACTACCTTCCATAATGAAAAGGATTCCATCCATTAGCATAACAAAAATAGGGACAAAAGACTACCTTCCATAATGACAGGACTACCATCCATTGGAGTAACAAAAATTTCAACTAGAGAGTACCTTCCATAATGACAAGGTTACCATCCATTGGAGTAACAAAAATCTCGACAACAGACTACCTTCCATAATGAGAAGGCTACCATCCTTTGGAGTAACAAAGATATCAACAACATACTGCCTTCCATAATGACAAGGCTACAATCCATTAGAGTAACAAAAATCACGACAACAGACTACCTTCCATAAAGACAAGGCTACCATCTATTGGAATAACAGAAATCTCGACAACAGACTTCCTTCCATAATGACAAGGCTACCATCCATTAGAGTAAGAAAAATCACGATAACAGACTACCTTCCATAATGACAAGGCTACCATCCATTAGAATAACAATAATCTCGACAACAGACTACTTCCCATAATGACAAGGGTACCATCCATTGGAGTAACAAAAATTTCGACAACAGACTACCTTCCATAATGACAAGTCTACAATCCATTAGAATAACAAAAATCTCGACAACAGACTACCTTCCATAATGACAAAGCTACAATCCAATGGAGTAACAACAATCTCGACAATAGACTACCTTTTATAATGACAAGGCTACCATCCATTAGAGTAACAAAAATCTGGACAACAGACTACCTTCCATAATGACAAGGCTACAATCCTATGGAGTAAAAGAAATCACAACGACAGACAACCTTTCATAATGACAAAGCTACCATTCATTGGAGTAACAAAAATTTCAACAAGAGACTACCTTCCATAATGACAAGGCTATCATCCATTAAAGTAACAAAGATATCGACAACATACTACCTTCCATAATGACAAGGCTAAAATCCATTGGAGTAACAAAAATCACGACAACAAACTACCTTCCATAATGACAAGTTTACCATCCATTGGAATAACAAAAATCTCGACAACAAACTACCTTCCATAATGACAAGGCTACCATCCAATGGAGTAACAAAAATCTAAACAACAGACTACATTCCATAATGACAAGGCAACCATCCATTGGAGTAACAAAAATCTCGACAATAGACTACCTTCCATAATGACAAGCATACCATACAT
Organism: Vicia faba; assembly: GCA_948472305.1. NCBI lineage: Eukaryota > Viridiplantae > Streptophyta > Magnoliopsida > Fabales > Fabaceae > Vicia > Vicia faba. The sequence continues at coordinate 796,604,131 of OX451737.1, read as the reverse complement.
TGGAGTAACAAAACTCTCGACAACAAACTACCTTCCTTAATGACAAGTGTACAATCCATTAGAATAACGAAAGACTACCTTCCATAATGACAAGGCTACCGTCCATTAGAGTAAAAAAAATCTGGCAACAGACTACCTTCCATAATGATAAGGCTACCATCCATTGGAGTAAAAGAAATCACAACGACATACTACCTTCCATAATGAAAAGGCTTCCATCCATTAGCTTAAAAAAAATAGGGACAAAAGACTACCTTCCATAATGACAGGACTACCATCCATTGGAGTAACAAAAATTTCAACAAGAGACTACCTTCCATAATGACAAGGCTACCATCCATTAAAGTAACAAAGATATCGACAACATACTACCTTCCATAATGACAAGGCTACAATCCATTGGAGTAACAAAAATCACGACAACTGACTACCTTCCATAATGACAAGTTTACCATCCATTGGAATAACTAAAATATCGACAACAAACTACCTTCCATAATGACAAGGCTACCATCCATTAAAGTAACAAAGATATCGACAACATACTACCTTCCATAATGACAAGGCTACAATCCATTGGAGTAACAAAAATCACGACAATTGACTACCTTCCATAGTGACAAGTTTACCATCCATTGGAATAACTAAAATCTCGACAACAAACTACCTTCCATAATGACAAGGCTACCATCCAATGGAGTAACAAAAATCTAGACAACATACTACATTCCATAATGACAAGGCTACCATCCATTGGAGTAACAAAAATCTCGACAATAGACTACCTTCCATAATGACAAGCGTACCATACATTGGAGTAACAAAAATCTCGACAACAAACTACCTTCCTTAATGAGAAGTGTACAATCCATTAGAATAACGAAAGACTACCTTCCATAATGATAAGGCTACCGTCCATTAGAGTAAATAAATCGGGACAACAGACTACCTTCCATAATGATAAGGCTACCATCCATTGGAGTAAAAGAAATCACAACGACATACTACTTTCCATACTGAAAAGGCTTCCATCCATTAGCGTAACAAAAATAGGGACAAAAGACTACCTTCCATAATGACAGGACTACCATCCATTGGAGTAATAAAAATGTCAACAAGAGAGTACCTTCCATAATGACAAGGCTACCATCCATTGGAGTAACAAAAATCTCGACAACAGACTACCTTCCATAATGACAAGGCTACCATCTATTGAAATAACAGAAATCTCGACAACAGACTTCCTTCCATAATGACAAGGCTACCATCCATTAGAGTAAGAAAAATCATGACAACAGACTACCTTCCATAATGACAAGGCTACCATCCATTAGAATAACAAAAATCTCGACAACAGACTACTTCCCATAATGACAAGGGTACCATCCATTGGAGTAACAAAAATATCGACAACAGACTACCTTCCATAATGACAAGTCTACAATCCATTAGAATAACAAAAATGTCGACAACAGACTACCTTCCATAATGACAAAACTACAATCCAATGGAGTAACAAAAATCTCGACAATAGACTACCTTTCATAATGGCAAGGCTACCATCCATTAGAGTAACAAAAATCTGGACAATAGACTACCTTCCATAATGACAAGGCTACCATCCATTGGAGTAAAAGAAATCACAACGACAGACAACCTTCCATAATGACAAGGCTACCATCCATTAAAGTAACAAAGATATCAACAACATACTACCTTCCATAATGACAAGGCTACAATCCATTGGAGTAACAAAAATCACGACAACAGACTACCTTCCATAATGACAAGGTTACCATCCATTGGAATAACAAAAATCTCGACAAAAAACTACCTTCCATAATGACAAGGCTACCATCCAATGGAGTAACAAAAATCTAGACAACAGACTACATTCCATAATGACAAGGCTACCATCCATTGGAGTAACAAAAATCTCAACAATAGACTACCTTCCATAATGACAAGCGTACCATACATTGGAGTAACAAAAATCTCGACAACAAACTACCTTCGATAATGACAAGTGTACAATCCATTAGAATAACAAAAATCTCGACAACAAACTACCTTTCAAATGAGAAGGCTACAATCCAATGGAGTAACAAAAATCATGACAATAGACTACCTTCCATAATTACAAGTCTACCATCCATTGGAGTAACAAAAATCTGAACAACAGACTACCTTCAATAATGACAAGGCTACCATTCATTAGAGTAACAAAAATCGAGATAACAGACTACCTTCCATAATGACAGGACTACCACCCATTGGAGTAGCAAAAATGTCAACAAGAGACTACCTTCCATAATGACAAGGCTACCATCCATTGGAGTAACAAAAATCTTGGCAACAGACTACCTTCCATAATGAGAAGGCTACCATCCATTAGAGTAAGAAAAATCACAACAACAGACTACTTTCCATAATGACAAGGCTACCCTCAATTGGAATAACAAAAATCTCGACAACAGACTACCTCCCATAATGACGGCATTCATTGGAGTAACAAAAATCTCGACAACAGACTACCTTCCATAATGACAAGTCTACAATCCATTGGAATAAAAAAAATCTCGACAACAGACTACCTTTTATAATGACAAAGCTACAACCCAATGGAGTAACAAAAATCTTGACAATAGACTACCTTTCATAATGACAAGGCTACCATCCATTAGAGTAACAAAAATCTGGACAACAGACTACCTTCCATAATGACAAGGCTACCATCCATTGGAGTAACAGAAATCACAACGACTGACAACCTTCCATAATGACAAGGCTACCATCCATTAGAGTAATAAAAATCAGAACAACATACTACCTTCCATAATGACAGGGCTACCATCCATTGGAGTAACAAAAATTTCAACAAGAGACTACCTTCCATAATGACAAGGCTACCATCCATTAAAGTAACAAAGATATCGACAACATACTACCTTCCATAATGACAATGCTACAATCCATTGGAGTAACAAAAATCACGACAACAGACTACCTTCCATAATGACAAGGCTACCATCCATTGGAATAACAAAATCTCGACAACAGACTACCTTCCATAATGACAAGGCTACCATCCAATGGAGTTACAAAAGTCTAGACAACAGACTACATTCTATAATGACAAGGCTACCATCCGTTGGAGTAATAAAAATCTCGACAATAAAATACCTTCCATAATGACAAGCGTACCATACATTGGAGTAACAAAAATTTCGACAACAGACTACCTTCCATAATGACAAGTCTACAGTCCATTAGAATAACAAAAATCTCGACAACAGACTACCTTCCATAATGACAAAGCTACAATCCAATGGAGTAACAAAAATCTCGACAACAGACTACCTTTCATAATGACAAGGTTACAATCCATTAGAGTAACAAAAATCTGGACAACAGACTACCTTCCATAATGACAAGGCTTCCATCCATTGGAGTAAAAGAAATCACAACGACAGACAACCTTCCATAATGACAAGGCTACCATTCATTAGTGTAACAAAAATTTCAACAAGAGACTACCTTCCATAATGATAAGGCTACCATCCATTAATGTAACAAAGATATCGACAACATACTACCTTCCATAATGACAAGGCTACAATCCATTGGAGTAACAAAAATCACGACAACAAACTACCTTCGATAATGACAAGTGTATAATCCATTAGAATAACAAAAATCTCGACAACAAACTACCTTCCATAATGAGAAGGCTACAATCCAATGGAGTAACAAAAATCACGACAATAGACTACCTTCCATAATTACAAGTCTACCATCCATTGGAGTAACAAAAATCTGAACAACAGACTACCTTCAATAATGACAAGGCTACCATCCATTAGAGTAACAAAAATCGGGATAACAGACTACCTTCCATAATGACAAGGCTACCATCCATTGGAGTAACGAAAATCTTGGCAACAGACTACCTTCCATAATGAGAAGGCTACCATCCATTAGAGTAAGAAAAATCACAACAACAGACTACTTTCCATAATGACAAGGCTACCATCAATTGGAATAACAAAAATCTCGACAACAGACTACCTCCCATAATGACGGCATTCATTGGAGTAACAAAAATCTCGACAACAGACTACCTTCCATAATGACAAGTCTACAATCCATTGGAATAAAAAAAATCTCGACAACAGACTACCTTTTATAATGACAAAGCTACAACCCAATGGAGTAACAAAAATCTTGACAATAGACTACCTTTCATAATGACAAGGCTACCATCCATTAGAGTAACAAAAATCTGGACAACAGACTACCTTCCATAATGACAAGGCTACCATCCATTGGAGTAACAGAAATCACAATGACTGACAACCTTCCATAATGACAAGGCTACCATCCATTGGAGTAACAAAAATTTCAACAAGAGACTACCTTCCATAATGACAAGGCTACCATCCATTAAAGTTACAAAGATATCGACAACATACTACCTTCCATAATGACAAGGCTACCATACATTGGAGTAACAAATATTTCGACAACAGACTACCTTCCATAATGACAAGTCTCCAATCCATTAGAATAACAAAAATCTTGACAACAAACTACCTTCCATAATGACAAAGCTACAATCCAATGGAGTAGCAAAAATCTCGACAACAGACTACCTTTCATAATGACAAGGCTACCATCCATTAGAGTAACAAAAATATGGACAACAGACTACCTTCCATAATGACAAGGCTACCATCCATTGGAGTAAAAGAAATCACAACGACAGACAACCTTCCATAATGACAAGGCTACCATCCATTAGAGTAATAAAAATCAGAACAACATACTACCTTCCATAATGACAGAGCTACCATCCATTGGAGTAACAAAAATTTCAACAAGAGACTACCTTCCATAATGACAAGGCTACCATCCATTAAAGTAACAAAGATATCGACAACATACTACCTTCCATAATGACAATGCTACAATCCATTGGAGTAACAAAAATCACGACAACAGACTACCTTCCATAATGACAAGGCTACCATCCATTGGAATAACAAAATCTCGACAACAGACTACCTTCCATAATGACAAGGCTACCATCCAATGGAGTAACAAAAGTCTAGACAACAGACTACATTCCATAATGACAAGGCTACCATCCATTAGAGTAACAAAAATCTAGACAATAGAATACCTTCCATAATGACAAGCATACCATACATTGGAGTAACAAAAATTTCGACAACAGACTACCTTCCATAATGACAAGTCGACAATCCATTAGAATAACAAAAATCTCGACAACAGACTACCTTCCATAATGACAAAGCTACAATCCAATGGAGTAACAAAAATCTCGACAACAGACTACCTTTCATAATGACAAGGATACCATCCATTAGAGTAACAAAAATCTGGACAACAGACTACCTTCCATAATGACAAGTCTGCCACCCATTGGAGTAAAAGAAATCACAACGACAGACAACCTTCCATAATTACAAGGCTACCATTCATTGGAGTAACAAAAATTTCAACAATAGACTACCTTCCATAATGACAAGGCTGCCATCCATTAAAGTAACAAAGATATCGACAACATACTACCTTCCATAATGACAAGGCTACAATCCATTGGAGTAACAAAAATCACGACAACAGACTACCTTCTAAATGACAAGGTTACCATCCATTGGAATAACAAAAATCTCGACAACAGACTACCTTCCATAATGACAAGGCTACCATCCAATGGAGTAACAAAAATCGGGATAACAGACTACCTTCCTAAATGACAGGACTACCATCCATTGGAGTAGCAAAAATGTCAACAAGAGACTACCTTCCATAATGACAAGGCTACCATCCATTGGAGTAACGAAAATCTTTGCAACAGACTACCTTCCATAATGAGAAGGCTACCATCCATTAGAGTAAGAAAAATCACGACAACAGACTACCTTCAATAATGACAAGGCTACCATCAATTGGAATAACAAAAATCTCGACAACAGACTACCTTCCATAATGACAAGTCTACAATCCATCGGAATAAAAAAAATCTCGACAACAGACTACCTTCTATAATGACAAAGCTACAATCCAATGGAGTAACAAAAGTCTCGACAATAGACTACCTTTCATAATGATAAGGCTACCATCCATTAGAGTAACAAAAATCTGGACAACAGACTACCTTCCATAATGACAAGGCTACCATCCATTGGAGTAACAGAAATCACAACGACAGACAACCTTCCATAATGACAAGGCTACCATCCATTAGAGTAATAAAAATCAGAACAACATACTACCTTCCATAATGACAGGGCTACCATCCATTGGAGTAACAAAAATTTCAACAACAGACTACCTTCCATAATGACAAGGCTACAATCCATTGGAGTAACAAAAATCACGACAACAGACTACCTTCCATAATGACAAGGCTACCATCCATTGGAATAACAAAATCTCGACAACAGACTACCTTCCATAATGACAAGGCTACCATCCAATGGAGTAACAAAAGTCTAGACAACAGACTACATTCCATAATGACAAGGCTACCATCCATTGGAGAAACAAAAATCTCGACAATAGAATACCTTCCATAATGACAAGCGTACCATACATTGGAGTAACAAAAATCTCGACAATAGACTACCTTCCATAATGACAAGGCAACCATCCATTAGAGTAACAAAAATCTGGACAACAAACTACCTTCCATAATGACAAGGCTACCATCCATTGGAGTAATAGAAATAAGAACGACAAACAACCTTCCATAATGACAAGGCTACCATCCATTAGAGTAATAAAAATCAGAACAACATACTACCTTCCATAATGACAGGGCTACCATCCATTAGAGTAACAAAAATTTCAACAAAAGACTACCTTCCATAATGACAAGGCTACCATCCATTAAAGTAACAAAGATATCGACAACATACTACCTTCCATAATGACAATGCTACAATCCATTGGAGTACAAAAATCACGACAACAGACTACCTTCCATAATGACAAGGCTACCATCCATTGGAATAACAAAATCTCGACAACAGACTACCTTCCATAATGACAAGGCTACCATCCAATGGAGTAACAAAAGTCTAGACAACAGACTACATTCCATAATGACAAGGCTACCATCCATTGGAGTAACGAAAATCTCCACAATAGAATACCTTCCATAATGACAAGTGTACCATACATTGGAGTAACAAATATTTCGACAACAGACTACCTTCCATAATGACAAGTCTCCAATCCATTAGAATAACAAAAATCTTGACAAAAAACTACCTTCCATAATGACAAAGCTACAATCCAATGGAGTAGCAAAAATCTCGACAACAGACTACCTTTCATAATGACAAGGCTACCATCCATTAGAGTAACAAAAATATGGACAACAGACTACCTTCCATAATGACAAGGCTGCCATCCATTGGAGTAAAAGAAATCATAACGACAGACAACCTTCCATAATGACAAGGCTACCATCCATTAGAGTAATAAAAATCAGAACAACATACTACCTTCCATAATGACAGGGCTACCATCCTTTGGAGTAACAAAAATTTCAACAAGAGACTACCTTCCATAATGACAAGGCTACCATCCATTAAAGTAACAAAGATATCGACAACATACTACCTTCCATAATGACAATGCTACAATCCATTGGAGTAACAAAAATCACGACAACAGACTACCTTCCATAATGACAAGGCTACCATCCATTGGAATAACAAAATCTCGACAACAGACTACCTTCCATAATGACAAGGCTACCATCCAATGGAGTAACAAAAGTCTAGACAACAGACTACATTCCATAATGACAAGGCTACCATCCATTAGAGTAACAAAAATCTAGACAATAGAATACCTTCCATAATGACAAGCGTACCATACATTGGAGTAACAAAAATTTCGACAACAGACTACCTTCCATAATGACAAGTCGACAATCCATTAGAATAACAAAAATCTCGACAACAGACTACCTTCCATAATGACAAAGCTACAATCCAATGGAGTAACAAAAATCTCGACAACAGACTACCTTTCATAATGACAAGGCTACCATCCATTAGAGTAACAAAAATCTGGACAACAGACTACCTTCCATAATGACAAGTCTGCCACCCATTGGAGTAAAAGAAATCACAACGACAGACAACCTTCCATAATTACAAGGCTACCATTCATTGGAGTAACAAAAATTTCAACAATAGACTACCTTCCATAATGACAAGGCTGCCATCCATTAAAGTAACAAAGATATCGACAACATACTACCTTCCATAATGACAAGGCTACAATCCATTGGAGTAACAAAAATCACGACAACAGACTACCTTCTAAATGACAAGGTTACCATCCATTGGAATAACAAAAATCTCGACAACAGACTACCTTCCATAATGACAAGGCTACCATCCAATGGAGTAACAAAAATCTAGACAACAATCTACATTCCATAATGACAAGGCTACCATCCATTGGAGTAACAAAAATCGGGATAACAGACTACCTTCCTAAATGACAGGACTACCATCCATTGGAGTAGCAAAAATGTCAACAAGAGACTACCTTCCATAATGACAAGGCTACCATCCATTGGAGTAACGAAAATCTTTGCAACAGACTACCTTCCATAATGAGAAGGCTACCATCCATTAGAGTAAGAAAAATCACGACAACAGACTACCTTCAATAATGACAAGGCTACCATCAATTGGAATAACAAAAATCTCGACAACAGACTACCTCCCATAATGACAAGTCTACAATCCATCGGAATAAAAAAAATCTCGACAACAGACTACCTTCTATAACGACAAAGCTACAATCCAATGGAGTAACAAAAGTCTCGACAATAGACTACCTTTCATAATGACAAGGCTACCATCCATTAGAGTAACAAAAATCTGGACAACAGACTACCTTCCATAATGACAAGGCTACCATCCATTGGAGTAACAAAAATCACAACGACAGACAACCTTCCATAATGACAAGGCTACCATCCATTAGAGTAATAAAAATCAGAACAACATACTACCTTCCATAATGACAGGGCTACCATCCAATGGAGTAACAAAAATTTCAACAAGAGACTACCTTCCATAATGACAAGCGTACCATACATTGGAGTAACAAATATTTCGACAACAGACTACCTTCCATAATGACAAGTCTCCAATCCATTAGAATAACAAAAATCTTGACAACAAACTACCTTCCATAATGACAAAGCTACAATCCAATGGAGTAGCAAAAATCTCGACAACAGACTACCTTCCATAATGACAAGGCTGCCATCCATTGGAGTAAAAGAAATCATAACGACAGACAACCTTCCATAATGACAAGGCTACCATCCATTAGAGTAATAAAAATCAGAACAACATACTACCTTCCATAATGACAGGGCTACCATCCTTTGGAGTAACAAAAATTTCAACAAGAGACTACCTTCCATAATGACAAGGCTACCATCCATTAAAGTAACAAAGATATCGACAACATACTACCTTCCATAATGACAATGCTACAATCCATTGGAGTAACAAAAATCACGACAACAGACTACCTTCCATAATGACAAGGCTACCATCCATTGGAATAACAAAATCTCGACAACAGACTACCTTCCATAATGACAAGGCTACCATCCAATGGAGTAACAAAAGTCTAGACAACAGACTACATTCCATAATGACAAGGCTACCATCCATTAGAGTAACAAAAATCTAGACAATAGAATACCTTCCATAATGACAAGCATACCATACAATTGAGTAACAAAAATTTCGACAACAGACTACCTTCCATAATGACAAGTCGACAATCCATTAGAATAACAAAAATCTCGACAACAGACTACCTTCCATAATGAAAAGGCTACAATCCAATGGAGTAACAAAAATATGAACAACATACTACCTTCAATAATGACAAGGCTACCATCCATTAGAGTAACAAAAATCTGGATAACCAACTACCTTCCATAATGACAGGACTACCATCCATTGGAGTAACAAAAATGTCAACAAGAGACTACCTTCCATAATCACAAGGCTACCATCCATTGGAGTAACCAAAATCTTGGCAACAGACTACCTTCCATAATGAGAAGGCTACCATCCATTGGAGTAACAAAAATCTCGACAACAGACTACCTTCCATAATGACAAGGCTACCATCCATTGGAGTAAACGAAATCACAACGACAGACAACCTTCCATAATGACAAGGCTACCATCCATTAGAGTAATAAAAATCAGAACAACATACTACCTTCCATAATGACAGGGCTACCATCCATTGGAGTAACAAAAATCTCGACAACAGACTACCTTCTATAATGACAAGGCTACCATCCATTGGAGTAACAAAGATATCGACAACATACTACCTTCCATAATGACAATGCTACAATCCATTGGAGTAACAAAAATCACGACAACAGACTACCTTTCATAATGACAAGGCTACCATCCATTGGATTAACAAAATCTCGACAGCAGACTACATTCCATAATGACAAGGCTACCATCCATTGGAGTAACAGAAATCGCAACGACATACTACCTTCCATAATGACAAGGCTACCATCCATTAGAGTAACAAAAATCGGGACAAAAGACTACCTTCCATAATGACAGGACTACCATCCATTGGAGTAACAAAAATGTCAACAAGAGACTACCTTCCATAATGACAAGGCTACCATCCATTGGAGTAACAAAAATCTCGACAACAGACTACCTTCCATAATGACAAGGCTACCATCCATTGGAGTAAAAAGATATCGACAACTTACTACCTTCCATAATGACAAGGCTACAATCCAATGGAGTAACAAAAATATCGACAACAGACTACCTCCCATAATGACAAGGCTACCATCCATTAGAGTAACAAAAATATGGACAACAGACTACCTTCCCTATTGACAAGGCTACCATCCATTGGAGTAACAGAAATCACAACGACATACTACCTTCCCTAATGACAAGGCTTCGATCCATTAGCGTAACAAAAATCGGGACAAAAGACTACCTTCTATAATGACAGGGCTACCATCCATTAAAGTAACAAAGATATCGATAACATACTACCTTCCATAATGACAAGGCTAGAATCCATTATTGTAACAAAAATCACGACAACAGACTACCTTCCATAATGACAAGGTTACCATCCATTGGAATAACAAAAATCTCGACAACAAACTATCTTCCATAATGACAAGGCTACTATCCAATGGAGTAACAAAAATCTAGACAACAGACTACATTCCATTATGACAAGGCTACCATCCATTGGAGTAACAAAAATCTCGACAATAGACTACCTTCCATAATGACAAGCTTACCATACATTGGAGTATCAAAAATCTCGAAAACAAACTACCTTCCTTAATGACAAGTGTACAATCCATTAGAATAACAAAAGACTACCTTCCATAATGACAAGGCTACCTTCCATTAGAGTAAAAAAAATATGGACAAAAGACTACCTTCCATAATGATAAGGCTACCATCCATTGGAGTAACAGAAATCACAACGACATACTACCTTCCATAATGAAAAGGCTTCCATCCATTAGCGTAACAAAAATCGGGAAAAAAGACTACCTTCCATAATGACAGGACTACCATCCATTGGAGTAACAAAAATGTCAACAAGAGAGTACCTTCCATAATGACAAGGCTACCATCCATTGGAGTAACAAAAATCTCGACAACAGACTACCTTACATAATGAGAAGGCTACCATCCATTGGAGTAACAAAGATATCAACAACATACTACCTTCCATAATGACAAGGCTACAATCCAATGGAGTAACAAAAATATCGACAATAGACTACCTTTCATAATGACAAGGCTACCATCCATTGGATTAACAAAAATCTGGACAGCAGACTACATTCCATAATGACAAGGCTACCATCCATTGGAGTAACAGAAATCGCAACGACATACTACCTTCCATAATGACAAGGCTACCATCCATTAGAGTAACAAAAATCGGGACAAAAGACTACCTTCCATAATGACAGGACTACCATCCATTGGAGTAACAAAAATGTCAACAAGAGACTACCTTCCATAATGACAAGGCTACCATCCATTGGAGTAACAAAAATCTCGACAATAGACTACCTTCCATAATGACAAGGCTACCATCCATTGGAGTAACAAAGATATCGACAACTTACTACCTTCCATAATGACAAGGCTACAATCCAATGGAGTAACAAAAATATCGACAACAGACTACCTCCCATAATGACAAGGCTACCATCCATTAGAGTAACAAAAATATGGACAACAGACTACCTTCCCTATTGACAAGGCTACCATCCATTGGAGTAACAGAAATCACAACGACATACTACCTTCCCTAATGACAAGGCTTCCATCCATTAGCGTAACAAAAATCGGGACAAAAGACTACCTTCCATAATGACAGGGCTACCATCCATTAAAGTAACAAAGATATCGACAACATACTACCTTCCATAATGACAAGGCTAGAATCCATTGTTGTAACAAAAATCACGACAACAGACTACCTTCCATAATGACAAGGTTACCATCCATTGGAATAACAAAAATCTCGACAACAAACTATCTTCCATAATGACAAGGCTACCATCCAATGGAGTAACAAAAATCTAGACAACAGACTACATTCCATTATGACAAGGCTACCATCCATTGGAGTAACAAAAATCTCGACAATAGACTACCGTCCATAATGACAAGCGTACCATACATTGGAGTATCAAAAATCTCGAAAACAAACTACCTTCCTTAATGACAAGTGTACAATCCATTAGAATAACAAAAGACTACCTTCCATAATGACAAGGCTACCATCCATTGGAGTAACAAAAATCTGGACAACAAACTACATTCCATAATGACAAGGCTACCATCCATTGGAGTAACAGAAATCACAACGACATACTACCTTCCATAATGAAAAGGCTTCCATCCATTAGCGTAACAAAAATCGGGAAAAAAGACTACCTTCCATAATGACAGGACTAACATCCATTGGAGTAACAAAAATGTCAACAAGAGAGTACCTTCCATAATGACAAGGCTACCATCCATTGGAGTAACAAAAATCTCGACAACAGACTACCTTCCATAATGAGAAGGCTACCATCCATTGGAGTAACAAAGATATCAACAACATACTACCTTCCATAATGACAAGGCTAAAATCCAATGGAGTAACAAAAATATCGACAATAGACTACCTTTCATAATGACAAGGCTACCATCCAGTGGATTAACAAAAATCTGGACAGCAGACTACATTCCATAATGACAAGGCTACCATCCATTGGAGTAACAGAAATCGCAACGACATACTACCTTCCATAATGACAAGGCTACCATCCATTAGAGTAACAAAAATCGGGACAAAAGACTACCTTCCATAATGACAGGACTACCATCCATTGGAGTAACAAAAATGTCAACAAGAGACTACCTTCCATAATGACAAGGCTACCATCCATTGGAGTAACAAAAATCTCGACAACAGACTACCTTCCATAATGACAAAGCTACCATCCATTGGAGTAACAAAGATATCGACAACTTACTACCTTCCATAATGACAAGGCTACAATCCAATGGAGTAACAAAAATATCGACAACAGACTACCTCCCATAATGACAAGGCTACCATCCATTAGAGTAACAAAAATCTGGACAACAGACTACCTTCCCTATTGACAAGGCTACCATCCATTGGAGTAATAGAAATCACAACGACATACTACCTTCCCTAATGACAAGGCTTCCATCCATTAGCGTAACAAAAATCGGGACAAAAGACTACCTTCCATAATGACATGGCTACCATCCATTAAAGTAACAAAGATATCGACAACATACTACCTTCCATAATGACAAGGCTAGAATCCATTGTTGTAACAAAAATCACGACAACAGACTACCTTCAATAATGACAAGGTTACCATCCATTGGAATAACAAAAATCTCGACAACAAACTATCTTCCATAATGACAAGGCTACCATCCAATGGAGTAACAAAAATCTAGACAACAGACTACATTCCATTATGACAAGGCTACCATCCATTGGAGTAACAAAAATCTCGACAATAGACTACCTTCCATAATGACAAGCGTACCATACATTGGAGTATCAAAAATCTCGAAAACAAACTACCTTCCTTAATGACAAGTGTACAATCCATTAGAATAACAAAAGACTACCTTCCATAATGACAAGGCTACCTTCCATTAGAGTAAAAAAAATCTGGACAAAAGACTACCTTCCATAATGATAAGGCTACCATCCATTGGAGTAACATAAATCACAACGACATACTACCTTCCATAATGAAAAGGCTTCCATCCATTAGCGTAACAAAAATCGGGAAAAAAGACTACCTTCCATAATGACAGGACTACCATCCATTGGAGTAACAAAAATGTCAACAAGAGAGTGCCTTCCATAATGACAAGGCTACCATCCATTGGAGTAACAAAAATCTCGACAACAGACTACCTTCCATAATGAGATGGCTACCATCCATTGGAGTAACAAAGATATCAACAACATACTACCTTCCATAATGACAAGGCTACAATCCGCTGGAGTAACAAAAATCAAGACAACAGACTACCTTCCATAAAGACAAGGCTACCATCTATTGGAATAACATAAATCTCGACAACAGACTTCCTTCCATAATGACAAGGCTACCATCCATTAGAATAACAAAAATCTCGACAACAGACTACTTACCATAATGACAAGGGTACCATCCATTGGAGAAAGAAAAATCTCGACAACAGACTACCTTCCATAATGACAAGTCTACAATCCATTAGAATAACAAAAATCTCGACAACAGACTACCTTCCATAATGACAAAGCTACAATCCAATGGAGTAACAAAAATATCGACAACAGACTACCTTTCATAATGACAAGGCTACCATCCATTGGGGTAACCGAAATCACAACGACAGACAACCTTCCATAATGACAAGGCTACCATTCGTTGGAGTAACAAAAATTTCAACAAGAGACTACCTTCCATAATGACAAGGCTACCATCCATTAAAGTAACAAAGATATTGACAACATACTACCTTTCATAATGACAAGGCAACAATCCATTGGAGTAACAAAAATCACGACAACAGACTACCTTCCATAATGACAAGGTTACCATCCATTGGAGTAACAAAAACCTCGACAACAGACTACCTTCCATAATGACAAGGCTACCATCCAATGGAGTAACAAAAATCTAGACAACAGACTACATTCCATAATGACAAGGTTACCATCCATTGGAGTAATAAAAATCTCAACAATAGACTACCTTCCATAATGACAAGCGTACCATACATTGGAGTAACAAAAATCTCGACAACAAACTACCTTCCATAATGACAAGTGTACAATCCATTAGAATAACAAAAATCTCGACAACAAACTACCTTCCATAATGAGAAGGCTACAATCCAACGGAGTAACAAAAATCACGACAATAGACTACCTTCCATAATTACAAGTCTACCATCCATTGGAGTAACAAAAATCTGAACAACAGACTACCTTCAATAATGACAAGGCTAACATCCATTAGAGTAACAAAAATCGGGATAACAGACTACCTTCCATAATGACAGGACTACCATCCATTGGAGTAAAAAAAATGTCAATAAGAGACTACCTTCCATAATGACAAGGCTACCATTCATTGGAGTAACAAAAATCTTGGCAACATACTACCTTCCATAATGAGAAGGCTACCATCCATTGGAGTAACAAAAACTCGGCAGCAGACTACCTTCCATAATGAGAAGGATACCATCCATTGGAGTAACAAAGATATCAACAACATACTACCTTCCATAATGACAAGGCTACCATCCATTTGAGTAACAAAAATAGGGACAACAGACTACCTTCCATAATGACAAGGATGCCATCCATTGGAGTAACAAAAATCTCGAGAACAAACTACCTACTATAATGACAAGGCTACCATCCATTGGAGTAACAAAGATATCGACAACATACTACCTTCCATAATGACAAGGCTACAATCCAATGGAGTAACAAAAATATCGACAACAGACTACCTTCCATAATGACAAGGCTACCATCCATTAGATTAACAAAAATCTGGTCAACAGATTACCTTCCATAATGACAAGGCTACCATCCATTGGAGTAACAGAAATCGCAACGACATACTACCTTCCATAATGACAAGGCTACCATCAATTAGAGTAACAAAAATCGGGACAAAAGACTACCTTCCATAATGACAGGACTACCATCCATTGGAGTAACAAAAATGTCAACAAGAGACTACCTTCCATAATGACAAGGCTACCATCCATTGGAGTAACAAAAATCTCGACAACAGACTACCTTCCATAATGACAAGGCTACCATCCATTGGAGTAACAAAGATATCGACAACTTACTACCTTCCATAATGACAAGGCTACAATCCAATGGAGTAACAAAAATATCGACAACAGACTACCTTCCATAATGACAAGGCTACCATCCATTAGAGTAACAAGAATCTGGACAACAAACTACCTTCCATAAAGACAAGGCTACCATCCATTGGAGTAACAGAAATCACAATGACATACTACCTTCCCTAATGACAAGGCTTCCATCCAATAGCGTAACAAAAATCGGGACAAAAGACTACTTTTCATAATGAAAGGGCTACCATCCATTAAAGTAACAAAGATATCGACAACATACTACCTTCCATAATGACAAGGCTATAATCCATTGGAGTAACAAAAATCACGACAACAGACTACCTTCCATAATGACAAGGTTACCATCCATTGGAATAACAAAAATCTCGACAACAAACTACCTTCCATAATGACAAGGCTACCATCCAATGGAGTAACAAAAATATAGACAACATACTACATTCCATAATGACAAGGCTACCATCCATTGGAGTAACAAAAATCTCGACAATAGACTACCTTCCATAATGACAAGCATACCATACATTGGAGTAACAAAAATCTCGACAACAAACTACCTTTCTTAATGACAAGTGTACAATCCATTAGAATAACAAAAGACTACCTTCCAAAATGACAAGGCTACCATCCATTAGAGTAAAAAAAATCTGGACAACAGACTACCTTCCATAATGACAAGGCTACCATCCATTGGAGTAACAGAAATCACATACACATACTACCTTCCATAATGAAAAGGCTTCCATCCATTAGCGTAACAAAAATCGGGACAAAAGAATACCTTCCATAATGACCAGACTACCATCCATTGGAGTAACAAAAATGTCAACAAGAGAGTACCTTCCAAAATGACAAGGCTACCATCCATTGGAGTAACAAAAATCTCGACAACAGACTACCTTCCATAATGAGAAGGCTACCATCCATTGGAGTAACATAGATATCAACAACATACTACCTTCCATAATGACAAGGCTATAATCCATTGGAGTAACAAAAATCACGACAACAGACTACCTTCCATAATGACAAGGCTACCATCTATTGGAATAACAAAAATATCGACAACAGACTTCCTTCCATAATGACAAGGCTACCATCCATTAGAGTAAGAAAACTCAAGACAATAGACTACCTTCCATAATTACAAGGCTACCATCCATTAGAATAAGAAAAATATCGACAACAGACTACCTCCCATAATGACAAGGCTACCATCCATTAGAGTAATAAAAATCAGAACAACATACTACCTTCCATAATGACAGGGCTACCATCCATTGGAGTAACAAAAATTTCAACAGGAGACTACCTTCCATAATAACAAGGCTACCATCCATTAAAGTAACAAAGATATCGACAACATACTACCTTCCATAATGACAATGCTACAATCCATTGGAGTAACAAAAATCACGACAACAGACTACCTTCCATAATGACAAGGCTACCATCCATTGGAATAACAAAATCTCGACAACAGACTACCTTCCATAATGACAAGGCTACCATCCAATGGAGTAACAAAAGTCTAGACAACAGATTACCTTCCATAATGACAAGTCTACAATCCATTAGAATAACAAAAATCTTGACAACAGACTACCTTCCATAATGACAAAGCTACAATCCAATGGAGTAACAAAAATCTCGACAACAAACTACCTTTCATAATGACAAGGCTACCATCCATTAGAGTAACAAAAATCTGGACAACAGACTACCTTCCATAATGACAAGGCTTCCATCCATTGGAGTAAATGAAATCACAACGACATACAACCTTCCATAATGACAAGGCCACCATACATTGGAGTAACAAAAATTTCAACAATAGACTACCTTCCATAATGACAAGGCAACCATCCATTAAAGTAACAAAGATATCGACAACATACTACCTTCCATAATGACAAGGCTACAATCCATTGGAGTAACAAAAATCACGACAACAAACTACCTTCCAAATGACAAGGTTACCATCCATTGGAATAACAAAAATCTCGACAACAGACTACCTTCCATCATAACAAGGCTACCATCCATTGGGGTAACCGAAATCACAACGACAGACAACCTTCCATAATGACAAGGCTACCATTCGTTGGAGTAACAAAAATTTCAACAAGAGACTACCTTCCATAATGACAAGGCTACCATCCATTAAAGTAACAAAGATATTGACAACATACTACCTTTCATAATGACAAGGCAACAATCCATTGGAGTAACAAAAATCACGACAACAGACTACCTTCCATAATGACAAGGTTACCATCCATTGGAGTAACAAAAACATCGACAACAGACTACCTTCCATAATGACAAGGCTACCATCCAATGGAGTAACAAAAATCTAGACAACAGACTACATTCCATAATGACAAGGTTACCATCCATTGGAGTAACAAAAATCTCAACAATAGACTACCTTCCATAATGACAAGCGTACCATACATTGGAGTAACAAAAATCTCGACAACAAACTACCTTCCATAATGACAAGTGTACAATCCATTAGAATAACAAAAATCTCGACAACAAACTACCTTCCATAATGAGAAGGCTACAATCCAACGGAGTAACAAAAATCACGACAATAGACTACCTTCCATAATTACAAGTCTACCATCCATTGGAGTAACAAAAATCTGAACAACAGACTACCTTCAATAATGACAAGGCTAACATCCATTAGAGTAACAAAAATCGGGATAACAGACTACCTTCCATAATGACAGGACTACCATCCATTGGAGTAAAAAAAATGTCAATAAGAGACTACCTTCCATAATGACAAGGCTACCATTCATTGGAGTAACAAAAATCTTGGCAACATACTACCTTCCATAATGAGAAGGCTACCATCCATTGGAGTAACAAACTCGGCAGCAGACTACCTTCCATAATGAGAAGGATACCATCCATTGGAGTAACAAAGATATCAACAACATACTACCTTCCATAATGACAAGGCTACCATCCATTTGAGTAACAAAAATAGGGACAACAGACTACCTTCCATAATGACAAGGATGCCATCCATTGGAGTAACAAAAATCTCGAGAACAAACTACCTACTATAATGACAAGGCTACCATCCATTGGAGTAACAAAGATATCGACAACATACTACCTTCCATAATGACAAGGCTACAATCCAATGGAGT